>JARQOD010000001.1:411010494-411124062 GCA_033576555.1 Oophaga sylvatica
AAAAACAAAAAAATCATTTTTTTTTTACAAAAATGATATTTTCGCCTCCAGTTTTTTATTTTCCCAAGGGTAACAGAAGAAATAGGACAAATTGCACAATAACTCTTGGGTCCAGAGTACGCTGATAACCCATATGTGGGCGCATGGCAGAGCTCAGAAGTGAAGGAGCACCGTTTGACTTTTTCAACGCAGAATTGGCTGGAATTGAGATCAGATACCATGTCACATTTGGAGAGCCCCTGATGTGCCTAAACAGCGGAAACCTCCCAATTCTAACTCCAACCCTAACCCCAACACACCCCTAACCCTAGTCCCAACCCTAACCACAAACCTAACCCTAACACACCCCTAACCCTAATCCTAACTTTAGCGCCAACCCTAACCCTAACTTTAGCTGCAACCCTAACCCTAATGGGAAAATGGAAATAAATACATTTTTTTTTATTTTATTATTTTTCCCTAACTAAGGGGGTGATAAAAGGGGGTCTGATTTACTATTTATAGTGGGTTTTTATGATTGGCAGCTGTCACGCTAAAAGACGCTTTTTATTGCAAAAAATAGTTTTTTGCATCACCACATTTTGAGAGCTATAATTTTTGCATATTTTGGCCACAGAGTCATGTGAGGTCTTATTTTTTGCGGTACGAGTTGACGTTTTTATTGGTACCATTTTTGAGCACGTGACATTTTTTGATCGCTTTTTATTTCGATTTTTGGGAGGTTAGAATGAACAAAAATCAGCAATTCATGAATTTCTTTTGGGGGAGGCGTTTTTACCGTTCCGCGTGTGGTAAATTTGATAAAGCATTTTTATTCTTTGCGTCAGTACGATTATGGCGATACCTCATTTATATCATTTTTTTATGTTTTGGCGCTTTTATAGAATAAAAACAATTTTATATAAAAAAATAATTATTTTTGCATCGCTTTATTCTGCGAGCTATAACTTTTTTATTTTTTCGCTGATGATGCTGTATGGCAGCTTGTTTTTTGCGGGACAAGGTGATGTTTTCAACGGTACCATGTTTATTTATATCGGTCTTTTTGATCGCGTGTTAATCCACTTTTTGTTCGGCGGTATGATGATAAAGCATTGATTTTTTTTTTTTTTTTTTTTTTTTAAGGGGTTCACTAAAGGGGTTAACTAGTGGGACAGTTTTATAGGGGGGGTCGTTACAGATGCGGCGATACCAAATATGTGTACTTTTATTGTTTTTTTTTTTCTATTTACAAGAAGAAATGAATTTATTGGGGAATATTTTTTTTTTTATTTTGGATTTTTTTTAAAACATGTTTATTTTTATTTTTTTAACTTTTTTACTTTGTCCCACGGTGGGACATCACTGTATTTTGTCAGATCGCTGGTGTGACAGTGTGCACAGCACTCTGTCACACCAGCGATCTCACAGGCAGCGCTGCAGGCTTCTCAGTGCCTGTGTCATGTATAGTGTACAGTTCCTATAGTGTCTTGTGCTTGGGTGCGAGGAAAACACAGGAGACATAGGTTGAAATGAAATGACTTGTATAACTTCATACAAGCATGCTGAAAAGTTCACACAGTTTGCAGGAACAGCGACAGGAGACACAGCAGGCCAGAGTAACTTCAAGCACTACAATAAATCTCCAAAGCAGGTTCAGGATCTCTTCTCTGTACCGTAATTCCTCTGCAAACATGGATTCACCAAACAGCAGGTTTCCAGAGTCCAAAAGTGTTCCAAGTTTCCTCAGTAGGGAATAGCTGGAGTACAAGTCCAAGGCTTCCAGGAGTCAGGTCACAGACTGACTGAGGCTTGATTCAGGAGCACTGATTGTTCAGCTGAGGCTGCTTAAGAAGCAAGAGGGAAGAATCAGGGCGGGAACATGAAAACTGGAAACTCCATATTAACTGAGGGCAAGAGCTGCAGAAAGACAGAAAGCAAAATGGCCGACGGAAAACTGAGTTTCAAGGAACATGTCAACAGAGACAAAGAACCTTACATTACTCCCCCCTTAGGGACAACCTCCGGATGACCTCAGACCAGGCTTGTCAGGGTACCTCTGATGAAACTGGCGGAGCAGGCGAGGAGCATTTACATTATTGACTGGTTCCCATGAGTTGTCCTCCACTGGGTAGCCCTGCCATTTAATCAAATATTGCAACTGATTTCTGTACAACCTGGAATCTAGAATCCTTTCCACCATAAATTCTTCCTGACCATCGACCAGCACTGGGTCAGGGCAAGAAGAAGAACGTCCAGGAAACGTATTGGGTGTTGCAGCCTTTAGTAGGGATACATGAAAGACAGGGTGGATTCTCATAGTTCTGGGCAGTTGAAGACGACAAGCAACAGCACTTATAATCTTATTGATCTTATAAGGTCCAATGTACTTATGTCCCAATTTAGACGATGGAATCTTTAATTTAAGATTTCTGGTTGACAGCCAGACCAAATCTCCTATCTTGAAAGCTGGTGCAGATTTACAAAATTTATCTGCTGCTTTCTTGTACCTTTCCTGAGCCAATTCTAGATTTTCCTTTAGAAGATCCATATTCTTTTGTAAAGAAGTGATTCTTTCAGCCACTGCCGGCAAGGGCGTATCTATGGGAAATCGAGGAAGAATGTTAGGATGATAACCTAGATTGGAGTAAAAAGGAGACTGCTTAGTGGAGGCGCTCTGAGAGTTGTTATAAGAGAACTCAGCCAGTGGAAGTAGATCCACCCAATCATCCTGTAGGTGGCAGATAAAACAGCGGAGATACTGCTCCAGGGTCTGATTGGTTCGTTCTGTCTGTCCATTAGTCTGGGGATGAAAAGCAGAAGAAAGGTTTACTTTAATGTCCAATGCTGCACAGAAATTTTGCCAAAACCTTGAAGTGAATTGCACCCCTCGATCCGAAATGACCTCATCCGGTACTCCATGTAAGCGAAACACATTCTTAATCATCAAGTCTGATGTCTGTTTTGCAGTGGGTAAGCCGACACAAGGGATAAAATGAGCTGCCTTTGTTAGACGGTCAACCACCACTAGAATGGTGTTCTTACCTTGAGAGGTTGGTAACTCCACAATGAAGTCCATAGAAATGGATCCCCACGGGCGGGACGGGGTGGGAAGAGGTTGCAACAGACCAGTTGGTGAGGAGCGAGGTGTTTTGCATCTTGCACAGACTTCACATGAAGTGACATAGTTTAAGACATCTTTCCTGTAAGTGGGCCACCAAAAGAAACGAGAAAGAAATTCTTGTGTCTTTAGAATTCCCCTATGCCCGGCTATCTTGGAATCGTGGATGAGTTGCAATACTCTCAATCTGACTGTTTCAGGTATATACAGACGTTGTCCCTGAATCCACACACCATTCTTAAAGACAAGACTTACGTCCCTTGGGGGTTGAGCCAACAAAGAATCCGCATGGTATGCTTCCTTGATGTCCTTAAGTAGGTCTTGATTATGAATCACTCCCAGGAATCTAGAGTCAGGAAGAATAGTCTTAGGAGGAGTAAGTGGACGTGTCTCTGCTGAATGAATCCTAGAGAGTGCATCAGCCTTTCCATTGCGCGATCCTGGTCTATAAGAAATGACAAAATTAAATTGGTTTAGGAAAAGATTCCAGCGAGCCTGGCGAGGAGTCAGGCACTTAGCCGACCTGATAAATTCAAGGTTACGATGGTCTGTCAGGACGACTATTTGCTGTGCAGCTCCCTGAAGAAGGTGTCTCCATTCCTTGAAGGCGGCAATAATGGCCAACAATTCTCTATTGCCCACATCGTAGTTCCTCTCAGCCGAAGACAACTGCTGGGAAAAGAAGGCACAGGGATGCAAGACATTCTTCTCACCTGTTCTCTGAGAGAGTATAGCTCCAACGGCACAGTCTGAAGCATCCACCTCTATTATGAAGGCAAGCTCGGGGTTGGGATGTACTAAGATAGGTGCGGTGGTAAATTTATCCTTTAAACAGGAAAATGCTTCCTGAGCTTGCGGGGTCCAGGAGAACCTAGACTGTTTCCGGGTAAGTTGGGTGATAGGTGACACTACCTCAGAAAAATTCTTAATGAAACGTCTATAGAAGTTGGCAAACCAGATGAAACGCTGCACCTCCTTCACATTTCTAGGAATTGGCCAATCCTTGATGGCTTGGGTCTTGCTTCCATCCATACTAATCCCTTGCGTAGATAGTACATACCCCAGAAATTGAATTTCGGTCCTATGGAATTCACATTTTTCAAGTTTGATGTAGAGATGGTTTTGTCTTAGGCGTTCTAAGACCATTCTCACATGTCCATGATGTTCCTCTGTGGAGTTAGAAAAAATTAGAATATCATCCAGATAAATCACCACAAATGTATCTAGGAGATCCCTGAAGATATCATTCACGAAGTGTTGTAAAGTGGCTGGGGCGGTACTCAGACCAAAAGGCATAACTAGATATTCAAAGTGTCCATAGCGTGACCTGAAAGCAGTCTTCCATTCATCCCCAGGTCTAATACGGACCAAGTTATAGGCCCCACGGAGATCCAGTTTAGAGAAAATTTTGGCATGCCGCACTCTCTCCAACAATTCAGGGATTAAAGGCAATGGATAACGGTTTCTAACAGTAACCTTATTGAGTTCCCTATAGTCTATGCAGGGTCTCAGAGATCCATCTTTCTTCTTCACAAAGAAGATGGGTGCACCTGCGGGAGATGAAGAGGGGCGTATGAAGCCCTTGGCTAAATTTTCATCTATATAATCCTTCAAAGCTTTTAGCTCGGGCCCCGCTAGGGGGTAGATCTTACCAAAAGGTATCTCGGCTCCAGGCAATAATTCAATTGGACAATCATATGGACGGTGAGGAGGAAGCTGATCAGCGTTCTTCTTGTCACATAAATCCACATAGTCCTGGTATACAGCTGGTAGTTCAGGGACTGACATGGTTCCTTTAGGAACAGAGCAAGCTGAAACTCCTTGACTCATCTGTTTCTCCGGAAAGTGTAATTCCTTGGTCTCCCAGTTAATCGTAGGATTCTGCGCCTGCAGCCATGGTAGCCCTAGAATAATGGGAAAGTGGGGAGAAGAGATAAGCATAAAAGACATTTTCTCCTGATGATCTTTACCCATAAGGACCCTCAAAGGCTCTGTTTCCTGATCCACTGGTCCAGAGGTCAGCAGGGAGTCATCCACAGTTTCCATCTGTACTGGAGTAGCCTTCTTCACTGAACGTATTCCCTGTTTCAGAGCAAAGGAGACATCCATAAAATTTCCACTTGCCCCTGAGTCGATCATAGCAGAGCTAGACACCCAGACTGAGTCAACCCAGAGTTTGATGGAAAGGAAGCAATGAGAATTGTTTCTTTTACAACTCAGCTGGGACACCGCTGAGGAAACTTGAAAAATTGCAGCGTTTATACCGTCATCGTCCCCAGAACTAACAGAGTTTAAGTCCGAGAAATCAAGATCTCTTGCAGCAGATCTCTCTGGAGCCTGAGGCTCGGACATGACAGAGCTCCTCTCGCAACACTCATAGTGAATGACTGCTGCAGTAGTCTTACGAGAACGGCTGGGGCAGTTTATAATGAAGTGCCCTGACTTACCACAGTAGAAACATAGATTTTCCTTTATACGATGTTCTTTGCGTGCATCACTAACCCGTCTTTGTAAAGAGTCCACCTGCATGGGTTCAGGTTCTGGTTCCCTTGTGATCCTACTCAAAGGTTCCTTAGCTGAGGAGGGAGGTAGTAAAAGGTTAGTGCGATTATTTTCGAACCATCTCTCTTGTCTGCGTTCAGTCAGACGAGCATCAATACGGATACAATAGTTAATAAAGTCACCTAACGCAGTGGGAGGGTCGGCACGAGCAAGTTCATCCTTAATCAGTGGAGACAACCCTTTCCGAAAAATAGATTTTTTAGCGGAAGTGTCCCAAGTGGTATCAAGAGCCCATCTCCTGAAATCCAGGGCATATTCGGCTACTGAACGCTTACCTTGGCGCAAAGTTAACATGGCTGCTTCAGCTGTTGCACCTCGATTGGGGTCATCAAACACCTGCCCCATGGCTGAAATAAAAGCATCAAGGTGATTCAAACAATCATCCTCAGTCTCAATCAGAGGGTTTGCCCACATCAAAGCCTTATTGGTAAGCAACATGATTATAGTAAGCACTTTGGATCGTTCAGTGGGAAATTGTGAAGCATGTGCAGAGAAAAATAAATTGCATTGATTAATAAATCCCCTGAATTTCTCACGTTCACCGCCAAAACGAAAAGGAGGTAATTTGGGGATCCCAGAACTTGGGGTTATGGCAGGAGCCTGGGCTCGTTCCTCTAGAGCCTCAATCCTGGCTCGCAATTCCTGGGTAGTCTGTCCAAACACTTGCAAATTATGATTAGTGAGGTCCTGTAGGCTTGCAAAACGGGTTTTTAAAGTCTGTACATCTGAAAGGATTGTATCAGTCACTCCGCAAAGTTCCTTTATGCGGGCCTCCATCTTCCAGATCTTTTAAGGCAGAAGTGCTGGAAGGAGAAGAGGAAAGGAAAAAAAAAAAAAAAAACAATAGTGTTTACCTGTGGTAACACTCCAGAGTAAAATTTTAAGGGAATGTGCTCACCTGGAATGGTTGTGAGAAGTCACAACCACTGTCATCACATAAGGTATTAAACGGACATCTGATATCCACAGTCACAGCAGACACGGCTTTCCCAGACCCAGCAGACACTAAACATTGGCTCCTGAATCTTGTCATGTATAGTGTACAGTTCCTATAGCGTCTTTTGCTTGGGTGCGAGGAAAACACAGGAGACATAGGTTGAAATGAAATGACTTGTATTACTTCATACAAGCATGCTGAAAAGTTCACACAGTTTGCAGGAACAGCAACAGGAGACACAGCAGGCCAGAGTAACTTCAAGCTCTACAATAACTCTCCAAAGCAGGTTCAGGATCTCTTCTCTGTACCGTAATTCCTCTGCAAACATGGATTCACCAAACAGCAGGTTTCCAGAGTCCAAAAGTGTTCCAAGGTTCCTCAGTAGGGAATAGCTGGAGTACAAGTCCAAGGCTTCCAGGAGTCAGGTCACAGACTGACTGAGGCTTGATTCAGGAGCACTGATTGTTCAGCTGAGGCTGCTTAAGAAGCAAGAGGGAAGAATCAGGGCGGGAACATGAAAACTGGAAACTCCATATTAACTGAGGGCAAGAGCTGCAGAAAGACAGAAAGCAAAATGGCCGACGGAAAACTTAGTTTCAAGGAACATGTCAACAGAGACAAAGAACCTTACAGCCTGCTCTCAGCAGGCACTGAGGAAGCCGCCTCCCTGCAGGACCCGGCGGCCATCTTGGATCTGGGTCCTGGGAGGGAGGAAGCCCTCAGAGCAGCGCGATCACATCTCGCTGGTCTGAGGGTCTCAGGGGAGCGCGCAGGGAGCCCACTCCCTGCGCGATGCTCCCCGGTACACCGCGATCATGTTTGATTGCGGTGTGCCAGGGGTTAATGTGCCGGGAGCGGTCCGTGACCGCTCCTGACACACAGTCACGGGTGTCAGCTGATTGGCACGGGTTTCATGGACAGGATAGTACGTCTGATGTCAGAGAGGGTTAAAGGATCAAAAGGGGGAGGCAATTTGAATTTTTATATTTTTAAAAACGTCATTTTATATTTTACTTTATTTTCTAGTCCCCTCAGGGTTCTAGCCAATCATACTATGTACTGGAATATCATAGTATTGCAGTATATAGTGTAAATCATGGTCTCCTATGAAGCACAGACTATGGCTGAATTTCACAGGAGTGACTAGATGGCAGCCATGAGAACAGTCAGTGACCCCTCAATTGCGTTGAAGGGGGTTGATGGAAAGCCATGCACATGGACCATCGACTTCACTTAAATGCTGCTATCAGAGATTGACAGCAGCATCTAATTGGTTAACAGCAGCGATCGGAGCCTAGCTCCACTTGCTGCTATTGGAGACAGATGCCAGCTATTTTACATAGCTGGAATCTACCTCATGTGGAGGGAGCTCAGCTGTTCCTATGAGGAACGGTTGCAGGATTTGGGAATGTTTAGCTTGCAAAAAAGAAGACTGAGAGGAGACTTAATAGCTGTCAACAAATATCTCAAGGGCTGGCACATTGTAGAAGGATCATCTTTATTCTCATTTGCACAAGGAAAGACTAGAAGCAATGGGATGAAACTGAATGGGAGGAGATACAGATTAGATATTAGAAAAAACTTTTTGACAGTTAGGGTGATCAATGAGTGGAATAGGCTGCCACGAGAGGTGGTGAGTTCTCCTTCAATGGAAGTCTTCAAACAGAGGCTGGACAGACATCTGTCTGGGATGATTTAGAGAATCCTGCTTTGAGCAGGGGGTTGGACCAGATGGCCCAGGAGGTCCCTTCCAACTCTACTATTCTATGATTCTATGATTCTATGTTGAGCCCCCTCCACACTTGAGACCCCAGCAATGATATGTAGGTGCATCATTTAATGCTAAAAGATTACTATTATGAGATTTTACTTTATTTTTTTCAAGCACACAGTTGTTTATTTGCCTAAATCTACTTTTGTTTTACAATATTCTATTCAATTAACTTATACATACTGAATCCCATGGTCTTCAGTATCATCTCTACACCAACGACACGCTGATCTACCTATCTGGACCTGACCTCACCTCCTTACTGACCAAAATCCCACAATGTCTGTCTGCTATTTCTGCTTTCTTCTCTGCTCGCTTTCTAAAACTGAACATGGAGAAAACAAAATTCATCATCTTTCCCCATCTCACTCTACCCCCCCACCAGACCTGTCCATTAACGTCAATGGCTGCTCACTTTCCCTAGTCCCGCACGCTCGGTGCCTCGGAGTGATCCTCGACTCTGCCCTCTCTTTCAAGCCACATGTCCAAACCCTAGCCTCCTCCTGCCATCTCAAACTCAAAAATATTTCCCAGGTCCGTGCATTCCTTGACCATGAAAGTACAAAAACACTAGTGCATGCCCTCATCATCTCCCGCCTCGACTACTGCAACCTCCTACTCTCTGGCCTTCCCTCTAGCACTCTGGCACCACTGCAATCCATCCTGCACTCTGCTGCACGACTAATACACTTGTCTCCCCGTTATTCCCCAGCCTCTCCTCTCTGCCAAGCCCTTCATTGGCTTCCTATCGTCCAGAGGCACCAGTTCAAAACCCTAACCATGACCTACAAAGCCATCCACAATCTGTCTCCTCCATACATCTGTGACATGGTCTCCCGATACATACCCACACGCAACCTTCGATCCTCTCAAGATCTCCTTCTCTACTCCCCTCTAATCTCTTCTTCCCAAAACCGCATACAAAGCTTCTCCCGTGCCTCTCCCATACTCTGGAACTCTCTACCCCAACACATCAGATTCTCGCCTACCATGGAAACCTTCAAAAAGAACCTGAAGACCCACCTCTTCCGACAAGCCTACAACCAGCAGTGATCCTCAGTCCACTGAACCACCGCACGACCAGCTCTACCCTCTCCTAGTGTATCCTCACCCATCCCTGTAGATTGTGAGCCTTTGCGGGCAGGGTCCTCTCTCCTTCTGTACTTGTGTGTGCCTTGTATTGCTCATGTTTACTGTACTTGTCTATATTTGCCCCTCTTCACATGTAAAGCGCCATGGAATAAATGGCGCTATAAAAATCTATAATAATAATAATAATAATACAGAAAGTATATTTACTGGTCCCTCAAGTTGCAATGTTTACAAGATTTTTAAAATGTAAAAGTGATGAAGAAAGGTGGAACTAAAGGGATCTAGACCTTTTTTTCAACCTATGTAACTTGCAATGGTCTTTTCTGGTCTGTTTTTGGGGAGAAAACCTTAACTTTTCAATGCCACACAGTCTGAATCTGCTGTATATGTGATTTAGGTTAACATTTGAGCCAATTAGTAAGAACATTTC
This sequence comes from Oophaga sylvatica, assembly GCA_033576555.1. Taxonomy (NCBI): domain Eukaryota; kingdom Metazoa; phylum Chordata; class Amphibia; order Anura; family Dendrobatidae; genus Oophaga; species Oophaga sylvatica. The sequence continues at coordinate 411,020,387 of JARQOD010000001.1, forward strand.
CCTGGTAAAACATCGGTACTGCTACTGGACAGCAGCACTGATTGACTGTCTAGTGTTACGGTATTACTACATGTACTATACTACTCTGTACCTGTCCCCAGGTGAGCTGCTGTTTTTAACTTCGGGGAAGATAGCTTCATTTTATTTTTCTAGTATACTGTTAGCTATACAGAATCTGAAGAAGCTCCCGTCCTCTCCTTAGAACATAATTTACTCCTCGCAGTGTGTTTTTCTGACTTGTATACAATGACCTGCCTTCTGTTTTTGGGTTTCTGACTATTTTTCTTTTAAAATTATTTGAATGACACTAAGACTTTACAGACAATTTTTTCTTATTCATTTTATTTTTCCCACATTTATAGTCTTATGTTACAATATTTTCACCTTACAATGGTCTTCCAAAAAGAAATAATGCATTATAATGAAGAACTGTATTTTGTATTACATTTTGTTATTAGATTTACTCTTTTTGGTAAAAACCTAAATTAAGAAGAAGCCCTAATTTCGCTCGGTTTTCTATTAGTGGTTGGCAAGCGCTGATGCTGGGGACAGCAACAACTGGTTTTTATTATGTGAACAATCAGCTGAGGAGTGAAAAGCAATGAAGTACAAAACGTCTAAAACGTCTGGAACTCTTTACAATGGCCGAAGACCAACTTGTGCAAGACGTTAAGTATTCAAAGGAGCGGAGAGCCTTGACCGACATTAAAAGCTGATATAAATGCAGCACTAATAGCACTCAGTGGGTTGATGAGGGGAAGCTATGAATAGGTTTGGACAGCAGAACTGGACACCCACACAGCAATACTGGAGTTTGCAAGAGATCATTGAAACCCTTCAAACTTGAGCTTATTAAAGATGACCTTTGACTTCTCTAAAATTTCAAAGCTGATGTTAAAAGTGCTGAACAGACTGTGTGCCATATGTAACATGACCTCAGCTCTTGCTTGCTGGAGCATTGATGACTTCACTAATGAGAGGTAAAAGACTCCATTCTTCTCACTATTTTCTCCAATTCATCCATACAGGAGCATATAATTGTTTTCTAGTTCTTTTTTTTTCCTTATTATTTCCTTACTATTTATTTTACATATATTATTTCATTTTCTATGTATAATTTACTGAAACTCTGGGCATACAGAAGTAAAATATAAAATATATTTTTGATGTATCTATGCTAACTCTAAATCATATCTATCATATATACTTACACATTCATACTGTAGTCTTTATGGCCCTGATTCATCATTCGCTCCCTTTGAGTGACTTTAGTATTTTACTCCTTATTTCCTATATTTTTATGACGCTTTTTAAATTGTTTTTCTTTAAGTATTTTTTTTATTCTTTCTCAACAACTTTGCTTATCCAGATGTTTTAGGAAAATTCTTACTTTTACCAAACGTCTTATTTTTTTTCTTTTTTTGTGCATCACAATTCAGTGTCTGCCTAAAAGCACTATTTGTTTTTACATATAGCAGGGAATATGTTCATTTTATTTCTATTTTATTTCTATCTTAGGCTTTGTCTGTTAAATGGCCAGTGTGAACATGCGCCTACACGTTGCATGTATACCAACTTATACTCCAGTCCATTTCTTTCGGTTTTGCTTTAGGTTCTTACACTCCTTGGCCTCCCTTTCTTTGAGCTGGGCATTACGTTTACATAGCTTCCCATTGCCGGATGTCCATAGTCGGGCTCTGGTTCTGCTTGGCCCTTATTCACATTGAGGTCATTTTTGACACATGGTAAGGTTTTAATACTAGAGTTTAGGACCGTCCCGATTGGGTACTTCCTGATGCTGGTGGGATGGCTTTTAATTTATTTTTTTTTAAATATAAAACAGCATTTACTAAGTATCCAGTGTTATTTATACGCATTATTGCTTTTTAATTATAGCAGAGCATATGTTCATTTTATTTCTATCGTAGGTTTTCACTTCAGTCCCTTCATTGTGTAAGTTTTCTAGAGAAGTTTTCAATTTAGTGCTTTTTTTTTGCGACTTTTGAAAGGATTTTCAACTTTTGGTGCTGAAAAGTCACAAAAATAAAGAGCATTTTTTATTTTGCACCAAATTCATGAACCGCATGTGCCATTTTGAAGAATTTGGGGCAAAAAATGTCAGCGAATACTACAAGACAAAAAAAGGAAAAGGAAAGTGACTTCAAGAAATCGCAAATGGTCAATAGTGCCCCATGTATTTTAATATCATTTCTTTGCTAGATTAAATATGCAAAATCATAGATAAATTCATATCTATAGATATCTTTTTGGTAGGCAAATAGATTATCTATCAAGTGCTTATATTTTACTTTTCAATGAACTGTAACTTGTTACAGCGCCACTCCAGTGTTTTGTTCTTATTTCACTGCTGAAGTGGTGCAACAAATCTAAGTTCCCTGACTCTAGTATTATACTTGCCAGCTGCTGTTTACATCTGTTATCAGTGCCGCTCTGGTCCAAATCAGTCATTTTGTGAACACAACTTCTTACTGACCGAAAGTCAGGGATAACAGAAACAAGCCCTCAATGTAAGCCTGTGAGATCCTTGCTCTGGCTGTCATAGACTTGTATTGAGTTGAAATTCTGGATCACCCAGCAAACACTGGAGCAATCCTGGCAGGTCACAACCTTCAGAAAACCGACCGGAGTGGCAGCTGGTATTTATAATTCTAGGAGCAGGGAACTTAGATTAATTGCATGACTACAGGCTGCAATAAAAACATGGAGTGGTGCTTTAAATTTATTTAGGTGTAAGGCTTTGGTTCAATATATCCAGTCATCCAGCTTATTTTCCCTCTAGTGCAGAAATGTTATAGTTTTCTATAGGCTCTTTCACATTTATCCACCACATCAGTTGTTGTGCCAGATTTGTAGTATCGCCATATCACAAAATGCTATTTCCAAAGTTTTCTGATCCGGCTATGAGCGCTGAACCGAAGCGCAAGAATTGCACAACTTTTCATCAGTAGTGTCTGGCTCAGGGTTAAATAACTATAAGGATCAACTAATAAATGGAAACTGCGCATAGTTAATTGCATAATTCCAGGTGTTGATTTGAAGAAAGGTAAATGTTATCTGTGTATCTATACGAATGTAGGGGGGAGGCTGGGCTGATGAAGACATTGTGACAGCAGTGGGGTTCTCTGCGCAGGTTTGAACCCTGCTCGCAGCACCACTTGAAGCAGGTTATGGAGTCGGTGCGCTGAGTTTTGGAGGAGTGGAGAGAGTGAGAGTCAAATCAGGTGTCAAGGAGAAGAAGCAAAGCTAGATAAGTCAGTTTCAATAGGTGCAAAGAGAGGCAGATGTGCAAACCATATTCAGAACTTTAATGTCAATAGCTGCAGTTCAACAGATGACAGTGAGACATTTTGACATCAAAACAGCCTTCCTACATGGTGACATTGAAGAAGAGTTGCACATAAGCCAACCCGAGGGATATATTAAAAAGGGTGAAGAGCACCTTGTTTGTAAAATGCAAAAATCTCTCTATGGATTTAAGCAGTCGGCAAGAGCATGAACAAAATGAACAAAGTTTTGATGGATGAAGGATTTAAAAGATCTCAAGCTGATCCATGTTTGTATATGAAAAATGTAGCGAAGGAGTGGATGTATGTTCTCCTATATGTAGACGATGTAATCATGTCTCATCAAAATGAAAAAGAAATTGCAAAGCTAGGTGAAATTCACAACCAGCACTTTGAGACTAAAGACCTTGGAAATGTGACATATTATTTGGGAATCCAAATCCAGAGAGGAAGATGGGAGTTTTCCTCTCAAAGTTCTAAAATTTCCGCAATCCTAAACCAGTTTGGAATGTCAATAGCCAAAGGTGCATCAACACCAATGGACCCGTCCTACTTAAAGTTGGAAGGAGAAGATCTGCTACCCAGCAATGAGAGTTACAGACAAGCAGTGGGTGGGGGCGCTTCTGTACATAACAACCACAACTGGTCCGGATATCACAGCCACAGTCAGAATTCTCTGCCGACGTGTCAGCAAGCCACGCCAAAGAGACTGTAATGCAGTTAAGAGAATTCTTCAATATCTTAAAGAAACTCAAAGGCTAAATCATAAAAAATCTGCATCAGGAGATCTCACTCTCAGAATTTATAAGGATGCAGATTGGGCTGGAAATTCAAGTGATTGGAAATCAACAAGTGGTTACTTGTTCAAGTTAGGAGAAAATTCAATTTTCCGGTCCAGCAGAAAACAAGTGTCGGTCGAATTATCTTCTACAGAAGCAGAATATGTCTGCTGCTTCTGCAAGTCAATAAGTAATTTGATTGAAACAACTTTTGGAAGATTTCGGCAAGTCATTAGCTCAACCAACAGATATCAATTGTCACGTCGCCGTTGGATTCAGTGGCTGGTGTTCCTGCCTCGGCCGCTGGAAGGCGCCAGACTCGGGCGTCTGGTGGGCGTAGGCTTCGCTCTGCTGTCGGAGGTGGGGTGGTTGGTGTCGGTCATGCATCACCATCTGGCCTGGTTCTGGGGGCGGTCCAGATGAAGTCATCAGACTGTGAGCCTGTGAGAGGTAGCCATGCCCTTCAAATGCCTTGGAGCCTGGCTTGCAAGCCGCCAGATATAGTCTTGGTTTCCCCAGTGTGCTAGTTTGTTTTGCTATTGTATCTCTGACCTTTGCCTGAATTTTTGACCCTTCTACTGCCTGCCGATTTTGTACCTCTGTTGCCTGCCTGGTTTTGACTCTGATTTTTGCCTGGATTTTGACCCTTCTTTAGCCTGCCGATTTTGTACCTTTGCCGCCCTCCCGGTTTTGACCTTTGGACTTCTGACTACGCATTTGGGCTCACTTTTTATTCCCTTCCCAGCGTCCTTCCTACTCCGGTCCACTGCTCTCATAGGCAGCTACCCCCTGGGCTTCGCTATAATTCCAGATCCCTGTATAGGGGTAAAGGGTCTCGGGGTTTCTCGGGGTACTGTCTTACCTGCAGTTCAGACCTGCAGTGAGCGGACGTCACATTATATCTGGCCCATATAAAAAAAAAACCTCTGTTTTTATATATAAAAGCATTTCCTATCCCTTTCTCTGAATTTTTTTTTCTTTCCTCTCCTTTTCTGAGTTGATTGGGTTGTGTCCGGCTTCATTGTTCAGTCCTGTGGAGGATCATTCCCATCATCTCCTACTAACATGCTACACAAGCCACAGTCTGGAGACCTCTGGGAGAACACTGGATGTCAGAAGCCTTCACTCCCTGGACGTCAGCACCTGGGTAATTCTGACTATGCCTACCCAGGTGCCCAGGTATTGCCCGCTGATGCGGCCAAAGTCCTTTTACCTACTTCTTTGTCTTACCTGAAGAAATCTGTGTGTGTGGAGGCTTATGTGGATAGTGGCTCAGAAGGGAATTTCATAGATTTCCTGGTAGCGAGAAATCTTGGCGTACCACTGCTAAAGCTTAATGCGCCCATTAAAACCACTGCTATTAATGGCACTCCTATCGTCCAGAATGGAGTGTAGTTTATCATTGAGGAAATATCAATGTCAGTGGGATCGTTACATGCTGAACATGTGTAATTTTTTGTTATCCACAATTTATCATCCGCTGTTGTTCTGGGTATGCCATGGTTGTGTAAACATAATCCAGTCATTGACTGGCACTTGGGTGATATCGTGCGCTGGAGCCCAGAGTGTCAGGATAATTGTATATCGCTATCAGTGAACCAAGTTAAAGTCACACCTCCTCCCTTTAGACCCCATGCATTCAGAGATTATGAGGATGTATTTTCTGTTGTGGAATCAGAGAAATTACCTCATAGAAAGTACGATTGCCCCATAGACTTAGTACCAGGTTCTCGCCTCCCTAAGGGGAGAATATTTAACCTCTCTGGTCCAGAACGTCAGGCCATGAAAGAATACATAACAGACATTTTGCGAAAAGGGTTCATTAGACCATCCACCTGACCAGTGGGGGCCGGGTTCTATTTTGTGGAAAAAAAAGATGGTGGTCTCAGGCCTTGCATTGATTATCGTGAGTTAAATGCAATCACTGTGAAAAACCAGTATTCGCTTCCACTCATTCCTGATCTATATAATCAGCTGTTGGGAGCCCGTTGGTTTACTAAACTTGACCTCCGAGGAGCATATAATCTTGTCCGTATAAGAAAGGGAGATGAGTGGAAGACCGCGTTTAACACACCCCTCGGCCACTTTGAGTATCTTGTAATGCCGTTCGGGCTCAGTACTGCACCGGCAGTGTTCCAGAATTTTGTGAACGAGATTTTCAGAGACATTAGTGGTGTTTATGTAGTCGTTTATTTGGACGACATCCTGATTTACTCTTCTGACATTGTGACGCACGTCCAACACGTCTGCTCTGTCCTCCAGAGACTCAGAGAGCATTCTTTATTCGCCAAATGGGAGAAATGTGTCTTCATGGAGCAGGAGATACAGTTTCTGGAGTATATTTTGTCGCCTGAAGGGTTTCGCATGGATCCTTCTAAAATTCAACCCATTAAGGAATGGGTACAACCCCAGTCTCTAAAGCCACTGCAGCGATTTTTGGGTTTCGCTAACTACTATCGTAAATTTATTAAAGGTTTTTCCGAGATAGCCAAACCACTCACTGATTTGACTCGGAAAGGGGCGGATGTGGTTAACTGGAAGCCTGAAGCAATTCAGGCATTTTCTGCTTTAAAGAAATGTTTTTCCTCTAACCCGATATTGGTTCAGCCTGATCTGGACCGCCCCTTTTTTGTAGAGGTAGATGCCTCTGAAATTGGAGTCGGGGCAGTGCTATCGCAAGGCACTGCATCCCTCACTCAACTTTGTCCGTGTGCCTTCTTTTCCCGAAAATTCTCTCCCACCGAGAATAATTATGATATATGTAATCGAGAATTGTTGGCAATCAAATAGGCCTTTGAGGAATGGCGCCACTTCCTCGAAGGTGCCAAACATAGGATCACTGTAATTACTGACCACAAGAACCTGACCTACTTGGAGTCAGCAAAAAAACTGAATCCCAGACAGGCAAGGTGGGCCTTGTTCTTTTCTAGGTTTGATTTTGTGATTACTTTTCGACCGGGTACTAAAAATGTAAGGGCTGATGCCCTTTCTCGAAGTTTTTGCCCCTCACAGGTCGAGGACTCTGAACCGACTCCAATACTAGCCAAGGGAATTGTTATGTCAGCTGTATCCTTGGATCTTCTGGAAGAAATGCGTAGATCCCCAGAGCAGGCACCTGACACAATTCCTCCCCAAAAATTATTTGTCCCGGCCACATTCTGCCTTCAAGTTCTGAAGGAATCACATGATTCCGTCCTTGCCGGGCATCCAGGCATCAAAAACACCATCAGACTTATAACTAGGAATTTTTGGTGGCCAACTGTAGTAAAGGACTGTAAGGACTATGTACAGGCCTGTGAAACCTGTGCTCGCGCTAAGTCTCCCCATAATCTCCCTGCTGGGCGGCTCCAGTCCCTGCCTGCCCCTGAAAGTCCTTGGACCCATATCTCCATGGACTTTATTACTGATCTGCCACTCTCAGAAGGGAAGACGTGTATCTGGGTGGTAGTGGATAGATTCAGCAAGTAGTGTCATTTTGTTCTTCTGTCCGGATTACCTAATTCCGAGACCCTGAGCAAATTATTCATTACTCATGTTGTGCGATTGCATGGTATTCCTGTGAATATCGTGTCCGATAGGGGCACCCAATTTGTTTCTAAATTTTGGAGGGCATTCTGTAAACGAATTGGAATGGAATTGTCTTTTTCCTCTGCCTATCACCCTGAAACCAATGGTCAAACTGAACGCACCAACCAAGCACTTGAGCAGAATCTACGTTGCTATATCTCTGAGCATCAGTCCGATTGGGTGGAACACCTACCGCTAGCAGAGTTTGCCATGAATAATCAGTACCAGGAGTCCATCAAGACTACCCCTTTCTACTGTAATCATGAGCGACACCCACGCTTTGGTTCGTTCTCTTCTAGGATGTCAGATGTCCCTGGGGTAGAAAGGACCATAGACCAGTTAAAAACTATCTGGTCAGAAGTCAACGTAAACTTTAAAGGGGCTCAGACTAGACAGACTTCGTCTGCTAATAAACGGCGTTCCAAGGGCCTGGACCTGGGAGTGGGGGACAAAGTTTGGCTTTCTACAAGGAATATTAAGCTCAAAGTGCCGTCTGCCAAATTAGGCCCCAGGTTTATTGGTCCGTATGAAATTATTGAGGTGATTAATCCATTAGCCTTTCGCCTGAAGCTCCCTCAATCATTTAAACTGCCCAATGTATTCCATAAGTCCCTTCTCAAATTGTTCCGCTCTCCGATTCGTCCTGTCCAGTCCCCTCCTCCTCCGGTTTTGGTAGGGGGTGCTTTGGAATACAAAGTCCAAAGGATCCTTGAATCCCGTTTAGTGAGAGGATCCGTGCAGTATCTGGTGAATTGGAAGGGCTACGGTCCGGAGGAAAGGTCCTGGGTGCCTGCCAGTAATGTCCATGCAAAGGGGTTAATCAGGAAGTTTCACCTCCTTCATCCCAACAAACCGGGTTTTGAGGATCCAGAGGCCCCTCTGGGAGGGGTACTGTCACGTCGCCGTTGGATTCAGTGGCTGGTGTTCCTGCCTCGGCCGCTGGGAGTCGTCGGACTCAGGCGTCTGGTGGACGTAGGCTTCGCTCTGCTGTCGGAGGTGGGGTGGTTGGTGTCGGTCATGCATCACCATCTGGCCTGGTTCTGGGGGCGGTCCAGATGAGGTCATCAGACTGTGAGCCTGTGAGAGGTAGCCATGCCCTTCAAATGCCTTGGAGCCTGGCTTGCAAGCCGCCAAATATGGTCTTGGTTTCCCCAGTGTGCTAGTTTGTTTTTGCTATTGTATCTCTGACCTTTGCCTGAATTTCTGACCCTTCTACTGCCTGCCGATTTTGTACCTCTGTTGCCCGCCTGGTTTTGACTCTGATTTTTGCCTGGATTTTGACCCTTCTTTAGCCTGCTGATTTTGTACCTTTGCCGCCCTCCTGGTTTTGACCTTTGGACTTCTGACTACGCATTTGGGCTCACTTTTTATTCCCTTCCTAGCGTCCTTCTTACTCCGGTCCACTGCTCTCATAGGCAGCTACCCCCTGGGCTTCGCTATAATTCCAGATCCCTGTATAGGGGTAAAGGGTCTCGGGGTTTCTCGGGGTACTGTCTTACCTGCAGTTCAGACCTGCAGTGAGCGGACGTCACATCTATGAGGACAACCAAGGATGCATTAAACTTGCCAGCAATGAAAAGATTAGTGCAAGTGAGTCGCACGTACCAGGGCTTTTGGGTACTCGGCACCGAGCCCGTTTACTTCACTGGGGGATGTCATGGGTAGCACAGCTCGGTCCGTTGCCCTGGGCGCTCACTAAAAGGGGATATTTACAGGGGATTGTAGAAATGTTCGTGATGCCACCTGTGGTTCCTGGTCAGGGTGACCAGCGCTGCAATGTAGATCCTCTGAGGGTTTGGGGCAGCAAGGTGTTAATTCTCCCACAGGCGAGACTGATCCCTCGGAGTATATGGCGGTGCAGGGGTGAAGAAGCAATAATGCAGACACACACAAGACAGTCTCTTTCTGTACCTTTACTGGTGATGAAGTTGCAGGCATGTCCCGGGAGGCCGTCAGGGTGGAGGATGCACGTCCAGTAATCACTGAGTAGGTGTAGGGCCTCCTTACGTCTATATGTGTGTGAGTTTCTAACTTGCATGAAACAAAGTTTAACTCCGTTCTCTTTACTACGCCCGGCTGATCTTGTGGTGGAGCCTTCTTTTGGACAGAACTAAGTCTCCAATGGTTGCGCTGACCAGACTCCTGTTCTTCCTGACCCCGGTTACGTATCAGCACTGTTGGGCCCCTCTGTGACCTGAAGTCCAGCAGGGTCTCCGGTTTTTCCCACTAGCCGTGAAGGTTCTAGCAAGCTCGGACCCGGTGTCCGGTAGTGCAGAGTGGAGGTAAGCCATCATTGCTATTCATCCTCAGTCACTCTCTCTTTCTTCTTTTCCACTTGCCTGTCGTCCTACTCACACCTTTAACATAAGCACAAGCAGCAGCAGATGTCAGCTTCCTTCTCTTCACCGCTCTCCAAGCGTCGGCACGCTCGCTCTCTAACAATACCTCAGTTGACTCGGTCTTACAAATACTGCAGTTCCCTTTCCTTCATTTCCTTCTTAGGCTCTGTCCGAAGTAGCTATCAGGACCTTCCATCAGACTGATCTATGCTCACTTCGAGAGTCACTTTCCACTTCCCTAGGGAACTATCAATCCGCACGTTCTGAGGTAACTTTCCTCTCGGCTCGTCTCTCTGAGGTACAACCAACGACTAGCTAACTCTCAGCTAGACTGCCTTCATCTCATCTCCCTGCTCTATCTCTCCACACCCTTATATACCTGCGTATTCTAAAGGGCTCCCTCTGGTGGTACCAGGGAAATGTGGAGTGTGAATGAATATCAGGTGATTGTGAATTACCTTTCATGCATCCTCCAGGGTAACATGTGGCACCAAGCGCAGCTGGGCTATACACAAGGACTAAGCACATTGATGTAAAACATCACCACTTCGTGGAATGTGGTGTACTCAAGTTTGTTTATTGCAAGTCTGACAAAATGATAGCCGATGGTATGACAAAGCCATTATCAAGAGCCAAGTTTGTGGACTTCAGAACCGCAATGGGACTAACAGGATAAGTAGTTGTTGAGTGGGGGTGTTGGAACATGTTTGGTGCAACAACTCCATTCCTGTCTATGATTGTTTAGTTGCTAGATTTGTATGCGGTTTATAAAGTTAGAACAAAAAAAAACTCCCACAGGCTCACACAGTCACGCATGTGACTGTATTTCCTGTGTCTGTGTATGAGAGAAGCAGCCTGCTGTAGATGCTGCACAGATAGAGACACACAAATGATATACTCCTGATCTATCAAGCTTATCATATATCGTTCCTGTTTGTTCCTGAATAAAGAAGCTCTGTTGTCACTCGCTTGGAAAGTATTGTGAGTAATCTGCTGCCAACAAATACCCGCTGTGGCACTAAAAATTATGTAATAATGTTTTTAGTAGCGGGTCTGAAGGGGTGGAACATGACACATGGATACTTTTTTCATGTACTTTCAATCCCTGTGTCATGCAGCTCCCAGAAAAGCTCTTCTCTGTGTGTATCACTTTTGGCTGCAGTATTCCTTTAACTTCATATTTGACTTGTTTGTTAGGAAGGAATTAATAAAACTTTCTAACCTCTATTAAAGGGGTTGTCCAGTCACAGCACATTAATGACCTTAGGATAAATGATTCATAGGATAGATCACCACTAGCAAATGGGTGAGGCTATGGTACCCTGCACCCTCACCAATCAGCTATGATTTGCTTCTGCAGTGTCCGGATGTAAACACATAGACCTACAAAGTGCAGCTCCATTCATTGAGTAGTGGCTCTGCTGGTTACGGCAGAGCAGCTCTTAAGAGGCACTAAATTTAGGCTTTGTGTACACAAATTTGAGCTTTGTCAGCTTATAACTTTAGAGAAAGTCTTTACCTCATCCCCTTGAAGAAACAAATTTTATTGTGTTAGTTGTGTCCTGCATGTTTTGTAAATTTTGTATAATGTGAATTGTAATGCATTATGATGCAGACTGTGATAAGTATTGTTAGTATGATGTGTTTCTGTATAGTTTATAGAAATGTAAGACATAGCGTAATATATAGGGATGTAGATAGTTGATGATAGGGCAAGTTAGGAGTTGATGTTTAAGGCTGGTCCATGGTGGGAGGGGCTAGTGTTAGGGAGAATGCCTATTTCTTGAGAGTTAGACAGATAGGGTTTGGAGGAGTGTGAAGTGAGCAGTGCTGCAATTAAAGGGTGACCCTGAGTGAGAGGAGACTAAAAGCGACAGATAGCGAGATCCTGAAGCAAAGTGACAAATGAAACAGAATGGCCTTCCAAAGACAGGTCCTAGAAGAGGACCCCTAGCCAGGAAACCTGTAGCTTGTACACAGACGGTAACAGGTCTTAGCAGGACTGAGAGACAGTGACTAGAGAAGGGTCCTGAGTGGGAGATCCGGGTGCCAGTAGTGGAAGAAATAGGACGCGGAACCGCTGAGCAAGTAAAGGAGACTTCTGAATCAGGACTGAACTGTTAAAGCTAAGTTGTGGCAAGGTATGGTGAAACAGTGATCCTTGAAAACTCTGGAGTAGACTACAGAGGACGGATCATGTGTGGAATAATGCTTCATTCCGTAAATTAAAAGTCCATAAGACTTTGTACCCGGTAACCCTTGTATATAACATTTACCAAGTTTCCGTTCAGTAAAGAGTTTATTTTGGAAAGGTGGGTTAAATCATTGAACTGTTAAACAACTGGTCCTGGCAAGCCCACAACACTGGCTACATGCGGCTTGCACACCCAGCCAGGACCCACACTTTCATGGGTGCTCAAAACGAGTGCCTTGCCGGCGGCAAACAGCCTGCATCATGTTACAGACATACTGTGGCGTCTGTCGTCCATTGAGTCCAATTGAAAAAAAAAAAAAAATGCAACATGGTATACTTTTTTCTTTTTTTTTTTTGCATTGGTCAGGAATAGGATCTGGCCGGTTCCCTCCAGTTCTACCAAACCAGTTATTAAAATAGCAGCCACTTCGGTGAACTTGGGGAGAAAGGAAACCTGCGAAGCGGTTCGCCCTGGACTTGTTTCCACATATTTATCATTATATGCATCTAGAGGAGGGGCTTCATGATGATTTATTTGTGTACCAGTTACAGTAAAGAAAAAAAAAAAAGGTAGCACACCGTAGCGCTATAGCTTGCAGACACAAAATATGAAAAATGAATTGCATCACTGCCTTAGAAATATGAAAAAATTGAGAAGTCTTAGCGCATAAAATGGCCAATTTATGTGTACCTGGAAGCCGCGTTAAGGCTCTTCTCATATTCCAGGTCCTAACTAATGCCAATCCTCGCTTAGAAAAGTCAATCTGTATGGGAACATATGAATCCTCTCTCTAGACTAAAATCTACATCTCTGTGGAGGGATAATGGACCTAGTATAATTAACACCTGTGACCAGCAGGTGGAGTGCTCAGGCAGAAGGTGTTGTGAACGTGTTGAAGACCACTTCGGAGCTGAGGCTCCCTCTGGTGGTTACTGAGGGCATTGTACCTATGTTGAACAGCAAACGTCCACCACCTGCAAATGATGACTGGTTATCAGGGGGGACGGACTGGCCTGATATAAGTGAGCTGACCTCCCATGATCCTCGCCGGTGATCAATTGTTACTTCCTGGTCTTGGTTGGAATTCAGCTTGCGTTCTGCTGTCTCCTGCTATCATTCAGATAAGTTACTTTCAGTTTTTTTTTCTGTGGTTTGATTTTCATTGTTTTTGCTGCCTTGCTTTTGAGTTATGCCGGGTCCCCTTTGGGGGCTTGGGCTGGTCTCTGTTCTCTTTTTGTATTTGTTCATTTGCTCTGTTCCTGTTGTTTTTTTACTGCTGGGTAGCTGCGTGTTGACACCAGAGATCGGATATAGGTGGTCGAGACAGTGTGGTCTCAGCATTTTTGGAATCAGAAGTGTTGGAGTTTTTCCTAGGGTTTTGCTGGGTTGCAGACAGTATTCTCTCCTGTGCTGTCCTATCTAGACAGTTTTGGCCCCAGCATTTGCTCAATCTATTTTCTGCCTGCGTTCGTGTTTTCATCTTGTCTAACCGCCATTATATGTTTGGGGGCTTCCTATTCATTTGGGGCTCTACTTCGGGGCAGTTAGCTTTCCTCTTTCCATCTTCAGGGGTAGCTAATCTCTACGGCTGTGACGAGGCGTCTAGGGCACCGTAGGAACGTCCCACGGCTGCTTCTAGTTGTGCAGTTAGTTTAGGGGTCTGCAACCTATTAGATCCCAACCTCTCTGGTGTTTGGCTGCATTTGCGGTTTTTTGCTCCTGCCCTCCTCAGCTACCAAATCATAACAGAAGGTAAATGAATACATATCAAAAAACTGACCGGCACATCCAAAAATAGCGCTGAAAAAACACAGGTACACATAAATTGGCCGTTTTATGCACTAAGACTTCTCAATTTTTTCATATTTCTAAGGCAGTGATGCAATTCATTTTTCATATTTTGTGTCTGCAAGCTATAGCGCTACAGTGTGCTACCTTTTTTTCTTGAATGTGCATGAGTTGGTGACTCTAGGTTTAGCACCTGTTCACATTAGGTCTATTTTTGGAAGTGCCAGTCAGTTTTTTGATATGTATTCATTTACCTTCTGCCTGAGCACTCCACCTGCTGGTCACAGGTGTTTTAATTATACCAGGTCCATTACTCCTCCACAGAGATGTAGATTTTAGTCTAGAGAGAGGATTCATATGTTCCCATACAGACAGACTTTTCTAAGCGAGGATTGGCATTAGTTAGGACCTGGAATATGAGAAGAGCCTTAACGTGGATTCCAGATACACATAAATTGGCCATTTTATGCGCTAAGACTTCTCAATTTTTTCATATTTCTAAGGCAGTGATGCAATTCATTTTTCATATTTTGTGTCTGCAAGCTATAGCGCTACAGTGTGCTACCTTTTTTTCTTGAATGTGCATGAGTTGGTGACTCTAGGTTTAGCACCTGTTCACATTAGGTCTATTTTTGGATGTGCCAGTCAGTTTTTTGATATGTATCCAGTTACAGTAAAGGCTTGCACAACCTTATTGTTCTCCTATGCGTGAAAAATGTGTGAGAAGGGTTGAATTTTTACGATTTTCACAAGCTACCTTCTCCTCTAATAGGGAAACATTTGAGATTTATAAGGAAAGGGCAGGTCCCATTTCATACATTTATTAAATATCCAATGGTGGGACCCACATCTATCTTGAGAACTGGGTTCTGTTCTGTGCCACTGGGAATGCAGATTTGCCAAAAATGTACATGGGATAAGCCATTGAGGTTGCCATTTTTTTTTTTACCAAAACCAAAAAGTCATCATGGAGCCCTACAATTTTTCTACACTGCTATTTTTACCAATATGATAGGACTAGCTTGGCCCATGCAAAATTTTCGCACATTGGTCGTCGGGGGCGCAGGCAATTTCAGAAAATGCAAGCTGGTCAAATGTAAATGTATTTCATGAGATGATGAACACAGACAGTTATTTATATATGTAGCTTGGTAATACAATAAATAGGTTTGATAAGTAGAGGCCAAAAAATGTCTTCCGGTTGAGGTGACACCTGCAGGTCATTGTGTCTTTCTGTAGGTCTATGAAAATAAATGTTTAAACTGTATTTAGTGATAAAATTGTGAATGTGTGGTTTGTTTTGCTCTTTTCTAGCTGAAGGGAGCAAGTTTACCTTTCAAATGGTGTATTATTTGTGTGTGTGGGGAGAAATAATCAGCGAAAAAACAGGGCATGTATACAAATGTGTTTGCAGATGTGACTCACCTGCAGTGAAGTGCACTTGAGCAAGCTGGAAAGACCCCAAGGCAAATGTTTGGATTTGTTTGTGATGTCTGTAAACAGCTTTGTGGTAGTGTGCTTTGGGGTAGTATGCTGCCACCTGCAGGTAATTTGACCTTTCAAATGGTGTATCATTTGTTTGTGTGGGTGGAGTATGAATGGAGCAAGTGTGTAATTCAATAGGCAGTGCATGTTTACAAATGTGTTTGCATATGTGCCTCACCTGCAGTGAAGTGTGCAATCCTCCAAATTGGCTAAAATAGGCTGGGCAAGCAGCTCGGCAAGCTGGAAAGACCCAAGTCAAATGTTTGGATTTGTTTGTGATGTCTGTAAGCAGCTTTGTGGTAGTGTGCTTTGGGGTACTGTGGTGCCACCTGGAGGTCATTTTTCCCTTACTGCAGGTTTATGAAAATTAATGTTTAAACTGTATTTTGTGATGAAATCGTGGATGTGTGGTTTGTTTGGCTATTTTCTTGCTGAAGGGGGCAAGTTTACCTTTCAAATGGTGTATCATTTGTGTGTGTGGGTGCAGTATGAACGGAGATACAAAGTAATCACTGAAAAACAGTGTTTAGAAATAATAGAATAGATTGATTTGGGTTGCTTATTACGCCAGTGAACTAGTAATACTGTAGCATAGAAAAAGTTAGAAGATGGGGCCATTTATATCCTAGAACTAGTTATAAAGTACTAGTTGTATAAAGTATTGTCTCTGTCCTCCCCGATCATGTGATTTTATGATCGGGGGTGGACAGAGACAGAAAACTGCCCATGTGCAAGAATAATACGTGGGCCCTTTGCAGTTCAATAATTTATCATATATGTGTTAGGGGTCAAGTTCCCGCTTCTGCACAAGGGGAATCTCGAGCCATCCCGGCTGCGGTCTCCCATCCGTATCCGGCCACAGTGGACTCTGCTCAGCTTAGACGTCGGTCCCAGCGTCTCACCCAGTCTAACAGTGTGCAGAGGATTACTGCTGCCTATCCAGGCTCTGCTATTGTGGCCAGTACTGGTTAGCGGCGAGCAGACGTCTTTAGGACAAAGTCCTTGTTTTCCCCTTCTGAGCATGCCCAGGGTGAGATCTCTCATTGGAGATCAGGGGTCACATGCTCAGGTACTGCAGCAGCTCCTATTGGTCCGCCAGGAAGGTCCTGTGACTACTGGTGTTCTGGAACAGTTTCATTGGTCCTTGTTTCTGGCAAGTCCTGTAGCTGTTACTATAAAAGGGTGGCATGGCTGGGCCACCATGCTCTAGTATCAATTGCATTATGTGCTTTGGACCAGTGTGATAGGGCTCGGCTGAAATAAGCCCTAGAATACCGGCACCTCCGGTGAGGAGATTTGAGTGCAAGTGGTTAGGGCTTGACTGAAATAAGCCCCTAGAATACCGGCTTCTCCGGTGAGGAGATTGCTTGATTGCGTTGCTGTCTGCGTGATCACAGACTGCTATCCGCACAGCAGTTATCTGTGTATCCCTGTGATGTTAACAGGACACAGTCTTTTTCTCAGCGGCTCTGTGACGCAACAGGGTTCGCTTTATAACGCTGGTTCAGCGCTCTAGCGTTTTACTTTGCGGCTCACTGAAGCTAAGTGAGTTCGCACCTATCGCCATATAGCACTGTGGCATTCCCGTTAGCGGCTCTGGGGATTAACAGAGTTCGCACTTACTGCCACAGCGCGCTATGGCGTTTACTTTAGCGACTCTGCGGGATAACAGAGTTCGCTACTTTCGCCATCTTACTAGCAGAGGGCTTCGCACGCACCTCTCTACTATATCTATTAGGTGCTTTCCGCAGACCCTAACAATATGGATGCATTATGTGCTGCTTTGGAGGTGGTAGCGGGGCACCACCCTTTGGGGTCCTTCTGAGGCTGCAGTGATTCCACCAATGGTATGTGCATCCCTGATTATGATCTGTTCTATGTAAAGGTATAGGGATCTATAACTGATTGTGTCTAATTCATCAACCTATGGAAAAGACTACCAGAAAAATCCGCACACTCAACCAAATCAATAATGAAAATATATAAATAATTTTATTGACATGAAACCACAAGTGAAAAATAAAAACATATAAAGAAAAACACGGGTGATGGTTAGATATCTGCCTGCATATATATAGAACAGTATGCATATAAATGTGAAATAGCAGTTGATCCTAAAAGGCTGGAATCAAAGTAGCCATACATGTATGATAACCATATTTAGAGGGTCCTAAAAACGAACTATATATCAATATCTATAATCCAAACAGAGGGATCAATACAATAAAGAAATCCTAGAGCAGGGCCCTAATAAGGCAAAGCAACCTGCTCAAAAATGAGGCTCTGTGCAAGAGCCAGACAAAAACCTGTATGGACAAAATAAGTGCACATATTACCCAGCCAGGAAGTCCTCATAATAAAGGAACCGCATGCGGCAGAAATCAGAACATGACCCGGGAATGACCCCACGCGTTCCGCCGTAACTAGTACGGCTTCATCAGGGATGAATCAGGGATCATTCATCAGGGATGAAGCCGTACTAGTTACGGCGGAATGCGTTTTTGTCTGGCTCTTGCACAGAGCCTCATTTTTGAGCAGGTTGCTGTTTGGATTATAGATATTGATATATAGTTCGTTTTTAGGACCTCTAAATATGGTTATCATACATCTATGGCTACTTTGATTCCAGCCTTTTAGGATCAACTGCTATTTCATATTTATATGCATACTGTTCTATATATATGCAGGCAGATATCTAACCATCACCGTGTTTTTCTTTTATATGTTTTTATTTTTCACTTGTGGTTTCATGTCAATAAAATTATTTATATATTTTCATTATTGATTTGGTTGAGTGTGCGGATTTTTTCTGGTAGTCTTTTCCTTGCCTTTTTTTCAGTCAGTTTACTACCAGCTGCACCTCCCGACATTATGCTCCAATCATTTTAGTGCGCCCATACTATTGTGTTCAGTAATTCATCAACCTATATCTATATAAGTAAGATCAGTAAAACCTGATCCCATGAAGCTCTGAGGTTCTGATCATCACTCTCTATCACTACCTTTCTGTAGAGATTTAAATTTCATGTTCTGATCATGCTGCATTTGTTGCCATGATTTTTCCAAAATTACTGCGAATTGCATCAGTTTGTCCAAATTTTGGAAAAATTATGGCCAAAAAAAATCTTTACCTTGTTGCCTGAATAAACCCTTAAGCCCACCATACACATTAGATGGTGTGAGACAGTGAAGGGGTATGTATTGGATGGGGTGTACATCTCGCCCAGGTACTTAGCTGACTGGCATAAGGGAAATGTATGGCTTTGTAAACCTAGTGGTGGAGCAAGTTCACTAACCCTCCATTCAGTACAGGCTTGCAGCTCAAACCTGAGGCCACTCAGGTTTTAATTAGGCAGCTAGAAGTAGGTGGTTGAGAACACAGACATTGAGCTCTCAGTCTGGATCTGACTCCAGACACTGCAGGAGTCTCCGGAAAACCACACTCTGGTAAATACTGAATAGATGTGTTGTTTAGGGCCAGGCTGGTAGAGTCTGGGCCCTGATAGTGAGGAAACTATCTGTGTTTAGTGAGTAGCCGGACAGGCTTAGGATTTTGGTTTATGAGTTGGTTTTGCTCATGTTTGTTTGCTGTGGACTTACAATAAAGCTGGTTGCGGCAAGTTTATACCAGAATTGCTGTCTGTGATTGAACTGTTTCTATGCCACTCCGTCTACCCGAGACGGCGATCCCAGAGCTATATCCCCTGAAAAGCTTACAATTGGTGCTCGAATGCTGGGGCAGCACAGTGGCTAAAACAGCAGCAAAGAAAACATTTTTTTTCAAAGCAGTCTTAAAGAGACAGTAGCCCTAATAGGGTCTGCACAGGAAAAAAAAAGCTGAACTTGCTGTGGAAAAGACTGTGGAGTGTGTATGTCTTGAGTAAAGACTGCCGTTGTTGAGACAGAGAAGTCTGACAGCATGGATGACAGCATGGAGGCGCTGCTTAAACATATGGCGCAAGTTAGTGTGCAACAGCAGGAGACTAACCGATTGTTAAGGGAGCAGGTTGCAGCACTACGCCAGGATCTCAGCGCCTCGTCCCAGAGTGATGTCGCAAGGGCACCTGCGTTGCCTGCAGTAAAGAAGTGGCTGGAGCCTGACGTCGGCAGCCATGCCCAGATGGTCGAAGAGGTGATAGTGGACCGCTACACCCGAGCACTAAAGAAGTGGCGGGAGCCTAACGTCGGCAACCCTGCCCAAAGGGTCGAAAAGGTGATAGTGGACCGCTACACCCGAGCACTTCCTCCTGAGGTACAGCACGGGGTCGGACAAGGAGACCACCCAGATGCCAAGCAACTCGTCAGCCTGATAGAGAGGTACTTTGCCACCAAAGACTACCTCCGTGACCAGCCGTCTGAGCGGTCGTCACTTCAGAGTTCCCGGCCGCCGAACTCTCCCGGTAAGAGCGTTCCAGCTGTTGGGGACAGGGGGTATGCTGATAGACGGGGACAGGCCCGAGGGGACATATGGGAGGAAAAGTGTGATGTTTCCCTGTCGGGAGACCCCAGGCCTAGAAAGGTCTCCCCGTCTGAACTCCTAGACTCAGGAAGTTGAGTGACTCTCGTACATGACAGCCTTATTGATAGGGACTTCATCCCGATAAACACTTGAGTGTGGTGTGCATCTATGGAGACACCAAAGTCTACCCAGAGACTACCGTGGACTTGGTCCCCAAACTCGGGGAGGTCTCATATGAAGTAGGGGTAGTGTAGAACCTGATGCACCCTGTCATATTGGGTAGTGACTTTCCCCTGTTTAGGGATCTCTGGGGGAAAATGATTCTACTGGACAGTGTGATGAAGCTCCTACGGAGGTTGCACAGTCCATAGGGGCGGAACACAATGCTAGTGGGCCGTTAAACTTATGTGATGATACTGATAATGATAATGATGATGACCATGATAATGATGATGACCATGATAATGATAATGATGATGACCGTGATAATGATAATGATGATGACCATGATAATGATGAATTTCCTTTTCAGGTGATGTTGGGAGACGAGGATAGTGGTTCTCAGGAACCAAATGTCCCTGACTACCTGTGTCCCGTGACAATTTTGGGAGTGAGCAGTTGCGAGACCCCACTCTTAAAACGGCCCAGGAAAATATAACTGTTCTAAATGAGGTTCCCCAAGAGCCTGGCTCTGAGGAGAGGTTTCCTCATGTTGCCATGAACAATAACCTGCTGTATAGGGTTACTAAAGTCCAGGGAGAAGTCGTGAGTCAGCTCCTGGTACCTAAGCCATATAGAAGCATGGTGCTGGGGTTGTCACATAGCCACGTGCTTGGTGGGAACCTGGGGATGGACAAGACCTAGGATGACAGAGAGTCATTGGTGGCCACGGGGGAATTAGAGAAAGGTGTAAAACCCCCTATACCTCCTGTGATAGTTGGTGACATATTGTCAGTACACCAAAAACAGGAAGTACGAGAGTTTCTGCAGAAGAATCAGCAGAGGTGTTCTGACTTGCCTGGTCGTACTTCTCTGGTGAGGCACTATATCGAGACTGAGCACGGCACTAAGGTCAAGCTGAAACCGTGCAGGATACCCGAATCCCGCAGAGAGCATAGGCCTGGGAGGTTACAGGGTAGTGCCGATGCCTTGTCCGGAGTTCACTGTCTCTTTAGGATTGATGACCAGCCCTCCGATCTGGAGAAGAGGGGGGGATATGTGAGACAGTGAAGGGGTATGTATTGGATGGGGTGTACATCTCGCCCAGGTACTTAGCTGACTGGCATAAGGGAAATGTATGGCTTTGTAAACCTAGTGGTGGAGCAAGTTCACTACACCCTCCATTCAGTACAGGCTTGCAGCTCAAACCTGAGGCCACTCAGGTTTTAATTAGGCAGCTAGAAGTAGGTGGTTGAGAACACAGACATTGAGCTCTCAGTCTGGATCTGACTCCAGACACTGCAGGAGTCTCCAGGAAACCACACTCTGGTAAATACTGAATAAATGTGTTGTTTTGGGCCAGGCTGGTAGAGTCTGGACCCTGATAGTGAGGAAACTATCTGTGTTTAGTGAGTAGCCGGACAGGCTTAGGATTTTGGTTTATGAGTTGGTTTTGCTCATGTTTGTTTGCTGTGGACTTACAATAAAGCTGGTTGCGGCCAGTTTATACCAGAATTGCTGTCTGTGATTGAACTGATTCTATGCCACTCCGTCTACCCGAGACGGCGATCCCAGAGCTATATCCCCTGAAAAGCTTACAATGGCTACTAACTGAATGATGGTTTGGCCGATAGTTTAGCCAGCAGCCGTCTCAGCTGGCTTTCCTGAGCGCTCGTGTTCTCTGGACATGTCTGTTGGCGGCATGTCTCCTTGAGACAATACGATCCGCAGTCTAAAATTGGGCATGTTGGATCAATATTTCCTCAACAGTAAATTGTTTGGGCTCTGTGGCAAAGTCACTGGCAAAGTACTGGAGGGGAGCTATGTTTCACTGAGGGTGTTAGCTTCAGTGATATCAATCTAGGAAAAAGCTCCAGCACACTAAGTGCTGAAAGGGGACTCCTTGTCCAGAGGATAAACACCCAGCCTTCTAGAAAATTCGGCGAGGAGTGGGCTTTGAGGTGCAAGCTTTGTAGCTGTGTTTTCAGGTTAAGGAAAGTTGAACTTTTTGTTTGTTCTTGAAGCGGGTGGATCCCCGTTGCAACAAGGACTGTGCCATACATTATGTTTTTGTTTTTCCTGTTAGGTCTGGTTTGTTTTTGCTAACGTTATTCTGGTTTATGCAGTACTTTTAATAAACCAGTGGAAGATTTAAAGAGACAGTGTTCTCGTGTCTACCTCTATGTGCAGCTAAGTGAGCCGATCTACCACAGTTGGTGTTAGAAGTGCAGGCAAGATGCCCAGTAAGCAAGTGTGACAGCTGTGGACAACAGCAGCATCAGATTGAGTTACTCACAGAGCTGATTTGTGGCACACCGGCAGCTCTGACCCCAATGTCAGCTGAGAATTCATCTCTTAGGAAGGCTGTGAGGAGAGTCTTGCAGAAAATGACCCCGGGTGATGACATAGCGGCCTTTTTAACCATTTTTGCAAGAGTTGCCGAAAGGCAAAAACTGGAGCAGAGAAGTCTTGGCACCATACTTAATGGTAGAACCACAAGGCCTACTATTATTTGACCTTACAGGATGCCAAAGAATATACAAAACTGAAAACAGAAAATTTGTTGCCCTTGGGGGTGACAATGACTGTCAGGGCACAACGGGTCCACCACTGAGCACATCATCGGGACAAACCCTCTCACTCCAAAATATTTGATCTGCTGTGCCTCCAAAAGTGGTTACAGCCGGAGTCCTCTACCCCAGCGCATATGGTAGAGTAAGTTGTAATCGACCAATTCGTGCACCCTCTTCCAAGCCTGATGCAGAATTGGGTTACCCAGGGAGATCCCCAGAACGCTGATGACTTGGTCAGACTAGTCAAAAGTTATTAGGCGGTCGACGGTTGTTTGGGAAGGCAACCCACTCCATACTGGGCTCGGAGGTTAAAAAGGGGGTGGGATATCCAAAGTTCATGGGGGTGGAGGAGGTCATGCCAAGGGCCCCATGGGTGAATGTAATTTGCTGGAGATGTCATGGCCCAGGTCATATAGCTGCCCATTGTCCCCTGACTACCGAGCAAATGGACTGTAGCATGGGACGACAATGTTCATTCTACGCATATCCAGCTTGCAGTGTGGACTGTCCATCCAACGAGGGACTCAAGTTGTCCTGTAAAAGTGAATAATCTTCAACTGACTGGACTACTAGACTATTAGGGAGTTTGGTGACCCTCGTGAGGGCCACACTACCTCTCCAATTGATCCTTGGGAAGAAGGTGGGCGTCTGCTGCATTCACAGCGATGCTAAAGACTATCCGGTAGCCAGAGTGGTCATTGACACAGCCCGAGGTACTGAGTCCCATGAGATCGGCATGGGCCAGGATTTATTGCATTCAATTATAGAATCCCTGAAGCTAGCCGCAAAGTGATTTCAATGGAGGTGAGGAAAATGGTAAGCCTGGGCGTCGTCAAGGAGTCAAAGAGTGGCAGGTCCAGCTCCAGTTTCTTTGTGCAGAAGCCTGGTGGAGAGTGGCATTTCTGGAACAACACAGGAAGCTAAATGTGATGTCTAAATGTGAAGCGTATCTGATTATTATTATTATTTATTTATATAGTGCCATTAATTCCATGGTGCTGTACATGAGAAGGGGTTACATACAAAGTTATAGATATCGTTTACAGTAAACAAATTCACAATGACAGACTGGAACAGAGGGGAGAGGACCCTGTCCTTGCGGACTTACATTCTACGGGATAATGGTGCAGAAACAGAATGTCGGGGGTGCGGCAGAATGGTTATTGTAGGCTTTCCTGAAGAGATGGGTTTTCAGGTTCCATCTGAAGGATCCAAGGGTGGTGGATAATCGTACATGTTAAGGCGTGGAATTCCAGAGGATGGGGGATATTCAGGAGAAATCTTGGAGGCGGTTGTGTGAGGAACGAATAAGTGTGGAGGATAGTAGGAGGTCTTGGGAGGATCGAAGATTACGTGAAGGAAGATATTGAGAGATTAGTTCAGAGATATAGGGAGGGAACAGGTTGTGGACGGCTTTGTAAGTCAGTGTTAGTAGTTTGAACTGGATTTGTTGGGGAATTGTTAGCCAGTGGAGGGATTTGCAGAGGGGAGAAGCAGGGGAGTAGCGAGGGGAGAGGTGGATTAGTCGGGCAGCAGAGTTGAGGACAGACTGGAGTGGTGCAAGAGAGTTGACGGGGAGGCCACAGAGGAGGGTGTAGCAGTAATGAAGGCGGGAGATGATGAGGGCATGCACAAGAGTTTTAGTAGAATGAGGGCTGAGGAAGGGACGGATTCTGTAAATGTTTTTAAGTTGGAGGTGGCAAGAGTTTGGATGTGTGGTTTGAAGGACAGGGCAGAGTCGAGAGTTACTCCGAGGCAGCGGATTTCAGGTGCGGGAGAGAGCGTGATGCCATTTACCATAATAGATAGATCGGGTAGGGAAGATACGCGAGATGGAGGAAAGATGATGAGTTCGGTTTTGTCTACATTGAGTTTTAGGAAGCGAGAGGTGAAGAAGGAGGATATGGCTGATAGACACTCTGGGATTCTGGACAGCAGAGAGGTGACATCTGGGCCAGAGAGGTAGATCTGAGTGTCGTCCGCATACAGGTGGTACTGGAAGCCATGGGACTTTGAGTTGTCCTAGGCCAAGGGTATAGATGGAAAAAAGTAGGGGCCCCAGGACAGAGCCTTGATGGACTCCAACAGAGAGAGGGTGGGATGAGGAGGTAGTGTGGGAGTGGGAGACGCTAAATGTGCAGTCGGAAAGGTAAGTGGCGATCCAGGACAGGGCAAGGTCTTTGATGCCATGGGAAAAAAGAATCTGTAGCAGTAGGCAGTGGTCGACTGTGTCAAAGGCAGAGGACAGGTCAAGGAGGAGGAGGAAGGAGAACTGTCTGTTAGCTTTGGCTGTGAGTAAGTCATTAGTAATTTTGGTCAGGGCAGTTTCAGTGGAGTGGTGGGGGCGGAAGTTGTCAAGGAGAAAGTTAGATGAGAGGTGGGAGGAAAGTTGAGCGTGGACATGCTGCTCAAGGAGTTTGGAAGCAAACGGAAGCAATGATATTGGGCAATAGCTGGGCATAGCAGTTGGGTCAAGGTTTGTTTTTTTGAGGATGGGTGTGATGGTGGCATGTTTGAAGGCAGAGTGCAAGGTACCAGAAGATAGCGATAGGTTGAAGAGATGGGTTAGGGCTGGGATGAGCGTGTTAGTGAGGTTGGGGAGCAGGTGAGAAGGGATGGGGTCAAGTGCACAGGTGGTGAGGTGTGATTTGAAAAGGAGATGAGTATGGTTTGCCTTGTTTGGTCGATCTTATTTTTGAAGTAGGTGGCAAAGTCCTCGGCAGAGATGAGGGGAGTTGGAGGTGGCAGTGGTGGTCGGAGGAGAGAGTTGAATGTGCGGAACAGTTGTTTTGGGTTGTAGGATAATGAAGATACAAGGTTTGTGAAATAGGTCTGTTTAGCAGAGGTGAGAGCTATTTTGAAGGCAAATGTAGCTTGTTTGAAAGCAGTGAAGTTGTCTGGCAGGCGTGTTTTCTTCCAATGCCGCTCCGCGACCCTGGATGATTGTCAAAGTTTTTTGGTGAGATTGTTGTGCTAGGGTTGCCTATTGATTCGTCGCACTTTGCCATGCGTGAGAGGGGCGACTGAGTCTATGGCAGATGTGAGGGTGGTGTTATAGAAAGCAGTGGCGCTGTCTGTGTCGTGGAGTGAAGATATGGAGGACAGAGGTAGAAGAGAGTCTGAGAGTCTGTGAATGTTTAGGTGTGCGAGGTTTCTGCGAGGATGTGCCAGTGGCTGGACGTAGGGGGCAGGTGAAGAGGACAGGGATGAGAAGGTGAGTAGGTGGTGGTCAGATAGTGGAATGGGAGAGGTTGTGAGATTAGATAGGGAACAGAGGCGGGTGAAGATGAGGTCTAATGTATGTCCGTCTGTGTGGGTGGCTATGGAGGACCACTGAGTAAGTCCAAAGGATGAAGTAAGTGACAGGAGATTGGAGGGCTGCTGGCTGGCGGGTGTCAATAGGGATATTAAAGTCACCCATGATGATGGTGGGGATGTCAGCAAAGAGAAAGTGAAGAAGCCAGCTGGAGAATTGGTCACTGAAGGCAGTGGCTGAGCCCGGTGGTCGGTATAAGACGGCCATTTGGAGATTAGAGAGAGAGTGGATACGGACCGAGTGGACCTCAAAGGAAGGGAGGATGAGGGAGGGTGGGGGTTGGATAGGGTTGAAGGAGCAGTTATTAGAAAGAAGGAAACCCACGATGTCTGTTGCCAGAGCGAGGAGTGTGGGTGAAGTGGAGGCCACCGTAACTCAGTGCAGCAGGGGAGGCCATGTTAGGGGGCGTCAGCCAGGTCTCAGTGAGGGCCAGGAAGGAGAGGTTGCGGGAAGTAAAGAGATCGTGGATCACGTGGAGCTTGTTGCAGACAAGTGCATTCCAGAGTGCTCCAGAGAGAGGAAGCTGGGGGGTGGGGGTCAGTGGCACAGGTTTTATGTGTGAGGGATTGCGGTAGTTTGTCTTACTGTGAGAAGTATAGGGGTGAGGATTAGTGGGATGTATGAGGTAGGGGGGCCAGGATTGGGGGATATGTCGCCAGCACTGAGAAGAAGCAGAGAAAGAGAAAGCAGATGGGTGAAGGAGAGTGACCGGCTTACGTTATATTTTAGTGGGAGAGGTCTGAGGTTAAGAAACAGGTCTGCAGATGAGGCGATGTAGGGGGTAAGAGAGAGGGGGAGACAGTTATTTGGTTCGAGCTTGCAGGGGTTTGGGGATAGCGAAGGAGAGTGAATATTAGTGGAGCAAAAACGGTGAGGGCAAATGTAAGCATGGATAAAGAGCAGGTTAAGAAGAGGAAGGCAAGTAAAATTAGAAGACAGTGATTATTCTTACCTTCTGACCAATTTCTGGACTATTTCTGGTATATTTCTGATGTAACACTTCAAAGATGTCACACTTGAAATGATGTCGCATCTGACCAAGGTCATATCTGACCTGCTCCATTCAACTTATACTATTCAAATGTCCAAGAAATTAAGCCAGGTGGGAGAGAGAGGGGAGGAGAAAGGAGCAGAAGGACAGTTCACAGCAGGGAGCAATTAACAGATTGCAGTTAATAGAACATTTGCTGTTATGTTACGGTAGCTGAGGAGTGCAGGTAAAAAAGGCAATACACCAGAGAAGTTGGAATCTATGAGATTGCAGTACCCTGACTAACCACCACAACTAGAGGCAGCCGTGGAGCGTTCCTACGTTGGTCCTAGACGCCTCGTCACAGCCTGAGAAACTAACTACACCTAAAGATAGAAAGAGGAAAGCTATCTGCCCCGGAGCAGATCCCCAAAAAACATAGGAAGCCCCAAACATGTAATGGCGGTTAGACAAGATGAAATACTGACACAGACAGAAAATAGTATGAGCAAACGTTGGGGCCCAAACTACCTAAATAGAAAAGGATAGGAAGGGCACTTACTGCAATCCCAAAAAACCCTGAAAAGCACCAACTCTACTAATTTCAAAATCACCTGAGATCACACGACCTCTACCACCTAAATTAGTTCTCTGGTGTAACAAAATCAAAACAGCAGCCACTGAAAAAACTGGAAAAAGCAAAAGTACAAACATCAGTGGCTGAACTAAACTGAGAGGGCAAAAGCCCCCAGAGGGGACCCTGAAGGCCCCCACAGAAGTGCAGGACAAAATGCAAAAATCAAGCACAAAAACAAAAAGAAGAAAATGTCTTATCTGTTAGCAGGAGATGCAGACACGACACAGCAGGCTACAAAGGAAACAGAACTCAAGGATTGAGACCAGAACAATTGATCACCGGCAACCCTGATGGGAAGGCGACTCCCTTATATAAGACCAGTCAGTAACACCTGATTCCCACTCCTCACAATCTTCACTGGACAGTCCAGTACCGCTTGTAACCACCAGAGGGAGCCTCTGCTCAGAACTCATTTCAAGTCCATTCACAACAGTACCCCCCCCTTGAGGAGGGGTCACCGAACCCTCACCTGAGCAACCAGGTCGGTCAGGATGAGTTCTATGATACGCACGGATGAGTCTCCTAGCATGGATGTCCGAAGCAAACACCCAAGAATTGTCTTCCTGACCATAACCTCTCCACTTAACCAAATACTGGAGTTTCCGTCTAGAAAAACGAGAATTCAATATTTTCTCAACCACAAACTCCATATTGCCCTCAACCAGAACAGGGTCAGGAGGCAAAGCAGTAGGAACCACTGGCTCAACAAACCTCTTCAACAAGGACTTGTGGAACACGTTATGGATCTTAAATGTCCCTGGAAGAAGCAAACAAAAAAAAACAGGATTAAGAATCTCCATGATCTTATAAGGTCCAATGAACCTAGGCTTAAATTTAGGAGATGCCACTCTCATAGGAATATTTCTTGAGGACAACCAGACCAAGTCCCCCACTTTAAACCGAGGACCATCAGTCCTATGCCGGTTAGCAAACCGCTGGGCCCTCTCCTGAGAGAGGGACAACCTCTCCACTACCTGGTCCCAAATCTGTTGCATACGCTCCACAACAGAGTCAACACCTGGACAGACAGAAGCCTCCGTCTGTCCTGAAGAAAATCGAGGGTGAAACCCAGAATTACAGAAAAATGGAGACATCAAAGTGGCAGAGCTAGCCCTATTATTAAGAGCAAACTCAGCCAAAGGCAAAAAAGAGACCCAGTCATCCTGATCAGCAGACACAAAGCATCTTAGATAAGTCTCCAATGTCTGGTTTGTTCTCTCAGTTTGACCATTGGTCTGAGGATGAAACGCCGAGGAGAAAGACAATTGAACACCAAGTTTAGAACAAAAGGTCCTCCAAAATCTGGAAACAAACTGGACTCCTCTGTCAGACACAATGTTCTCAGGAATGCCGTGTAAACGAACCACGTGCTGAAGGAACAAAGGCACCAATTCAGAGGAGGAAGACAACTTAGGTAATGGCACAAGATGTATCATCTTGGAAAATCTATCACAAATCACCCAGATGACGGTCATTCTCTGAGAAACAGGGAGGTCGGAAATGAAATCCATAGAGATATGGGTCCATGGTCTCTTGGGCACAGGCAATGGCATCAACAAACTACTAGAGCGAGAGCAAGGCTTGGAGCGAGAGCAAGTCCCGCAGGACTGCACAAATTCCCTGACATCACGAGACAAGGTAGGCCACCAAAAGGACCGACTAACCAAGTCTCTGGTACCAAAAATTCCGGGATGCCCAGCCAACGCGGAACAATGAATCTCAGACATCACACTCTTTTTCCACTGGTCCGGGACAAACAATTTTCCAACAGGGCAGCGCTCGGGCCTATCCTCCTGACACACCTCCAGAGCAAGTCTCAAATTGGGTGAGATGGCGGAAAGAACTACACCCTCTTTCAAAATAACAGAAGGATCAGATAACTCAGGAGAGTCCGCAAGGAAACTCCTCGAGAGGGCATCCGCCTTAACATTCTTAGTGCCAGGAAGAAAGGAAACCACAAAATTAAAACGTGTGAAAAACAAGGCCCACCTGGCCTGTCTAGGATTGAGTCGCTTGGCAGATTCCAGATAGACCAGATTCTTATGGTCCGTAAGGACCACCACCTGATGTTTGGCTCCCTCCAGCCAATGTCTCCACTCTTCAAAAGCCCACTTCATGGCCAATAACTCCCGATTACCCACGTCATAATTACGTTCAGTAGGAAAATTTTCGAGAGAAAAAGGCACAAGGGTTACTTTTAGAGGTCTCTGGATCTTTTTGGGACAAAACGGCACCTGCCCCAATTTCAGAGGCATCAACCTCCACCTGAAATGGCAGAGAAACATCAGGCTG
The DNA here is from genome assembly GCA_033576555.1 of Oophaga sylvatica. Taxonomy (NCBI): domain Eukaryota; kingdom Metazoa; phylum Chordata; class Amphibia; order Anura; family Dendrobatidae; genus Oophaga; species Oophaga sylvatica. Next base: position 411,050,251 of record JARQOD010000001.1, read on the forward strand.
CCGTAGAACAGGAGCAGAAGTGAATCTCTGCTTAAGTTCCTGAAATGCAGAGACTGCCTCAGGAGGCCAATTCACCACATCAGAACCCTTTCTGGTCAAATCAGTCAATGGTTTAACAATAACCGAGAAATTACCAATAAATTTACGATAAAAATTGGCAAAACCCAAAAATCTTTGAAGAGCCTTTAATGAAGTAGGTTGGACCCAATCACAGATGGCCTGAACCTTGACCGGATCCATTTCAATAACAGATGGGGACAAAATGAATCCCAGAAATGAGATCCTCTGTACGCCAAAAAGACACTTTGATCCCTTCACATACAGAGCATTCTCTCTCAAAATCTGGAATACAGTTCGAACATGTTTCACATGAGAGTCCCAGTCATTAGAAAAAAATCAAGATATCATCCAAATAAACAATCAGAAATTTATCCACAAAATCCCTGAAAATGTCATTCATGAAGGACTGGAAGACAGAAGGAGCATTAGTGAGCCCAAAGGGCATCACAAGGTACTCAAAATGCCCCTCAGGGGTATTGAATGCCGTCTTCCATTCATCCCCGTGCTTAATGCGAATAAGGTTATATGCCCCCCTGAGGTCAAGCTTGGTAAACCAAGTAGCGTTTTTCACCCTGGAAAACAGGTCAGAAATCAAAGGTAACGGGTATTGATATTTTACAGTAATATTGTTCAAAAGACGATAATCAATACACGGCCTTAATGAACCATCCTTTTTGGCCACAAAGAAAAAACCGGCACCTAAGGGTGAAGAGGATGGTCTGATATGACCCTTCTCCAATGATTCCTTGATATAAGACCGCATAGCGTCATGTTCAGGTACAGACAAGTTAAAAAGGCGACCTTTAGGTTATTTACTACCAGGCACTAATTCAATAGCGCAGTCATAGCTCCTATGGGGAGGCAAGGATGCAGATTTACTTTCGCTAAACACATCAGAAAAATCAATCAAAAAGTCAGGAACATCCTGAGCCTGGGGGGAGGCAGAAAAAACAGGAGTGTTGGTATTAACACATTGGCAGCCCCAACTGGTTACAGACACAGATTTCCAATCCAAAACAGGATTATGAGACTGCAACCAAGGGAAGCCCAGTACGATAATATCATGCAGATTATACAGAACCAAAAATTTACAGCACTCCAGATGATCAGGTTCAACCCTCATTATCACCTGAGTAGAGAACTGAGGTTTATTCTCAGCCAAAGGGGTAGAATCGATCCCCAGTAGGGGAATAGACTTCTGTAGGGGTATCAAGGGAAACCCACAACGTTTAGCAAAATCATAATCCATCAGGTTAATAGCTGCTCCAGAATCAACGAAAGCCTGAGCAGAAAATGAGGACAGAGAGCATATCAGAGTGACAGTTAATAAAAACTTAGTCTGAACACTACCCAAGACAACTGAGCGTGCAAAACGTCTTCCCCGCTTAGGGCAGACTGAAATAGCATGAGAGGCATCACCACAGTAGAAACATAACCCATTGCGCTTTCGAAACTCATGACGCTGTGCCCCAGACACCACTCTATCACACTGCATGGGTTCAGAAGCAGGTTCACAAGGCAACACCATTCCACGCATACTTCTCCGCTCACGCAAACGTCTGTCAATTTGAATCGCTAATGACATAGAATCATTGAGACCAGAGGGGACAGAGAATCCCACCATAACATCCTTTACATTATCTGACAGACCCTTCCGAAAAAGAGCCGCCAAAGCGTCGTCATTCCACTTGGTCAGGACTGCCCACCTACGGAATCTCTGACAGTATAACTCAGCGTCATCAAGACCCTGATTTAATGCCAACAAGGCTTTTTCAGCTTGATCAGTGACATTAGGCTCATCGTACAATAATCCCAAAGCCTGAAAAAATGCATCAACATCACTCAAAACAGGATCCCCAGGTGTCAGGGAAAAAGCCCAATCCTGAGGATCGCCGCGCAGGAGAGAGATGACAATTTGAACCTGCTGCGCTGCGTTCCCTGAGGACTTAGATTTTAAGGCAAAAAACAATTTACAATTATTTTTGAAATTCTGAAACTTAGCTCGATCCCCTAAAAACAAATCTGGCATGGGAATCCTAGGTTCCACAACAGGCAACCTAGCAAGATAGGCAGCAATACTCCGAACCTCAGTGGCAAGCTGATCCACACGGCCAGACAACTGTGCAAACTCCATTGAGAGAAAAAAAAAAAAATCCTCCCCGGCACCCAGAGATACAGAGGGAAAAAAAATGCAACAAACAGAAAAATATCTCTGACAACTCTGACAACCTTTTTTCTTTCACAATTTTTTTTCCCCTTCTGTGAGTACCATACAATTTTCAATTTTTAGGCCGGTGATACTGTTATGTTACGGTAGCTGAGGAGTGCAGGTAAAAAAGGCAATACACCAGAGAAGTTGGAATCTATGAGATTGCAGTACCCTGACTAACCACCACAACTAGAGGCAGCCGTGGAGCGTTCCTACGTTGGTCCTAGACGCCTCGTCACAGCCTGAGAAACTAACTACACCTAAAGATAGAAAGAGGAAAGCTATCTGCCCCAGAGCAGATCCCCAAAGAACATAGGAAGCCCCCAAACATGTAATGGCGGTTAGACAAGATGAAATACTGACACAGACAGAAAATAGTATGAGCAAACGTTGGGGCCCAAACTACCTAAATAGAAAAGGATAGGAAGGGCACTTACTGCAATCCCAAAAAACCCTGAAAAGCACCAACTCTACTAATTTCAAAATCACCTGAGATCACACGACCTCTACCACCTAAATTAGTTCTCTGGTGTAACAAAATCAAAACAGCAGCCACTGAAAAAACTGGAAAAAGCAAAAGTACAAACATCAGTGGCTGAACTAAACTGAGAGGGCAAAAGCCCCCAGAGGGGACCCTGAAGGCCCCCACAGAAGTGCAGGACAAAATGCAAAAATCAAGCACAAAAACAAAAAGAAGAAAATGTCTTATCTGTTAGCAGGAGATGCAGACACGACACAGCAGGCTACAAAGGAAACAGAACTCAAGGATTGAGACCAGAACAATTGATCACCGGCAACCCTGATGGGAAGGCGACTCCCTTATATAAGACCAGTCAGTAACACCTGATTCCCACTCCTCACAATCTTCACTGGACAGTCCAGTACCGCTTGTAACCACCAGAGGGAGCCTCTGCTCAGAACTCATTTCAAGTCCATTCACAACAATTTGCTTAGCATCAAAGCTGAAGAAAGACAGATTAAGATGGAGGGATAGGCCTAGGAGTGAGGATCACAGACATATAAATATGCATTCAGTAAATCTAAAGTATGCTACATGGAATTAAAATCAGGGAAAAAGCAGCAGTGTACCAGTTAAAACAGAAAAAGAGGAGTACATAGGATTCTGGGGTGCAGTGGGTATTCTGGATTGAGAGATGGTTCAGACGTACCAGTTAAAACAGAAAAAGAGGAGTACATAGGATTCTGGGGTGCAGTGGGTATTCTGGATTGAGAGATGGTTCAGACGTACCAGTTAAAACAGAAAAAGAGGAGTACATAGGATTATGGGGTGCAGTGGGTATTCTGGATTGAGAGATGGTTCAGACGTACCTGTGGATGAAAGTAGATGGATCAGGACATGACAGTATGAAGGGGAATATACCATGCACTATCATTCTGGTATATTTCTGATGTAACACTTCAAAGATGTCACACTTGAAATGATGTCGCATCTGACCAAGGTCATATCTGAATTTCTCCATTCAACTTATACTATTCAAATGTCCAAGAAATTAAGCCAGGTGGGAGAGAGAGAGGGGAGGAGAAAGGAGCAGGAGGACAGTTCACAGCAGGGAGCAATTAACAGATTGCAGTTAATAGAACATTTGCTTAGCATCAAAGCTGAAGAAAGACAGATTAAGGCCTGTTTCACACATCCGGCGGGCGCCTAAACGGCGCCCCCGGCATTTAGCCGCAGCGCCGCATGTGAAAAGCTTTCACACTTCCGGCGGCCAAAATGCGGTTTTTTGCCGGATGGTTTCTGATGCTTGGAGAGATAAGAAACCATCCGGCAAAAAAAAAAAAACGTTACATGCAGCGTTTTTTCCGGACACCGCAATGTACATTTGCGCCGCATCCGGACAAAACCGCATGCAACGCATTGACATGCGGCGCCATGCGGCGCTAATGCATGTCAATGCGAAAAAAGGCGCATGCGGCGCATCAGATTTTCAGATGCGGCGCTGCGGGAAAATGCCGGGGGCACCGCAAGGCTCCCGCCGGATGTGTGAAACAGGCCTTAGATGGAGGGATAGGCCTAGGAGTGAGGATCACAGACATATAAATATGCATTCAGTAAATCTAAAGTATGCTACATGGAATTAAAATCAGGGAAAAAGCAGCAGCGTACCAGTTAAAACAGAAAAAGAGGAGTACATAGGATTCTGGGGTGCAGTGGGTATTCTGGATTGAGAGATGGTTCAGACGTACCAGTTAAAACAGAAAAAGAGGAGTACATAGGATTCTGGGGTGCAGTGGGTATTCTGGATTGAGAGATGGTTCAGACGTACCAGTTAAAACAGAAAAAGAGGAGTACATAGGATTATGGGGTGCAGTGGGTATTCTGGATTGAGAGATGGTTCAGACGTACCTGTGGATGAAAGTAGATGGATCAGGACATGACAGTATGAAGGGGAATATACCATGCACTATCATTCTGGTATATTTCTGATGTAACACTTCAAAGATGTCACACTTGAAATGATGTCGCATCTGACCAAGGTCATATCTGAATTTCTCCATTCAACTTATACTATTCAAATGTCCAAGAAATTAAGCCAGGTGGGAGACAGAGAGGGGGAGAAAGGAGCAGGAGGACAGTTCACAGCAGGGAGCAATTAACAGATTGCAGTTAATAGAACATTTGCTTAGCATCAAAGCTGAAGAAAGACAGATTAAGGCCTGTTTCACACATCCGGCGGGCGCCTAAACGGCGCCCCCGGCATTTAGCCGCAGCGCCGCATGTGAAAAGCTTTCACACTTCCGGCGGCCAAAATGCGGTTTTTTGCCGGATGGTTTCTGATGCTTGGAGAGATAAGAAACCATCCGGCAAAAAAAAAAAACGTTACATGCAGCGTTTTTTTCCGGACACCGCAATGTACATTTGCGCCGCATCCGGACAAAACCGCATGCAACGCATTGACATGCGGCGCCATGCGGCGCTAATGCATGTCAATGCGAAAAAAGGCGCATGCGGCGCATCAGATTTTCAGATGCGGCGCTGCGGGAAAATGCCGGGGGCACCGCAAGGCTCCCGCCGGATGTGTGAAACAGGCCTTAGATGGAGGGATAGGCCTAGGAGTGAGGATCACAGACATATAAATATGCATTCAGTAAATCTAAAGTATGCTACATGGAATTAAAATCAGGGAAAAAGCAGCAGCGTACCAGTTAAAACAGAAAAAGAGGAGTACATAGGATTCTGGGGTGCAGTGGGTATTCTGGATTGAGAGATGGTTCAGACGTACCAGTTAAAACAGAAAAAGAGGAGTACATAGGATTCTGGGGTGCAGTGGGTATTCTGGATTGAGAGATGGTTCAGACGTACCAGTTAAAACAGAAAAAGAGGAGTACATAGGATTATGGGGTGCAGTGGGTATTCTGGATTGAGAGATGGTTCAGACGTACCTGTGGATGAAAGTAGATGGATCAGGACATGACAGTATGAAGGGGAATATACCATGCACTATCATTCTGGTATATTTCTGATGTAACACTTCAAAGATGTCACACTTGAAATGATGTCGCATCTGACCAAGGTCATATCTGAATTTCTCCATTCAACTTATACTATTCAAATGTCCAAGAAATTAAGCCAGGTGGGAGACAGAGAGGGGAGGAGAAAGGAGCAGGAGGACAGTTCACAGCAGGGAGCAATTAACAGATTGCAGTTAATAGAACATTTGCTTAGCATCAAAGCTGAAGAAAGACAGATTAAGATGGAGGGATAGGCCTAGGAGTGAGGATCACAGACATATAAATATGCATTCAGTAAATCTAAAGTATGCTACATGGAATTAAAATCAGGGAAAAAGCAGCAGCGTACCAGTTAAAACAGAAAAAGAGGAGTACATAGGATTCTGGGGTGCAGTGGGTATTCTGGATTGAGAGATGGTTCAGACGTACCAGTTAAAACAGAAAAAGAGGAGTACATAGGATTCTGGGGTGCAGTGGGTATTTTGGATTGAGAGATGGTTCAGACGTACCAGTTAAAACAGAAAAAGATAAGTACATAGGATTCTGGGGTGCAGTGGGTATTCTGGATTGAGAGATGGTTCAGACATACCTGTGGATGAAAGTAGATGGATCAGGACATGACAGCATGAAGGAGAATATACCATGCGCTATCATTCTGGTATATTCCAGATGTAACACTTCAAAGATGTCACACTTGAAATGATGTCGCATCTGACCAAGGTCATATCTGACCTGCTCCATTCAACTTATACCATTCAAATGTCCAAGAAATTAAGCCAGGTGGGAGAGTGAGGAGAGGAGAAAGAAGCAGGAGGACAGATCACAGCATGGAGCAATTAACAGATTGCAGTTAATAGAACATTTGCCTAGCATCAAAGCTGAAGAAAGACAGATTAAGATGGAGGGATAGGCCTAGGAGTGAGGATCACAGACATATCAATATGCATTCAGTAAATCTGAAGTATGCTACATGGAATTAAAATCAGGGAAAAAGCAGCAGCGTACCAGTTAAAACAGAAAAAGAGGAGTACATAGGATTCTGGGGTGCAGTGGGTATTCTGGATTGAGAGATGGTTCAGACATACCATTTAAAACAGAAAAAGAGGAGTACATAGGATTCTGGGGTGCAGTGGGTATTCTGGATTGAGAGATGGTTCAGACGTACCAGTTAAAACAGAAAAAGAGGAGTACATAGAATTCTGAGGTGCAGTGGGTATTCTGGATTGAGAGATGGTTCAGACATACCATTTATAACAGTAAAAGAGTAGTACATAGGATTCTGGGGTGCAGTGGGTATTCTGGATTGAGAGATGGTTCAGACGTCTGATGCACTGTGTCGATGATCTTGTAGAGAAGCTAGATTCAGCCAGATACATCACCACTCTGGACCTAACGAAATGTTACTGGCAAATCCTTGTCTCTCAAAGTGCAAAGGAGAAAATGGCCTTTTCTACACCTGATGCTTGCTTCCAGTATACCAGAATTCCGTTTGGACTGCCGGAGGGCCATGGACCGGATCTAAGCCCCTCACAAAAAGGAAGCCGCAGCTTACCTCAACGATATTGTGATATTCAGCCCGGATTGGGGAAGTCATCGGCAGAAGGTCCAAGCCGTGCTGGATGCGCTGAGGAAAAGAGGTTTACCATAAGCACAAGTGTGGCATGGGGAAAGAGAAGGGAAAATACTTGGGCTACATTGTTGGAAAAGGCCAAATAAAGTAAATAAGAGAGAGGCAATCCAAATTTGGCCCACAACTGGTCTCCAAGAAACAGGTTTGGGCATTTCTGGCAATGGTGGGATACTATTGGCAGTTTATCCCAAATTTTGCCATGATAGCAGCACCCCTGACCGACCTTCTTAAGGACATGAAGACGTTGATGGCCAAATAGTCTCTTGAAGCAGAGATGGCATTCCAAGAGTTGAAACTCAGGGCTACAGGACTTCAACTTTCATATGGAACACAGGCCTGGGAAGCTGCATGGTAACACAGATGCCCTGTTTAGGCTTTCCTGTTTGGTGACTGAAGATGCCAAAACCTCCGGGTGCAGGGGGGGAGATATGTGACAAAGTCACTGGTAGAATACTGAAGGGGAGGTATGTTTCACTGAGGGTGTTAGCCTCAGTGACATCAACCTAGGAAAAAGCTCAAGAACACTAAGTACTGAATGGGATAAATCAGCCATGTTTAGTGGTAGGTAGATTGAACAGCTGTAGAGTGGGAGAATAAATACTCAGCCTTCTAGAGCATTTAGTGTGGGGTGGGCCTTGAAGTGCAAACCCTAGAGTTGTGGTTTCATGTTAAGGAAAGTTGAACTTTTGTTGTTTGTTCCTGAAACAGACAGATTTCTGTAGCAACAAGAGCTGTACCATACGTTATGTTTTTATTTTTCCTGTTAGGCTAGCAAGGCCAGGTTTGTTTCTGCTAATGTTACATTGGTTTGAGCAGTACTTTTAATAAACCAGTGGAAGATTTAAAGAGACAGTGCTTCTGTGTCTACCTCTGCGTGCAGCCAAGTGAGCCAATCTACTACAGCTCCCATATACATTAGCCTGTTGACCGAACCAGTCAATATCAGTGGTTTCGGTTGATAATAGTCTAATGAGTATTGGGGGATTAAACACGTCAATTTTCTAAGTAAATATATTTCTAAAGGTGCTATTAACATGAAATTCTATCCAAATGTCGGTAACAACCAATCCAATCCACACAGGCAAAGAAAGCAAACCATAGATGCCCATAAATTAAATTATGTAATGATGAGAAATTACACAGGGTAAAACTATTGAATACATGAAGAATGAGCTGTGCAAAAAGCCATGGCAAGTCTTGACACCAGCTGAAATCTATCAGTAATTAGAATGCAATTGTAATGTATGTGGTACAGTTCATATAGCGTCTTGTGCTTGGGTGCGATGAAAATACATGAGACACAGGTTTGATACAGAAAGTCCTGTATTACCTCATACAAGTTGGCAAAAATAGTCACACAGTTTGCAGACACAGAAGCAGGAGACACAGCAGGCCAGAGTAATCTAAGCTCAGCAATCACTCTCCAAAACAGGTTCAGGATCTTCTTCTCTGTTACCGTAAGTCCATGCAAACGTGGGTCTTTCAAAGAGCAGGGTTCAGAGTCCACAAGTGCTTCAGAGTTCCTCAGTAGGAATAGCTGGAGTACAAGGTCCAAGGCTTTAGGAGTCAGGTCACAGGTTCACTGCAGGCTAGATTCTGAAGCACTGATTGCTCAGCTGTGGCTGCTTAAGAAGCAAAAGGAGAGAATCAGGGCGGGAACATGCAAGCTGGAAACTCCATTTTGACTGAGGGCAAGATAGCTGCAGCAAGACAGAAAGTAAAATGGCTGACGAACAAACTGAGTTTCAGGAACATGTACACAGAACCTTACATTACTCCCCCCTTAGGGACAACCTCCGGATGACCTCAGGCCAGGCTTGTGTGGGTACCTCTGATGAAACTGACGGAGCAAGCGAGGAGCATTAACGTTATTGACTGGTTCCCATGAGTTGTCCTCCACTGGGTAGCCCTGCCATTTAATCAGATATTGTAACTGATTTCTATACAACCTGGAATCTAAAATCCTTTCCACCACAAATTCTTCCTGACCATCGACTAGCACTGGGTCAGGGCAAGGAGAAGAACGTCCAGGAAACGTATTGGGTGTCGCAGCCTTTAGTAGGGATACATGAAAGACAGGGTGAATTCTCATAGTTCTGGGCAGTTGAAGACGACAAGCAACGGCACTTATAATTTTACTGATTTTATAGGGTCCAATGTACTTATGTCCCAACTTAGACGATGGAATCCTTAACTTAAGATTTCTGGTTGACAGCCAGACCAAGTCTCCTACCTTGAAAGCTGGTGCAGGTTTACGAAATTTACCTGCTGCTTTCTTGTACCTTTCCTGAGCCGATTCCAGATTCTCCTTTAGAAGATCCATATTCTTCTGTAAAGACGTGATTCTTTCAGCCACTGCTGGTAAAGGTGTTTCTATGGGAAATCGTGGTAGAATGTTAGGATGATAACCTAGATTAGAGTAAAAAGGAGACTGCTTAGTGGAGGCACTCTGAGAGTTGTTATACGAGAACTCAGCTAATGGAAGTAGATCCACCCAATCATCCTGTAGGTGGCAGATAAAGCAGCGGAGATACTGCTCCAGGGTCTGATTGGTTCGTTCGGTCTGTCCATTAGTCTGAGGATGAAAAGCAGAAGAAAGGTTTACTTTATTGTCCAATGCTGCACAGAAATTTTGCCAAAACCTAGAAGTGAATTGCACCCCTCGATCCGAAATAACCTCATCCGGTACTCCATGTAAGCGAAACACATCTTTAATCATCAAATCTGATGTCTGTTTTGCAGTGGGTAAGCCGACACAAGGGATAAAATGAGCTGCCTTTGTTAGACGGTCAACCACCACTAGAATGGCAAGACAAGACTTACGTCCCTTGGGGGTTGTGCCAAAAAGGAATCCGCATGGTATGCTTCCTTGATGTCCTTAAGTAGGTCTTGATTATGAATTACTCCTAGGAATCTAGAGTCAGGAAGAATAGTCTTAGGAGGAGTAATTGGACGTGTCTCTGCTGAGTAAATCCTAGAGAGTGCATCAGCCTTTCCATTGCGCGATCCTGGTCTATAAGAAATGATAAAATTAAATTGGTTTAAGAAAAGATTCCAGCGAGCCTGGCGAGGAGTCAGGCACTTAGCCGACCTGATAAACTCAAGGTTACGATGGTCTGTCAGGACGACTATTTGCTGTGCAGCTCCCTGAAGAAGGTGTCTCCATTCTTTGAAGGCGGCAATAATGGCCAACAACTCTCTATTGCCCACATCGTAGTTCCTCTCAGCCGAAGACAACTGCTGGGAAAAGAAGGCACAGGGATGCAAGACATTCTTCTCACCTGTTCTCTGAGAGAGTATAGCTCCAACGGCACAGTCTGAAGCACCCACCTCTATTATGAAGGCAAGCTCGGGGTTGGGATGTACTAGGATAGGTGCAGTGGTAAATTTATCTTTTAGACGGGAAAATGCTTCCTGGGCTTGGGGAGTCCAGGAGAACCTAGACTCTTTCCGGGTAAGTTGGGTGATAGGTGACACTACCTCAGAGAAATTTCTAATGAAACGTCTATAGAAGTTGGCAAACCCGATGAAGCGCTGTACCTCCTTCACATTTCTAGGACTTGGCCAATCCTTGATGGCTTGGGTTTTGCTTCCATCCATACTAATTCCTTGTGTAGACAGTACATACCCCAGAAATTGAATTTCGGTCCTATGGAATTCACACTTTTCAAGTTTGATGTAAAGATGATTTTGTCTTAGACGTTCCAAGACCATTCTCACATGTCCATGATGTTGTGGAGTTAGAAAAAATTAGAATATCATCCAAATAAATTACCACGAATGTATCTAGGAGATCCCTGAAGATGTCATTCACCAAGTGTTGGAAAGTGGCTGGGGCGGTACTCAGACCAAAAGGCATAACTAGATATTCAAAGTGTCCATAGCGTGACCTGAATGCAGTCTTCCATTCATCCCCAGGTCTAATACGGACTAAGTTATAGGCCCCACGAAGATCTAATTTAGAGAAAATTTTGGCATGTCGCACTCTCTCCAATAACTCAGGGATTAAAGGCAATGGATAACGGTTTCTAATAGTAACCTTATTGAGTTCCCTATAGTCTACGCATGGTCTCAGAGATCCATCTTTCTTCTTTACAAAGAAGATGGGTGCACCTGCAGGAGATGAAGAGAGGCGTGTGAAGCCCTTGGCTAGATTTTCGTCTATGTAATCCTTTAAAGCCTTTAGCTCGGGCCCCGCCAGGGGGTAGATCTTACCAAAAGGTATCTCCGCTCCAGGCAATAATTCAATTGGACAATCATATGGACGGTGAGGAGGAAGCTGGTCAGCGTTCTTCTTGTCACATAAATCCACATAGTCTTGGTATACAGCTGGTAGTTCAGGGACTGACATGGTTCCTTTAGGAACAGAGCAAGCTGAAACTTTTGGACTCATCTGTTTCTCTGGAAAGTGTAATTCCTTGGTCTCCCAGTTAATGGTAGGATTCTGAGCCTGCAGCCATGGTAGTCCTAGAATAATGGGAAAGTGGGGAGAAGAGATAAGCATAAAGGACAGTTTCTCTTGATGATCTTTACCCATAAGAACCCTCAAAGGCTCTGTTTCCTGATCCACTGGTCCAGAGGTCAGCAGGGAGCCATCCACAGTTTCCATCTGTACTGGAGTAGCCTTCTTCACTGAACGTATCCCCTGTTTCAGAGCAAAGGAGACATCCATAAAATTTCCACTTGCCCCTGAGTCGATCATAGCAGAGCTAGACACCCAAGCTGAGTCAACCCAGAGTTTGATGGAAAGAAAGCAATGAGAATTGTTTTTCTTACAACTCAGCTGGGACACCGCTGAGGAAACTTGAAAAATGGCAGCGTTTACACAGTCAACGTCCTCAGAGGTAACGGAGTTTAAGTCCGAGAAATCAAGATCTGTTGCTGCAGATCTCTCTGGAGCCTGAGGCTCGGACCTGACAGATCCCCTCTCGCAACACTCACAATGAATGACTGCTGCAGTAGTCTTACGAGAACGGCTGGGGCAGTTTATAATGAAGTGCCCTGACTTACCACAATAGAAACATAGATTCTCCTTAAAACGATGTTCCTTGCGTGCATCACTAACCCGTCATTGTAAAGAGTCTACCTGCATGGGTTCAGGTTCAGGTTCCCGTGTAATCCTACTCAAAGGTTCCTTAGCTGGAGAGGAAGGTAGGAAAAGGTTAGTGCGATTGCTTTCGAACCATCTCTCTTGCCTGCGTTCAGTCAGACGAGTATCAATACGGATGCAGTAGTTAATAAAGTCACCTAACGCAGTGGGAGGGTCGGCACGAGGAAGTTCATCCTTAATCAGTGGAGATAACCCCTTTCGAAAAATAGATTTTTTGGCGGAACTGTCCCAGGTGGTATCAAGGGCCCATCTCCTGAACTCCAAGGCATATTCAGCTACCGAGTGCTTACCTTGGCGCAAAGCTAACATGGCTGCTTCAGCTGTTGCACCTCGATTGGGGTCATCAAACACCTGCCCCATGGCTGAAATAAAAGCATCAAGGTGATTCAAACAATCATCCTCAGTCTCAATCAGAGGGTTTGCCCACATCAAAGCCTTGTTGGTAAGCAACATAATTATAGTAAGCACCTTAGATCGTTCAGTGGGAAATTGTGAAGCATGTGCAGAAAAAAAAAGATTGCATTGATTAATAAATCCCCTGAATTTCTCACGTTCACCGCCAAAACGAAAAGGGGGCAACTTGGGAATCCCAGAACTCGGGGCTACGGCAGGAGCCTGGACTCGCTCTTCTAGAACCTCAATCCTGGCTCGCAAATCCTGGGCAGTCTGTCCAAACACTTGCAAATTGTGATTAGTGAGGTCCTGTAGGCTTGAAAAACGGGTCTTTATATTCTGCAAATCTGCAAGGATATTATCAGTCACTCCGCAAAGTTCCTTTATGCGGGCCTCCATTTTCCAGATCTTTTAAGACAGGAGTACTGGAAGAAGAGGAGAGGAGAAAAAAAAAAACAATAGTGTTTACCTGTGGTAACACTGCAGAGAGAAAAAAAAATTAAGGGAACTGCTCACCTGGAATGGTTGTGAGAAGTCACAACCACTATCATCACAGAAAGTTCACCCGGACATCTGATATCCACAGTTACAGCAGACAAAAAAGAGAAAAGAAAAAAAAAAGAAAAAAAAAACAATAGTGTTTACCTGTGGTAACACTGCAGAAAAAAAAACACTTAAGGGAATTGCTCACCTGGAATGGTTGTGAGAAGTCACAACCACTGTCATCACAGAAAGTACAACCGGACATCCGATATCCACAGTTACAGCAGACACAGCCTTTCCAGACCCAGCAGACACTAACGTTTTGGCTTCAGAATCTTGTAATGTATGTGGTACAGTTCATATAGCGTCTTGTGCTTGGGTGCGATGAAAATACATGAGACACAGGTTTGATATAGAAAGTCCTGTATTACCTCATACAAGTTGGCAAAAATAGTCACACAGTTTGCAGACACAGAAGCAGGAGACACAGCAGGCCAGAGTAATCTAAGCTCAGCAATCACTCTCCAAAACAGGTTCAGGATCTTCTTCTCTGTTACCGTAAGTCCATGCAAACGTGGGTCTTTCAAAGAGCAGGGTTCAGAGTCCACAAGTGCTTCAGAGTTCCTCAGTAGGAATAGCTGGAGTACAAGGTCCAAGGCTTTAGGAGTCAGGTCACAGGTTCACTGCAGGCTAGATTCTGAAGCACTGATTGCTCAGCTGTGGCTGCTTAAGAAGCAAAAGGAGAGAATCAGGGCGGGAACATGCAAGCTGGAAACTCCATTTTGACTGAGGGCAAGATAGCTGCAGCAAGACAGAAAGTAAAATGGCTGACGAACAAACTGAGTTTCAGGAACATGTACACAGAACCTTACAGCAATCCTGCCACTTAGTGAAAAAAATATTATTAGCTGGTTCAACTGATGACATATAAAAAGGTGTCTTATTACCAAAGTACCACAGAGGAAACATCTCATGATGGATAAAACCAGTGAGCTGTCTCAAGACCTTTGCAACCTTATTGTTGCAAAACATACTGATGACATGGCTTACAGAAGAAATTCTAAACTACTGAAGGTTTCAGTGAGCACTGTTGGGGCCATAGTCCGGAAGTGGAAAGAGCCAATGACCACACGTGGAGAGCTACAGAAAAACTTGGAATCAGCAGGTACAATTGTTTCAAATAAAACAATTGTAGCGTCGGCGTCCCTGCCTTCTGCCAGGCAGGGACGCTGTTCCCCTGCAGCAGCGTCCTCTGCCAGGCAGGGACGTCGCCCCCCTTACCCTTCCTCAGCGTCCTCCTTCCGCCCTGCTGGGTCCGCGCGCTCCTTCCCTGCTGCTGGACTTAGGGCGCGCGCCCGCGCCCTCCCCCGCTCTTAAAGGAGCCGCTCTCTTACAAGTATAACCTTCTTGTATAAATAAAGCTCAGAGGTTCCACCTACCTGACCCGTTACAGTTTGCTCGGGCCATGGAACCCGGTGGCACCCAAAGCCCTTCGCTATCTGACCTGTGTCATGAACTGTCTCGTCAGAGGTCTCAACAGGAGTCCATCCTGGGTCATCTGCGGTGTGTTAATTCCCGCCTGGACACTCTGAATACTTCCCCGACAACCACCGCGAGCACCATGACTCGCAATCCGGCAGTTCCGCTACTTACCAACTCCATGGTTTCTATTCCAGGACCTCGACTTTCAGCTCCTCCTCGGTTTGGAGGCGACCCTGCTCTGGCTCGGGGTTTCATCAACCAATGTACCCTGCATTTTGAACTCCTGGCACACCAGTTTAACTCTGACCGGGCCAAAATTGCCTTCATCATGTCACATCTCACCGGAGAGGCCCTGGCCTGGCTAAATCCTCTTTGGGAAAGAGAAGATCCTCTGGTGTCTAACCTGTCTGCTTTTCTCTTAGCCTTCCGGAAGGTATTCGATGAACCCGGACGGAAGACCTCCTCTGCATCATCTCTGCTGCGTCTTCGTCAGGAGAGTCTCACCGTGGGTCAATATGCCATAAGGTTTCGTATCCTTGCTTCAGAGCTGGCTTGGGATAATGACGCTCTGATAGCTGTCTTCTGGGAGGGCCTGTCCGGCCGCATTAAAGATGAACTTGCCGGTCGGGACATTCCAACCTCTCTCGATGACCTAATAACTCTGGCCAATCGAATTGATCTATGGTTCCAGGAGCGAGCCAAAGAGGTCACCCGTGAGAGAAGGTTTCCTCGCCTAGCTCCTTCATTTCAGAGACCTGTAACTCCTTCCGTATCTCCTCAAGTGCCCCCGGCAGAGCCCATGCAGGTCGACCAGACCAAGATGGTCAAAGCCCGTCAGGACTCACGCCGTGCTGAGGGGAGTTGCTTCTACTGTGGCAGTAAGGAGCACCGGATCCGTACCTGCCCAGAGAGGTCGGGAAACGCCTGTGTCTAGGTTCGCTCGGAGAGGTCCACCTAGACAAGAATAAATCCTCTTCATCTCTGCTGCTGTCTGTCTCAATTCTCCTCAGTGAGAACCGTTACTTCGAACTAGCCCAACTTGATTCTGGAGCAGCTGGGAATCTCGTTTCACAGGCTCTGGTAGAGAAATATCGCATTCCCACCAAACCTCTGCTTGAACCAGTATCTGTTGCTGCTGTAGATGGGGGTCTTCTACCACGTCCCATCCAGCTTATCACCGAGGCTATAACCCTGCAGGTGGGAATGTTCTGAGAGTATCTCATTTCATGTTCTACCTGGACTCTCTCACGCTTTCTTACTAGGTCTGCCTTGGCTCCAAAAGCATGCACCCGTGCTCGACTGGCAGACTGGAGAGATTCTTCGCTGGGACAGGACTGTCATCAAACGTGTCTGGTGCCTGTTCATCCGGTCCGTCCTTCTCCTACACCTGCTAATCTACCAGGACTCCCGATTCCATATTGGTCTTTCGCTGATGTCTTTAATAAAAAGGAAGCAGAGACATTACCCCCACACAGACCATATGATTGCCCGATCGACCTGCTACCTGGTACTACGCCTCCCCGTGGGCGTATTTACCCATTGTCTGCTGCTGAGACCAGGTCGATGTCCGAATATATCTTGGCCAAAGGATTCATCCGGAAATCTACCTCCCCAGCGGGAGCAGGTTTCTTCTTCGTAAAAAAGAAAGACGGATCTCTCCGTCCCTGTATTGACTACAGAGGCTTAAATTTGATCACGGTGAAGAATAAGTACCCTCTTCCGCTCATTCCAGAATTGTTTGATCGACTTAGAGGGGCGAGAATCTTCACCAAACTGGATCTTCGTGGGGCATACAACCTGGTTCGTATCCGTCGGGGAGATGAATGGAAGACGGCATTCAACACCCGGGACAGCCACTACGAGTATTTGGTGATGCCCTTTGGTCTCTGTAATGCTCCAGCAGTCTTTCAGGAGTTGGTCAATGACATATTTTGGGACCTCCTCTACTCTTGCGTTGTGGTGTACCTAGACGATATCTTGGTCTTCTCTCCGGACCTCCAGTCTCACCGGAGGGATGTTCGTCAGGTTCTGCTCAGGCTCAGGCAGAATCACCTCTTCGCCAAATATGAGAAGTGCCTCTTTGAGCAGACCTCGCTTCCGTTTTTGGGCTACATCATTTCTCAGACAGGCCTACGAATGGATCCGGAGAAACTGTCTGCCATCGAGAAGTGGCCTCGACCGGAGGGGTTGAAGGCCATTCAGCGGTTCCTGGGATTCGCCAACTATTACCGCCTCTTCATACCGCACTTCTCTTCCAGGACTGCTCCAATCTCCGCGCTCACCCGCAAGGATGCCAACCCCAAACAGTGGACGCCCGAAGCAGAGGAGGCCTTTCTTTCCTTAAAACAGGCCTTCTCTTCCGCTCCAGTGCTGCATCGCCCGGACGGCAACAAGCAGTTCTTCCTGGAGGTGGACGCTTCCTCCTCTGGAGCCGGAGCGGTACTCACTCAAAAATCTTCATCCGGGAGGATGGTATCCTGCGGCTTCTTCTCCAAACTCTTCTCCTCCTCCGAGCGCAACTACTCCATAGGAGACCGAGAGTTATTGGCCATCAAGTTGGCATTGGAGGAGTGGCGTTACCTACTCGAGGGGGCTCTTCATCCGGTAATCATTTACACGGACCACAAGAATCTGGCTTACCTCCAGCATGCTCAGAGACTTAACCCTCGCCAAGCCCGGTGGTCCTTGTTTTTTGCCCGCTTCGATTTTCTCTTGCATTTTCGCCCGGCTGACAAGAACGTCAAGGCTGATGCCTTGTCCCGGTCTTTCCTGGTGTCAGATCTCGAGGAAGAACCCAAACATATCATCGATCCCGCCAGAGTGATGCGGGTGGCTCCCGTGAGTCTAAATCGTCTCCCTCCTGGTAAGACGTTCGTATCAGTAACCGACCGGAAGAGAATCCTACACTGGGGTCATTCGTCTAAACTAGCTGGCCACGCTGGTCAGAAAAAGACCCTCCAACTCATAACCCGGCATTATTGGTGGCCTACCCTGCACAAGGACGTAATAGACTTTGTATCTGCCTGTGTCTCCTGTGCCCGCAACAAAGTTCCGAGACACCTGCCTGCCGGCCGTCTTCTTCCGCTTCCTGTACCCGCTGCCCCCTGGCAGCATATAGCCATGGACTTCATAACAGATCTGCCCGTTTCTGCCGGTTGTACGGTCATTTGGGTGGTCGCTGACCGCTTTTCCAAGATGGCTCACTTCATTCCTCTGCCAGGTCTTCCGTCTGCACCCGAGTTGGCTAAAGACTTTATCCGCCACATCTTCCGTCTCCATGGTCTGCCTCGTCACATTGTGTCGGATCGTGGGGTACAGTTCACCTCACGTTTCTGGAGAGCCACTTGTAAGTTGCTAGACGTCACCTTGGATTTCTCCTCCGCTTACCACCCGCAGTCCAATGGACAAGTTGAGCGAATCAATCAGAATCTGACCAGTTATCTCCGGCACTTCGTTAATGCCCACCATTCTGACTGGGTGGAGCTCCTGCCTTGGGCCGAATTCTCTTACAATAATCACGAGAGCGAATCTTCCTCCAAGTCTCCGTTTTTTGTAGTCTTCGGTCAGCACCCTCGGATCCCTGTCCCTGTCACCATCTCTGTGGACAATCCAGCTGCGGAATCTCTGGTTAGAGAATTTTCCTCCATATGGGAGAGTACCCGATCCGCACTCATTCAGTCATCCGAGCGTATGAAGAGACATGCTGACAAAAGACGTCTGGATCCTCCTCAATTCCGTCCCGGGATAAGGTCTGGCTTTCGTCCAAGTATGTCCGGCTCAAGATTCCTTCCTACAAGTT
This sequence comes from Oophaga sylvatica, assembly GCA_033576555.1. Lineage (NCBI taxonomy): Eukaryota > Metazoa > Chordata > Amphibia > Anura > Dendrobatidae > Oophaga > Oophaga sylvatica. The sequence goes on from JARQOD010000001.1 coordinate 411,068,891, forward strand.
AGGCCCTCGGTTCATCGGTCCCTTTGAGATCATCAGTCAGATCAACCCGGTGTCCTATAAATTGAAACTCCCGGCCAATTTGCGCATTCCTAACTCTTTCCATGTATCTCTCCTCAAACCGGTGGTACTTAACTCTTTTTTCAAGTCTACAGGTACACCTCCTGCTCCAGTGTCTGCTGACGATGAATTTGAGGTAGAGAACATTCTGGCCACCAAAAGGGTAGGAAGAAAGACTTATTTTTTGGTGGATTGGAAGGGGTTTGGTCCTGAGGAGAGAACGTGGGAGCCTCGGGAGAACATCCATGCCCCTCTCATCCTAGCTAAATTTCTTTCTGGCCTAAAGAGGGGGGGGCCTAGAGGGGGGGTACTGTAGCGTCGGCGTCCCTGCCTTCTGCCAGGCAGGGACGCTGTTCCCCTGCAGCAGCGTCCTCTGCCAGGCAGGGACGTCGCCCCCCTTACCCTTCCTCAGCGTCCTCCTTCCGCCCTGCTGGGTCCGCGCGCTCCTTCCCTGCTGCTGGACTTAGGGCACGCGCCCGCGCCCTCCCCCGCTCTTAAAGGAGCCGCGCGCATTTTTCAAATAAGTCCCCGGCCAATGCCGGAGGACTCCACCCTATATTAAGGGCTTCCTCCTTAATGGAGGTGCCCGAGCAATGTTGTTGTTGCACTGTTTCACTCTGCTTCAGCCCTCAGGTCCCGTTACCAGTTACCTGCCTGTTTCCTGCCCGTTTGCTGTATGCTACCTGTCCGCAAGTCTACCCGGAGGTTCGGACGTCACAAGTGGTGATCCACGGCTATTCCAGAGACTCTTGCCTGCTCACTTGGGAGCGATCATCTGCCATCTGACTGCAGCCCTACCCGGAGGTTCGGACGTCACAAGCGGTGATCCCCGGCTATTCCAGAGACTCTTGCCTGCTCACTTGGGAGCGATCATCTGCCATCTCACTGCAGCCCTACCCGGAGGTTCGGACGTCACAAGCGGTGATCCCCGGCTATTCCAGAGACTCTTGCCTGCTCACTTGGGAGCGATCATCTGCCATCTGACTGCAGCCCTACCCGGAGGTTCGGACGTCACAAGCGGTGATCCCCGGCTGTTCCAGAGACTCTCGCCTGCTCACTTGGGAGTGTCCATCCCCCATCTGCCTGCTAGCCTACCGGGAGGCTTCACCATCTCAGGTCGTATATACCTGTCCATCTAGAGACTGCCCCGGTTACTTGCTGTGACAACCTGCCTGTCAATCCAGAGACTGCCCCGGTCACTTGCCGTGACAACCTGCCTGTCTATCCAGAGACTACCCCGGTCACTTGCCGTGACAACCTGCCTGTCAATCCAGAGACTGCCCCGGTCACTTGCCGTGACAACCTGCCTGTCTATCCAGAGACTGCCCCGGTCACTTGCCGTGACAACCTGCCTGTCAATCCAGAGACTGCCCCGGTCACTTGCCGTGATCCTTTACCGTATAACCAGAGACTGCCCCGTCACTTGCCGTGACTTCCTGTCCGTCTCCCTGGGCGCCACCCGCTCTCTTACAAGTATAACCTTCTTGTATAAATAAAGCTCAGAGGTTCCACCTACCTGACCCGTTACAACAATAACTAGTGCACTCAACCTCAAGGCCTGTATGCATGCCTACCATGCAAGGCTCCATTCCTGAAAAAAAAGCATGTTCAAGCGCATTTAAAGTTTGCTCAACAACATTTAGACAAGCCTATGAAATACTGGCAGAATATAGTCTGGTCAGATGTGTCCAAAATTGAACTCTTTGGATTCCATAATACACATGTTTAGGGGCCAAAAGGCACTGCAGGTCACTGCATGTCAACCTCAAAACACCATACGAACAGTGAAAATTGGAGGTGGGAACATCATGGTGTGGGGCTGTTTTTCAGCATACAGCATTAGAAAACTTCATATGATTGAAGGAAGGGTGAATGGACAAATGTACAGAGACATTCTTGAAAATAATTTACTGCCATCTACCAGGATGATGAAGATGAAACAAGAGTGAACATTTCAGTGAGACAATGATCCCAAACACACAGCCAAGAAAACTCTCAATTGATTTCAAAGTAAAAGAATAAAGCTGCTAGAAAGGCCAAGCCAATCACCTGACCTGAATCCAATAGAAAACGTATGGAAGGAACTAAAGTTCAGAGTTCACAGAAGGAGCCCACGGGACCTTCAGGATCTAAAGTGTTTGTGTGGAAGAATGGGCCAAAATCATACCTCAGCAATGCCTGCGACTAGTTTCTCCATAAAGGAGACATCTTGAAGCTGTCTTCACCAACAAATGCTTTTGTACAAAGTATTAGTTACATTTCAGTAAGCATGTTCAATACTTTTTCCTGTGCCATTCCTCATTATTACACATAACTTAATTTATGGACATCTATGGTTTCATTTGTTTTTAAACAGGAAAAAAAATCACAATATTTTAGCGCAACTACATTAGTATGTTGTACGTTTTGGAGTAAAATGCAAAAATGTGTGATTTCTATCCAGCAGAAAAGTGTCATACATGGTTTGAAGCATTTCCACATTGTGTGTTTTGGTTTATATGTAGCATAAAGAGGATCGGTCAGCTCTTCTCACCTCTCTGTTTTAGTAAATTCTTGTTTTCTTCATGAAATAATAGTTCTGGAGTTGTGCTGTTATTCATCCTTGAAATTTAAGAATAAAATCACAACGGAGTGTGACCATGGCACTTGTCAAAGTGGTGTGTCTCTACACAGTTTTACACTTTCCCAACTGATTGGACAATGTCACAGTGTGTACCCACACCCCAACTGGTAAAATACAGTTGTCAGTTTACTAATGAGATATAAAACATGATACCACTGGCGCTATATACAATACAGTGGTCAATTTATTAAAAAAATTCTAGGCATAAAAACAAAGGACTAGAACAACACAGAGTTCTAAGAAAATACCTGAAAGATTTTTTTTTAATTTAAACTGAGTATCTCCTCTAATTGCTGCTGTTCCACTGATTCTGGAACAGTTGTTCTTTTTATCTCTCAGTCCTTCCTAAGTAAGAAAAATCACTGATGTGTAAGTGAGGCCTTATATAACATTAAGTAGGACAAGAAGAATACACAAGGAAAAGAGAGAAAAAGATACAAGGGCCTGATGCTTCTGAGTGACGTGAGTGATGACAATTGTTGTTCAGCTCTGTGGAATATGTTCATGCTATTTACATGAATTAAATAAATTATAATGATACTTGTTAAATTGCACAAAATTACGGTCCTGGAGATGACAAGTTGGCCTCAATTAAATGTTCATATAGGACACAATCAATTCTGGCTTACCTCTGGCTTACTGCTGTAAATGAATATGAAAATTAACAAATAACACATACTGAAATACTTTAATATTTTGCTTTGTTTTGCAAAATGAACTTTTTTTTTTAAAGAGAACCTGTCATTTGCCTTTAATATTGTTTTATATGTTCTAAATTCCACTTATCTCCAGAATCTGGCTTAGTGTTTCTTTGGTTTCAGATATATGGCCCCACTCTTCCTTTTGTATAAAACTCTAGTTTTTTTTTTTATCTAACTGGGTGTGGTCCTCAAAAAGACTTCCACAGAGAGCAATTGAGGACCATGCCCACTTCGCTAACAAAACTATGTTTACATACGTGGAAGACAGAGCCTGTTACTCACCTGTCCCAGCACAATCACCAGGCTCCCTTCTCCTATAGCTACCGCTCTTTGTAGTAGTGAACTCAGGGTTTCTCAGATAAACCTGGAGAGCTCCTCTGACATCACCCTGGGCCTTTAAAGACCGGCTCTGGCAGTGCTCACGTACTTGGGTACTAAGTATCATTGTCCACAGTTACCTCAAGTTGGTCAAGAAAATTTGCCTACTTTATTCGGCTAAGCTCCAGTCAAGTGTCTTATCATATTCTCTACTACTCCTGAGTCCTACTTTCAGTGTACAACCAGTGTTATTTACAAGTTCAGTTCAACTTACTAGGTATTGTCCACACCAAACTCTCAGCATGCAAGTTACCAACTCCTCATAACTGTTTTCATTCCTGTTTACATGTGACGTCTGCAATCAAGGTAACACATAGGTAACACATATTCCTTCCAGTGTACAGAAGATTGCATTTACTTCTGTTACATTGCTGCTATTAACCATTGCCCTTCTGGAAGCTACTGGACTGCATTTAGATCTCTGTTCTTCCTGTGTTAACCATTGCCCTGCTGGAAGATATCAGTTTCCTTTACACTTAGGCTAAGTTCACACGTTCAGGAATATTTGCGTTTTTTTCGCGTTTTTTTTCCTGCAATTTTCCGCGGTAAAAACGCGAAAAAAATGCAAGTATAAGCATCCTATACATGTTAATGGATTCCGCATGTTTTGGCCACATGTTGCGTTTTTTTCCACGAAAAAAACGCTTCGTGGAAAAAATAGCAACATGTTCATTAATTTTGCGTAATCTCGGCGGAATCGCCGCCATAGGAATGAATTGAACCGCTTACTTTCCGCATGTGGCTATGCGGAATGTAAGCGGTTCATGTGCGATGGTACCCAGGGTCTGGAGGAGAGGAGACTCTCCTCCAGGCCCTGGGTACCATATCCCTGGTAAAACAATAATTAAAATAAACAATAATGATATTCTCACCTTCCGGCGGCCCCCGCAGCCTTCCCGCCTCTCAGCGACGCTCCCGTTCCCAGGAGTCCTTTGCGAGAATCACCCAGATGACGTAGCGGTCTCGCGTGATGCTACGTCATCTGGGGTCTGTCGCAAAGGACGCCTGGGAACGGGTGTTGCCGGGAGCGTCGCTGAGAAGCGGGAAAGCTGCGGGGGCCGCCGGAAGGTGAGAATATCATTATTATTTTTTTTATTATTTTTACATTAGATCTTTTCACTATTGATGCGGCATAGGCGGCATCAATAGTAAAAAGTTGGTCACACGTGTCAAACACTATGTTTGACTCGTGTGACCAACCTGTCAATCAGTTTTCCAAGCGATGCTACAGATCGCTAGGAAAACGCTAGCATTCTGCAAGCTAATTACGCTTGAAAAACGCTAGTTTCTGGCGGGAATACGCATACCAATAAAAATGAGTATTTCCCGTGGCAGAGAAGTGCGGGATTGCCGCGGAAATTTCCGCGGCAATTCCGCAACGTGTGAACTTAGCCTTACTGTTCCTATGTAAATCTGGACATCTGTGCTACCCGCTCTGCTTTTTTGTCTGCCATCCTGAATGCCCTGCAGTTCTTGCTTATCTACGAGTCATACAGCACCATCGTCTCTGGTCTTGATACTCACCCAGACCTATGGCTTACAGAATCCACCTAACCAGGCGAGCCCTTTTTTTTAGGGAATGGTCAAAAACAGGAACAAAAAGGCAAATAAAACAAAAATGCCAGATTCAAGCATTTACATAATTTTTTAAATGCTTATTTATGGGAAGTGACAAGTCCTCTTTAACCCCTTTACTCACCAAGGTGGTTTGCACGTTAATGACCAGGCCAATATTTACAATTCTGACCAGTGTTTTTTTTATGAGGTAATAACTATGGAACACTTCAACGGATCCCACTGATTCTGACAGTGGTTTTTCATGACATATTGTACTTCATGATAGTGCTAAAATTTATTCAATATAACTTGCATTTATTTGTGAAAAAAAACAAATTTGGAGAAAATTTTGCAATTTTCAAACTTTGAATACGGATACCTTTAAATCAGAGAGATGTGTCACACAATAGTTAATAAATAACATTTCCCACATATTTACTTTACATTAGCACCATTTTTGAAACAATTTCTTTTTGTTAAGAAGTTAAAGGGTTGAAAGTTGACCAGCAATTTCTCCTTTTTCCAACAAAATTTACAAAACCATTTTTTTAAGGACCACCTCACATTTTAAGTGACTTTGAGAGGTCTATATGATAGAAAATACCCAAGAGTGACACCATTCTAAAAATTACACCTCTCAAGGTGCTCAAAACCACATTGGAATGTGGAAAAAAAATTAACTTTTTTTTCACAAAAAAATTACTTTAGACCCAATTTTTTTTTTATTTTCACAAGGGTAACAGGAAAAAAATGGACCCCAAAATTTCTTGTGCAATTTCTCTTGAGCATGCTAATGCCCCATATGTGGAGGAAAACCACTGTTTGGGTGCACGTCAGAACTCGGAACGGAAGGAGCACCATTTGACTTTTTGAATACAAAATTTGCTGGAACAATTAGCAGACGCTATGTTGCATTTTGAAAGCCCCTGATGTGCCTAAAGGCCGGGGTCACACTTGCGAGAAACTCGCACGAGTCTCGCACCTTAACCCCTTCGCCCCCAAGGATGGTTTGCGCGTTAATGACCGGGCCAATTTTTACAATTCTGACCACTGTCTCTTTATGAGGTTATAACTCTGGAACGCTTCAACGCATCTTCGCGATTCTGAGACTGTTTTCTCGTGACATATTGTACTTCACGTTAGTGGAAAAATTTCTTTGATATAACTTGCGTTTATTTTTGAAAAAACGCAAATATGGCGAAAATTTTGAAAATTTTGCAATTTTCAAACTTTGAATTTTTATTCCCTTAAAACAGAGAAATATATCACACAATATAGTTACGAAATAACATTTCCCACATGTCTACTTTACATCAGCACAATTTTGGAACCAAAATTTTTTTTTGTTAGGAAATTATAAGGGTTAAAAGTTGACCAGCGATTTCTCATTTTTACAAAATTTACAAAGCCATTTTTTTAGGGACCACCTCATATTTGAAGTCACTTTGAGGGGTCTATATGGCAGAAAATACCCAAAAGTGACACCATTCTAAAAACTGCACCCCTCAAGGTACTCAAAACTACATTCAAGAAGTTTATTAACCCTTCAGGTGCTTCACAGGAGCTGAAGCAACGTGGAAGGAAAAAAATGAATATTTAACTTTTTAGCCACAAAAATTATCTTTTACAAACTTTTTTTTTATTTTCACAAGGGTAAAAGGAGAAAATGGACAGATAAGGTTGTTGTGCAATTTCTCCTGAGTACGCCAATAACCCATATGTGGGGGAAAACCACTGTTTGGGCACACGGCAGAGCTCGTAAGGGAAGGAGCGCCGTTTGACTTAATCAAACTAAAATTGGCTGGAATTGAGATTGGACGCCATGTCGCGTTTGGAGAGCCCCTGATATGCCTAAACAGTGGAAACCCCCCACAAGTGACACCATTTTGGAAACTAGACCCCCTAAGGAACTTATCTAGATCTGTTGTGAGCACTTTGAACCCCCAAGTGTTTCACAAAAGTTTATAATGCCTGGGTGTGAAAAAAACAAAAAAAAATTTTCCACAAAAATAATTTTTTAGTCCCAAATGTTTGATTTTTCCCAAGGAAATTGGACCCCAAAAGTTGTTGTCCAATTTGTCCTGAGTACGCTGATACCCCATATGTGGGGGGGGGAAACTGTTTGGGCGCACGGCAGGGCTTGGAAAGGAAGTAGTAACGTTTTGGAATGCAGACGTTGATGGGGGTCATGTTCCGTTTGCAGTGCCCCAGATGAGCCTAAACAGTGGAAACCCCCCACAAGTGACCCCATTTTGGAAACTAGACCCCCAAAGGAACTTATCTAGATCTTTGGTGAGCACTTTGAACCCCCAAGTGCTTCACACAAGTTAATAATGCCCGGGCATGAAAATAAAAAATCCTATTTTTTTTCCCATAAAAATTATATTTTAGTCACTAATTTTTTATTTTCCCAAGGGTAACAGGAGAAATTGGACCACAAAAGTTGTTGTCCAATTTGTCTTGAGTACGCTGATACCCCATATGTGGGGGGGAACCACTGTTTGGGCGCACGGCAGAGCTCGGAATGGAAGGAGCACCATTTGACTTTTTCCAACCAAAATTGGCTGGAATTGAGATTGGACGCCATGTTGCATTTGGAGAGCCCCTGATGTGCCTAAACAGTGGAAACCCCCCACAAATGACCCCATTTGGGAAACTAGACCCCCTAAGGAACTTATCTAGATCTTTGGTGAGCAATTTGAACCCCCAAGTGCTTCACACAAGTTTATAACGTAGAGCCGAAAAATTAAAAAATCATATTTTTTCCACAAAAATGATCTTTTCACCCCAATTTTTATTTTCCCAAGGGTAACAAGACTCCAAAAGTTATTGTGCAATTTGTCCTGAGTACGCTGATACCCCATATGTGGAGTAAACCACTGTTTGGGTGCATGGCAGAGTTTGGAAGGGAAGGAGCGCCGTTTGACTTTTTCAACGCAGAATTGGAGAGCTTCTGATCTGCCTAAACAGTAGAAACCCCACAAATGACACCATTTTGGAAACTAGACCCCTCAAGGAACTTATCTAGATGTGTGGTGAGAACTTTGAACCCCCAGGTGTTTCACTATATTTATAACGTACAGCCGTAAAATAAAAAATTTTTTTTTTTTTTTTTACAAAAATGATTTTTTTTCGCCCCCAATATTTTATTTTCACAAGGGTAACAGGAGAAATTGGACCCCAAAAGCTGTTGTCCAATTTGTCCTGAGTATGCTGATACCCAGTATGTGGGAGAAAACTACTGTATGGGCACACGTCGGGGCTCGGAAGGGAAGTAGTGACGTTTTGAAATGCCGACTTTGATGGAATGGTCTGGGGGCGTCATGTCGCATTTGGAGAGCCCCTGATGCGCCTAAACAGTGGAAACCCCCCACAAGTGACCCCATTTTGGAAAATAGACCCCACAAGGAACTTATCTAGATGTGTGGTGAGCGCTATGAAGCCCCAAGTGCTTCACAGAAGTTTATAACGTACAGCCGTAAAAACAAAAAAATCATAAAAAATGATATTTTCGCCCCCAGTTTTTTATTTCCCCAAGGGTAACAGAAGAAATAGGACAAATTGCACAATAACTCTTAGGGTTCAGAGTACACTGATACCCCATATGTGGGGGTAAACTACTGTTTGGGCGCATGGCAGAGCTCAGAAGTGAAGGAGCACTGTTTGACTTTTTCAACGCAGAATTGGCTGGAATTGAGATCAGACGACATGCCACATTTGGAGAGCCCCTGATGTGCCTAAACAGTGGAAACCCCCCAATTCTAACTCCAACCCTAACCCCAACACACCCCTAACCCTAGTCCCAACCCTAACCACAAACCTAACCCTAACACACCCCTAACCCTAATCCCAACCCTAACCCTAACTTTAGCGCCAACCCTAACCCTAACTTTAGCCGCAACCCTAACCCTAATGGGAAAATGGAAATAAATACATTTTTTTTAATTTTATTATTTTTCCCTAACTAAGGGGGTGATAAAGGGGGGTTTGATTTACTATTTATAGCGGGTTTTTATGATTGGCAGCTGTCACGCTAAAAGACGCTTTTTGTTGCAAAAAGTAGTTTTTTGCATCACCACATTTTGAGAGCTATAATTTTTGCATATTTTGGCCCACAGAGTCTTGTGAGGTCTTATTTTTTGCGGTACGAGTTGACGTTTTTATTGGTACCATTTTTGAGCACGTGACATTTTTTGATCGCTTTTTATTTCGATTTTTGGGAGGTTAGAATGAACAAAAATCAGTAATTCATGAGTTTCTTTTGGGGGAGGCGTTTATACCGTTCCGCGTGTGGTAAAATTGATAAAGCGGTTTCATTCTTCGGGTTAGTACGATTATGACGATACCTCATTTATCTCATTTTTTTTATGTTTTGGCGCTTTTATAGAATAAAAACAATTTTACATAAAAATTATTATTTTTGCATCGCTTTATTCTGCGAGCTGTAACTTTTTTATTGTTTCGCTGATGATGCTGTATGGCGGCTCATTTTTTGCAGGACAAGATGACGTTTTCAACGGTACCATGTTTATTTATATCGTCTTTTTGATCGCGTGTTATTCCACTTTTTGTTAGGCGGTATGATGATAAAGCATTGATTTTTTGCTTTGTTTTTTTTTTTTTTAAGGGGTTCACTAAAGGGTTAACTAGTGGGACAGTTTTATAGGGGGGGTCATTACGGACGCGGCGATACCAAATATGTGTACTTTTATTGTTTTGTTTTGTTTTATTTACAGGAAGAAATGAATTTATTGGGGAATATTTTTTTTTTTATTTTATTTTGGAATTTTTTTTAAAACATGTTTATTTTTATTTTTTTTAACTTTTTTACTTTGTCCCAGGGCGAGACATTACTGTATTTTATCAGATCGCTGGTGTGACAGTGTGCACAGCACTCTGTCACACCAGCGATCGCTCAGGCAGTGCAGCAGGCTTCTCAGTGCCTGCTCACAGCAGGCACTGAGGAAGCAGCCTCCCTGCAGGACCCGGCGGCCATCTTGGATCCGGGTCCTGGGAGGGAGGAAGCCCTCAGAACAGCGCAATCACATCGCGCTGTTCTGAGGGTCTCAGGGGAGCTCGCAGGGAGCCCCCTCCCTGCACGATGCTCCCCTGTGCCCCTGGTACACAGCGATCATGTTTGATCGCGGTGTGCCAGGGGTTAATGTGCCGGGAGCGGTCCATGACCGCTCCTGGCACATAGTCCCGGGTGTCAGCTGTGATAATTAGCTGACACCTGGCGGCGATTAGCTGCGCTCCCCCCGGGAGCGCAGTTGATCGCCTATGATGTACTATCCCATCCATGGTCAGAATTGCACGGGTTTCATGGACGGGATAGTACGTCGGATGTCAGAGAGGGGTTAATACCCGGCACTGCCGCCGGCACTCGGGACCGGAGCGTTCAGCTGGATAGAAATACATGCAGCCGCACACTCCAGTCCCGAGTGTCGGCGGCAGTGCCAGGTATTGAGGTGTGAGATTTGTGCGAGTTTCTCACAAGTGTGACCACAGCCAAACTGAAAATTCCCCACAAGTGACACCAATTTGGAAACTAGACCCCTCAGGGAACTGATCTAGATCTGTGAAGCACTTGAGGGTTCAATGTGCTCACCACACAAGTTTATAATGTTGAGCTGTGAAAATAAAAAAAAATAAAATATCATTTTTCCCACAAAAATGTTTTTTAGCCTCAGATTTTGCATTTTCATAAGGGTAATAGGAGAAATTGCACTATACAATTTGTTGTGCAATTTATTCTGATTTCTCATGTGTGGGAGAAAAATACTGTTTGGGAGCACGGCAGAGCTTGGAAAGGAAGGAGCGTCATGTGACTTTTTGAATGTAAAATTTGCTGGAATCATTATTGGATGCCATGTCCCGTTTGGAGAGCCCTTGATGTTCCGAAACAAAGGAACCTCCCCCTCCCACAAATGATCCCATTTTGGAAACTAGATCTATCAAGGAATGTATTTATTTAGATGTGCGGTGAGCACCTTGAACCCTCAGGTGCTTCACAGAAATGTATAACATTGTTCCGTAAAAATAAAATAAAATTTTTGTGGGGAAAATTGTGATTATTTTAGCCCCAATTTTTTTTTTATTTTCATGAGAGTAACAGGAGAAATTGCATCATACAATTTGTTTGCGCAATTTCTCCTAAGAACGCCTATACCCCACATGTGAAGGAATACTACTTTTGAGGCACAGTGCAAAGCCATACTATAGTGCAGATTTTACTGTCATAGTTTGCAGGTGCCATGACCCACTGGGAGAGCCCCTGAGTTGCCAGAGCAGCAGAACCCCCTTTAACCCCTTACTGACAGAGCCATTTTGCAGCTTAATGACCGGGACAATTTTTACAATTCTGACCACTGTCACTTTATGAGGTTATAACTCTGGAACGCTTTAACGAATCCAGCTGATTCTGAGAATGTTTTTTCGTGACATATTGTACTTCACGTTCGTGGTAAAAAAATTTTTATATGACTTGCGTTTATTTATGAAAAAAACGGAAATATGGCCAAAATTTTGAAAATGTAGCAATTTTCAAACATTAAATTTTTATACCCTTAAATCAGAGAGATATGTCACACAAATTTCTTAATAAATAACATTTCCCACATGTCTACCTTACATCAGCACAATTTTGGGAACAAAATTTTTTTTGTTACGAAGTTATAAGGGTTAAAAGTTGACCAGCGATTTCTCATTTTTACAACATAATTTTTTTTTAGGGACCACATCACATTTGAAGTCACTTTGAGGGGTCTATATGAGAAAATACCCAAAAGTGACACCATTCTAAAAACTGCACACCTCAAGGTGCTCAAAACCACATTCAAGAAGTTTATTAACCCTTTACTTGCTTCACAGGAACTGAAGCAATATGGAAGGAAAAAATTAACATTTAACTTTTTTTGCAAAAACTTTAATTCAGAACTAATTTTTTTTATTTTCACAAGTGTTAAAAGAAAAAATAAACCACAAAATTTGTTGTGCAATTTCTCCTGAATACACCGATACCCCATATGTGGGGGTAAACCACATTTTGGGCGCACGGCAGAGGTCGCAAGGGAAGGAGCGCCGTTTGACTTTTTCAACGCAGAATTGGCTGGACTCCATGTCGCGTTTAGAGAGCCCCTGATGTGCCTAAACAGTGGAAACCCCCCACAAGTGACCCCATTTTGGAAACTAGACCCCTTAAGGAACTTATCTAGATGTGTGGTGAGCACTTTGAACCTCCAAGTGCTTCAAAGAAGTTTATAACGTAGAGCCGTGAAAATAAAAAATCATTTTTTTCCTCAAAAATGATTTTTTAGCTCGCTATTTTTTTTATTTTCCCAAGGATAACAGGAGAAATTGGACCCCAATAGTTGTTGTGCAATTTTTCCTGAGTACGCTGATACCCCATATGTTGGGGGAAACCACTGTTTGGGCGCACGGCAGGGCTCGAAGGGAGGGAGCGCCATTTGACTTTTTGAACGCCATGTTTGGAGACCCCCTGATGTGCCTAAATAGTGGAAACCCCTCAAATCTAGCTCCAACCCTAACCCCAACACATCCCTAATCCTAACCCTAATTCCAACCCTAATTGTATCCCTAACCCTAATTGTATACCTAACCCTAATTGTATCCCTAACCCTCATTGTAACCCTAACCCTAATTGTAACCCTAACCCTAGCCCTAACGGAAAAATGAAAATAAATTAAAAAAAAATATTTTATTATATATCCCTAACTAAGGGGGTGACAAAGGGGGGGTTTATGTACTATTTTTTTATTTTGATCCCTGTGATAAACGATCAAAATGTACTCTCACTTTATGAATGAATCTGCCGGTAGGCAAATTCGGCGGGCGCATTTTCTTTTACAGGATGAAGACATCGGGAGGATCGGAGCTGTGGGAGGACATGGGGGACACCGGGAGGTACCAGAGGGGGGATCAGGGGTCCCGTGGACCCTATTTCTCTCCCCCCTGATGTGCAATCACATCAGAGGGGAGAGAAATTACATGCCGGATTGCGGCTTTTTTTTTCTTTTGCGATCGCCGTTATATGGTTAATAACGGCGATCGCAAAAGCGGGGGGACTGCAGGGGACTCTAATTATGTTCTCTGGGGTCTCGGCTACCCCTTGGTAACTGAGACCTCGGAGAAAATCCAACTCTGCGGGCGCACTGCGCAGGCGCCTGCCATTTTCTTAGCCGGGACAAGACGCTGAACGCTCTGGGAGCCACAGGAAGACTGGGGGGACACCGGGACGCACGGGGGACAGATCGGGGATCCCGGGGACCGTATTTCTCTCCCCTCTGATGTGTGATCACATCAGTGGAGAGAGAAATAAAATGCAGAATCGCGGCTTTTTTTTCTGTGATCGCCGTTATAGGGTTAATAACGGCGATCGCAAAAGCAGGGTAGGTAAAAACCGACCCGAATCATGTTCTCTGGGGTCCAGAGAAAATCTGACTCTGGGAGGCGCTATATACTTTCTCCACAGCGCCGTTAATTAACGGCTCTGTGGTTTAAGTACCCTTAACTACCGCCGTTAAAAGGCATATCGGCGGTCGTTAAGGGGTTAAGTGATCCCATTTTACAAAGTACGCCTCTCAAGGTATTCATCTAGGGGTGCAGTAATCATATTAACACCACGGGTGTGTCACAGAATTTTATACCATTGGGTAGTGAAGAAAAAATAACTACATTTTTACTACCAAAATTTTGTTGTAGCCCCAGATTTTACACTTTTACACGAGCGCAAGATAAATGTGCGTCGAAACCTTACTGCGATCTTTGGGAGGTAGAATGAACAAAACAGCAGGTGAAGAATTATTTTTGTTTGTTTTTTTACACCGCTTCTTGTGCAGTATAATTGATTAAGCTACTTTATTCTTTTGGTTGGTGCGATTATGGCGATACCAGATTCATATAGTTTTTTTATGTTTGGCTGCTGTCACACACTAAACGTTTTTTTTTTAGCAAAAACTAGTTTTTGCATCACCATATTTTGAGAGCTATAATTTTTCCATATTTTGGCCCACATCTTTATGTGAGTGCTTGTATTTTGCGGGACGAGTTGACGTTTTTATTGGTTCCATTTTCAGACACATGACATTTTTTTTTATTTCTATTCTGATTTTTGGGAGGTAAAATGATCAAAAAACAGCAATTGAGAAATTGTTTGGGGGGGTTATGTCGTTCCACGTGTGGTAAAATTGATAAGGCAGTTTTATTCTTCGGGTCAGTATGATTACAGCGATACTCCATTTATATAGTTTGTGCACACATTGCAGACTAGCCTGTGGAATTTTCTGCACAGAATCCGCACCTCTTGGCAGAAAACGCAGGTGCGTTTTTTTGTGCAGATTTGATGCGTTTTTCATGCGGATTTGTATGCGTTTTTGTAAGCTAAATAAAGATATGTTATTTAACAAAAAAAAGAATTGTGATGTCATTTCTTGTCCAACCTCCTCTTTTACATTTGTCCAACCCACACTCCATTACATACACAGATAGACAGACAGATAGATAGATAGATAGATAGATAGATAGATAGATAGATAGATAGATAGATAGATAGATAGATAGATAGATAGATATGGGATAGATGGATAGATTGATATGGGATAGATAGATGGTACATAAATAGTTAAAGACACACACACGCACAAAATCTTCACACAATATCTCCTGCGCAATTTTCTGCATCAAAGGGGAAAGCCGACGGCTGTGGCCAATATTTCTAGCCTGGGAAGGGGTTAATACCCATGGAGCTTCCCAGTATGAATATCTGGCCGCAGCTAGCCTTTACTGGCTATTAAAATAGAGGGACCCCCCAAAAAATAAAAATAACGTGGGTCCCCCTAAAGTTTATAGCCAGAAAGGCTATGCAGACAGCTGCGGGCTGATATTCATAGCCTAGGAAGGGGCCATGGATATTGGCGCCCCCCCTGGCTAAAAATACCAGCACCCAGCCACCCCAGAATTGGCGCATCTGTACGATGTGCCAATTCCGCCACTTAGCCCCTCTCTTCCCACTGCCATGTAGCTGTGGCATATGGGGTAATAAGGGGTTAATGTCACCTTGCTATTGTAAGGTGACATTAAGCCTGATTAATAATGGAGAGGCGTCAATAAGACGCCTATCCATTATTAATCTTATAGTATCAAAGGGTTAAAATCACACACGTAAGAATAAAGTATTTTAATGAAATAAAGTACAACACGGTTTGCCATCTTTATTGCACGCCCCATCAATGCGACGCCCTCGGTCTACTATAATAAAAAGTAAAAAAAATAAACCAACCGTATACTCCCTGTCTGACGCAGTCCAATTAATAACGAGTGTCCCACGATAATTTCCCCTATAGAACAGTGACATCAGGTGATGTCACTGCTCTATGGGGCCTCCAGTGACACACTGACAGGAGACAATGGCTCCTGCAGTGCATCACTGAGGTTACCTGAGTTCATTCTCTCACTTTATGGCAATGCTGCATGGGAATTTTCTCACCCAGCATTGCCAGTGAGAGAATGAACTTACCTGACCTCACTCTCTCCTGGCGGCGGAGGGATATACACTGCATCGTGGAGGCCGTGTAGAGCACTGACATCACCCTATGTCAGTGTTCTACACCGGAGATCGTCGTGGGACACTCGTTAATCACTGGACTACGGAGGAAAGGTAATGTATAGGTTGTTTTATTATTTTATTTTTATTAAAGGAGACGATGGCTTCAGGGACTAGGTGATTGGTGAGTATGTACTCTATGTTATATGTATGTTCTGTATGTTTTTTTTTTTACATTCAACACATTAGCCGGATGATGGGACTACTACTGTCCCATCGTTAGCTAATGTGTCACTCACTGTCACTGTAGCAGGCATAGCCTGATGGGACTTGCAATCCCATCGGACGATGCCTGCATACACACACAGCCCCCGGACAGCCCTGCAGACCCCCGTACAGCCCCGGAAGACCCCTGCAGACCCCCCGGACAGCACCGCAGACCCCCGCACTGCCCCCGGACAGCCCCGCTGACCCCTGGACAGCACCGCAGACCCCCGCACAGCCCCGGCAACCCCCGCACAGCCCCAGAAGACCCCCCTACACACGCACACATAGCCCGGCATACACCATAGTCACCGCCCACACACTATACACGCACACAGTCACCGCCCACACACTTCCCTCCTCCTGATCTGCAGCGTTTCATCTGCAGCAAAACCGCAGATCTTTTTTAGAACTGCGGTTTTGCCCGACTCAATGCAAATCAATGGGTGCAGAAACGCTGCAGTTCCGCACAAAGAATTGACATGCTACGGAAAATAAAACGGGGCGAATCCACTCGTTTTTTTCTGAAGCATGTGCACAGCAAACCTGCATTTCCCATAGACTTACATTGTTTGTGCACTACACTGCGGATCTGATGCGTTTCTTCGCATCCAAAACCGCTGCGGAAGCGCATCTAAATCCGCAACGTTTGCACATACCCTAACACTTTTTCATACAAGGTCTCTGTTAGTTGTCCAGCTGAGTTTAGCTCTGTTGTAGCACAGATGGCAAACACCATTAAGGTAAAGTCTCTGGGCAGGGGATCAGTGCACCTGAGTTTAGGTATGTCATATCACAAACCCATCTATCAGGTCTCCTCCTCTCATTGTACTGTCAGATTTGCTGTACTGACCCAGCTGAGAGCTCAAAGTGTCAGTATCACACTTATATCTGCTGTGTTCAACCTGTAAAGATTTTGCAGTGAGAGCAGAGCAAGGTGTCATTACATCTCACACAAAATTAGTCCAGAACAGTCAGGTTTTGAAAAATGTAATGACAGCCTGTGTGGCCCAGCTACGCAGGCACACATATTCCAGGAAAATGCACAAGAAGGTAACCGTGAAGCTTGATATTCATTCACGTCACTCACATTTCCCAACACACCCACTAGGGGTATAAAAGGCAGTGACACGTAGCAGTCAGAGTTCAGTCTTTCTAGACAGTCTGTGCAGGAGGAGTGGAGTGGGCACATTCTGTTCAGTTTCAGTTCAGTCTAGTCTTGGAGGAAGAGGAGTGCAGACTAGACTCTGGCGGAGCAAGTTCATGAAGTGGAGTCTGGTTTGAGTGTAAGGAGTCACTCTAGCCCAGTCAGAACAGCAGGACCAGTACCTCAGCACAAGCTACCTGTATTCTTTGGAAGGAGGAAAGTAACCCTCGGAGCTACAGCGTGTACACAGATAGACAGAGTTCCTGTGCGCTGCTCTGGACAGGGTCTGAGGAAGGTGACTCTCGGAGATACAGCATTTACACAGTTGACAGAGTACCTGTGTGCTGCTCTGGACAGGGTCAGAGAAAGGAGAGAAGAAGGGAATCATAGGAGTTATAACAGTGAGTGTACTTGGAACTGTTCAGCGAGCTCTGGAGAAAAGCTGGCATTCACAACATCACTACTTGTGCTTATGTTAAGAGCAAGATCAGGACGAGAGGCACAGTGGAGGAAGATAGAGACTAGTGCATCAGGTACCGGATTACCCGCACTAATTCACCGGACACCGGGGTCCGAAGCGTTGCTAGTGCTTTATGCCTAGTAATAAGAAACACCGGAATCCTCCTGGACTTCAAGTCGCAGTAGGTAGCCCTAAGCGCTGATACGTAAACGGAGTCAGGGAGAACAAGACGGGCAAGGCCTGATCAGCCCTAACGACTTAGTTCTTTCCAATATCTGGTCACTAAATCTGGTCACCAGATTAAGCAGAAGGCTCTACCACAATGTCGGCCGGGCGTAGCAGCTATTAAACAAGCTGGAGATTAACAGAGTTAACTTGACTTCATGCAAGTTTGTACTCACATATAGAGTTAAAGGAGGCCTTTAACCTGCTCAGCGGTTATCCTGAATGTGCATTCTCTACCCCGACCAGCCCCCCGGGACCTGCCTGAAACATCTACAAGTAAAGGTATGGAAAGAGATTGCCTTGTGTGAGACTGCTTTATTACCTACACCCTGCACCACCATAGACTTCCAGGGACCAGTCTCGCCTGTGGGAGACTTACCATCCAGCTGCCTCGTAACATCCCCTAGGAAGATCCATATAGCAGCGCTGGTCCAATTGATCAGAAACCACAGGTGGCGTCACGAACTATCTATTACTACAATTCCCCTGTAAATATCCCCCATTGTATGAGCGCCCAGGGCCACGGACCGAGTCCCGCTGCCAGTGACAAATCCCATAGAAATCAATGGGCTCGGTGCCGAGTACCCCATAGCCCTGGTACTGTGTGCGACTCATCTTCTGGCGTCACGAACAGGATACGAAGCTTGCAAATTGTGAGTCCTGTGTTGCCTATATTGACTGTTTTGTGCAGAAAAGACTGTTTGCTGTTTGTCACTTTTGGCGCCATTTTCCGCCATTTTACCGCCATATTCGCGCCCTGAGGCGCTGGTGAAGAAGGTGGGCGTGCATTCGTGGGCGTGTACCCCCCCTGTGGCGCGAAAGTTATGGCCGCCCTCTCAAAGTGTTATTACAACGTCCGCAATGGCCCCACTGCAAGGGAGATCCGCCTCCTCTTCATCTTCTATGCAAAAAGGAGGAAGCGCAAATCCCGCCTCCACGGAAGAGACCAGATTGTTCCTGATGGAAAGCACAGTCTGGCCTGGAGTGAGATGGCGGAAGGACGGGATACGCTATGCGGAGGAGCAGTGGCAGGCAGGCCCTGTTCCCCTGAAGAGCCTCTGCCAGTGCCGGAGCCGTCCCCAGTACAGGACCTTCAGCAAACCATGCTGGAATTAAAAGAGGAGAATGCGGCGCTTAAAAGAATGATCCAGCGCCATGCAGACCTGAAGGAGACCGAGGGACGCTGGCGTGCCCAGACACAGCGGCTGCTGTGGGACGCAGTGTTCTCTCCCACAGATATAACGCCATCACCTGACTTTCCTAAGTCCCTGCTGAAGAAGGCTGAAGGACAACCGGAGGCTGCCCCCAAAAGCGCTGTACCTGATCCCACCGATGGAGAGGTGGAGGAGAAGGAGGCTGAGGAGGCCCTGCCCGTTCCGGAGTGCCAGCCAGGCCAGGAGGCCGCAGCAGATTACAGTTCCCCGGTAGGAACACCGGAGGGGTCTCAGCCATCATTGCCGGAAATAGACTGGGAGCAAATGGAGTACCTTGACGACATCACCTATGCTGCAAAAGTGGAGCACGAGGAGCTGTGTCGTGAGAAGGAGAGACAACGGCAGCAGGAGGAGAGAGAAATACAGCAGTTCCGTCAGCGGTACATGGAAGAGTTCCTCGCCGACAAGGAGAGTGTTCGCCGAGATAAAGGTACACTCCGGGAACCGCGGCGCCAGGGGTGCGTTACGGAATTTAAACTCCGCAAAGGCTGGGGTTTTATCCGTGAGCCGGGCCTATATCCGGGAGTCTTTGTAAGCCGCCGGGATGTAGAGTCCCACCTGCCCATCGGTCATCCGGGAAGGGATCTGGTAAATGGGGACATAGTCAGTTACACTCGACACTGGGTTTAAAGGGATGGTATGCCCTAAATGTCTCTATCGTCAGTGACCCCGTCCCCGACGCCGGTAACGTACACTATGCCGCAGCGTCCCAGTCCCGGGCCCCAACAGCACCAGACCGTGCACCAGCATCGCCCCCTGCGTACGCCTCTCTATCTACGTCACGTTCTGCATCGCAACCTGCGCCCTCCTCTACACCAAGGTCTTGTCCAGCATCGTACCCTGCATACACCTCTGCACCGCAGTCTACGTCACGTTCTGCATCGCAATCTGCGACCTGTCCAGAATCGCAAGTTACTGCGACATCTTCAACAACGCCACTTGCGTCCTACATGACAGAAGCACCCGGAGGGACCGTAGTAAGAATGAAGACTATAGCTACCCAAACCTACATCGCAGGACATGATATCCTGGTAATGGGTACCCAAGGGCATCGTGTAATTCTGTCTCCAGGGATGGAAAAAGTAAATGTCACCTCAAGCAAAGATGAAAATCAG
Organism: Oophaga sylvatica; assembly: GCA_033576555.1. Classification (NCBI taxonomy): domain Eukaryota; kingdom Metazoa; phylum Chordata; class Amphibia; order Anura; family Dendrobatidae; genus Oophaga; species Oophaga sylvatica. Next base: position 411,089,193 of record JARQOD010000001.1, read on the forward strand.
TAGGATCCAGACAGGGGTTTACTGCACCTGAACCTGTAAAAAGTTGATAAAGAAGTTTATTAAAGAAGAAGTTTTACAAGATTTGCACTTTATTAATGTTTAATAATATGTATGATGATGTTTACATATTTAAGTAGAATACCCGGCTGGGTACAGAGTTAAAAAGCTAAAGAGTAAATGTGATGATGATTGCATAGTATGCATAGAATACCCCAGTTGGGTAATGTGGAATATTTAATGAGAGTTAAAGTAAAGTGAGTTATTGAAATGTGATTTTACTTGAAATGTGTTCACATGCAAAGGACTGCGTGGCTGTGGACTGTGCCAACCCAAAAACTTTCAATGTAAATAGTTTGCACTTCGGTGCTACATCTTGGTTTTACACAAAACCATATCTACACTATCTACCTCTGAAGAAAAACCCGTATGGTGTGGCCTAGAGTGAGGTCTGCAGCAATGAAGTCCTGCAGCCCACCCAGGACCCACGTGGGAGGTTTTTGGTGCGGGTCCTCCACAAGTATCTTGTATTTATGAAAGTGTTTTTTTTGATACTTTTATATTTTTCAAATGTACAAATTGTAACGTTCAAGAAGTCTTACCTCCCGTAAGGGATGTGTTAAAATGTTGTTGATATATGCAAAACAAAATATTTTTCTTTTCTCTTTTACAGCCCGGGAGTGCTGTGTTTAACCAAGGGGGGATGTGTGGCCCATCTACGCAGGCACACATATTCCAGGAAAATGCACAAGAAGGTAACTGTGAAGCTTGATATTCATTCACGTCACTCACATTTCCCAACACACCCACTAGGGGTATAAAAGGCAGTGACACGTAGCAGTCAGAGTTCAGTCTTTCTAGACAGTCTGTGCAGGAGGAGTGGAGTGGGCACATTCTGTTCAGTTTCAGTTCAGTCTAGTCTTGGAGGAAGAGGAGTGCAGACTAGACTCTGGCGGAGCAAGTTCATGAAGTGGAGTCTGGTTTGAGTGTAAGGAGTCACTCTAGCCCAGTCAGAACAGCAGGACCAGTACCTCAGCACAAGCTACCTGTATTCTTTGGAAGGAGGAAAGTAACCCTCGGAGCTACAGCGTGTACACAAATAGACAGAGTTCCTGTGCGCTGCTCTGGACAGGGTCTGAGGAAGGTGACTCTCGGAGCTACAGCATTTACACAGTTGACAGAGTACCTGTGTGCTGCTCTGGACAGGGTCAGAGAAAGGAGAGAAGAAGGGAATCATAGGAGTTACAACAGTGAGTGTACTTGGAACTGTTCAGCGAGCTCTGGAGAAAAGCTGGCATTCACAACATCGCTACTTGTGCTTATGTTAAGAGCAAGATCAGGACGAGAGGCACAGTGGAGGAAGATAGAGACTAGTGCATCAGGTACCGGATTACCCGCACTAATTCACCGGACACCGGGGTCCGAAGCGTTGCTAGTGCTTTATGCCTAGTAATAAGAAACACCGGAATCCTCCTGGACTTCGTCGCAGTAGGTAGCCCTAAGCACTGATACGTAAACGGAGTCAGGGAGAACAAGACGGGCAAGGCCTGATCAGCCCTAACGACTTAGTTCTTTCCAATATCTGGTCACTAAATCTGGTCACCAGATTAAGCAGAAGGCTCTACCACAATGTCGGCCGGGCGTAGCAGCTATTAAACAAGCTGGAGATTAACAGAGTTAACTTGACTTCATGCAAGTTTGTACTCACTTACATATAGAGTTAAAGGAGGCCTCTAACCTGCTCAGCGGTTATCCTGAATGTGCATTCTCTACCCCGACCAGCTCCCCGGGACCTGCCTGAAACATCTACAAGTAAAGGTATGGAAAGAGATTGCCTTGTGTGAGACTGCTTTATTACCTACACCCTGCACCACCATAGACTTCCAGGGACCAGTCTCGCCTGTGGGAGACTTACCATCCAGCTGCCTCGTAACATCCCCTAGGAAGATCCATATAGTAGCGCTGGTCCAATTGATCAGAAACCACAGGTGGCGTCACAAACTATCTATTACTACAATTCCCCTGTAAATATCCCCCATTGTATGAGCGCCCAGGGCCACGGACCGAGTCCCGCTGCCAGTGACAAATCCCATAGAAATCAATGGGCTCGGTGCCGAGTACCCCATAGCCCTGGTACTAAGTGCGACTCAAGCCTATTCTCGCTGAACAGTGATTACAAGTTGCTTAAGCACAACAGGAGGCACAGCTAAACTCAGCTTCACCTTCCCCCACACTGACTCATGCAGGAGATTAGACCAGGAGATCAGGTTGTCTGTCATACATTTTACACACTGACAAATCTGCTCTGAGCTATGATGGGGGCATGTTCTTCTTTCCTTTAGGTGTTGCTGCCTGCTTATGATTGGTCAACATCATACAGGAAGAAGAAGAACACACCCCCAGTGAAAGATGTCTGATAACACCCACTTTGACTTAAAAAAAAAAGTTAACACATTGAGTACCAAATACTTTGATTACTAATATCTCCACAAGGGAGAGGCGAAATTAAAATAAAATAAAAAAGTTTTAATCTGCTCTGCAGCCATTATTACATCACGTAAACCAGTTCAACATGAAACATTTAGTGAAATCACATATATACATATATATATATATATATATACATACACACACATCCATACATACATATCTATATATATATATATATATACACATATACATACACACAGTGGTGGAATGTTTTCTTATGTTAGGCCTCATGCATTTGGAAGCAGCATGTGCATAGAGTCCATAACGAGTTACATGAAGTCCGTGCAGCTCTGTATTGTGGGGCCATAAGGTGCTATCTAATATGGCTTGATGTACATGGCTTTCTTTTGGCTTATATGGCTCTGTATGAAAAGCTTCCATATGGCTCTTTATAATTTTGGATGTCTGGGGGATTCTACATTTACAGGTATTATTTTTGTACACATTATTATTTCTGCATTTAAGTGAAGTATAAAATGGAATCGTGTCATATAAATTACATTACATTATATTGTAAAAAAAAAAAATTAAAAGCTTTAATAATCTGTATAAATCTAAAATAATTTTGGGGCTACCTGTGCTAGCTATGAGTGGTCTTGAATATCCACCAGTGTTTTCTATGTATCTGTCTGGAAAACAAAGAGGCTAATAATAGTCAGTTTTGTAAATGTCAGGGGGTAGAAGCTCCAGGTAATGGCACATATGGCCAGACATGAATAAACAAAAGAACAGTATTATGTGGTGACCTTCTTTGTCTGTAGTACGGCGCCCTCTGTCAACCGCAGAAGGTAGTGACAAAAAAAAGCAGAATTATTGAGATTTTCACTGCTGTCTACAACATTTCTGTGTGCAGTTGGGCTCAGTTAAATGTGCTGAGCGCAGATGTCCTGGAATTGCAATGAGAGTCTTAATTACATTTTTAGAAAGAAATTTTTGAGACTGCAAACAGAAACATGCATCATACTAAGCCTAAAAACTGCAAAAAATAAAAATGGCTTTGTGGACTGGACTTTGAGTTTCAAATCCTTTACTATTATTAATTGGTAAGTGCGCTTACAACGTTAGGACTCCTAGTTCTCATGTAGCTGGTCTCCACTATATATTCTGGGAAAATCTTCAAGAAATATCCATGTCTATGGAAAAAATGCATTGCGGTATTGTATGTAAAACCACAAGCACAGTTTTAACATGTGGTTTTTGATGCTGCAGCACTATTGAGATAAATGAGAAAACCTAAAGTAAACCCGCTCAAAAAAATGTAACCCAGAAAGACCAATTTATTACAGATTAACATTTGGCCACTGTGGAAATAAAAACAAATGGAAGAAAACATACTGTGTGAACAAAGGTTAATATTAGGGGAAACATAGCTAAATTATCAGTATCTAAATATGTTATGGTCATTTTGGTTTCTGTGCATTGCAGCATGCATTCTCATTACAGTGCATTCATGTTTTTTCTCCCTATCCCCTGAAATCATTATTACTTGGTAATCACATATATCAATGAGTCCCAACAACATGAATTGTCCTCTCACAGCTGTGTGCTATCCTTACTGCCTGCATTTTGTACCAGGATGAGCTGAGCATAAACCAATTAAATACGGAGTTTAATGTCTACATCTGTATTCAATAAACTCCTAAGCTCCCCCTATTGGTGGTTGCATGCAACCAATATTTTATCATGTATTTATATTGCACGAGACAAAATAAAATATGTGTAGATTTGGGTTTTAAAAACTGAGTCATATATCGTGGACATGTTTTGAAATTAATCACAGAATAATTTTTCACCAATTTAGAGACTATAAAATGTTTTCAAGCATGAAATGAAAATTCTCGTCAATTATACATTTATATATCTATACACCAAAATCCTAACTCAACAAAAAATACTTTAAAGCTCAAGAGTTGGCCAACGGTGCCTACGTCTTGCTCTTTTATCTCTTTGTACAGGATGGATTGAGCTAAGAAATGACTCAAGGTTTAGGGCTCAAGCACAGATTTCTAGATACTGTGGTCCCAATTCATCAAGATCGGTGAATTTCCTCTCCGGTCTCAATGAGGGGCCATGGTGGAGTCAGATGCTTCTGATTCACGAAGAGGTGTATGCCTTTTCATGAATCTGGATCATCTGATAAGTGGCCTCCGTGCACCACTCAATAAATCTTACTTTCAGGCCTAGGCACTGGCGGACACAGACAGAAAAGGGCCCCTGTACAAGAACAATATACGGGCCCTTTGCAGCCCAAAAGCTCCTAAAAATGCTAAATTGCACCTACTTTGGAGGTAGAAATGGGCCACCTTGCCTTCTGGGCCCGTGTGTCCGCACAGGTTGCACCAATGATATGTCCGCCCCTGGGCCTAGGGAACACCATAGCTCATTACTAATTAGATGAGCTGTGACACTATGCCCCTGATCTACCCCAGCTCCGCCAATTTTGGCAAAGCTGAGAGAAACTGGTGTAATAACGCTAAAAGTTGCAAAATTTTGCACTTAAATTTTACAACTTTTCAAAGTTTTTATGCGAAAAAGCTTTGATATTTTCTTCGCTTAAAAGGTTGCTTCCCTAAATTGCACAGCGTTCAATCGAATAGCTACATATAAATTATAGGATGGGAACATAGCACTCCATAGGCAGCATGATGGCTCAGTGGTTAGTACTGTTGCTTTGCAGACGCGGAGTCCTGGATTCAAATCCCCCCCAACATCTGCAAAGAGTTTGTATGTTTGGGCTTGTGTGGGTTTCCTCTCATACTCCAAAGACATACTGATAGGGAATGTAGATGGTGAGCCCCAATGGGGACAGGGATGAAAATGTCTGTAAAGTGCAGCAGGGAATATGCTATGAAGAATAAATAAAATAATACATATCTGGCTATAGCTGTGCAGCTCGTAGTCCAAAAAATTGTATTGCATTGATTTGTACCAAGCTGCGGTTGTGACTTCTTCACACTCTTGTATTTTATTTCTTCCTCATTTTATCTCTTTATATCCTTTTGGTGAAGGGGGTCTCATTTCTTATTATTAGTGGATGCAAAATGTGTGCTTGTTACAAAAACTTTTACAACATTGGCATGCAATTTCTATAAACACATAACCATTGTTTAACTCTAAATGAATGAACACTATTTAATTTTTGTTTTCCAGCAGACAGAAAGAGCTTCCAATACATTCCCCAGGAATCCATTGTCCAGCCTTCAGGACTTGGGAGATCCAATTTGTCTACAGCACTTTCTAACGTAATTCGCATGCATTATCTTATTTAAAGAGTACTGTGGCTTGGACGTTTAAATGACTTGTGTATCGTGTTACAAATCACTTTATCCTGAGAAACCAAAAGAAACCCAGCAGAACATTTACTCGAATTGCAAAAATAAAGTGCGTAATGCATAAATTTAAAAAAAAAAATACAAAAGAAATGCGTAAACTGATCGTGATCTTAAAATAATTTGTATATTGTTTATGGTAAAATTCTATTTTATTTTTTTTTAGAACAGATTCATTCATTCTATTATTATTCATCACATTGAACAGACGGAGAACAGATTCTACATGTGCATCCTGCATTTACTAGAATTCATATATGGAAGTTAAATATAAAAATAAATTAAACAATGTATATAAATATTTTTTAATTTTGCATTTTCTTTTAATCTTTAGATTCCCTTTTTTTGTTTACCTTCTATTATTTAATCTTGTCTTTTTGGCATTATTTTGTCAGTGTTCTATTCCAAATGAGAGGGACATCTTGAAGTAATCAGAAGCTGAAAAGGACTCGTCCCCCTGGCATCTCAGGTTAAATAAGGCGCTCTAGGAAAATATGGTAGGCCCATTACAAGAAACCTGATCTGCCTTCATCAAGACTCCAATTGCCATTGCATTAGGATTGATTAGAGACCAGCAGTACCGTAATGACCCAGGGAGAGGGGCAGCATGGGACCTCTAATGGCAAGATCTCATGGGGGGGCTGATAGTTTTAGGTTTCCATGAAAATTTATATTTTGCTTGCATATTTATCTAAGCGAATCAGATATCATGAGAATAAAAGGAAACGAAAAGAAAATTCCAAAATTGGGAGTGAGGAGGAGGAGGAAAGGGATAAACAAATTGCTAATATCTCCCAACAGATTTACTGTATAATTAGTTACGTGTAACAAGCAATAACAATAGCACAGAACATGAAACAAACAAACATAGTAGCAAAAACAATTGTTATTAGCATCCAGGGGCACAGGTAACAGAGCCCTCCAACATATGGGTCAGAGACAGAATAGCTGTGGCTTTTAGGCCTGTAATTTAGTATTTTACAACCGCTGCAAAAAAGTGCAGAATTCTACTTTCTTTCTTAGGCTCGCTGCTTTGAGACAGGGTGTGACCACAGAAAATGATTTGAGGGGTCTACTGGAGGGCAGCTGAATTTTTCTCCTAGAGAGTCAACAAAAATGAGTTTTATTATAATGGGACCGAGCTGCAGATATTATGCGCTACGCCATAGATTGTAGGGTCACCCCCCACCCCTCAATTCGGGCAGGAGGAAAATGAGCCCACCCCCTCACACACACACACTGTGAAAAGCCACGCAGATTGCCCCTATGCTGTGAGTCACAACACATACACCTCATAGAGGGGCATTCAGTGAAGTTCACTGCATAATTAACTCCATCTTTCCGAGCCAAGTTAACTGTTTATTTAGTGTCACATACTATTACCATCAGCAGCCCTTCTCTCCGAGGAAAATTAGCTTTGCAGACTTCACCCTGCAAGGGCAAATTCTTCCTTCCTTTACTGCTGGAGGGGTTTTTCTTTGACCAGTAATTAAACAGTTAAAATGACCATGGAGCGTGTCTCTTGAATGCATTGTGCCTGCAGATATTTATGAAAAGATCTCAATGGCTGCAAAATAGACTTTGTTTTTTTTTTCCCTGATAGAACAGATCGTGAATTGATCTAAAAAAGAAACATATTTTGTAGCAGGTTCAGGTGTGAATGATTATTTATTATTTTATTTATTATGCATTGCTTATATAGCGCTATCTTATTCCGCAGAGCTTTACATCATCACTGTCCCCGATGGAGCTCACAATCTAGATTCCCTATCAGTATGTCTTTGGAGTGTGGGAGGAAACCCACACAAACACGGGGAGAACATACAAACTCCTGGCAGATGTTGTCCTTGGTGAGATTTGGACCCAGGACCCCAGCACTGCAAGGCTGCAGTTCTAATCACTGAGCCACCGTACAGTGCTACCCAGTGAGCCATCATGTTGATGAGCCAGAAAATAGATTGTGTAAGTCCACATTCACACGATCAGTATTTGGTCAGTATTTTACATCAGTATCTATAAGGCTGTGGTTCCACGGTCCGGAACCACAGCGCTTTGGACGGAGCGGAAATTCCGCTCCGTCTAAGCCCCGCCCCCTTTATGACACGCGCTCTTTCCGGAGGTGTTCAGGACACCTCCGGAACACCTCCGGAAAGAACGCAGGGCTACATAGCCCTGTGTTAAATTCTGTTGCGGCGACGCACCGTCGCCGCAACACGCGAGGACATGCTGCGGTCTGAAAAGACGCGTCGCATGTCCGTTTACGCAGGTCTGCCACCTGCGTGTTGTTACGCATAGTGGAGACGGGATTTCTTGAAATCCCCTCCACTATGCTGTAACATCTGGACGCTGCGTGTTTGGCGCTGCGCCAGCGCACAGCGCCAAACACGCAGCGTTTACTGATCGTGGAAACTCACCCTAAGCCAAAACCAGGAGTGGGTGATAAATACAGAAGTAGTGACGTGTTTCCGTTATACTTTTCCTCTGATTGTTCCTCTACTGATTTTGGCTTCTAAAAACTGATGTAAAATACCGACCAAACGCTGAGCATGTGCAGCAAAGTGATCCCAGATATAGGCCATGTTCCCACAGAGCGTAAACGCAGCATTTTTTTCCACTGAGTTTTTTTTTTTTTTTTGCAGAAAATCCTCTGCTTGTAACATTTCAAGCAAAGTGCATGTGCATTTCTTTCCTAGAAAAATGCTTATAGAAAAAGGTAGAATTTAACTGCAGCATCCAGTCTTTACTAAAAAAAACAATAGAAAATGTGGCTTCAAATCTATACAAAAAAGGCATAGAAATGGGGAAAGTGTGTTAAAACAAAATTCAATAGAAATACAATAATCAGAGCAAGTTGCTACCGCTTATTTTGATGTGGTCACCGGCAGAAAAAAAAGCAAGGGTTTTTTTTTTGCATGTGGGAACATGGCCTCATGCCCACTCTGCATTTAACTATGCATTTTTTGGTGCATTTTACACAATAGGTTTCTATGGGGAGGCTGAAAAATAAATGTAAAAAATGCAGCTACATTTAAAAGTTCAGAATCTCAGCATATCTGCACTAAAAATTACATTACAAAAATGGTGATTCAAATCTGCACCAAAAATGCATAAAAAATAGGGAAAATGCAGTAAAAACACAATGATCAGAGCAGATTGCTATTGTGTATATGGGGCAGACACCTTCAGAAAAAAAAGCAGTACAAAAGCAGCGTTTTGGTATATGGGAACATAGGAATACAATAAAATGTGGTTAAATGGCCACTAAATTATTTATATGTGCATAATTCTATTTTTCACTTACGTCCTAATTGTTAAGGCCAATTATATACTATATATATATATATTTTGACGCCCCCGGAAGAAGCTGGATGCGAAACGCGCGTCGGGGTAAGGAGAAACGTAAAGTTTTCTGTGTTACTGCTACCTTCACCGTTGATCTGCTTTTCTGAAAATGTGCATTGTTATTTTCAATATATTTTTGTCTTGATATGACATTGTGATTATGTAGCTTTAAGCGATTGTTTTGAATACCGGATATATTTATTATTGGTGTTTGTGTTGCCGGATATTTATCACATACTTGACGTCTCCCCTAATTTTGGGCGCCTTGATTATTTATTTTCCATTGGGATTTTATTATGATTGATTTTTAATAGTATTAATAAAATATTGCAATTTTTTAAGGTCATTTTCTGGATCTCTTCTTTCGGCAATTGTTATATGTAAGTCTGAATTTTTGTTAATACAATTATATTTATTATTGCATATACAAGGACGCAATATAACACTTGTTCTTTGCAAGTTGTAAATGCATCTCCCATACATTCTACAGTACGTAATATTATGGTTATTGGGTATAAACTGAACATAATAATAGGACTGTACAATGATGGTGATGGGTAACAGGCCTTAATGGGCTGTGTCTGTTATTACAACTCAGCCTGAGCTGCAATACTGGATGCTGCCTGTGTAAAAGAGTGGTGCTGTTTGCTTTTTTGTAATTTTGAACAAGGCTTTGTGGCATAGATGTCCTATCCTGTCTTCTATAAATCACCACTATGTCAGAGAGGATGCTATTAGTTACTTCCTAGTCATATTTATGTATTCATGAGTATTGAACAATTAATTGACGAATTAGGTCTAATATTTCTGTCCTGTAAAATAATGATGGCACAGCAGTGCCTGCCATTTAGCACAACACACTATGGAATCACAATGAAGAGTTACAAAGCTACACTATAAGGAAATGACCAAAGTCTACAGCTTTCTAAAATGATAACCCTTCTAGATTCTGCTGGTGTGCACCAATGGTCATGTTTGGTTTAGTTACTGAATACGTCCTGGACATCTCATCATATAAAGTGTCCATCTATGTGTAGATGTTACTATTCTACAACTTAGACAATCATACACAAAAGGAGAACACCAACTGGAGACAGGGACAAGAAGCGTTCCTATATTGCTCCACTGGGCCTTTCCCAGCTCTGCAAATTTTGGCAGGTGTGAAGCCTACTTGAAAAATTGCGCTTGGTCCTACTTCTAGTATTTGAGCACCATTTTATTAAAATGTATTAATGTTAAATTCTCTGCAATTTGAATTGTTAAGCTAGTATTAAAATTTTTGCAATTAAATCTATAAGGCCAGAGGCTAAGAAGGTGACATAAAGTTTACTCTCTCCTGACTGCTAATACACCTTTGCACTAATCTCTTGAGCAGCATCCCGGTTGCCTTTAGGCTGTGAGGAGCATCTAGAACAATGGCACCAGCATCTCCAAGTCATCCAGGACAAATTGAGGAGGCTTCTGGCCACAGCTCTCCTTCAATCACCTCCTCAGTTCTGTTTATACAGGTGCCTACCTAGTAATTACCTCCAGCTCATTAAAGTGTCCACTCTAGTTTATAGATTTGCTGTATTATTTTTATTCCAGGACACCGGCAGCCTACAGATATATGGTAAGGGATTGAGGAGGTTATTTAGAAAGAAAATACAAGTGCTTATTGTTTTGGTGTAGGGCTGCCTATGTCACAGGCCTGGCTGGTGGGCAATGCACCACTGCTGGAGAGCGGATCGGGTGTCTCACTGCAGATTCCCACTACAGATAAGGAAATGTGATCTAGTTTTCAGAACAGCAAGTGGTTGGGAAGAAGGAGGAAAAAACCTTTCAAACACAAAGCTCATTTACTAATGGACTGGTTTTGTGTTACCCAACCCAATGTACGGGAATGGCCAAGAGATAAATAATCTGCTCCAGGAGCTCAACATCTAATTAGGCTGCTCTGGTGTCCTCTGTGCTGGGCTGTGTGCACACGGTTGGGGGTATTTTTAGCATAGTCTGCAGGTACACCATATCATCTGCATCTATATATATTCATAAGGGTTGCACAGGGCTATGTGCAGCAGGAAAAATAATAAAAAATTATATATATCTATATATTATATATTATATTTGTATTGGGGGCAACATTAATAAAATATGAATATTTGATTAATCTCTGTTGATACTATCCCATTATGTATTGGACAAATATGCCTGCCACTGTGTTTTAGGTGTTATCATAGCATTCTGGATGAGAACATGCATATGTTTTTATTGCATCGTTACATAAATATATATTATTATTGTATTGTTATGTAATATAAATTGTTAGCGCATTATCGTTGCATTTTGACCTAGGCTTGACGTGTTGCATGTATATTTCATTGCCTTGTATGATTTATTTGCATTGTGAGACTTTTGGACTTTCCATTTTCAGATGCATTTGCATGCACGTGTATATCTTTTTCTATTATGCAGCATCTTTTAGCCAACATTGCACAAACAGCATTAGTGAAAACTATATTTACCAGCATGCCAAAGACTTTATAAATGTTTTCTATTGATTGCGAATTTTGGTTGTGGCAAAATATTAAAAGGTTTTTTTTTTATGAAACTGGCAGAATGGTAAGAAACTAGCAAGTACCTTAGTGGGTGAAACATTTTTGCAAGCATATAATTAGAAATTGAGTGCATATACTGTTATATCATTGCAATGCACACACACACACAATATATATATATATATATACATATATACACACATATAGTACTTGTAACGTATTGGAAGCCTACACTATATAATAATACAATATCAGTCTGTATAAACTGGATGCATCTCTGCAGTGTGTGTTAGATGAGGTGGGGATCTGGGCTCAGTAATGCCTCCTGGAAGGGGCAGGAATGTGTCCTCTTGGAGCAGTTGATGGTTATTGACAAGGCAGCTGTGGCACCGGAACGACTGTTAAACCTGCTCCCGATTCAGCTCAGCTCATACCCAAAAGTCTGGAACAAGTGCGCAGAGGAGACCTCACAGCCCCCAGCCCCTGCCTCCCAAAATAGGGATTCTTCCCTGTAAGCCTAGAAAATATTCTGTTACTTTAAAGGGGGCAGGATATATGCTAATTCCTGGAAGACTTCAGGACAACCTAAGCCTCTATCCCTATGAATATACAGTATATATTGGCTACATTCTATAGATCCTCCAGAATGCACAATGGTACACCTTAGGCCACGTCCACATAGTCAGTATTTGTCAGTATTTTACATCAGTATCTGTAAGCCAAAATCAGAAGAAGGTGAAGAATACAGAAGTGGTGACGTGTTTCTATTATACTTTTCCTCTGATTGTTCCACTCCTGATTCTGACTTACAATAACGGATTTAAAATATTGACCAAATACTGAACGTGTGAACGTGGCCTTATAATAAGTATTGGATCTTTGTCAGTGTTTGTAAATATTGATTTAATTATAGCATGAATAAATATTGATTTCTCAACCTGTTAAGTGTGGACAATCTCTAAGAAAAGTAGTTAAATGGCCAATTTAGAACTTTCAGACAGTGACAGATAAATATCCACTTCTCCCAGCACCTCTGTGTTCTCTTATCTGAGACCATTGTTCTCCTCTTCTTGCCTGCCTTGCTACCGACAATACATTATTACCTTTGTTTACAAAAGCCTAATTGTTTTTAGAGAACTTTTTTTTAATAATTGCTTTCAAGTAAGGTGTGCAAATGAGGATTAACATAATGAGACTGGGAACTCCTTGTGCTTAACGCCTTGGCATCCTGACCAAAGGGAGAAGAGGAAATACATGGAATTTTGCCAGAATTGTTGTATTGTTTAGGAGAAAATATTAGATAGGATACTTATTAGCCTGGCTCTAGAGCAAAAAAAAAAAAAACAGTATGACGCTCTCACAACCACACTGATAATGGAAACATACATACAAGATCTATAAATTCTAAAATTTACAAACATATACATGTATTTAACATTTATGATTATTGTATATATACAATTATTATACACACTATCTCTCTCTCTATGTACACATTATGTACACTTATACTTTATGCACACACACCATATATATATATATATATATATATATATATATACACTCACATATTATGTACATATACACACACTATCTCTCTCTCCATATGTGCACATTATGTACACTTATACTGCATGCACACACCATATATATATATATATATATATATATATACACACTCACATATTATGAACATATACACACACTATCTCTATATATATACACACACATTATATGCACGTGTACTGTATGCACACACACCATATATATATACAGCACAGACCAAAAGTTTGGACACACCTTCTCATTCAAAGATTTTTCTGTATTTTCTTGACTATGAAAATTGTAGAATCACACTGAAGGCATCAAAACTATGAATTAATACATGTGGAATTATACATTACACTTTACAAAAATGTGTGGAACAACTGAAAATATGTCTTATATTCTAGATTCTTCAAAGTAAGCCACCTTTTGCTTTGATTACTGCTTTGCACGCAGAAAAGGTGAACGGATGGACTCTACATGCCTGGTTCCCACCGTGAAGCATGGAGGAGGTGGTGTGATGTGTGGTGGTGCTTTGCTGGTGACACTGTTGGGGATTTATTCAAAATTGAAGGCATACTGAACCAGCATGGCTACCACAGCATCTTGCAGCGGCATGCTATTCCATCCGGATTGCGTTTAGTTGGACCATCACACCACCTCCTCCATGCTTCACGGTGGGAACCAGGCATGTAGAATCCATCCGTTCACCTTTTCTGTATGCAAAGCAAAAGGTGGCTACTATGAAGAACCTAGAATATAAGACATATTTTCAGTTGTTTCACACTGTTTTGTAAAGTGTAATGTATAATTCCACATGTGTTAATTCATAGTTTTGATGCCTTCAGTGTGATTCTACAATTTTCATAGTCATGAAAATACAGAAAAATCTTTGAATGAGGTGTGTCCAAACTTTTGGTCTGTACTGTATCTATATATACACTCACATATTATGTGCATATACACACACTATCTCTCTCTATATATACACACACATTATATACACGTATACTGTATGCACACACACCATATATATATATATATATATATAATATATATATATATATATATACACACTCACATATTATTATTATTTATTATTATTATAGCGCCATTTAATCCATGGCGCTTTACATGTGAGGTGGGGCATACATAATAAGTACAAGTACAGTAATCTTAGACAATACAAGTTAGGACTGTACAGTAGGAGAGAGGACCCTGCCCGTGAGGGCTCACAATCTAAAAGTATTATGTATTATGTACATATACACACATTATGCATCACTTATAGAGCTATAGACAAATCTGTATCTGTCTATCGATCTACATTTAGCCCCTATGTTCCCCATGCTGGCTCTGCCCTGGTTAATAATTCATCCCTATTCATCAGCACATGTTTTATTCATAGCAAGCATTAAGGTAATTAAATACCAACTCACCTGAACTGGACAATGACATTTTTGATTTTTTTTGTTTCCCACAGAGCTCTGCTGTTATAATTGATTTGTGCAGAGATGAGTCTTGGGTCCCCTTAGGTGATACTTGAGAAGGGTCTCATGTTGCAGGGCCCTGGCGTGTCTACCCCCCCCCCCTTCTCTCTTCCCACCCAAGGGCAGCAGCATCACCCCTGCCCTCCCCACCCTCCAGTCTGCAGCCTGCCCCCATATGTGCAGCCAATCAGTGTGGACAGCAGTGTGGAGCTTTAAGGAGGCTTCTACCAGAAGAGTGACAAACTTCCAGCAGCCCCACGCAGCATCCCGTGTCCTCGGGTGGGTTTTTCCTGCTCGCGCACTCTTGGATATACCCTGTGACTTGCATTACTGCTCCAGTGTATGTGGAGCTCCTACCCACCGAGTCGCCTGGCTGTGTCTCCAGCACACTGAGCCATGTCTATGCTGCCTTCCTTCGGCTTCACGCAGGAGCAAGTAGCCTGTGTCTGCGAGGTTCTGCAACAAGGGGGCAACCTGGAAAGATTGGGCAGGTTCCTCTGGTCCCTGCCAGCCTGCGACCACCTCCACAAGAATGAGAGCGTCCTGAAGGCGAAGGCTGTGGTCGCCTTCCACAGGGGAAACTTCCGAGAACTTTACAAGATCCTGGAGAGTCACCAGTTCTCCCCACACAACCACCCCAAACTGCAGCAGCTGTGGCTGAAGGCCCACTATGTGGAGGCGGAGAAGCTCAGGGGGAGACCTCTGGGGGCAGTGGGCAAATACCGGGTGAGGAGGAAATTTCCTTTGCCCAGAACCATATGGGATGGTGAAGAGACGAGTTATTGCTTTAAGGAGAAGTCTCGAGGGGTCCTAAGGGAATGGTATGCTCACAATCCCTACCCCTCTCCCAGGGAGAAGAGGGAGCTGGCAGAGGCCACGGGGCTCACCACCACCCAGGTCAGCAACTGGTTCAAAAACAGGAGGCAAAGGGACAGAGCTGCGGAAGCCAAGGAAAGGTAAGGCTCTCCAGGGAAGGGGACTGTCATGCCCGGTGGCTCCATGTGCGTTCCCAACTCTTGGTGTTCTAGCAACAGATCATGTGAGAACAGCCTGAGCCCCCAAACACCAAGCCCCCCATCTGTCTGCTCAGAGTCCCAGACAAAGAGTCCCCATCATCTCCTGCTGCCACACGTGCTTTAGAATGGGCTACTGACCACTAGTCCGTCCGGCACACAGGAGGTTAAAGCAGATCTGCTGCACGAGGAGCGCAGGGTCGTCCATTTACCCCCCGGTAATGATCTCGCCGTTTGCTGCATCCCCCCAGCTGTAGTAGGGCACTCATAGACGGCAAGAGCAACAAATAAAGAGGTGACTGTGGAGTCTGGTGTTTTCCTAACTTACCGCACACTCTGCTGCTGTCAGGCCGCTATTCACACACATAGGATTATTATTGTTACACCCTATCTGGGGATATCAGGTTCCACATCTGAGTGACTGGAGCAAGACAGAAACAGGCCACGGAGTACAGAACATATACCGAATACAGTGAATATACTGAGAATATACAGAGTACAGAGAATATACAGAATACAGAGAATATACAGAATACTGAGAATATACAGAATACTGAGAATATACAGAGTACAGAGAATATACAGAATACAGACTACAGATAATATGCAGAATACAGAGAATATACAGAATACTGAGAATATACAGAGTACAGAGAATATACAGAATACAGACTACAGATAATATGCAGAATACAGAGAATATACAGAATACAGAGAATATACAGAATACTGAGAATATACAGAATACAGATAATATGCAGAATACAGAGAATATACAGAATACTGAGAATATACAGAGTACAGAGAATATACAGAATACAGACTACAGAAAATATGCAGAATACAGAGAATATACAGAATACAGAGAATATACAGAATACTGAGAATATACAGAATACAGAGAATATACAGAGTACAGATAATATGCAGAATACAGAGAATATACAGAATACTGAGAATATACAGAGTACAGATAATATGCAGAATACAGAGAATATACAGAATACTGAGAATATACAGAATACTGAGAATATACAGAGAATATGCAGAGTACAGAGAATATACAGAATACAGACTATAGATAATATGCAGAATACAGAGAATATACAGAAAACAGAGAATATACAGAATACTGAGAATATACAGAATACAGACTATAGATAATATGCAGAATACAGAGAATATACAGAATACAGACTATAGATAATATGCAGAATACAGAGAATATACAGAATACAGACTATAGATAATATGCAGAATACAGAGAATATACAGAATACTGAGAATATACAGAATACAAAGAATATACAGAATACAGAGAATATACAGAATACAGAGAATATATAAAATGCAGACTATAGATAATATACCGAATACAGTGAATATACAGAATACAGAGTACAGATAATATACAGAGTACAGAGATTATACAGAATACAGAGAATATACAGAATATACAGAATACAGAGAATATACAGACTGTAGATAATATACAGAATACAGAGAATATGCAGAATACAGAGTACAGAACATAAACCGAATACAGTGAATATACAGAGAATATACAGAATACACTATAGATAATATACAGAATACAGAGAATATGCAGAATAACAGAGTACAGAAACAAACCGAATACAGTGAATATACAGAGAATATACAGAATACAGACAATAGATAATATACAGAGTACAGAGAATATACAGAATACTGACTATAGATAATATACATAGTACAAAGAATATACAGAATACAGACTATAGCAATATACAGAATGCAGAGTACAAGAAATATACAGAATACTGACTATAGATAATATACATAGTACAGACAATATACAGAATACAGACTAATACATAACATACAGAATACAGACTATAGATAATATACAAAATAGAGAGAATATACAGAATACAGAAAATATATAGAATACAGAGTATAGATAATATACAGAATACATAGAATATATAGAATGCAGAGTACAGAGAAATATACAGAATACAGAAAATATCCAGAATACAAAGAATATACAGAGTACAGAGAATATACAGAATACAGAAAATATACAGAGTACAGAGAATATACAGAATACAGAAAATATACAGAATACAGAGTACAGAGAATTTACAGAATACAGAGAATATACAGAATACAGAGAATATACACAGTACAGAGAATATACAGAATACAAAGAATATACAGAATACAGAGAATATACACAGTACAGAGAATATACAGAATACAAAGAATATACAGAATTCAGAGTACATAGAATATACAGAATACAGAGTGCATAGAATATACAGAATACAGAGTAAGGAGAATATACACAGTACAGAGAATATACAGAACACAGAGTACAGAGAATATACAGAATACAGAGTATATACAGAACTTACAGTACAGAGAATATACAGAGTACAGAGAATATATAAAATTCTAAGTACAGAGAATATACAGAATACAAAGAATACTGAGTACAGAGAAAATACAGAATACGAAATATACATAATATAGAGTAAAAAGAAACGCAGAATAAAAAGTATACAGAGAACAGAACATATGCAGAATACAGCGTATACAGAGTACAGAGACGACAGGAGAAGTCACTGCAGAGAGCTGGAGAGGAGGAATTATATGCTTTCCATCATGTCCAAACATTGTCACTGCTGCATTCATATTTCTACATTTTACAGATCTCACTGCAATGTCATATTCTCTCCAAGTCTATCGATCCTCTATTTATTATTTGTCTATCTATTTGCCATGTATCTATCTATCTTGCTGTCAATCACCAGTTTATTAATGTATCTTAATTGATCTTGCCTAAAATATATTCCCAATTAAAAGTTAACTCTTTTTTAGCTAAGCACGAAATATTTCTAGTAACAGATGGCTGATACATGCGAAAGATAGATAGACAGAGAGACAGATAGTAACTGGCAGGTATTTATTGTAGGTAGATAAAAAAATGGAGGCAGGACACCAATACAGAAAGTTAGAAAATATTTACTAACCTATAATAACCATTATGGGTAATTAAATATTTTTCTAACTTGCTGTATTGGTGTCCTGCCTCCATTTTTTTACATATCAGAGGACTAATCTTGCCTAGGAGGCTAGTGCTGCACCTACATTTTCATGATAGATATGGGATAGATAGATAGATAGATAGATAGATAGATAGATAGATAGATAGATAGATAGATAGATAATAGATAGATAGATATGGGATAGATAGATAGATAGATAGATAGATAGATAGATAGATAGATAATTATTATTATTATTATTATTATTATACATTTATTTAGCGCCATTTAATCCATGGCGCTTTACATATGAAAAGGGAAAATATAGACAAGTACAATAAACATGTGCTAGACAAGGGACACACAAGTACAGAAGGAGAGAGGACCCTGCCCGCGAGGGCTCACAGTCTGCAGGGATGGGTGAGGATACACTAGGAAAGGGTAGAGCTGGTCGTGTGGTGGTTCAGTAGACTGAGGATCATTGCAGGCTGTAGATAGATTTGATATAGATAGATATGGGATAGATAGATAGTTAGAAAGATAGATAGATATGATATAGATAGATATATATGGGATAGATAGATAAATAGATAGATAGATAGATAGATAGATAGATAGATAGATAGATAGATAGATAGATAGATAATAATAGATAAATAGATAATAGGTAGATATGGGATGGATAGATAGATAGGTAGGTAGATATGATATAGATAGATGATCATATGTTTAGTAGTTGGCAAGCAGACAGGTCTAGTTAAGATATATTAATTGGATTTCAATGCATATTAATATTCTTGTACAACTTCTTATATATATTTCTTTTTTTCTTCTCCAGAGAAAACACAGAAAACAACAACACATCCAGCAACAAACAGAACCAGTTGTCTCCGTTGGACGGAGGAAAATCTCTCATGTCCAGCTCTGAAGAAGAGTTTTCCCCCCCCCAGAGTCCGGACCAGAACTCAGTCCTCCTCCTGCAGGGCAGCCTCAGCCACCCGGGGGGCTCTTCCTACACTTTGAGCGCTTTGGGGGCTTCTCAGGGCGGCCACGGCCTGGCCAGTCACCAGCATCAGCTGCAGGACTCACTTCTCGGACCTCTTACCTCCAGCTTGGTGGACCTAGGATCCTAAACTAGTGATCATACAGGGACTGTGATGGAGACACGCGTGGACTGCACAGTGATTGTATATAGCGAGACACTTGGTGGTTTCAAAGCTCATCTCATGGTACTTAATGATACGTAAAGAGACTTTTTATATTCTTGTTGATGACAAGACCCCCCATGTCCCCCACGTTCAGCGAATGCTCTTATAACCCCCTATAGCTCTTCTGCAATTAGCCAAAGCTGAGGACAGAGGCACTAGGACCCCCTCCTCCTGCAGAGCTCCCTGCACCTCCTCTCCATAGGATATAACACTACAGGATATTATCATTATAAATATTATTATTGTGCTTTATTTATGAAGATCCGTATTTTTTTCTTTTTGTTTTCCTCCAAAACCCAAGAAAATCCTAAATAATGGAAAAAAAAAACCCAGAACACATTTCTGGGGGCTGAATGCTCTTCACATTGTGCGAGTTCACCAGTTTGGAGGAGGTTACGTTTACAATTTTTTTTTTCACAATTTAGTGGTATAAATCGATTGCAAAGTAGTTTATAATAAAATACAGTATTAGAAAACAAAATTGAATAGCGCCTGATGTCTTTTGTCCAAAATCAGAAGTCACTGCGACATTTGAAAAACGCTGCGCATATTAGGTAAAACATTTCTTTTTCTCAGCAAATGTCCTTTTAGAGGTGACAGCATGTAAAAATCATTTCTATAAAACAGATATGAAGCATTAACCTCAAACACCTCTCTGGTGAAAGGCAGTGTTGCAAAGTCTCCTAAATATTCGCACATTTAATAATAACATAATAATAATAACATTTATTTATTTATTTATTACATTATCATTTTGGAAAAAATCTAAACCATTAATGCATTCCCTTATAGACTGATCTGTAACTGACCAAATAAAGAGTATTGCCCTTATTAGTCGCACAATTTGCCAATATAATTTAAAGAAAGGTGCAAACACTAAAACTGTCAATATAGCTGACATGTCACCATGTATTTCTTGTTGATCGGTATTGGAAAAACGATTGATTGCACTAACCATAATGTGGTGGTCGTCTGCTGGGCACAGTAAATGCAATAACTGGGAGACCATGTCAGACACTGCTAAAATTTTCACCAAATTAAAAATGCAATTAATTAAACCAGAATAATTAGGTATATATTTAAGCAGGATATGACACAGTTCTTACCTTTTTTGAAACTACACATTTTGCATTTATTTTTGTAAATAATAATAATATATTATTATTAGAATTATTATTATTATTATTATTTTTATTATTATTATTATTTTTTTATGCCTTACTATCTCCATACATATTTTAGGTTAATGCTGACCCTATTTATTTTTCCTAACTCTTTAGTTATCACCCACATCCACAGAAAATAACCTCCTACATTTATATTTAGTTAAGAATGATTTTCTGAACATCGATGTTAAGCAATCTACTATTATATCAGTTCAGTTCAGATGGAGATGGTGGGTATAGAATAAATATAATATTAGATAATATTTAAAAGATAACTTTCAATGTACAAACCATGATCATAAATACCACAAAGGTGGGTAGAAATACCTATAAATCCGATTGATCGGTGTATTAGTGTATAGCATATGTCTGAGTATAAATACTGGGTATTGTTATGAAAGCTTGTTCCCTTCATGTTTTGGCACATTTCATTTTTCACAGAGACAGATCATTATTTGCAGTCCATGTCTATCCCTGGCCACATCATATACATACAGCTCTTCCCTCTACTTCAGTAGGAAGCAGTTTAGTCTCTGGTGCCCGATCCCATTGGGTGCAGCTAATGATCCTTTTGTTGGTGTTTTGGGCCATTAAGAGATGTTTATATAAGTGACAGCAGTGTTTGCTCTCCAGCTTGGGGACTTGGAGCGATGTCCCCCTCTGCAGGAGACTGCTGCCCTGGAATGGGGACAATCCTCACACTTACAGAAAAAACAAAAACCCCTCTAAGTGCAAGAAAAGGAGAAATGTGACTTCTATTATTTACCTTAGCCACAATTCGGGATGATAGATAGATAGATAGATAGATAGATAGATAGATAGATAGATAGATAGATAGATAGATAGATAGATAGATAGATAGATAGATAGATATGGGATAGATAGATAGATATATAGATAGATAGATGACAAATAAATTCGATATAGGGGAATTAAACAAAAATTGCATGAGTAAAAGGAATAGGAAAGGATAACATATATAAAGTAGATATATAAACAGCAGTATATTATAAAATAAAATGGATAAATTGTTTAACTATAGAGGGAGCGAAAAAAAACTGTAATAACATGATTGAAGGGAATAGGACAGAATTGAATATAAATATATAAAATAGGTATGTACACAGCAGTTCTCAATAAAGTTAAATTAGATAAAATGTATGGATAGATAGATAGATAGTTAGATAGATAGATGTTAGCTAGATAGATAAATAGATAGATGTAGAAAAATATGTCAGTATGAAAAAATAAAGGACATTTTATTAGCCCATATGGCAACGTTTCAGTTCCAGGCTTGAGAATGGTTCTGTTGTGGAACCGAAACGTTGCCATATGGGCTAATAAAATGTCCTTTATTTTTTCATACTGGTTTGGAGCGCTGCTGTCATTTTTGATGATAGATAGATAGATAGATAGATAGATAGATAGATAGATAGATAGATAGATAGATAGATAGATAGATAGAAGATAGATAAGTAGGTGATTAGATAGATCGATCCGGATAATAAGTGGATACAATTTTAATAACTTGAATAGCATAAACTGAAAGAAGGGACTGGTAACATTGAGATATATAAAGAGTAGTTTATAAATAATAAAGTATATAGTAATAGATAGATAATGCAGTTATAATATCAGATTAAATCATAGATGAAATCGTAAACACATTCACGTCAAATTAGTCACAATCTACTCAGCAATAGACATATACACGATAATACACGAATATAATATACAGGAATATATGTCTATCCGCCCATCGTGCTCTCATATATACAGGCACTGAGTTCTCATCCATTTGGTTACTGCTTTTAAATCTCATTATTTCCCAGCACATTCTACTACTGTGCGCTCAGAGGAGATCAGTGCAGTAAATTACAATATCTCTCATTTTCCAGGTGTTACCTTCTGTCTATAATGCTGGTGTACCCACATTGCAGGTGTATCATATAATTGTTACGGAATTCCTCAGATAGTATTAACAACTTAATCATGATGATTATCGCAGACTTCGCTTTTGCTATTTACTATTAGATTGTCATTATTGGGTCATGCACACGTTAATCCGATTTTAAACGAAATTTTAGTTAAATTCGCCAGAGGGGAGAAGTGGAAGAGCAAAAAGGGGTCACAGATCATTGCACCCAGCGAATTATGACCGATGCAACATCCTGCTTTCCCGATATTCGCATCTATTGGAGTGAATGCATGTCTTCTACACCACTGTATATAGGAAGATAAGGACTAAATATCTTGCGTCTAATGATAACATAAAATAATGCGAAGTCAGCAACACACAGTGCAACTTATATTACATTACATACACAATTACAAGAAAAGTGAAAGCCCCTGGTGAAAATGGAAGCTCGCTGCTATAGTGTATCACTTGTATTGTCGGGACATCATTTGGGAAAGGACAAAATTATTATTGTGCATTAGTGACAGTTGTAATAATGAAATATCTATCTATCTATCTATCTATCTATCTATCTATCTATCTATCATCTATCTATCTATCTATCTATCTATCTATCCCTATCTATCTATCTATCTATCTATATCTTTCTAAGCATGCAAACTTACTATAGCCGATAGATATTATGTAGCTTGTAGCTTAGTGTCATGTAAATCTGCTAACTCTATGTATATACTGTATCGTCTCTAGATATATCTAGATATTACTGTCTTATAGATATTATGTGCCCTGTTATGTTTTGTTACTTCTTATCCCCCTGAAAAAAGGAAATGGTGAAAGTCGGCCATAGAGCATCAGTGGCTTCAGAGAGGGAGCCAGGGAGCTGTTCCAGAATTGCAGTAAATACACAGATGGCATTACAGCACCCAGCCCTTACTCACACAACTATCCTTCTACCAAACACTGCTGCTCCAGTGTACAGGCCAATTGCATGCAGAATTGTAGATTCTATAGTGGAGTTTTATTTAATACTGTGCTTTGCATAGGAGAGTTAACTATTGGTGTGTGTAATTGCTGGGTTAACCTCTTACATGATAGGCTACCTGGCTGTATTAGGAGGGTTACACTTTTGTATAGCAGATAGTTGTACCCTACATTAGGAATACGGTTATTAATATTGTGTTGCTGTCTGTCTCATCCTGTGGTGCCTTAATCATTCCCATTTCACACTCTTCCTGGGCATTAGGAGAGGTAACCATTGGCTGCTCTCCTCTGTACAGCAGGGTGGAATAACTGTAATTATGTTTTCCACAGTCCATTAGAAATGTGCAGTGCAGCGTATGTAATACCTATCCAATTTTTTTTTTTATGGAGGAAAGGAAATACTCCAATAATGCCCATGACAGAGTGGAGGGCATATTGGGTTACTGGGAAAAGTCAATTTTATGGAGGTAGTGAGAAATGGGAAAGGAGTCAGAGGGCTGCTCCTTCTCTTATGGCTACACATAGATTGGGCTGCAGATTACTGTAAGGATGTAGTATAGTATGAAAAGGGTATTAATACTATCATAATAAAAAATAGGGTCAGTTAAAATAATACACCACTCAGTACATGCAACTGATCAGATCATGACAATACAGATTTAATAACCTTAATATAACATGGGTGTTGTCTGTATAAATCTATCTTGATACTGTGCCAGTAGATTCCCTTTATATGTATATTACATGTAATTGATCTATCGTGCTCTGTGATTAAGTTACACAATTGTTATGTTATTATATTTATATATGGAAGATAAACGGGTCCATAGGGAGCAGTAAATAATGTGTGGAGGAAGAGGAAGCTAGCACTCAATGTCAGAGCCATATATAACAGAGGAATACAGGAGAGGACAATTGATGGCTCTGCAGTTGTTGTGGAATTACATTTCTTTACATAGCCACTTGAATAAAATAGAAATATACTGTAGACAAGGGAGGACAGAATAAGACCCAGTGGTCCCTAGGCTATTATTATAGACTTTTGTGGCCACAGATATTAATCACATGGCGGTAGTATTTACTAGTCACTTCTGTATGGGCTCCAGGACTCTCATAAAGAGGACCTGTCACTGGGTAAAAAATGGGCAGTATTTTGCTCTATTTTTATTCTTGCTGCTCCCCAGAGTTTTTTTTAATAGCTATACAGCTCCAGAGATATGGGCCTTTTTATTTAGAGATACGTTTTTTGTTTTTTAACCAAGGGAACATGGCTCACAGGATAATAATGCAGAACAGCCTAAAGACACCCACCCAGAGAATCCTGTAAACTATGCCCACTTAATAAAAATACATTAAACAAATACCACTAAATAAAAAGGCCCATATCTCTGGATCTTATGGTGACTAAAAAAATAAAAACAAAACAGAATATTCAGGGGAACAACAGGAATAAATAAGACCAAAAACTGGCCACTTTTGACCCAGTGACAGGCCCTCTTTGATATCTTACAACTGGCTGCATTCTTTTTACTGTACATTGGGGTGATGCTATGTGTGTTCAGGCATGAACTTCAGGGAAGAACCGCATTTCAGACTTCAAGAAGCAATTGAATTTAAAGGTGTTATCCGGAGCCATAACATTGATGGCCTATCCTTAAAATACTGTAAGTAATCAATGTCTGATCAGTAGGAATACGACACCTGGCATCACTGCCGACCAGCTTTCCTGGTGTCGGTGCAGCCGGACTTGGTCAGTTCTGAGCTGCACAGCTCAGCTCCGTCAGCTGTGTAGTGGCCGTGGCCGGGTACTGCCTGGCAGTATAGTGGCCGCGCCGGGTACTGCCTGGCTGCATAGTGGCCGCGGCCGGGTACTGCCTGACTGTATAGTGGCCGCGGCCGGGTACTGCCTGGCTGTATAGTGGCCGCGACTGGGTACTGCCTGTCTGTATAGTGGCCGCGGCCGGGTACTGCCTCGCTGTATAGTTTCCGCAGCCGGTTACTGCCTGGCTGTATAGTGGCCACGGCTGGGTACTGCCTGGCTGTATAGTGGCCGCGCCGGGTACTGCCTGGCTGTATAGTGGCCGCGCCGGGTACTGCCTGGCTGTATAGTGGCCGCGGCCGGGTACTGCCTGGCTGTATAGTGGCCGCGGCCGGGTACTGCCTGGCTGTATAGTGGCCGCGGCCGGGTACTGCCTGGCTGTATAGTTTCCGCAGCCGGGTACAGCCTGGCTGTATAGTGGCCACGGCCGGGTACTGCCCATACACCCCTATTGATTTGAATAGGTGACGGATATGCAGTACCATTATGCAGTCGTCGGAGCTGTGCAGCTCTGCAACTGAGCAGTTCTAGCTGCCGCTGACATTGGGCCATCAATGTTAAAGTCCCACGCAACCCCTTTAAGGCAATGTTGTGGATCAGGTGATACTTCTGGACAAAAGTGATCCAATGTCCTCTGCTTAATGCAGTGCCTATAGAGTGCTGCATGGCACAGGATAGCGAATACCTATGTCGTTCACTGTCCCCTCATGCCATGCACTTGGCATAACACATTCGTCTTGCCTGAAGTGTTCCTAATGCTTTCTCTGTTCAGTATTTTAGGCAATACAGAGAGAATCACCATATATAATGGTGGAAGTTTGTGGATGGTCTGTGCATGTGGCTTTTCTGCCGTAATAGATGTGACTGAGCAATGGCAGTAGGGCTTTCTAAAGATGCTCCTGCACCTTTTCTGACTGTCACAGGAGAAAAATATTAAAAATTGATGGTTGATACCTTTTAATAGCTAACTGAAAAGATGGTGACAAATAGCAATCTTTTGAGACTACACAGTACTCTCCGGAGTGTGACAGCTCATTTATTTCTATGAGGCTTTCACGCTCGAGTCAGGAGAGCCAGCCTGTGCATTGCGGTCTGTTCTCACACCGATTTGCATGGATGTCTGTATGAGCCCTTATATTGGAATAAATCAAGCGAAGGTAAAAGAAAAGTGTCTTCATCCTTGTATTTTACTCATTTATATCCCCAGTTGAGGGGCTGTCCACACAGTGATTGACAGCTTTGCCTATATAATGGTTCATTTACACGAGCAGATAATCGTTTATACGATGACCGATGTGGTCATATCTCATGACGAGCAAACGGTGTCAGACAAGTGTTTATACCGGAAGAGGATCATGAATGAGTGGGTTGACTATCCGATCGTTACATCGTAACATCAAACATCGTGCATTGTATTCCCCAGACAGATAATCTGAAATGTAGTTGTGTTCAACATTCATATCCCATAAGTGATACCATTTATTTGAATACATGAATTCATAAAGTATTGTACAAACATTTCAATTGACACTGTAAAAAGAAAATGTAATTGAATTAGGAAATACATTTTTTTTCGATAATCACGAATATGTATTCGTTCCCATGTTCCAACAGCTCCTGAGCTATGGCCTTGGAACACGATCTATTTGTATTTCCACTCCTCCTTTTTGTCGGTCAAATTGATGAACAATCTCTATTTACATTACACAATTTTTGTAAGATGAACAAGAATTTTTTTGCTCGCCTAAACAATCTCAAGCACGATGAATGAGCGTTTTTAGACACACTGTTATGTCACTCAACACATTCACATTACACAATTATAGTTAATAATGGGTTGTTACTGTTAGTAACTGACGGACTATCGAGCTGAGTAAATGCAGCTTTAGGCCTCATTCACACATCAGTATTTTTGATTAGCATTTTATCAGTATTTGTATGCCAAAACTAGGAGTGTCTCCAAAACACAGACCAAGTGTCCATCTTTCAATTATAATTGTTCTCTGTAAGGTTCCACTCCTGGTTTTGGCATACAGACACTGATGCAAAATACTGACCAAATACTGATATGTGTATGAGGCCTTAGTGTGCATAAGAAGATAACTGTCAATCACACAAATTAGGACCAACCCCTAGACTGGACTGCTAGCCCTAGAATGACCAGGGATATAAATATTGAATCTTTTCTCCCTAAATTTATATATTAATCAGTTCAGTTTCTCCTACTCTATAACATGCTGCTCATAGATTGACAGCTTTTTTTTTAATAACCTGGCAGGTTCCTTTTGATACTTCACACACTGATTCAATGGCAGACACAGACATAAAAGGGCCCGTGTGCAAGAACAATATATGGGCCCTTTCCAGTTCAATTGCTTATCATAATGCAAAATTCCACCTACTTTGGAGGTGTTGTTGGCCACGTCACCATTTGGTTGCACCATTAAATGGGTTGTCAGGTCCAAAATTATATGTCTGCAGTCACTCTGTGTGACTGAAGACGTATGAATCGCCCAAGCACGCACACTGTGCGCTGCAGGGATTCACCAGTTTCTGTGCCGGGACCAGAGGGTATGTATGCACTATACATACTTAGTTACATAGTTTACATAGTTACATAGATTGAAAAAAGACCTAGGTTCATCAAGTTCAACCTTTCTCCACCAATTGTACATTTCATCACTAATTTAACTGTAACCCACAATGTTATATGTATCAAGGAAATTATCCAGCCCTTGTACAAAAGCTGTTATAGTGTCTGCCATTACTACCTCTTGTGGTCGGCATTACACAGTCTGACTGCTCTAACTGCAAAGAACCCTTTCCTATGTAGCTGTCAGAATCGCCTTTCTTCCACCCGTAATGAGTGCTCCCTGGTCCTTAGTATGGTTCTTGGAAGGAATAAGTCATATGCCAGTGTTTTGTACTGGCCACACATATATTTATACATGTAAATGAGATCTCCTCTGAGGAGTCTTTTTTCTAAACTAAACAAGCCCAACTTTTCCAACCTTTCATCATATGAGAGACCTTCCATCTCTTATAATAATCTAGTTGACCGCCTTTGAACTGATTCTAACTTCTGAATGTCCTTTTTGAAATGTGTAGCCCAAAACTGGATCCCATATTCTAGATGTGGCCTCACCAGTGATTTATAAAGGGGTAATAGTACGTTGGGATCACGGGATTTTCTCTCTCTTTTTATACATCCTAAAATCTTGTTTGCTTTTGCGGCTGTTGCTTGACATTGAGGTCTGCGCTCAGCGTACTTGTAACCAGAATACCCAAGTCCTTCTACTGTTCTGTAGTCCTGAGTACATTCCCATTTAATGTATATGCAGCAATAGGATTACTCCATCTTAGGTGCATTACTCTACATTTATCTACATTAAATCTCATTTGCCAAGTGTTTCCCCATTCAGTCATCTTATCCAGATCGTTTTGCAATATTGTAATGTCAAGGTCAAATTTTAACATACTCCACAGCTTGATGTCTTCAGCAAAGACTGACACTTTGCTCTCAATTTCATCCACAAGGTCATTAATAAAGAGGTTAAAGAGAATCGGTCCTAGCACAGATCACTGCAGTCCCCACTGCTGACTATATCCCATTTAACAAATGTACCATTTATGGACTTTTTGACTCTTTCCTGACATTTAGCCAATTCCTTACCCATCTGCATATAATTTCCCCAGTCCTTGCATCTGTAGCTTCAGTATAAGGCTGTTATGTGGAACAGTATCAAATGCCTTCGCAAAGTCCAGATAAATCACATCAGCCGCATTACCAACATCCAGATTTGCACTTACCTCCTCATTTAAAACCAACGAGTTAGTTAGACACAACGTATTGTTCATGAATCCGTGCTGGTTGTCAGTTAATATATTATTATCTACAATATATTTCTGCAGGTCATATCTTATAATGCTCTCAAAAATTTTGCACACTACTGATGTCAGGTTTACTGGATGGTAGTTGCCTGGATCCACTTTCTTACCTTTGTTAAATATCGGTACCGTGTGAGCCATCCTCCAATCTCTTGGCACCACCCCTGTTACAAGAGAGTCTAAGAATATGAGATACAGTGATCTGTCAATTACTGAGCTCAATTCCCTCAGTATCCATGGATGAATGCCATCTGGGCCGGGGGATTTGTCTATGTTTAAATTGCTCAGACGTAGATGTACTTCTTTTTGTGTTAAACTAGTTATATCAGGTTGTGAATTTTGATTTTTGCCTTGTTAAATGATCCCAGTAACAGACAGTTCATTAGTGAATACGGATGAAAAGTGGCTGTTTAATATCTCAGCCTTTTCTTTGTCCTCTGTAATTATCTTGCTATTGTCGTCTTTTAAGGGGCCAATACCATCTGTTTTTTTTTCTTTTTGGCATTGATGTATTTATAAAAAATGTTGGGATTTATTTAATGTCCTTGGTGATTTGTTTCTCTGTGGATAATTTTGCTAGATTGATTTGTTTTTTACATTTCTTATTTAGATCTTTATACTCCTAAAATGCTATTTCAGTATTCTCGGCTTTCAAGGTTTTGAATGCCCTTTGTTTTTGTCTTATTAAACTTTGTACTGTATTATTTATCCATATTTTTTTTATTCCTTGACATTTTATTACCAGAGGGTATAAGTTTTCTGCAGGTTGCTAGTAGTATTTTCTTAAAAATGCCCCATCCCTAGTTACCATGACGTGGTCCCAGTCTACATCTTCCCTTAATTTTTTGAATTCAGCTTTCTTGAAGTACCAGGTTTTGGCATTTCCCCTTTTGAATGTTTCATTAAAAATGACCATTTTATGGTCACTGCATCCCAAATGCTCCCTGACCTGTACATCTGAAATTGTGTCTGGTCTATTTGACAGAACCAGATCCAGCAGATTACCTCCCCTGGTTGGTTCATCAACCAGCTGAGAGAGGTAATTGTCCTGAACTGTGTATAAGAAATTGTAGCTTTTAGAACAACCAGAAGATTCTATGTCCTGTTGAATATCTGAAGAGTTAAAATCCCCCATTATAAGAACCCTATTACTGTTTGCTGCCTCTTTAATTTGTTGCAGCATTTCATCCTCTATCTATTCAGCTATATTAGGAGGCTTGCAGCAAACTCTAAGTAGCAGCTTTCCATTATTGCCATCCCCATGTACATTTACCTATAGTGACTCTACATTGCAGTAACTCCCCCAGTGTCTTCATTGAGCACAGGTTATAATGTGGATTTTACAAAGACACACACCCCGTTACCTTTTTTATCTTTTCTGTCTAAATATAGTGTAACGCTCCACGTTTGTTACCCAGTCATGGCTCTCATCAAGAAAGGTTTCCGTAATGCCCAAAACATCGTATTCTGTGACAGACATAACAGTCTCCAGTTCATTCATTTTGTTTGTTAGACTTCTTGCATTTGCCAGCAGACATTTAATATTATTTGCACATTTGTTACTCCTACTCAGCTCCCTGCTTTCCTTGCATATTCCAGCCCCCCTAAATCCTCATTTACCCCTACTGCCTCCCTCTCTCTGTCTACTCTATCTATCTCCTTATTAGCACAACTACCCTCCTTCTCCCCAGACCCTAGGTTAAAAGCTCCTCCATCCGTCTGACCATTTGTTCCCCAAGCACAGCTGCACCCTCCCCATTGAGGTGCAGCCCATCCCTACTGTAGGGCCTGTAGCCTACAGAGAAGTCTGTCCAGTCTCCAGGAACCCAAACCCTTCCTTCCTGCACCAATTTCTAAGCCATTTATTTATCTCCCTAAGCTCCCACTGCCTATCTAGTGACGCTCGTGGCACTGGCAGTATTTCTGAAAACACCACCTTGGAGGTCATGGCCTTCAGCTTCTCTCCTAGTTCCTTGTAATCATTCTTAAGGACCTTCCACCTCCCTCTAACTTTGTCATTGGTACCGATGTGTACCATGACCGCTGGGTTTTCCCCAGCCCCACCCAGCAATCTGTCTATACGATCTGCAATATGTCGAACCCGAGCACCCAGCAGACAACACACTGGGTCAGAGCCCACCCAGTGGGTGTGGCTTTGCTCCATACACTTGTATTGAGCGAGGCAGCGCCTCGACTAGAGACGCAGCTGTCCAGTGGGCATGGCCGTTCTAAAGGGTGCGCCCTATCTCCATACAAGTGAGGTTGACAGTATTCATAATGCATACATACCCTCCGGTCCCGGCTCAGAAACCCTTCTGACTGCAGACTTATTAATTTGGACAGGACAACCCCTTTAATATGTCCACCCCTGCACTGACTCCACAGTTCTGATACGCTGTTGGTTACAGACAACTAGTAAGAGGATTTACACATAGAGTAGATGAGCAATGAGTTGCCTGCCAAAGCCTAGATATAGTGGCCAGGATTTGCATGTGGGAACAGAGGCGACTGAAAGCAATGACTGCCTGGGGACAGCAGACACAAAGTAAATTGAAAGTCAGCCCCACTTTGTGAGTAGCCTCTAAGCTAAGGCCAGTGAAGGCTGCATTAAGATTTTTTTCTAAAGGTCTGAGAAAAAATGTATCTGTCATTCACACCTGTGTCTGCTTCCCAGCCTTGTCTGTAAGCAGAGCATTACATTTCATCCTTCCTCTCAGCCCTGCAGGCAGCTCAGTGCATGTCATTCCCACACTGCTGCCCTCACATACACACCTTTCTTTCCCAGGCATCGGATATACCACTTACCTACATTTGCTTAACCCTCTCTTATCTGGAGGGCAAAATTTACTCTTGCTGGAGGGGTCCTAAAATCCTAAATTTCGTAAGGTCTATAGGAGACTGCATGTCGGCCCTTACTGTGTTCTGCCACATCATCTATTTCTAGGTCACTTGGTTTCTAGTAAGAACATGGATGAGTAATGACTATTGCTACTGGAGGATATAAATAAAGATTTTAATAAAGTAATGAAGGCGTTGTAGTTTACAAATAAATTTGATGATGCTTGGTAAATTGGTAGGAGTAGGGAAATACAAATAATTGAAAGAAGGACAATTTTACATATTTAGGGGGCTAGGGTGTCTCACAAATTAACGGATTTTAAGGTTTTAATCTCACATTATTAGAAAAAAATTAAGAGATAGGGTTAAAATCTGGAAAAGGCTACTCGTTTGTTGTATCACAAACATTATTTGTAATGTAAAACTTCCCTGGTTGGATGCTTTATAGGTATACTGTCATGGGTGTATCGCCACGAGGATCGTCGCGATTACACACTCTGACTTCTCACAGCTGAGTTGCTGTTTCTTTGTGTTTGGTAATGAGGGAGTTAATTTTACCTAGCTCTTTGCTAAGACTAGGTCCAGCCTCGCCCGGCTGCTTTTGATTATGTTCTAATTAGATTCCTTCATATACCTGCCAGTCTGCTTGTTAGATGCCGGTGAAAGCATTCATGTAGTCTAGCAGACTGGATCGGTTCTGAGAATATTTAAGCTAAGAGTTCCTTAGTTGTTTTTACTCTTACAGCTTATAGTTTATCTCTGAGACCTTAGGTGTTCCTACTGTGTGTGAGTGTTGTATGTAAGACTTTATTTACTTTATTTCTTGTCTGTCTTGTATGTCTTTCTGTTCATTAACCGTTACCTGTTCATTCCCTTTGGTGGTAATCAGGGTCCTTCTTAGGACTAGATTACAGTTGGCAGGGATTGATAGGAGACAGGGTTTACGCTGGTGGCCTGGACCTCTGTACCTTTAACAGTACCTCCAGGTAGAGGGATTAGTTAGGACCCCAGTGTAGGGTCAGCATAGACCCCGGTCACCCTCTAGCCGGAGACAGCGTATAACGGATTCCGTATTGACCCACTGGACATTCTGTCAGGTAATTCTATGTTATCATATATCTATGCGCATGTTATATAGTATGTTGCCCATTTGATATAGATTACTTACATCACATATATATATATCTGCTATACAGCGTGACATTTTCACCGGCCCATACTAAAGATTCTCCCCAGCTGTCATGGATCCAGTAGCCCAGCTGGCCCGGCAGTTGCAGGGGTTGTCCATGGAGTTTGCAGACATTAAGTCCAAGGTTTTGTCCCCCCCGGAGAAAACCAGATCTGAACCTAAGGTTGCTCTCCCGGACAGGTTCACTGGTGGGCGGGACAAATTTTTTACTTTCCGGGAGGCATGTAAATTGTACTTTCGGCTGCGGCCTCGGTCATCTGGGAGTGAAGAGCAGAGGGTGGGAATTGTTATCTCACTCTTACAAGGGGACCCTCAAGCTTGGGCGTTCTCCATTCCTCCAGGCTCCCCAGATCTCCAGTCAGTGGATCGATTTTTTACTGCCCTGGGTCTGGTATATGATGATCCGGATCGAGTTTCCCTTGCTGAAGCAAAGTTACGTAAAATACGGCAAGGAAATCGTCCAGCGGAGGAATATTCTTCTGAGTTCCGTAGATGGGCAACAGATACTCAGTGGAATGACCCAGCTCTTAGGAGCCAGTTTTGTCAAGGGTTGTCTGACAAATTAAAGGATGTGTTGGCTCAGTATGATTCTCCTCCATCACTGGAGGCTGCTATGGCCCTCGCTATTCGCATTGATAGACGAATTCGGGGAAGACGCGAGGTAACTCCGCCTCCCGTGATGACTCCACCTACTACTAAAGTCCCTTATACTGAGGTTCCCCTGGTCTGTTCTGAGGAACCCATGCAGTTGGGAGGGACATCTTTTTGTAGGAGGGAATCGGCGGTGCGCCGCAAGACTAGAAGGTGTTTCTTTTGCGGGAGAGAGGGACATTTTGTTGGGGGGTGTCCATCCCGGGCCTCTTTGAGCAAAGGAGTTAACCTGGGAGTGTGTATTTCGTCCCCAAATCCCTCTCAGTTTCTCGTGCCTGCGGAGGTGGTGATTGGTACTAGAACTGAGAGGATTTCTGTTTTTCTTGATAGTGGGTCCGGGGCTAATCTGGTGGACGCTCGGTTTGCCCAGGTGCATGGTATGCAACTGAGTGTATTGGCCAAACCGGTCCCTATAGTCTCTATTGATTCTAGACCTT
>JARQOD010000001.1:411124162-411184165 GCA_033576555.1 Oophaga sylvatica
CCGCGCCGAAACCGCACCTCTTGGCAGAAACCGCAGGCGCGGTTTTGACGCGGTTTTGGCGCGGTTTTGATGCGTTTTTTGGCGCGGTTTTGACGCGTTTTTTCTCATGCGGTTTTGTATGCGGTTTTTACAGCTAAATAAAGATATGTTGTTTAACAAAAAAAAAAAAAAGATTTGTGATGTCATTTCTTGCCCAACCTCCTCTTTTACATTTGTCCAACCCACACTCCATTACACACACACAGATAGAGATAGGCCGGCGTCGCACTTGCGAGTGTGATGCGAGTAAGTCGCACGACTTTCTCGCATCAACACCTGGCACGGCTGCCCGCTCTCGGACCCGAGTGTGCGGCTGCATGTATTTCTATGCAGCCGCACACTCTGGTCCGAGAGCGGGCGGCCGTGCCGGGTGTTGATGCGAGAAAGTCGTGCGACTTACTTGCATCACACTCGCAAGTGTGTCGCCGGCCATAGATAGATAATAGATACCAGTAGATAGATAGATAGATAGATAAAATGGTACATAAATAGTTAAAGACACACACGCGTACACATACACAAAATAACGCAATAGTTAATAAAAAAAAAAAATATAGGAAAAAAAATGGCGTGGGCTCCCGCGCAATTTTCTGCGCCAGAGGGGGAAAGCAGACAGCCGGGGCCAATATTTCTAGCCTGGGAAGGGGTTAATACCCATGGATCTTCCCAGGCTATGAATATCAGCCCGCAGCTAGCCTTCACTGGCTATTAAAATAGGGGGACCCCCCCAAAAAAAATGACATGGGGTCCCCCTATAATTTATAGCCAGACAGGCTAGGCAGACAGCTGCGGGCTGATATTCATAGCCTAGGAAGGGGCCATGAATATTGGCGCCCCCCCTGGCTAAAAATACCAGCACCCAGCCGCCCCAGAGTTGGCGCATCTGTACGATGCGCCAATTCCGGCACTTAGCCCCTCTCTTCCCACTCCCCTGTAGCGGTGGGATATGGGGTAATAAGGGGTTATTCTCACCTTGCTATTGTAAGGTGATATTAAGCCAGGTTAATAATAGAGAGGCGTCAATAAGACACCTATCCATTATTAATCTTATATTAATAAAGGGTTAAAAAAAACAACACACGCATAAGAATAAATTATTTTAATGAAATAAAACACAACACGGTTTTCATATCTTTATTACACACTCAGATCCAAGCGACGCCCTCGATCTCCTGTAAAAAAACGTAAAAAAATAAAACAACCGTATACTCCCTGTCCGACGCAGTCCAATTAATAACGAGTGTCCCACGACGGTTTCCCCTATAGAACGGTGACATCAGGTGATGCCACTGCTCTGTAGGGCCTCCTAGTGATGCACTGACAGGAGACAATGGCTCCTGCAGTGCATCACTGAGTTCATTCTCTCACTTTATGGCAATGCTGCGTGGGAATTTTCTCACCCAGCATTGCCGTGAGAGAATGAACTGTAGTGACGTCATTCTCTCCCGGCAGCAGAGCGATACACAGATGGATGGCGTCGGGGAAGAGGTGAGTATGTGCTCAATGTTATTTGTTGTATGTTACTGTATGTTATATGTTCTGTATGTCATTGTATGTTATATGTTCTGTATGTCATGTAATTTTTTTTTTTTTTACATTCAGCAGTGCACATTAGCCGGATGATGGGACTACTACTGTCCCATCATTGGCTAATGTGTCAGTCACTGTCACTGTAGCAGGCATAGCCGGATGGGACTTGTAGTCCCATCCGACGATGCCTGCATACACGGAGACACGCACACAGCCCCGCACACCGCCGCACATACACAGCCCGCACACCGATCACGCAGACACCGGCACACAATCACCACCCACACACACAGCGCCGCACACTATACACGCCCACGCACCGCCCACACACATAGCGCCGCACACTATTCACGCCCACGCACCGCCCACACACTTCCCTCCTCCCGAACTGCAGCGGTTTCAGCCGCAGCAAACCTGCAGATCTTTTTTAGATCTGCGGTTTTGCTGCGGAAGTGCCCGACTCAATGCAAGTCAATGGACGCCGAACCGCTGCAGTTACGCACAAAGAATTGACATGCTGCGGAAAATAAAACGCGGCTAAACCGCGCGTTTTTTTCCGCAGCATGTGCACAGCAGACCTGCGGTTCCCATAGGGATTCATTGGCTGTGCACTGTGCTGCGGGTTGGATGCGTTTCCGCAGCGTTAAAAAACGCAGCGGAAACGCATCTAAAACCGCAATGTGTGAACGGGGCCTAACACAGCACAACAGAAGTGAACTTTGTCTAATTACAAACACATTTGCTTCAGCAGTGGTCTCACAAAAAACACATTTGCAGTTGACCTCTTATAGTGCTTCAGCTTCCATCTCACAGGCAGAGAGTATGTGGGAAAATGACAGTACATCTGAGCTGACAGCACTAGAAAAGACAACTGCAAATGTGTTTGTAATGAGTAGAGTTGAGCGATACTTTCCGATATCCCTAAGTATCGGAATCGG
This sequence comes from Oophaga sylvatica, assembly GCA_033576555.1. Lineage (NCBI taxonomy): Eukaryota > Metazoa > Chordata > Amphibia > Anura > Dendrobatidae > Oophaga > Oophaga sylvatica. Next base: position 411,126,670 of record JARQOD010000001.1, read on the forward strand.
AATGGTATCGCCGATACCATTAAAATATCGGCGATACCCGATACCGATACTGGAAGTCCCATGTAAGTCTATGGGAACAAAATATCGGAACTAAAAAAACCCCATTCTTTCCTTGTAAACACTAAATATACACACATAGAATACATATATATATATATATACATGTCATTGTGACATATATATATACATATATGTATAGTTTATACACTTCTACATAGTAAAATATCCTCTGATTCAATTGCCGGGTAAAGCCGGCTTCAGTGAAAAGACAGAAGCACCCGACATGAAATGACACTTGGTGTACATAGGGTTAACCATGTCTTTTCATGTCCTTTGCTATCTGATTTGCACAAACAATTAAATCAGTCTATGTGTGCAAAATTTCACACCTGTAGGGGTTAATTAAAGGTGTAAATTCGTTGTAAAAAAAAACGGACTTTTTTGCTACGAATTTACACCTTTAATTAACCCCTACAGGTGTGAAATTTTGCACACATAGACTGATTTAATTGTTTGTGCAAATCAGATAGCAAAGGACATGGTTAACCCTATGTACACCAAGTGTCATTTCATGTCGGGTTCTGCATTTTCACAAAAGCCGGCAATTGAATTAGCGGCTATTATACTATGTAGAAGTGTATGAACTATAAATATATATATATATATATATATATATATTATGTGTCACAAACTCAATGACATGTATATATATATATATGAGGTGTAAAATTGCTGAAAAGAAATGCGTGGGCTCCCGCCCTATTTTCGCAACCAGACAGACAAAGCCAGTGAGTGGGGGCAGATAATAATAGCCCAGAGAGGGACCATTATTTTTGGCCCCCCCCGGCTACTAACATCTGCCCCCAGACACCCCAGAAAGGGCAAATCTCTAATTAGATTTGCCCTTTCTGGCACTTTGCCCGTCTATTCCCATTGCCCTGTAGCGGTGGCGAATGGGTTAATAAGGGGTTAAAATGACCTTGCAATTGAAAGGTCACTTTAAGCCAGGTTAATAATTGAGAGCTGTCAATTAGACAACTATCAATTATTAATCCTATTGTATGAAAGAAAAATCAAACATACACACTTTAATAAAAAAGAAGTTTAATGAAATAATCACACAGTTTTTGACCATATTTTATTTACCTGCTAAAACCATTTCCTGTAATAAAAATAAAATAATAAAGCAAAATTATTCTTACCAATCCGATGCACAGTCAGGTCCCACGGTGTAATCCTTCAGAAAGGGTTAATGTTTACTGCAGGGACCGCAGCTAATGCTGCAGCCTCACAGTAAACCCCCAAATGAATGAGTTCCTCTCCTGGCTGACAGGAGAGGAAGTGGAAAGCTTAATTGATTGCTTTCCACTTTCACTTCAGGTCAGCCAGGGACACCATCAGTGACGTCAGAGGGAACTGATTAACAAAAATAGGGGTTCCCTTCGAAAAAAAAATGGTTGGGGTCCCCCCTATTTTTGTTAACCAGCCAGATGAAGCAGACCGCTGAGGCCTGGATTTTCAGGCTGTTAAGGAGCCAAGATCCATGGACCTTGCCAGCCTGATAATACCAGGCCACAGCAGTCTGCATATCTTGGCTGATTAACAAAAATAGGGGATCCCCTCAAAAAAAATTGGCGTGGGGTCCCCCTATTTTTGTTAACCAGCCAGATGAAGCAGACCGCTGAGGCCTGGTTTTTCAGGCTGGTAAGGATCCAATATCCATGGACCTTGCAAGCCTGATAATACCAGGCCACAGCAGTCTGCTTAGCTTGGCTGGTTAACAAAAATAGGGAATCCCCTCGAAAAAAAAAACGGCGTGGGGATCCCCCCTATTTTTGTTAACCAGCCAAGTAAAATGCAGACTGCTGCGGCCTGGTATTAAAAGACTGTCAAGGCCCATGGATTTTGGCCCTCAACAGCCTGATAATACCAGGCTACAGCAGCCCCACATTTGGCGCATCAAAAGATGTGCCAATTGTGGCACTTTACCCGGCTCTTCCCACTTGCCCTGTAGCGGTGGCAAGCGGGGTAATAAGGGGTTATTGTCACCGTTGATTGCACGGTGACAATAAGCCCGGTTAATAATGGAGAGGTGTCAATAAGACACCGATCCATTATTAATCCCAAAGTTATTAAATGTTTAAAAAAAAGACACAGCAAGAAAAAAGTATTTTAATGAAATAAAAGAGACAACACAGTTTTCATTTTTTTTATTACTCTCTCATTCCTGCGACGCCATCGATCTCCTGTAAAAAAATAAAAAAAACAAACCAACAGTATACCACCTGTCCGACGCAGTCCATAGTAACGATTGTCCCACGACGATCCAGCTCTGCTACATCGGAATGACAGGCAGAGCCTGACATCCCGGCGCAGCACAGCTGCTTACCAGCTTCCCCGGCGGTGACGTCATCGGACTGCTTTACGGCCGCGATTACCCAGCAGTCACTGCAGTTATCGCGAGAAACTGCATGTGACCGCCGGGGAGAAGAGGATGGCGGCCATTAAGCAGCCCGGGATGTGACCGCCGGAGATCTTCTGCCGGGTAAGTGCCGCTGACTCCTGACAGACCCGACCGACGGACACTGACAGTGACAGTGACATTCCGATTCCGGTATCCGATATGACGAAAATATCGGAACTCGGAATCGGAATTCCGATACAGCCAATATCGGCCGATACCCGATATTTGCAGTATCGTATCGCTCAACATAGTAATGAGACAAAGTTCCCTTCTGTTGTACTGTGTTAGCTCTGCTGTACTGTATTACTTCTGATCTCACTGCAGAGCTGTGTGATTATGAGAGCAAAGTGTCAGACATTACATGTTTCACACTGGTAATGTTCCTGTTAATTTAAAATAAGCTCTGGAGGCAGATTCTCAGGGAGATCTATATCCGGCCCATAGATCTTAACAGCTCATTTACATATTCAGAAAAAATGTATTTCTCTGGAATAAAACATCAGATTGTAGATATCAAGGTCTAATTTTATTCTACTTCCTATGACTTGCATGTCCATATAGACGGCTTAGGAGAGATGAGCCTACTGACAGATTCCCTTTAAGTTTTGTAAAACTATTTATACATTTGGTGTGTCATATTACTCAAATTATTGGGAGCCATGTGCACTAAGCCTTTAGGGTATACCAAAGATTATATTTTTATTTACCAAGGAGCCATAAGCAATCTTTGTGCTGCCATGTGACACTATGTTATGGAAGTAGTCGGTCTAAAGGTACTGCCACACTAAACGCTCCCGCTAATGATCACAATAACGACGCATACTAATGCGATCGTTTTTGTGATCGTTTTAATGTCTCTAGTAGCTGCCACACTTAGCGATCTCGTTAACGACGCATAAGCGGTTAGCGATCTCATTAACGACTTTAACGGTCATTGCGATGTAAAAAACAGCGCACATCGCTCACAAAAGGTGCCAGACACAGCGATATAGCGTCACCAGCGGGACGCCAACGATCTAAATACGGTCCAGAACTCTAGTGAACGATCAGCGAGATCACAGCAGGGGCCACGTCGTTGCTACATGCCACACACAATAGCGTCACTAACGAGATCACTAAATAGTGACGTTTTTTAGCGATCTCGTTAGCAACCTTGTTTAGTGTGGCATACCCTTTAGAAGCACAGAGAATATCTCATGGAAAATTGCATAATACATTCCATGGAAGATGTCTCAATTTTGAGGGAACATTTTGCAAGAATCAGATACGGTAAACAAAAAGAACTTCATATCAAAGGCACATGGATGTAGAATTTAGGGTGATTGACTAGTATGAGTGCTGCATTATGTTTCAGCTCGTAACTAGTACAGAGCAGCGTATGTGAGAATGGCTCTATGTGACATAAAATATATGAGTCAGGTTTCTACTGGTGTATATGAGTGACAGTGAATCCACAAACATGTCTGTGCATAGTGATAAATACGCCATTTATGTCACTTAAAATTCTGCATATACAAAATCGACATTTTGGACATGTTGCTTAAACCTCTTTGCATAACAGCCATTTCTTGTCTGTCTAACCGATTCAATGCCACAGCCACTATTGACTATGATTTTTAATGGGTTAAAGGAAACCTGTCAGGACCCCAGATTGTTCCCAACGCTACTACAACAAGATAGGGGCAGATTTTTTTATTCCACTTTTGTTTGATGTTCCATACTAATGCTACAATCATTGAATGGTGAGTTCTTAATCTGAAATATTTTATATGCAAATATATCAGGACTAGCCCTGCAGGACATCTTTTATCATGGACTAGTCCCACATCAAATCTTCTACCTCCCTGGGCTTGAGTGACAGTCATAGATAACAGCATTAGCATGGAACATCAAACACCTTATTGGAATAAAGAAATCTGCACCCATATCGCTATAGTAGTAGGAATGGGAACAGTCAGGGGATCTAACAGGTTCCCTTTAATGGAAATCTGTCACTAGGTTTTTGATATATAATCTCAGAGCAGCATTATGCAGAGGCAGAGAGTCTGATCCCAGTTATGTGTCACTTACTGTGCTGCTTAGTGTAGTTTTGATAAAATCACAGTTTTATAAGCAGTATCTTATTGCCAGAGAACTAGTAAACCTGCACTCAGGTAGTCAGGCATATTCGTGAGCCCTGTATTACCTGCCCCCACCATTGATTGCCAGCTTTTTTGTGTACACTGAACATAGACAGAAAGCTGCCAATCAGTGGTGTGGGCGGACTTATACAGAGCTCAGCAAATAGTGATTTGCTACCTATGCAGCATATAAAACTGTGATTTTATCAAAATGACACCAAGCAGCCCATTGAGTGACACTTCGCTGGAATCAGGTTCTCAGCCCCTACGTCATGCTGCTCTCAGATTACATAGAAAACACCTGATGACAGATTCCTTTAAGCACCCAGAGTTATCTCTCATCCAATATTACATCCACATACAGTACAGACCAAAAGCTCATCAAGAGAATGCCAAGAGTGTGCAAAGCAGTCATCAAAGCAAAAGGTGGCTACTTTGAAGAACCTAGAATATAAGACATAATTTCAGTTGTTACACACTTTTTTGTTAAGTATATAATTCCACATGTGTTAATTCATAGTTTTGATGCCTTCAGTGTGACTTTACAATTTTCATAGTCATGAAAATACAGAAAAATCTTTAAATGAGAAGGTGTGTCCAAACTTTTGGTCTGTACTGTACCTTTAACAACTCCTCCTGATTTCTGCCATGCAAAAACACCAAATTCTGAACCTTGAAAGATGAGGTGATTAGCTTCAATGTATTAGAAATATTTACTGTTTGTATATGTTGCAAAATAGTCAAAAAGTTTATAGCAAAACTATAAACTTTTTATAGCAAAAAGTTTATAGTTACATTTGCCAGATGACCTGATAACTATGTAATTAGAAAAAAATGGCTTGGGCTCGCACACAATTTTCGTAACCAGCAGAGGGAAAGCCAATGGCTGGGGGATGATGTTTATAGCCTGTGAAGGGGGTAATAACCATGGAGCTTCCCAGGTTATTAATATCAGCTCACAGTTGTATACTTAGCCATTACTGGCTATTAAAATAAGGGACCCTACAAAAAAATGACGTGGGGTCCCCCTATAATTAATAACCAGCAAAGTATATGCAAACAGCTGCAGGCTGATATTAATAGCCTAGGAAGAGGCCATGGATACTGCCCCCCCAGGCTAAAAACATGAACTCTCAGCCGCCCCAGAGAAGGCGCATACCTAAGATGCACCAATTCTGGTACTTAGCCTCGCTCTTCCCACTTGCCCTGTAGCAGTGGCAAGTGGGGTAATAGTTGGGGGATTGATGTCACCTTTGTATTGTCTGGTGACATCAAACCCAGAGGTTACTAATGGAGAGGCGTCAATAAGACGCCCCCATTATTAGCCCCATAGTCACATTGTATAAAAACACACACACACAAAGAATAAAGTTCTTTAATTGAAAAAATGACACAGACTCCTTTACTTACAACCTCGCCTAAATCTCCTATAATAAAACTAAAATAATAAAACAGCAATATACCATACCTGTCTGTTGTTCTGTTCCATGCCATAATCCATGTCTGGGAGACAAATAGTTTTCAACCTGGATGGTGCCAAAATGTGACCGTCCAGGCTGAAAAGCACCGGGAAATGAACTACTGCGAGCGCAGTATCAGTGACTAGCAATGACGTCACTGAGGCTGTGTTCTCAGCCAGGCTGAACTGCGGTGCAGAGGCGAGTTCACCGGGACAATTTCACTGCGGTGACATGACAACATCATATGGGCAGTCCAGAATTGTTTAACCCCTTAGTGACAGAGCCAATTTGCAGTTTAATGACCGGGCCAATTTTTACAATTCTGACCACTGTTACTTTATGAGGTTATAACTCTGGAACGCTTTAACGAATCCAGCTGATTCTGAGATTGTTTTTTCATGACATATTGAACTTCACATTAGTGGTAAAAAATTTTTTATATGACTTGCTTTTATTTATGAAAAAAAAAACGGAAATATGGCGAAAATTTTGAAAATTTAGCAATTTTCAAAATTTAAATTTTTATGCCCTTAAATCAGAGAGATATGTCACACAAATTTCTTAATAACATTTCCCACATGTCTACTTTACATCAGCACAATTTTTTTTTGTTACGAAGTTATAAGGGTTAAAAGTTAACTAGCGATTTCTCATTTTTACAACACCATTTTTTTTAGGGACCACATCACATTTGAAGTCACTTTAAGGGGTCTATATGATAGAAAATACCCAAAAGTGACACCATTCTAAAAACTGCACCCCTCAAGGTGCTCAAAACCACATTCAGATAGCTTATTAACCCTTTACGTGCTTCACAGGAACTGAAGCATTGTGGAAGGAAAAAATTAACATTTAACTTTTTTGGCAAAAACTTTACTTCGGAACCAATTTTTTTTATTTTCACAAGTGATAAAAGAAAACATGAACCACAAAATTTGTTGTGCAATTTCTACTGAATACGCCGGTATCTCATATGTGGGGGTAAACCACTTTTTGGGCGCACAGCAGAGATCGCAAGGGAAGGAGCGCCGTTTGACTTTTTCAACGCAGAATTGGCTGGACGCCATGTCGCGTTTGTAGAGGCCCTGATGTGTCTAAACAGTGGAAACCCCCCACAAGTGACCCCATTTTGGAAACTAGACCCCCTAAGGAACTTATCTAGATGTGTGGTGAGCACTTTGAACCCCCAAGTGCTTCACAGAAGTTTATAACGCCCGGGCGTGAAAATAAAAAATCATATTTTTTCCACAAACCTGATCGTTTAGTCCCCAATTTTTTATTTTCCCAAGGGTAACAGGAGAAATTAGACCATAAAAGTTGTTGTCCAATTTGTCCTGAGTACGCTGATACCCCATATGTGGGGGACCACTGTTTGAGCGCACGGCAGGGCTTGGAAGGGAAGCAGTGCCGTTTGACTTTTTCAAACCAAAATTGGCTGGAATTGAGATTGGACGCCATGTCGCGTTAGGAGAGCCCCTGATGTGCCTAAACAGTAGAAACCCCCCACAAATGACACCATTTTGGAAACTAGACCCCTTAAGAAACTTATCTAGATGTGTGGTGAGCACTTTGAACCTTCAAGTGCTTCACAGAAGTTTATAACGTAGAGCCGTGAAAATAAAAATCATTTTTTTCCTCAAAAATGATTCTTTAGCCCGCTATTTTTTTATTTTCCCAAGGGTAACAGGAGAAATTGGACTCCAAAAGTTGTTGTGCAATTTTTCCTGAGTATGCTGATACCCCATATGTGGGGTGGAACCACTGTTTGGGCGCATGGGAGAGCTTGGAAGGGAAGGAGCGCCATTTTGTAATGCAGACTTTGATGGAATGTTCTGCGGGCGTCATGTTGTGTTTGCAGAGCCCTTTATGTGCCTAAACAGCAGAAACCACCTGCAAGTGACACCATTTTGGAAAATAGACCCCCCAAGGAGCTTATCTAGATGTGTGGTGAGCACTTTGAACCCCAAGTGCTTCACAGAAATTTATAAAAGCAGAGCCGTGAAAATAAAAAATCATTTTTTTCCTCAAAAATGATTTTTTTAGCCAGCTATTTTTTATTTTCCCAAGGGTAACAGGAGAAATTAGAACCCAAAAATTGGTGTGCAATTTGTCCTGAGTACGCTGATACCCCTATGTTGGGGTAAACCACTGTTTGGGCGCACGGCAGGGCTCGGAAGGGAGGGAGCACCATTTAACTTTTTGAACGCCATGTCGTGTTTGGAGACCCCCTGATGTGCCTAAATAATGGAAACCCCTCAATTCTAGCTCCAACCCTAACCCCAACACACCCCTAACCCTAATCACAACCCTAACCCTAATCCTAACCCTAATCCCAACCCTAATTGTAACCCTAACCCTAATTGTAACCCTAACCCTAACCCTAATTCCAACCCTAACCTTAATTATAACCCTAACCCTAACCCTAAGGCTAGGTTAATATTGCGTTTTACCAGCCCACTCAACACATAGCATTGACGGGCTGGTAACAGTATAGCATAACGCAATAGCGTTATGCTATACCCGCTAGCGCAGAGGAATCAGCAGATGATTCATCTGCGCTAGCGGTGACAGAGCCCAGACTCTGCAGGCCGCGTCTGAGGCTCCGTCACTGAATGACGGCACGTCGCAAATGCATGCCGCTTTACGGCATGCATCGCGATGCGCCCTCAATAGAGGTGAATGGCAGCGTTAACGGACTGCGTTACACCGCGTTATATCGCGGTGTAACGCAGTCCGTCTAGCGGACTGCCATATCGCAGTATGAACCCAGCCTAACCCTAACCCTAATGCTAGCCCTAACCCTAATGGAAAAATGAAAATAAATACAATTTCTATATTTTATTATATGTCCCTAACAAAGGGGGTGATCAAAGGGGGGTTTATGTACTGTTTTTTTTATTTTGAACACTGTGATAGTTTATCACAGTGATCAAAATGTACTTTTAGAGAATGAATGAATCATTAATTTTTTGAATCTGCCGAGTAGTGCGCCCGCCATTTTTTTTTACATGAAGAAGCCGGGAGGCCGGGAGCTGCAGGACACAGAGGGGACACCGGGAGGTACAGGGGAGGATTGGGGGTCCCGGGGACACTATTTCTCACCCCTCTGATGTGCAAAAGGCATAACCAGATTCTCAAAATGACCCACAGGAGTGTTAAAAGCAGTCTTCCATTCGTCACCCTCCTTCATGCGCAACAAATTGTATGCCCCCGAAGATCAATTTTAGAGAACCACTTGGCCCCCGCTAACTGGTTAAACAAATCAGGAATCAATGGCAGCAGTAATTTTATTAATCTCACGAAAGTCCAGACAAGGACGTAAACCGCCATCCTTTTATTTAACAAAAAAAAATCCAACAGCCACAGGAGACTTGGAAGGCCTAATGTGACCGGTGGCCTAGCTTGTCTGTATGTATTCCTCCAAAGCCTTTCTCTCAGGAATAGTAAGATTAAATAAACGACTTTTAGGAAGAGTCGCTCCAGGGACAAATTCAATAGTACAATCATAGTCTCTATGGGGAGGTAAAATCTGCGACTCCTTCTCAGAAAAAACTTTCCAAAAATCCTGAATAGGTACAGGTAGTTCCCCTTTATCCACAGCAGCAATACGCCCGTTACAGCACTTGTCATAACACTTAGAACTCCAGGACTTAATTTCATTAGTAGACCAATCCAGAACAGGATTATGCAATTTTAACCAGGGTAACCCCAAAATTACCGGAGAAGGTAAATTATTCAATACTACCAAATCCAAATTCTCTTGGTGAACACCATTAATAGTGAGGGGAAATTCACAGACCTTGTGAGTAACATTCTTCAAGGGAGAGCCATCAACAGAAACCACGGCAATAGGGGATGACAAAGGTTTGGGTTCTAATTTAAGTTTTTTCAAGAATCCCCCATCAATCACATTCAGAGTTGACCCGCAATCGACAAACACCCGAAAATCCATTAATTCTTCCTGAGCCGCAGTAGTAGTGGCAGAAAGAAAGACGCCCTTAGTATTTAAACAGGCTATACGGGCGGAACTGACCTTTTTTTTTTTCTTTGTTCATACGAAGCACACAGTTCTTAATGAAATGGTCAGATTTGCCGCAATAAAAGCACAATCCTTCAGAAAACCTGCGGTCTTTTTCCTGAGAGCGAGGTGCCATCGCTCCAATCTCCATGGGCTCTCCAATGTCAGTACAGACCCTCTCAAGACTTGGGGCTGACAGGACATAGGATTTACTCTCATTAACTCTTGCACGCAGTCTCCTATCCACCCGTATAGCTAATTGCATAGCCACTTGCAAGTTACCAGGTATGGGATAAGCAATCAGCAAATCTTTAACCCTTTCACTTAGCCCTGCAAGAAACAAACTTTTCAAAGCTGAATCGTTCCACCCCACCTGAGTAGACCACCGTTGGAAGTGAGTACAATATTTTTCCACATTACCTGATCCCTGCCTCAAACGTCTCAATTCTGTCTCAGCTGATGAGACACGATCAGGATCATCATACAATAACCCCAAAGCAGAAAAAAAACTATCCACTGATCCAAAGCATGGATCACTAGGTTGCAGAGAAAAGGCCCACTCCTGAGGTTCTTTGCGCAAAAGTGACATTATGAACCCTATGCGCTGTGATTCATCACCAGAGGATCTGGTTCTCAAACGAAAATACAACAAGCAAGCATTTTTAAAAGAAAAAAAAATCTTGTTGTTCACCAAAAAATAAATCAGGCAAACGTACCTTTGGCTCCACGAAATGTGCTCCAGAACAGCTACTCACGTGTTGCTGAAGCTCGGACACCTCCAGAGAGAGTCCCTGCAGGCGTTGAGCCAATTCCTGAACCGACACCATAATGGAAACTGGTAATCTTTCCTTTAGAGATTTTTTTTAGGCTGGACTTACTGTTATGTTCTGCTACAAGCACTAAGGAAAGAAAGGGAAATCTGTCCCTACAATGGAACTAAGCTCAATCCCTACGATGTAACGGGGAACCTGATCCTGCGATCAGACCCGCTAAAGTCCTCAGCTAGTCTGAACGAAGACCTATAGATGTGAGGAAGGGATCCCTACAAGCACTAGGGACTGGGAGAAAAGATGGACACCTCCTAACAGAAGTTGTAGCAGTAAAAAGAAAAACAAAACAACATAGAACATAGAGGTCTGAAGACCAAGCAAAACTATTTGAGTAAGGTAACAAAGCACCTGGCTAGCTTAAGAGTAGAAATTACAATGAAGTCCAGCAAAGCCAGAAGGGCGGAGCAGGACTAAATAGGCCACAAAGGTCATGTGACCAGCAAGATAGAAAAAACCTAACAGGAGAGTTCTAACACAAGTGGCCATCATATACCGACCTCCAGGCCCGGACACTGCCTTTATTGACCAATTCTCTACCTGGCTTCTTCACTTTCTTTCCACTGACATCCCCACTATCATCATGGGTGACTTCGACATCCCCACTGATACCCTTCAGTCAACAACCTCCAAACTCCTGTCCCTTACTTCATCTTTTGGACTTGCTCAGTGGTCCTCCTCAGCCACCCACACAGATGGACATAAATTATGTAGCGCCCGCGTCCCTGCCTGCTGCCAGACAGGGACGTCGCTCTCCTCACCTGCGCTCAGCGTCGTCAGTGCTCCCAGCCTCCTCTGCGCCTCTGGCATCCTCGGCGTCCTCCTTCCGCCCTGCTGGTCCCGCGCGCTCCTTCCCTGCTGCTGGCCTTAGGGCGCGCGCCCGCACCTCCCCCGCTCTTAAAGGAGCCGCGCGCATTTTCCAAATCAGTCTCCAGCCAATGCTGGTGGACTCCACCCTATATTAAGGGCTTCCTCCTTAATGGAGGTGCCCGAGCAATGTTGTTTCTGTGCAGTCTAACTCTGCTTAAGCCATCAGCTCCTGTTTCCAGTTGCCTGCCTGTTATCTGTCTGTTTGCCTGTCGGCCATCTGACTGCAGCTCTATCCAGAGGTTCGGACATCTTCAGCAGAGATCCCCGGCTGTTGCCTGCTCACCTGGGAGCGATCATCTGCCATCCGACTGCAGCTCTATCCAGAGGTTCGGACATCATCTGCGGAGATCCCCGGCTATTGCAGAGACTCTTGCCTGCTCACCTGGGAGCGATCATCTGCCATCCGACTGCAGCTCTATCTAGAGGTTCGGACATCATCAGCAGAGATCCCCGGCTATTCCAGAGACTCTTGCCTGCTCACCTGGGAGCGATCATCTGCCATCCGACTGCAGCCTACCAGGAGGCTCCACCAGCTCAGGTCGTATATGCCTGTTTGTCTAGAGATTGCCTTGGTCACTTACCGTGACAAACCTGCCTGTCCAGAGACTGCCCTGGTCACTTGCCGTGACAACCTGCCTGCCCAGAGACTACCCTGGTCACTTGCCGTGACAAACCTGCCTGCCCAGAGACTGCCCTGGTCACTTGCCGTGACAACCTGCCTGTCCAGAGACTGCCCTGGTCACTTGCCGTGACAACCTGCCTGTCCAGAGACTGCCCTGGTCACTTGACGTGACAAACCTGCCTGCCCAGAGACTGCCCTGGTCACTTGCCGTGACAACCTGCCTGTCCAGAGACTGCCCTGGTCACTTGCCGTGACAACCTGCCTGTCCAGAGACTGCCCTGGTCACTTGCCGTGACAACCTGCCTGTTCAGAGACTGCCCTGGTCACTTGCCGTGACAACCTGCCTGTCCAGAGACTGCCCTGGTCACTTGCCGTGACAACCTGCCTGTCCAGAGACTGCCCAGGTCACTTGCCGTGACAACCTGCCTGTCCAGAGACTGCCCAGGTCACTTGCCGTGACAACCTGCCTGTCCAGAGACTTCCTTGGTCACTTATTGTGACAACCTACCTGTCCAGAGACTGCCTGGCTAATTGCCGTGATTCCCTGTCCTATTCCCGGATGCCACCCGCTCTCTTGCAAGTAAATTGTCTTGTATAATAAAGCTTAGTGGTTCCACCAACCAGACCCGTTTCCGTCAGTGGTTCCACCTACCAGACCCGTTACAGTTTGCTCGGGCCATGGAACCCGGTGGCACCCAAACCCCTTCACTTCCGGAACTGTGTCATGAGCTGTCTCGCCAGAGGTCTCAACAGGAGGCTATCCTGGGTCACCTGCGGAACGTCAATTCCCGCTTGGACACTCTGAATCCATCACCAGCAACCACCGCTGGAGCCATGACTCATAATCCGGCAGTCCCGCTGACTCCCAATTCCGTGGTTTCCATTCCCGATCCCCGACTTTCAGCTCCTCCTAGGTATGGAGGCGACCCTGTTATGGCTCGGGGTTTCATTAACCAGTGCACCCTGCATTTCGAACCCCTGGCACACCAGTTTAATTCTGACCTGGCCAAAATTGCCTTCATCATGTCCCATCTCACCGGAGAAGCTCTGGCCTGGCTTAATCCTCTCTGGGAGAGAGAAGATCCTCTGGTGTCAGACCTGCCTGCTTTTCTCTCGGCCTTCCGGAGGGTATTCGACGAACCTGGACGGAAGACCTCCTCTGCATCATCTCTGTTGCGTCTCCGTCAGGGAAGTCTCACCGTTGGTCAATATGCCATACGGTTCCGTACTCTAGCCTCAGAACTGGCTTGGGACAATGAAGCTCTAATTTCGGTCTTCTGGGAGGGTCTGTCCGGCCGTATTAAAGACGAACTTGCCGGTCGGGACATTCCAACCTCGCTTGATGATTTAATAAATCTTGCCAATCGGATTGATCTACGTTTCCAGGAACGAGCCAAAGAGGTCACCCGTGAAAAAAAGTTTCCTCATTTAACCCCTTCCGTTTCTCCCCAGGTGCACACTGCTGAGCCTATGCAGGTCGACCAGACCAAGATGGTCAAAGCCCGTCAGGACTCACGCCGTGCCGAGAAAAGTTGCTTCTACTGCGGCAGTAAGGAGCACTGGATCCGAACCTGTCCGGAGAAGTCGGGAAACGCCTGTGTCTAGGTTCGCTCGGAGAGGTCAATCTAGACAAAAATAAATCCTCTTCATCTCTGCTGCTCTCGGTCTCAATTCTTCTCGGTAAGAACCGTTACTTCGAGATGGCCCAACTTGATTCTGGAGCAGCTGGGAATCTCGTGTCACAGGCTCTAGTAGAGAAGTATCGCATTCCCACCAAACCTCTTGTTGAACCAGTATCTGTTGCTGCTGTGGATGGGGGTCTCCTACCTCGTCCCATCCGACTTATCACCGAAGCCATAACCCTGCAGGTGGGAATGTTGCATTCTGAGAGCATCTCATTTCATGTTCTGCCTGGACTCTCTCATGCTTTCTTACTAGGTCTGCCTTGGCTCCAAAAGCATGCACCTGTGCTTGACTGGCAGAATGGAGAGATTCTTCGCTGGGGACAGGACTGTCATAAAACGTGTCTGGTGCCTGTTCATCCCGTCTGTCCTTCTCCTACTCCTGCTAATCTACCAGGACTCCCGATTCCATATTGGTCATTTGCTGATGTCTTCAATAAAAAGGAAGCAGAGACATTACCCCCGCATAGACCATATGATTGCCCGATCGACCTGCTACCCAGTACCACGCCTCCCCGTGGGCGTATTTACCCGTTGTCCGCTGCTGAGACCAGGTCGATGTCCGAATATATCGAGGAGAACTTAGCAAAAGGATTCATCCGGAAATCTACCTCCCCAGCGGGAGCAGGTTTCTTCTTCGTAAAAAAGAAGGACGGATCTCTCCGTCCCTGTATTGACTACAGAGGCCTAAATTTGATCACGGTGAAGAATAAGTACCCTCTTCCGCTCATTCCAGAATTGTTTGATCGTCTTAGAGGGGCTAGAGTCTTCACCAAACTAGATCTTCGTGGAGCATACAACCTGGTTCGTATCCGTCGAGGAGATGAATGGAAGACGGCATTCAACACCCGGGACGGCCACTACGAGTACTTGGTGATGCCCTTTGGTCTCTGTAATGCTCCAGCAGTCTTTCAGGAGTTGGTCAATGACATCTTCCGGGACCTCCTCTACTCCTGCGTTGTGGTGTACCTTGACGACATCTTGGTCTTCTCTCCGGATCTTCAGTCTCACCGGAGGGATGTTCGTCAGGTTCTGCTCAGGCTCAGGCAGAATCACCTCTTCGCCAAATATGAGAAGTGCCTCTTTGAGCAGACATCGCTTCCGTTTCTGGGCTACATCATTTCTCAGACAGGCCTACGAATGGATCCGGAGAAATTGTCTGCCATCGAGAAGTGGCCCCGACCGGAGGGGTTGAAGGCCATTCAGCGGTTCCTGGGATTTGCCAACTATTACCGTCTCTTCATACCGCACTTCTCTTCCAGGACTGCGCCAATCTCCGCGCTCACCCGCAAGGATGCTAACCCCAAACAGTGGACGCCCCAAGCAGAGGAGGCCTTCCTTTCTCTAAAACAGGCCTTCTCTTCCGCTCCAGTGCTGCATCGCCCGGATGGCAACAAGCAGTTCTTCCTGGAGGTGGACGCTTCCTCTGCTGGAGCCGGAGCGGTACTTACCCAAAAAGCTTCATCCGGGAGGATGGTATCCTGCGGTTTCTTCTCCAAACTCTTCTCCTCCTCCGAGCGCAACTACTCCATAGGAGACCGAGAGTTATTGGCCATCAAGTTGGCATTGGAGGAGTGGCGTTACCTACTCGAAGGGGCTCTTCATCCGGTAATCATTTACACGGACCACAAGAATCTGGCATACCTCCAGCATGCCCAGAGACTTAACCCTCGCCAAGCCCGGTGGTCCTTGTTTTTTGCCCGCTTCGATTTTCTTTTGCATTTTCGCCCAGCTGACAAAAACATCAAGGCGGATGCCTTGTCTCGGTCTTTCCTGGTGTCGGATCTCGAGGAGGAACCTAAGCATATCATCGATCCCGCCAGAGTGATGCAGGTGGCTCCCGTGAGTTTAACTCGTCTCCCTCCTGGTAAGACGTTCGTATCAGAAACTGATCGGAAGAGAATCCTACATTGGGGTCATTCATCTAAACTCGCTGGCCACGCTGGTCAAAAAAAGACCCTCCAACTCATTACCCGGCATTATTGGTGGCCTACCCTGCACAAAGACGTAATAGACTTTGTTTCTGCCTGTGTTTCCTGTGCCCACAACAAAGTTCCGAGACACCTGCCTACCGGCCGTCTTCTTCCGCTTCCTGTACCCGCTGCCCCCTGGCAGCATATAGCCATGGACTTCATTACTGATCTTCCCGTCTCTGCTGGTTGTACAGTCATTTGGGTGGTCACTGACCGCTTTTCCAAGATGGCTCACTTCATTCCTCTGCCAGGTCTTCCATCTGCACCCGAGTTGGCTAAAGACTTTATCCGCCACATCTTCCGTCTTCATGGTCTGCCTCGTCACATTGTGTCGGATCGTGGGGTTCAGTTCACCTCACGTTTCTGGAGAGCCACTTGTAAGTTGCTAGACGTCACCCTGGATTTTTCCTCCGCTTACCACCCACAGTCCAATGGACAAGTTGAACGAATAAATCAGAATTTGACCAGTTATCTTCGACACTTCGTTAATGCCCACCATTCTGACTGGGTGGAGCTCCTGCCTTGGGCCGAATTCTCCTACAATAATCATGAGAGCGAATCTTCCACCAAGTCTCCGTTTTTTGTAGTCTTCGGTCAACACCCTCGGATCCCTGTCCCTGTTTCCATCTCTGTGGACAATCCAGCTGCGGAATCTCTGGTTAGAGAATTCTCCTCCATCTGGGAGAGTACCCGGTCCGCACTCATTCAGTCATCCGAGCGCATGAAAAGACATGCTGACAAAAAACGTCTGGATCCTCCTCAATTCCGTCCTGGGGACAAAGTCTGGCTTTCGTCCAAATATGTTCGACTCAAAATTCCGTCCTACAAGTTAGGTCCTCGGTTCATCGGTCCTTTTGAGATCATCAGTCAGATCAACCCGGTGTCCTATAAATTGAAACTCCAGGTCAATTTGCGAATTCCTAATTCTTTTCATGTATCTCTCCTCAAACCTGTGGTTCTTAACTCTTTTTTTAAGTCTACAGGTACACCTCCTGCTCCAGTGTCTGCTGATGATGAATTTGAGGTAGAGAACATTCTGGCCACAAAAAGGGTAGGAAAAAAGACTTATTTTTTGGTGGATTGGAAGGGGTTTGGTCATGAGGAGAGAACCTGGGAACCTCGGGAGAACATCCATACCCCTCTCATCCTAGCTAAATTTTTTTCTGGCCTAAAAAGGGGGGGGGCCTAGAGGGGGGGTACTGTAGCGCCCGCGTCCCTGCCTGCTGCCAGACAGGGACGTCGCTCTCCTCACCTGCGCTCAGCGTCCTCAGTGCTCCCAGCCTCCTCTGCGCCTCTGGCATCCTCGGCGTCCTCCTTCCGCCCTGCTGGTCCCGCGCGCTCCTTCCCTGCTGCTGGCCTTAGGGCGCGCGCCCGCACCCTCCCCCGCTCTTAAAGGAGCCGCGCGCATTTTCCAAATCAGTCTCCAGCCAATGCTGGTGGACTCCACCCTATATTAAGGGCTTCCTCCTTAATGGAGGTGCCCGAGCAATGTTGTTTCTGTGCAGTCTAACTCTGCTTAAGCCATCAGCTCCTGTTTCCAGTTGCCTGCCTGTTATCTGTCTGTTTGCCTGTCGGCCATCTGACTGCAGCTCTATCCAGAGGTTCGGACATCTTCAGCAGAGATCCCCGGCTGTTGCCTGCTCACCTGGGAGCGATCATCTGCCATCCGACTGCAGCTCTATCCAGAGGTTCGGACATCATCTGCGGAGATCCCCGGCTATTGCAGAGACTCTTGCCTGCTCACCTGGGAGCGATCATCTGCCATCCGACTGCAGCTCTATCTAGAGGTTCGGACATCATCAGCAGAGATCCCCGGCTATTCCAGAGACTCTTGCCTGCTCACCTGGGAGCGATCATCTGCCATCCGACTGCAGCCTACCAGGAGGCTCCACCAGCTCAGGTCGTATATGCCTGTTTGTCTAGAGATTGCCTTGGTCACTTACCGTGACAAACCTGCCTGTCCAGAGACTGCCCTGGTCACTTGCCGTGACAACCTGCCTGCCCAGAGACTACCCTGGTCACTTGCCGTGACAAACCTGCCTGCCCAAAGACTGCCCTGGTCACTTGCCGTGACAACCTGCCTGTCCAGAGACTGCCCTGGTCACTTGCCGTGACAACCTGCCTGTCCAGAGACTGCCCTGGTCACTTGACGTGACAAACCTGCCTGCCCAGAGACTGCCCTGGTCACTTGCCGTGACAACCTGCCTGTCCAGAGACTGCCCTGGTCACTTGCCGTGACAACCTGCCTGTTCAGAGACTGCCCTGGTCACTTGCCGTGACAACCTGCCTGTCCAGAGACTGCCCTGGTCACTTGCCGTGACAACCTGCCTGTCCAGAGACTGCCCAGGTCACTTGCCGTGACAACCTGCCTGTCCAGAGACTGCCCAGGTCACTTGCCGTGACAACCTGCCTGTCCAGAGACTTCCTTGGTCACTTATTGTGACAACCTGCCTGTCCAGAGACTGCCTGGCTAATTGCCGTGATTCCTGTCCTATTCCCGGATGCCACCCGCTCTCTTGCAAGTAAATTGTCTTGTATAATAAAGCTTAGTGGTTCCACCAACCAGACCGTTTCCGTCAGTGGTTCCACCTACCAGACCCGTTACAAATTATACCTGGTCTTCACCAGTCTCTGCTCTCTATCTAACTTCACCACCTCCCCTCTCCCTCTATCCGACCACCATCTACTCACTTTCTCATCCCTATCCTCCTCACCTGTCACCCATGTCCAGCAACATCGCACACCTAGACACCCACACGCTTACGGACTCTACTCTACCACTAGCATCCATATTCTCACTCCACGACACAGACAGTGCCACTGCTTTCTACAATGCCACTCACGCATCAACTACTGATGCGGTCACCCCTC
The DNA here is from genome assembly GCA_033576555.1 of Oophaga sylvatica. Lineage (NCBI taxonomy): Eukaryota > Metazoa > Chordata > Amphibia > Anura > Dendrobatidae > Oophaga > Oophaga sylvatica. Next base: position 411,145,577 of record JARQOD010000001.1, read on the forward strand.
TCGTTCATGGCAGAGTGCGACGTATCAACAGACAACCCTGGCACAATAACACCACTAAAAAGCTCTGGCAAGTGTCCGGGGTTGCAGAGCGGCATTGGAAGAAAACAAATTCGCAAGACGACTTCACTGCATTCAAACAGGCACACTCGCTTTCAAATCTGCCCTCACCTCTGCTAAACAGGCCTACTTCACTACCCTCGTATCTTCCCTATTCTACAACCCCAAACAGTTATTCAAAACTTTTAACTCCCTCCTCCGCCCACGACTGTCCCCTCCAACCTCCCTTATCTCTGCTGAGGACTTTGCCACACACTTCAAAAATAAGATCAACCAAACAAGGCAAGTCTTCATTGTTCAACCACCAAAACCTCTTTGTATAACAGACCCCATAACCTCCCTCTCCAACATCACTGAAGGAGAGCTTAATTATCTCCTCTCCAAATCACACCTCACCACCTGTGCTCTCGACCCCATCCCATCCCACCTCCTCCCCAACCTCACCACTGTCACGCTCACGCCCTGGCAGGTGGGCGTGAGCCAAAGGGGTTGTGGCTCCATTGTGCCACAAACCAGACTACCCTGGAAGGGGCGCGACTAAGACAGTTGCCTCGGTTTTCACTGGAGCCTCTGATGGTGAGGTCAGGCTTGTGCGGCAGGCAGCTGCCAGGTGCCACTCCAGGGTGGTGTCTGGCTGTGGCTGCTGATCCCACTTGGGGAGACAGTGGCACGGCTGAGACACTACCAGGCAGGCACAGATGAGACACAGGGCAGGCTGGCATGGATGAGACACAGGGCAGGCTGGCATGGATGAGACACAGGGCAGGATGGCACGGATGAGACACAGGGCAGGATGGCACGGATGAGACACAGCAAATGCAGATACTGGAACTGACTGGAAGGAATGGTGTATGGAGGAACAGGTAGAGACCTGTTCACGCAGAAGGAAAAACTGCAAGGCTGCAGAGAAGGGCTGTAGCGCTGCAAGAGATACTGCAGAGGCAGGAGAAAAGCAGAGCGAAACCGCAAGATATACGGAGAGGAGCTGCAGCAAGAGTTGCTGCAGCTGCAGGAGTGAAGCAGAGCAGAACCACAAGATATGCAAAGAGGAGCTGCAGCAAGAGATTACTGCAGCGGCAAGAGCAAAGCGGAGCGGAACTGCAAGATATGCGGAGAGGAGCTGCAGCAATAAATTGCTGCAGCGGCAGGAGCGAGGCAGAGCGGAACCGCAAGATTTGCTGAGAGGAGCTGCAGCAAGAGATTACTGCAGCTGCAGTAGTGAAGCAGAGCGGAACCGCAAGATATGCGAAGAGGAGCTGCAGCAAAAGATTGCTGCAGTAGTGAAGCAGAGCGGAACCGCAAGATATGCGGAGAGGAGCTGCAGCAAGAGATTGCTGCAGCTGCAGTAGCAAACCAGAGCAGAACCGCAGGAGTGCTGACAAGAGGCAGAGAGAGATACAGAGAGACCACAAGGCAAGACACAGCAGGGAAGAAACCACAGACAAGGAGACCAAGAGACAAAGGTAGGACAGAGTTCAGACAAGGTAATGACACGAGACAAGGTACAGGGACAAAGACACCGGGACCAGGATATACTGCCTCCTGGAGGGCGGACAAATAGGTACAAGGCAAAGCTAGGAGTGAAGCCTCCAAGATGGAGGAACACAAATCAAGACCTGGAAGCTCAGCAGCAAGACACTAACTGAGTTAACACATTGCACAGGCCAGATCCACAGGGTGGAGCTGCCTTAAATACTAGAGGGCTCATGGTAATTGGTCAGTCAGGTGCACCCTGACTCCATAAGAACCAGAGAGTTCTGGCACCACCCCCCTATGGACACAGCCAGGAGACATGCAGAGCAAAAGCAAGAGGTACAGAGCCTGGAGCTGGCAGCAGACAGAAATCACAGCATGTCCTGGAGCAGTGAGAAAGTAGGTGTGTGAGGGATGGGAGGCCATGCAGTGATGCCAGCAGGGTTGTTACAACCACAACTCTTATCCTATCCCTAACCCAACTATTCAACCTATCACTAACTTCTGGTACCTTCCCTTCTGCTTTCAAACATGCCACAATCACGCCTATCCTTAAAAAGCCAACCCTCGACCCAACTGATATAGCCAGCTATCGCCCAATATCGCTGCTCCCATTCGCTTCCAAACTCCTGGAGCAGCATGTCCACGCTGAAATTTCCTCCCACCTCTCATCTAACTTGCTCTTTGACAATCTACAATCTGGTTTCTGCCCCCATCACTCCACTGAGACAGCCCTGACCAAGATTACTAATGACCTACTTACAGCCAAACCTAACGGACAATACTCTATACTCCTCCTTCTGAACCTGTCCTCTGCTTTCGACATAGTTGACCACTGCCTCCTACAACAGATCCTCTCCTCCTTTGGCATCAAAGACGTCGCCCTATCCTGGATTTTCTCATACCTTTCCAACCGCACATTCAGCGTCTCTCACTCCCACACTACCTCCTCATCCCACCGTCTCTCTGTTGGAGTCCCCAAGGCTCTGTTCTAGTATCCCTACTCTTCTCAATCTATACACTTGGCCTGGGGAAACTTATAAAGTCCCATGGATTCCAGTACCACCTTTATGCTTATGACACTCAGACCTACCTCTCTGGCCCAGACGTCCCCTCTCTGCTGTCCAGAATCCCGGAGTGTCTTTCAGCCATATCCTCCTTCTTCTCCTCTCGCTTCCTCAAACTCAGTGTGGACAAATCTGAACTCATCATCTTTCCTTCATCTCACAGATCTTCCTTTTCTGACCTATCTATCACAATTAACGACATTATGCTTTCCCCCGTACCGGAAGTCTGCTGTCTCGGAGTAACCCTTGACTCTGCCCTGTCCTTCAAACTGCACATCCCAGCTCTTTCCACCTCCTGTCGCCTCCAGCTCAAAAATATTTCCAGAATCAGTCCTTTCCTCAACCTTCAATCTACTAAAATGCTTGTGCATGCCGTCATCATCTCCCGCCTCGACTACTGAAACATCCTTTTCTGTGGCCTCCCTGCTAACACCATCGCACCTCTCCGGTCCATCCTTAACTCTGCTGCCCGACTAATTCATCTCTCTCCTCGCTACTCCTCAGCTTCTACCCTCTGCAGATCTCTTCACTGGCTCCCATTCCCTCAGCGTATCCAGTTTAAAATACTAATTATGACCTACAAAGCCATCCATAACCTGTCTCCTCCATATACTGTATCTCTGAACTAATCTCCCGATATCTTCCCTCACATAATCTCCAGTCCTCCCAAGAACTACTTCTCTCCTCCACACTTATTTGCTCCTTACCCATACGTCTCCAAGACTTCTCCCGAATATCCCCCATCCTCTGGAATTCTTTGCCCCAACACGTCCGACTATCAACCACATTCGGATCCTTCAGACAGAACCTGAAAACCCACCTCTTCAGGAAAGCTTACAGCCTGCAATGACCCCGCTGCCTACTCACAACTACCGGAGCTACCGCCTCACCAACACCTGTGCTGCTGCAACCCCCCAACCTACTGTCTCCTTCCCCACTATCCTGTAGAATGTAAGCCCGCAAGGGCAGAGTCATCTCCCCTCTGTATCAGTCTGTGATTGTTAGTTTGTTTACTGTAAGTGATATCTGTAATTTGTATGTAACCCTTTCTCATGTACAGCACCATGGAATCAATGGTGCTATATAAAATAATAATAATAATAATAATAATAATACTGTGGTCAGTGATGTAAAACCAGAGTGTTTTTGCCTCCAGCATGCTAAGTGCTGAGAGGGTTACTAAGAACTTATGTTATGGGCTGGTGTTAGTGGACCTCCATAGAGAGGGTGGGTGGAGGTCCACCGTATCTCCACATGCAGAGTCCTGACAGTACCTGTGTGAGGTCAAGGTCATGTGACCATCACATGGGTGGTAAATACCTGGCCATGACAGTCAGTGTGTGTTGTGCATGGGCAGAGCAGGACCTCCCACATAGCTCCCGGAGGAGCTAAAGGACTGTGCGGGATAACGGCAAGTGAATCTGGCAAGGAATGGACTCTTAAGGACTGTGTTTTTGTTTGTTTTACTGTTATGCCAGCAAGGCTCAGGTTAGTATGTTAAGCCCTGCCAAGGTTTATGTCATCCCCAATAAACCAGCAGGTGATTCTCTACCAGTAAGTTTCATGTGTCTACCTGAGGAAGCAGCTAAGTATGTCAACCCTTCACAACATAATATATACACTGCTCAAAACAATAAAGGGAACACTCAAATAACACATCCTATATCTGAATGAATGAAATATTCTCATTGAATACTTTGTTCTGTACAAAGTTGAATGTGCTGACAACAAAATCACACAAAAATCATCAATGGAAATCAAATTTATTAACCAATGGAGGCCTGGATTTGGAGTCACCCCCAAAATTAAAGTGGAATGTAATGTCCTTAAAACAAGTAAAAATGATGCTCAGTAGTGTGTGTGGCCTCCACGTGCCTGTATGACCTCCCTGTGCCTGTGTGACCTCCCTACAATGCCTGGGCATGCTACTGATGAGGCGGCGGATGGTCTTCTGAGGGATCTCCTCCCAGACCTGGACTAAAGCTATCGCCAACTCCTGGACAGTCTGTGGTGGAACGTGACGTTGGTGGATGGAGCGAGACATGATGTCTCAGATGTGATCAATTGGATTCAGGTTTGAGGAACGGGCGGGCCAGTCCATAGCTTCAATGCCTTCTCCTTGCAGGAACTGCTGACACACTCCAGCCACATGAGGTCTGGCATTGTCCTGCATTAAGAGGAACCCAGGGCCAACCGCACGAGCATATGGTCTCACAAGGGGTCTGAGGATCTCATCTTGGTACCTAATAGCAGTCAGGCTACCTCTGGCGAGCACATGGAGGGCTGTGTGGCCCTCCAAAGATATGCCACCCCACACCATTACTGACCCACTGCCAAACCGATCATGCTGAAGGATGTTGGTGGCAGCAGATCGCTCTCCATGGCGTCTCCAGACTCTGTCATGTCTGTCACATGTGCTCAGTGTGAACCTGCTTTCACCTGAGAAGAGCACAAGGTCGCCAGTGGCGAATTTGACAATGCTGGTGTTCTGTGGCAAATGCCAAGCGTCCTGCACGGTGTTGGGCTGTGAGCACAACCCCCATCTGTGGACGTCGGGCACTCAGACCATCCTCATGGAGTCAGTTTCTAACCGTTTGTGCAGACACATGCACATTTGTGGCCTGCTGGAGGTCATTTTGCAGGGCTCTGGCAGTGCTCCTCCTGTTCCTCCTTGCACAAAGGAGGAGGTAGTGGTCCTGCTGCTGGGTTGTTGCCCTCCTATGGCCCCCTCCATGTCTCCTGGTGTACTGGCCTGTCTCCTGGTAGCGCCTCCAGCCTCTGGACACTACGCTGACAGACAAAGCAAACCTTCTTGCCATAGCTCGCATTGATGTGCCATCCCGGATGAGCTGCACTACCTGAGCCACTTGTGTGGGTTGTAGAGTCCGTCTCATGCTACCACGAGTGTGAAAGCACAACCAACATTCAAAAGTGACCAAAACATCAGCCAGAAAGCATTGGTACTGAGATGTGGTCTGTGGTCTCCACCTGCAGAACCACTCCTTTATCGAGTGTGTCTTGATAATTGCCAATAATTTCCATCTGTTGTCTATTCCATTTGCACAACAGCATGTGAAATTGATTGTCAATCAGTGTTGCTTCCTAAGTGGACAGTTTGATTTCACAGAAGTTTGATTTACTTGGGAGTTACATTCTGTTTAAGTGTTCCCTTTCTTTTTTTGAGCAGTATATATATATATACTGTACATATACATGCATGTACTATACATACATCTGGTCTGTTCACCTTTAGCTAAATGAATTGTAATTGTTTATAGCTGATCTGAAAGTTATTAATTGAACTTTTGCCAAATACTTAAACTCAACAGAAGCAAGCACTTTGCTCAAAAATCTAAACATTTTCTCATAAGTATTGCAGACTGTCTACTGACTACTGAAACAAGAACCATATGTTTTATGTTGTATAACAGTTCTTATACCCAAGCATTATGACTCATAAAGTTACAGAATATCTTTGGTAGTAATTGTGAAAAAAGAGATGCTCCTTACCCCCTCTTAAAAAGCACTAGTATACATACATAACACGTTGGTCAATTGTCTGTGCTGCCATAATTATACAGGCTGCGTGAGAGCCACCATCATTTACCACCAATCACCCATGCAGTGGAAAATGTGGCAGATAAAGCAATTCACTTATTTTGGAAAATTTTGAGTCCTAGCTGTTAATAGCCGTTATCGTAAGACAATGGATAAATATATTTAGGGACTTCTCTACTGCTGCAAGAATACAATGGATACCAATTTGATTTTAATTGGAAATAGTATTTTTTTTTAAATGTTACTAAACTATTGTTCCAAATGGTTGAACAATCCGACCTAATCTACAGGTTATGGCAAAAGTGGCTTTAAGTAGCAAAAAATGGTTACAAAAATATGGCTATGTGCACACACTTAGCATTTGCAGCAGATTTTTCGGCTGCAAAAACCAGAGCGTTGTTAGGAAAAACGCTGCGTAAAATGCGCACGTGTTTGATTTCATTTTTATTTGTGTTTTTTTATGCTGCAAAAGCGCAGAAATAATTGGCATTGGAAAAAAAGACGCTTTGAAGGTTCAGATCTACAAGAAAAAAAACAAGCAGCATGTTTTTGAGATTTTAGACATGTTCACTTCATTCACTTTGCTGACACTGTAAAATGCTGTGGTTTTTTTCCATGGCAAAAACGCAAAATGTGAACATGCCTTATGAGTGATGACCAAAGAAAATCTGTTATGAATATTTTTTTTGTGACCGCTAAAAAGCTGTTGGATATTTTTCTCATGCTCCTGACTAATAGACATAGGTGGTAAGAGGACTGATAATATTTTATATGGTTGATGCATTTAAAAAAAATATATAATTTCAAAACCCACGCAAGAGTAATAAAAGAAAAACTTGCACTCACCTCTGTTTTTTTTCCAAGCTGAATAAAATCTGCAACTTTTTGAAAATTTCTGCTAGGAAATAAGTCAAATAAATTAAACACTAGAATTAAGGGAAAAAAATAATAGCATAGTAATATCATGTTATTTGTTGGCTAGCTCCTATGCAGACCAGTACATCTCCATGGTATCAGACCACAAATGCTGTGTAACCGGATCCGTAAGTCATACTACCTTCCATCTGATCCCTACTTCAAGTATTTGGTAAATTAGTAATTTGTGGAGTACATAGATGGCAGGGAGTGTGACTGAAGGATCAGTTCAGATAGCACAGGGTTTGTTTGTTGTCTGTTACCAAGGCGACACATTGCTTTGCATTACAACTGTAGACACAAATCAGTAGGAAATATTGATATAAATTATTTGCAAATATGCTTTCATTTTTATTTTAGATATATCTGAGCAATACAAAAATGTCTGTGAAATGGACATAGACCTATATGTTCACATACATTTAGGTTTCATTCAACAAGAAATATGATATCTTTCAAAAAACACCCAAACCATCATGTTTTACTGAATAAAACATACAGCATTAAAGAAGTTGTCCAGTCTTGGGGTTCAAGTTTGCAGTGAGTTTATGTTATGGTAGACTTGCGAATCCCCACAGAGCTCAGTATATGTGGTGTCAGGATTCTCCAATGCCAGCACTGGAAGCTGGTGGGCACATGACCACAAGCATGAGATTTGCATACAAGTGGTCACCTGCTAACTAGATGTGCATGGCTTGTCTCAAAACAAGTGAATTAAGTGAGAAACGTCTGGTTGGAATGTTGCCAGAAGTATGAAAAACGCATACTTGCTGTCACCTGACCGCCCGCTCCCGGAGCCAGCATTGGAGAATCCATACAGCACGTAGTGCACACCATGTGAGGACTTACAAGTCAGGGATTTTCCTTTGTTGGTGGGGCAGGGAAGTATAATACATGGCTCAAGCACAAAAGAATCCTGACAGTGTGCACTGTGCGCGCTATGAAGATTCACAAGTCTGCAATTATATACAACCCTTTTAAGGATCCCTAAAACATACTACTCATAAGGATTTTATATACTTGTAAAGGTTCGTCGGATGCAGTGACAGTAGGAGATGGAAAAGGGGTTAAACAGGAATTTACTTACAGAATTGTGGAACACAAATGCAAGAAAACCTCCACGCAGGGAAGTGATTTGGCAAATAAGAGGAAAAGTGAAAGTAAAGACTTATCGATTGGAGTTCTTGTTGGGGAGAGGTTGGAACAGCTCCTGACGGCGTCGTAATCTGTGAACAAAGTGTCTGGCTCTGCTGTGTAGAAACGAGATGCACTGTTTCCTGACCGTGCCAAAGTATCCAGATCCATTGATTTTGAGTCCGTTGCTTTTGGTTCCATTGAAGCGTGGGTACACTTCCTTTTGCTGGCTCCTCCAGGAGTCCGCGGTACACTGGGAGCACAACGCCGTGCAGGCCGCAGGGGTGGCAAGGCCTCGCACAGAGTCACAAAGTTTAGGAAAAAAAGGTACGTCTGCTGCACTACACGTGATGGGTCTGGATCGTGGAGGGGTACTCGGTAACGGGGTTGGAAGTCGGAAAGTCTGTAAAGGACTGGCATCGGTGGCGGTAGTTGAGGAGAGGGAGTCAACCTTCTTCCTGCTAGGTCGTCACCTTCCCGACAAGTCTCTCTCTTTCTCACACTCGGCCCCTTTTATGTCGCCCCCGCCCACTGCGGTCAGGTGCTCAGGCTTTCCCCACCCAGACAAGTTGTCCCCCTGCAACAGTGATTGTACCGGTTGGGAGGCTGTCCAGCCTTTGTCCGTTCAAAGCGTCGTAGATTAGAGGGAGCAATGGAGTTCTCAGGTGTAGTTGTACCCGGTTGCCCTGATGTTGGAGGAGTTGGGTCCATGCCCGCTGCAACATCTCCTTCTGAGTTTCCAGGATTCTGATTCTCAGATACGTTCTCAAACTGTTGTTCTGAACCTTCTTCCGCCTCATCTTCCTCCACTGTAGGAGGAGTCACCTCAGGATTTCAGGCGTTTCTTCCTCTGAAAAAGGGTCCTCAGAGCAGCATAGTCAAAGCATACTTCGATGCACAACCCACGTGGGGGCGTCTCTCTCTACTTCCGGTTGGATCTCATATACCGGTCCTTTTCCGCCAACCTGACGTTTCACTCGGTATGGTCGAGTCTACCATCGATTTTCAAGTTTGTCACGTGGTCGTTTTTCTCTTACCAACACTCGGTTCCCAACCCCAAGATCTGTCCCTCACAGATGGTCTGTAGGCGATGGCGAGCTTCTCGAACCCAGGTAGACTGGGTAGTCCTCCCCCGGGTCCACTTCCAGTTCCTTGACTTCTTTTCCATTGCGACCGAACAACACAGAGTAGGTTGTGAACCCAGTGGTCTGGTGCACCCGATTATTATAGATCCATAAGAGTTCTGGCACTTACTCAGGCCACCGAGCCTTCCGATCTTCCTCCAAGGTTCTCAGCATCTGTATGAGGGTACGGTTAAATCATTCACAGGCCCCATTTCCTTGTGGATGGTACTGCGTGGTGTGAGAACGGTCAAACTGATAGCTCTGTCGTAGTTCATCCATGACTCTTCCTAAGAAACAGGCTTCCTGATCAAAGTAGATCCGTTGTGGGCATCCATAGACCTGAATGAAGTTTTTACAGATGGCATGGGCAGCCGACTCCGCAGTTTGATCTTGGGTAGGTGTAACCACAGCAAACTTTGAGAAATGGTCAATCATCACTAGACAGTGATCATATCCCTGGTGCGCCTGTTCGATGGTCAAGTAGTCGACGGTCAGTAGTTCCAGAGGGGCTGACGTCACAATGGTCTGTATCGGGGCCCGTTGCTCTGGAGATTTGGCCAATTCGCAGGCCCGGCAGAGTTTACAGGCCTCTTCAACTGCTGTTCTTAACCGAGGATAGTAGACAAAACGCTGTAGCCATTGGAATGTTTTCTCAGCACTGAAGTGCACTCCTTTTTCATGAGCCTCAGTCGCGATTTTAGATAACACCAACTCTGGGATCACTACCTGCCAGGAGGCCCCCAGTTCTTTCTCTAGCTGAACCTTTTGATACAACAGCCCATTTCGCATCTGGAGTCGCTCCCACTGTCGAAGTATTTTCAGCGCTTCAGGGGTAAGAGTGCTTCCTTGTTCTTGTCTGGGCAACCGTTTCGCAGTTACCCATTTGCGGAACAGAGCGAGTTCGCCGTCCTCCTGTTGTAACCCACTCATCCCTCGACCTTCCCAACACTCGTTCACGTGGGCCGGTCCAAATTTGTTCCAGCGTAGCTGCTGTCTTCCAAAATCGGGGAACTTCCTCATCCACTAGTATCTCATCCTTGCTCTTCCCAGGAGTTGCGTGTCTTGCTCTGGACAAAGCGTCGGCGTGGGTGTTTTCGGCCCCCCTCCTGTAGGCAATCTTATACTGAAACTTCGCCATCTGGGCTACCAAATGTTGTTTGAGGGCCCCTAATTTCTCCAGGTGCGCTAACGGATTATTATCGGTGCGCATTAGCACTTCTGAGCCAGACAGATATTCCGTGAACTGCTCCATCATAGCCCAAACCAACGCCAGCAACTCCAGCTTGAAGGAACTGTAGTTGTCCGGTTTGCGTTCGGAATCGTGAAGGGACCGACTAGTGTAAGCGATCACCCTCTCTTTTCCCGTCCTGCACCTGTGACAACTCAGCCCCCAACTAGTGTAAGCTTCCATCAGTGTGGAGAATGAACGGCACAGAAAAATCCGCATAGGCCAGCACCGGGGCTTCAGTCAGTGCTTTCTTCAAGTCCCGAAAAGCTCTTTCCTGTTTTTCTTCCCAGGGATGGGCCGGCCTCTTGCATTGGGGGTACCCCTTTTAAAAGCTCTATCAGGGGCTGCACCACATGGGCAAAGTTCTTCACAAAACGATGGTAGTGCCCCGTCAATCCCAGGAACGCCCAGACGTCTTTTACGGACTTAAGGGTTGGCCAGTCCTGAATCACCTTGATCTTCTCCTGGGACGGTTCCACCCCGTCCGCTGAGACAACATGACCAAGATACTCGATTTGAGTCTGGAACAAGTGGCATTTCTGGGGTTTCACCTTTAGTCCGTACTTCTGCAGGCTGCTCAGCACTTGTTCCAGTCTCCGCAGGTGATCTTCAAATGAGGAAGCATACACTATGATGTCATCCAATTATATGAGCATAGCCTCGAAGTTCAGGTCACTTAAGCACCTCTCTCCATCAGCCGCTGAAACGTCCCGGGAGCGTTGGCCAGGCCGAAGGGCATCCTGTTGAATTCGAAGAGTCCCATGGGTAGAATAAAAGCCGTCTTCGCCCGGTCTTTCTCTGACATGGGCACTTGCCAGTATCCGCTGGCGAGATCCAACATTGAGAAGAATTTGGCCTTTCCCAAAGTGGACAGGGACTCTTCAATCCGAGGCAGAGGATATGAATCCCGCATGGTGCAGGTGTTCAGTTTACGATAGTCTTCCTAGAACCTCAATGTTCCATCTTTCTTCCTTACTAGTACGATGGGGGCCGCCCACGGACTTTGGCTCTCCCTGATGACACCCGCTTGCAGCATCTGATCGAGCATCTCTCGCACTTCCTGGTATAACTGTGGGGGAATCTGCCGGTAACGCTCTCTGATTGGCGCCGTGTTCCCTGTTGGGATTTCGTGAGTAAAGGCCGTGGTACAGCCAAAATCGTCTTCATGACTTGCAAACACAGACAGGTATTTCTCCAACACTGCCTCCACTTGTTGCACCTGGGCAGGTGTGAGCTTGGACAGTTCGGCACGCATTTGATCTAATATACGCCACCCCTCGTTGATGTATTGGGGCTCCGATGTTGAAGAAGTGGCTACCGTCACTGACCACGGGTCTTCCTGTTTTACTGACAACTGTACGACCTGGGGCAGGACGATTTCCTCAGGCATCTCTACTATCCGTGCTACTTCGCTCCTGGGTGACATCACTACATCTTGATCTGTCAAATTAACGCAGCGCACAAGCACTGTTCCATCTCCTACAACAGCCAGAGTTCACGCCACCAATAGTCCTGCGTGCAGTGGTTCAGTCACAGGGGGGTCTAGCTGTACTTCCACCCCCTCCAGCGGGTGTGTGGGCTCGGATGGGCAGGGTCAGCAATGTTTGTCCTGGTGGTAGGGTAAGCTTAGTGGAGTTTGGCACTGTCACCTTTCCGAACGTTTCTCCATGGCTAGACGACTCCTGAGCTTGTGCGGCACGAAGCTGGAATACTTGTCACTGGGGGTATGCGTACTCCTCTGCTTCAGGGACAGATGAGCAGGTTCCTCCAGAAGCAGTCTCTCGAAACCTTTCAAAATGTTCATCCCCAGAGTGACAGTATGGCTGAAACCAACCTCGCCCTGTGTCAACACTATACCTTTCCGTCCAAGGTCATGGCCGCACAGAGAAACCTGCATCCACACCACCCCTGCGACCGGCATGGGCAGGTGGTTCGCTGCTGTCAGCTTTACTACTGGGCCTCACTCAGGCCTAAGAGTCTCCGGGAAGTGTCGGTGGAAATAGGCTTCGGGCATCGTGGTCACCTGGGATCCAGTATCCATCAAACAACACATCGCCCGTCCGTCAAATTCAGCCCAGACCAGTGGGCACGTGGACACCAGGTTTGTGGGACTTTCATTACTCCTTCCTTTCCATTCAGGCTCCGGGCGACGTCCCCTAGGCTCGGAGCCCTCTAGTTTAACGACAGTCGAGAACAAAGTTTGCCCCGCCGCGGGCACTCCCGAGCTATTATTATTTATTTATATAGAGCCATTAATTCCATGGTGCTGTACATGAGAAGGGGTTACATACAAAGTTATAGATATCGTTTACAGTAAACAAATTTACAATGACAGACTGGTACAGAGGGGAGAGGACCCTGTCCTTGCAGACTTACATTCTACGGGATAATGGGGAAGAGACAGAAGGTCGGGGGTGCAGCAGCTCTGGTGGTGGTGGTGAGGCGGCAGCTCTGGTGGTGGTGCTGAGGCGGCAGCTCTTGTGGTAGCGGCGAAGTGGCAGCTCTGGTGGTGGCAGTGAGGCGGAAGCTCGGGTGGTGGCGAGGGGGAAGTTCGGGTGGTGGCGAGGCGGAAGCTCGGGTGGTGGTGAGGCGGAAGCTCGGGTGTTGGCGAGGCGGCAGAATGGTTATTGCAGGCAGTAGGCTTTCCTGAAGAGATGGGTTTTCAGGTTCCGTCTGAAGGTGTTCGATAATCGGACATGTTGAGGCGTGGAATTCCAGAGGATGGGGGATATTCAGGAGAAATCTTGGAGGCGGTTGTATGAGGAACGAATAAGTGTGGAGGATAAGGAGGTATTGGGAGGATCGAAGATTACGTTAAGGAAGATATTGGGAGATTAGTTCAGAGATATAGGAAGGGGACAGGTTGTGGACAGCTTTGTAGGTCAATGTAGGTCAGCTATATGCCCTATCTCACCGCAGTTGAAGCAGGTGAGAGACCGCGGTCGGCGAGACGTTCTGACATCATTACTGGTCACACCACTTCGGCCCCCCCCTCTGTGTTCAGGACAGTCTCAGTTTCTCCCTTCATATGGGCTGCTTCTCCGCTCTGGACCTTCCCGTCCACTGCGCATGCGCTACACATGACCGCGTCATCATGACGCAGCGTCATGTGTCCATTTAAACCCGGAAGTAGGGCGCACACAGCCCACGTGTGCTGCAGCACGCTTTTCCAGGTAAACTTCTAAAACTTCTAACTGGCAAAATTGTGCCTTCTTCTGCTTTTCTGATATCACTCAGCAATCTCTGCACCTTCTCTATATTACAGCGCCCCTCCATTGCTACATTTGTAGCCTACAGCGCTGCTCTCATCGCTTCATTGAGGCCAATTTCTAGGTATTTAACTCTTTGTTTACTCTTTTTCCTTGCTAGCGTTTTCCATATTTTTCATTATGGGCCATCTTATTCTTTTTCACCCTTTATTCACAGCGTTCTGAGTAGGCTCCATTTTGGTTGCACCTCATTGCACCCATATACAGGTAATACCATCACAGTAAAAAACGTCCTCAGTGGCTCATTAAGTTATCTAATATTATACTTGTACTTTTCTACAGCGCATTTACCTTGCTAATTTTAGAAACCAGCGCTTTTCCCTATATCCCTTGTTGCCACACTCCAGGTATTACCTCCTTTAATTTTTTATTTATTTTTAATTTTATTTTATTTTCTCATCATTTCTTTCTTCATCTACTTTTTATTAATACAATCTTTTTTTCAGTGGCCTACTCCCTGTGGTTTATTTCAGAACATCCATATTGCCAGAGGTATCCCCTTCTCTTTCCCCTGTATCTTTCCTTTTTTTCTGATTATTATTTTTTCTGATATTCTTTGGTCTTCATCATCTCTCTTCTCTCTTTTTTCTTGGGGTCACTTATTGGGCATTTTCATTTTTTACATTGTATACCATTATTTTATTGCAGGTGTTGCTCTCTATAGACTATTCATACGGCTGACTAAATCGCTGCACTACTACTAGGTGATCTCTATATCCTTTTTGGCACTTGGCTCATGTCCACCAATATTCCTTAAATTTTGTACTCAACAGATTGTTTTCAAATGTTCACTGAGCACCTCTGGAGAATAGGTTGTTTGAAGCTTCACACTTTTGATTGACATGTACAAGCATATGACTGTTATATTCTGTTATGTTGCATTTTGTTCTTATCCTTGCATCATATATGGACTGTTAACTTCTATTTTGTTTACTTAATATATTGCAGCTCATTTCTGTACATATTGTCTGAGGAAGGCTGATGTTATATGGCCGAAAACGTTCATTTATTTTGTACATCACTTTAATCATATGTGGATGCAAATAAAAGGAAAACCACAGCAACTACTATTTTGCTTTGTTCTATTATTCGATTTTTGAGTGCCAAGTTGTCCACAACATGGTGTTAGTCCCGTGAATTTCGGCAAATCACTTAACATGGCCCCCAAGGAAATACTGGTCCTGGGCCCAGCTGCCTGTTCTGCCGACTTCATTCTGCTAGACTGCATCCTGCCGACTACGCCAAAATGTAAAGATTCGTCGCATGCAGTGACAGTAGGAGACAGAGAAGGGGTTAACAGGAATTTACTTAGAGAATTGTAGAACACAAATGCAAAGAAAACCTCCACACAGGGAAGTGATATGGCAAATAGAAAACTGCGTAATAAACGTAACAATAAGAGGAAAAGTGAAACTAAAGACTTATCGATTGGAGTTCTTGTTGGGGAGTGGTTGGAACAGCTCCCGACGACGTCGTAATCCATGAACAAACTCTCTGGCTCTGCTGTGTAGAAACGAGATGCACTGTCTCCTGACCGTGCCGAAGTATCCGGATCCGTTGATTTTGAGTCCGTTGCTTTTGGGTCCGTTGAAGCGTGGGTACAGTTCCTTTTGCTGGCTCCTCCAGGAGTCCGCAGTACACTGGGAGCACAACGCCGTGCAGGCCGCAGGGGTGACAAGGCCTCGCACGGAGTCACAAAGTTCAGGAAACAAAGGTACGTCTGCTGCACTACACGTGATGGGTCTGGATCGTGGAGGGGTACTCGGTAACGGGGTTGGGAGTCAGAAAGTCTGTAAAGGACTGGCGTCGGTGGCGGTAGTTGAGGAGAGGGAGTCAACCTTCTTCCTGCTGGGTCGTCGCCTTCTCGCCAAGTCTCTCTCTTTCTCGCGCTCGGCCCCTTTTATGTCACCCCCGCCCTCTGTGGTCAGGTGCTCAGACTTTCCCCACCCAGACAAGTTGTCCCCCTGCAACAGAGAAGACGGCCTCGATAGTTCCGGCCCCATAGCATTTCTTGTACTGCCAACACTGCTCCTGTTCATCTCCTTACATACTACGTAAATTATGATTTTGTTATGAATGATGTGTCCCCTTGTGGTCATGTATATGTGTTCACATGACGCAAGCCAAGAGCAATGTGGTCATGTGATTATGTTATATGATGGAAGGAATGTCCATTCACTATGTTGCAATGACACAGTCAATGTGCATATTTGACACAGTCAATGTGTATATTGAACACAGTGTTTGGGCAGTGGTACAAGGGGACAGATACGTGACGGGAGATATTTTTCTTTTTGGAAGAATTGAAATATAAAATTTAGGTGTATTTGCATTTTTTATTTATTCACTTAAAGGAAAAAAACAGCTCATCTTAAAAGGAGCCTTACACCTTTTGAAACACTATTTACCTGCAGATATTGAGTTAGTTTTCACTTAAATAGGGTTACAGTGCTTCCTGGATGCCTTTCTGAAAGTGTGACTACCAGGAGAAAATGATCTTATTTCCTCCCAGGAGTTGCCAGCTTTCAGTCATGGGAGAGTGCACAGAGTGGTGGCTACAGTCACCACTCTCATGCTGTGAGCGGCGGCTGTAAGTATGCCCAGCACTTTAATTGACAGCCAGCTGTTCAGCGCATCTGTGGAGAGTGAGCTGTCAATCAAAGTGCAGGGGTGTGCTTATAGTGAGTGTTGCTGTGAGCGATGACTGTAATCGTTCCATGCACACCCCCATGACTGAAACCTGGCAGCTCTAGGGAGGAAATATGTTCACTTTCTTCTCAGTATCCGCACTTTCAGTAAGGCGCTCTGGAGAATGGTTGTTCTGGAATAACAGGTCCTCTTCAAATGTGATTTTTTTTCGATGTAATTTTTAGGGATGAGCGAACGTGCTCATTGATACTCAGTTATCACTCAAGTGTCATGGTGCTTGTTACTTGGTGAGTAATGGGCGAGGCTTGATGTAAAACTCAAATCCCTGAACCGCATCTTTGTCGCAAGTTATGTAGCCGTCTTGGTTGTGGCATTACTGTGATTGGTTGGCCGTGTGACAACATTAGAGGTTATAAAAGGACGGGCGCCACCCTGCTCGGCACACTGACGCCATTGCACTTCTCTGTGACACTTCGTATTGGAGGGAGAGAGTGCTTGTCAAGGCCTGTGTGTGCACAATATAACGAATCAGAGGCCTGTAGTGCTGATACTGGTGCTGAAGCTGAGCCATCATACTAACAGCCCTTCTAAGGGCTAATCGTTAGCAGCACATACAATCTGCATTTAGCCTAGGGAGGGAGAGAGAGTCACAGAAGCAGGGAGAGTGACAGAATCCAGTCTGTAGACAGGGATTAGGGCTGTGCAGTTCATTGGCAAATATATAGGTGCAGTTTTTTTGTGAGTGCTGGAAAAATGGAATGTATTTTGATCCATCAACGTTGACTTATTTTCCTGAGCTACATTTCTCAGCCATACACTATTCCATAGAGTGAGTACATTTCTGTGATCTCAGTGAGCAAAAGCTTTTAAACATTTTGTAGACCTCTATTTCTCAGGCATGCAGTGTTACTTTGTCTGTGAATATTTCTGTGATCTCTAAAAGTGAACAAAAGCTTTACAAATTTTGTAGGCCTCCATTTCTCAGACATACAGTGTTGCGTGTTCTGTCAACATTTCTGCAATCTGTAAAACTGCAAAAAAGCTTTTAAAAATTTTGTAGACCTCCATTTCTCAGATATAGGCTGGAGTCACACTACTGTATAACATGGCCGAGTGCTATGCAATAAACTCTGCCCAGTGTTATTCTATGGGGCAGCTCATATCGGTGATTATATTCAAGTCGATTCAGCATGAGAGAACAATCTCAGCATGCTGTGATTTGGGCCGGAGTCACATTAGCGAGAAATGTGGACGAGTGCTATGCGAGAAAAAAATCGTATAGCACTCTGACCAAATGTTAATCTATGGTGCAGCTCCCATCAGCCGATTTTTTTTCTCGGCCGTATTATACTCGCTAATGCAAGTCTATGGGTGCGAGAAAAAAATGGATTTGTAAACAGAAATGAAAGTCCAGCTCACCAGTGCAGCATACCAGGGATCGGAGCAAGGAACCGTTGTGTCAGACGTAGAACATTGCAAAAGGAGAAAATACAGCTCAACGATGGAGTAAAGATAAAATGGATCTTTATTCACTTGTCGTTCCAAATACAGAGAAAAAGTATCAGCATAGATAGCAGCAGATGAATGCATTATCAACGCGTTTCAGATAACGCAGCACCCTTAGTCATGAACTATGGAATCAGAGGGACGCCCACTATGCGGACCAGGCACGCAAGGAGGCAGCGTGGTGACGAATCTGTACCCAGATGTTCCCGGATTATGAGGAACGATCTCGTAATGCCAAAGACCAAATTAGTAAGTACAATAATGCTAAAATGTGTAAAATAAAATTATCAAATGTGTAAAATAATATTACAAGCCTTCCTATGGTATATTGTAGTCAAAATATGTGGCCTCCTTTACAGTTAACACTTGCAAAGTATTACGACACATTGTAATGTCTGAATATTTAGGCAATATAAACACATTGTCTGAACACTTGTGTTTTGTGTTACATTGCAGTGACTGATGTGACAAGACTTTGGAGTAGCTGTAGGGACCAATATAGGCGGGAGAGAGAGCAGCGGGCCAGGAGTGGAGATGCCGCACCTACAAAGCGCAAATATATCTATTTTGACAGGCTCAATTTCCTAGCTCCTGTTATGGATCTGAGACCATAAGTGCATGCCTTTAAACAGCATTCTAGTCATGCGGTTTGGCTCAAATAGTATTTTTTTTTTTTTTATAATAATGCACGGACTCAAACCTTACGGAGAGGGAGACGGGTTCCGACTCTGAGGTTCAGATAGATCCAGTGGGTGATGGTGCTGAAGGGGCTGGCCTATCTTCAGCACCTTCAATCTGCACCCAACCACCACCGGCATCTGCAACCCAGGAGGCAAATCCAGAGGACCAGGACAACAGTAGTAGCCCCACCTTGCCTCTGGGTACCTCTCCCCTGGCTCCAGCGATCACACGACGTGGCCAGCGCAGGAGAGAAGGAGCAGATACTGGAACCAGGAGGCAGGTGGACAGTGGTGTCTTGGACTACTTGGCGAGAGCTGTTCATAATGATGGGGAGGAAGCTTATGCCCGCAGTCTGGCGCAGTACCTCAGGCCAATTCCCCGTGAGTTCAGGCTGCGTGCCACGGTTTAAGGGTGCCATGTCACATTGGCAGAGCCCCTGAGGTGCCAGAACAACAGAAACCCCCCATATGTGAGCTCATTTTACAAACTACACACCCTCACAGAATTTTATACCATTGAGCGGTGAAGAAAAAATCAATTACATTTTTACTACTAAAATGTTGTTTTAGCCCCAAGTTTTGAATTTTTTCTAAAGGCTAATAGGATTTTTTTGCAACAAACTGAGGTCCATTTTTTCCTGAGTGCGCCAATAACCTGCGTGTAATCTGGAAATATTTTTCAGGCACAGTGCAAAGCTCAGAAGGGAAGGAGTGCCATACTATAGTGTAGATTTTACTGTTATAGTTTGTGGGTTTCATGATCCACAGGGAGAGCCCCTGAGTTGCCAGAACAGCAGAACCCCCCATAGATGACCTCATTTTACAAACTGCACCTCTCAACGAATTCATCTAGGGGTGCAGTGATCATGTTGACACAAAGGAAGCATCACAGAATTTTATACCAGTGGGCAGTGAAGAAAAAATACCTACTTTTTACCACCAAAATTTTGTTTTAGCCCCAGATTTTACATTTTCACACAAGAAATGGGTAAAAATGGCACCATATTTTGTGGCACAATTTCTACTGAACGTGACAATACCCCGTATGTGACTGTGCAATACTGCTTAGCCATATGAAGAGACTCGGGACGGACAGAGATCTATTTGCCTCCTGAAGCGCAGATTTTCCTAGAATAGTTTGTGGACTCCATATGCAGAGCCCCTAATTGCTAGAAAGGCAGAATCCCCCCTCAAGTGGCCCCATTTTGGAAATTACACCACTTAGGGAAATTATCTACAGGTGTAGTGATGATTTTGACTCCATGGGTATTTTCCAGAAAGAAGCAGCAATGAATGTTGCGGAGTGAAAATTGCAAACTGCTGTTGTAGTGACTAGAGATGAGCGACTTTGCCTCCGGGAGGGTCGAGTCGGGTTTCGGACCACCCGACTTTCGCAAAAGTCGAGTCTAATGAAATCGGCCGACTATCGGAAAAAGTCGAGTCGGAGTCGGAAATCTGACCCCAATGCAAGTCAATGGGGAATAAAAGTCGCCAGTGAGTGGAGGACAGTAAACACACCTACAGTGCCCATTTCAATGCCAACGACATCAATTCTTGTTACTCAAGCTTGTCAACCTTAATTTACTTTATAATAATAGTAACGCATTGAAAACTGAGGGTTATTTGGCTAAAGTTGTGGGGGGGGCAGGGCTGGCTTCAGGTTTTCGTGGGCCCCGGGCGAAAGAGTCTAAGTGGGCCCCTTTAACACATACCACAATTCATGATGCTCCGATACAGCAGAGAAATATAGGTATAGTACAATGCCAAATACTTCACTTCTTACATTACATGAGTGATATCTATTGTAAATTTTACAATAGCTCAAGAACCGGACAGTATAGTCCTCCATACAGTATTATGGCCACCACATAGTGCGCCATACAGAATGGGCTCCATATAATGCTCCATACAGAATATGCCCCATATGTGCTCCATATGATGCTCCATATATAATGGGCTCCATGTGATGCCCCATAAATAATGAACACCATATGGAAAGCTATCTGCCCCGGAGCAGATCCCCAAAGAACATAGAAAGCCCCCAAACATGTAATGGCAGTTAGACAAGAAGAAATACTGACACAGACAGAAAATAGTATGAGCAAACGTTGGGGCCCAAACTATCTAAATAGAAAAGGATAGGAAGGGCACTTACTGCAATCCCAAAAAACCCTGAAAAGCACCAACTCTACTAATTTCAAAAACACCTGAGATCACACGACCTCTAGCACCTAAATTAGTTCTCTGGTGTAACAAAATCAAAACAGCAGCCACTGAAAAAACTGGAAAAAGCAAATGTACAAAACATAAGTGGCTGAACTAAACTGAGAGGGCAAAAGCCCCCGGGGGGGACCCAGAAGGCCCCCAAGGAAGTGCAGGACAAAATGCAAAAATCAAGCACAAAAAACAAAAAGGAGAAAATGTCTTATCTGTTAGCAGGAGATGCAGACACGACACAGCAGGCTACAAAGGAAACAGGAATCAAGGATTGAGACCAGAACAATTGATCACCGGCAACCCTGATGGGAAGGCGACTCCCTTAAATAAGACCAGTCAGTAACACCTGATTCTCAATCCTCACAATCTTCACTGGACAGTCCAGTACCGCTTGTAACCACCAGAGGGAGCCTCTGCTCAGAACTCATTTCAAGTCCATTCACAACAGTGGAGGGCAGGGATGGCTTTTCTAGAAAAGAAGTGCCGACTGGGTAGGTCATAGCGTGGGACAGCGTAGGCTATGAGTTCTCGGAACGCTGCGCTTTCAACCAAACGGAAGGGCATCATCTCTAATGAGATCAGTTTGGCAATGTAGGCGTTCAAAGCCAGTGTACGCGGATGAGAGGATGAATACTTTCTTGTCCTACTCAGAGTGTCTGCTAGGGTGAGCTGGACTTGAGAGCTGCATATGGTGGAACTAGCGGTGGACATGATGGACTGAGAGGGGGTTGGTGATGGTGGTGGTGGTGATGGCTTAGATTCAGTCTTTCGTTGCAAAAACATTGTGATTTTCTGACTGCTTTGGCCTTGCGACGACACCTCAACATTTCTTGCTGGTGGTATGCTAACCTGTGGGCTTACAGTGGGGGAAACGATGTAGCGTTGCAGGCTACCTTCAGTCGGAGCAGGTGCACATGTGCTACCTGAGGTTTTGTAGTCCGTCCACGCTTGCAAGTGCATGGTGTTTAAATGTCTAAGCATGCAACTGGTATTCAAATTTCTGAGATTTTTCCCTCGGCTAAAGGTCCTTCCTCACTTCTTACAGATAACCTTTGCCTCATCAATAGGATTTTGGTCAAAAAAGTGCCACACTGCACTCTTCCTACTATGGGATAAATTTTCAGGGCTTGCACGCTGTACTAATTTGACCGTCTGGCCAAGCTGTCCTGCAACCCTTTTTGTTTTGTTAACACGTTTTTGGACTGCTACGGGCCTGCCAGATAACCACAGCTGCGATATTGATGCCTGCTGCGGATCCTCCTCCTCTTCTGAGCTATTGCCAGCGGCACCCTCTTCCCCCAATGGATGCCAATCCGGGTCAACAACTGGGTCATCCATCACCTCCTCTTCAATTTCATCTGCACCTTCCTCTGTGTCACCGTGTAAGGTGGTTTAGTATGCGGGAAGGGGCACCTGAGTTTCATCAGGGTCAGATTCTGGCTCAGTTGAGGGCAATGTAGTGCTCTGGGTGAATGTACCAGCAGAATCATATAGCAGTGGCTGTGCATCAGTGCACTCCATGTCAGATTCATCTTGGACTGGGGAATTCAGGATTTGACTTGATAACCCAGGCATGGTATGTGAAAATAGCTCCATGGAGTTATCTGAAGTGTGGCCTGCTGCATCCTTCACTTTTGGTGGGGGTGAAGGACACAAGGAAAGGTGTTGTTCATGACCAGGAGCCTGCACTGACGACTCAGTGCTTGCATTTTTTGAAACTTCAGAAGAGGAGGCGATAGAGCTGGAGGCTGTTTCAGCAATGTAAGCCAAAACCTGTTCCTGATGCTGATATGGAAATTTAATTAGGATAAAAATATCCTTCCGTGTTTGCTGCTTGCTTCTCCAAATCTCTATATAATGTCTTCTTGAGCGCTCAGAACGAAATGAGGACTGTCCACACGAAAGTGTCAGTATAACAGTTCGTCAAAGACATACATTTATTATTCATTCAAGGTTTTATACATTTACAAAAAGGGGCTGGTTAGTCAATTAACATACAATTAAAAGCTGCTAGATTATTGGCTGTTCTAGTGTAAATATGATAATTATGATAATCATGATTAAAAGAGCTAAAGTTGCAGAATTATTGTTTATATTCTTGTGACCTAGTTGTCTTGCATTACTATAATGTAAACAACAGATATCTAATAGGACTTTTTGTACTTCATGCATTTGTTCCTTTACGAAGGCCTTATGAAGGCCTTATGAAGGCCAGATTTCTTTAAAACGACTGATTATAGCTGGCCTAGAAATATGTGAGCACAGGGTTTTTTAGCAAGTGAGATCTATCTAACTGTGAACTGTGAATACATATATGTGAATATACTTTGAATATATGGAATACATATATATTTCCATGACAATGCTCCGGCTTTAAAAGCGGTTTATCTACTCCCAGAAAAGGGAGCCTTCCAGGCCTTCTGGAGCCAGACGATGACGCAGGCTCAACACCTCCTGCCTTAGGTGCTATTGTGCTTTTGGCACTACCAGCAGATGCACCACCACCACCATCAGTACCAACTGGCCCCCCCGCCCACATCCGTGGCCTCTTTCACCATACTTCCTCATGTTTGGGAAAATGTACCAAAAATACAAGCAGATATATGGTACTGTATCAGAAGCGTAAAGCTGTATACGGTGAAGAGGAAAATTTAAATCTCCGTATATATTTCGAGAGTAACACACAGATGCACACTCAGTATGGATTTGACCAGAATACAAAAAGTAGAAAAACGGTACTGTATCAGAAGCGTTCAGCTGTATACAGTGTAGGGGAAATTGTAAATCTCCGCATATATTTCCGAAGTCACACACAGACGCACCTCAGTATGGATTTGACCAGAATACAAAAAGCAGAAAAACGGTACTGTATCAGAAGCTAAAAGCTGTATAAAGTGTAAGGGAAATTGTTAATCTCCGTATATATTTCCGGAGTAACACACAGATGCACACTCAGTATGGATTTGACCAGAATACAAAAAGCAGAAAGAGGGTACTGTATCAGAAGCGTATAGCTGTATACAGTGTTGGGGTAACTTTAAAGTTCCGTATATATTTCAGGAGTCACACATAGATGCTCACTCAGTATGGATTACACCAGAATATAAAAAGCAGAAAAACTGTAGTGTATCAGACGCTAAAAGCTGTATACAGTGTAGGGGAAATTGTAAATCTCCGTATATATTTGTGGAGTAACACACAGACGCACACTCAGTATGGATTCGACCAGAATACAAAAAGCAGAAAAAGGATACTGTATCAGAAGCGTACAGCTGTTTAGCGTGTTGTGGTAATTTTAAATCTCCGTATATATTTCCGGAGTAACACACAGACGCTCACTCAGTATGGATTTGACCAGAATACAAAAAGAAGAAAAACAGTACTGTATCTGAAGCGTATAGCTGTATACAGTGTTGGGGTAATTTTAAAGCTCCATATATATTGCCGGAGTCACACACAGACGCTCACTCAGTATGGATTCGACCAGAATACAAAAAGCAGAAAAAGGATACTGTATCAGAAGCGTACAGCTGTTTAGCGTGTTGTGGTAATTTTAAATCTCCGTATATATTTCCGGAGTAACACACAGACGCTCACTCAGTATGGATTTGACCAGAATACAAAAAGAAGAAAAACGGTACTGTATCTGAAGCGTACAGATGTATACAGTGTTGCTGTAATTTTAAAGCTCCGTATATATTGCCGGAGTCATACACAGATGCTCACTCAGTATGGATTTGACCAGAATACAAAAAGAAGAAAAACGGTACTGTATCTGAAGCGTACAGATGTATACAGTGTTGGTGTAATTTTAAAGCTCCGTATATATTGCCGGAGTCACACACAGACGCTCACTCAGTATGGATTTGACCAGAATACAAAAAGCAGAAAAATGGTACTGTATCAGAAGCGTACAGCTGTATACAGTGTTGGGGTAATTTTAAAGCTCCGTATATATTTCAGGAGTAACACACAGATGCTCACTCAGTATGGATTACACCAGAATATAAAAAACAGAAAAACGGTACTGTATCAGAAGCTAAAAGCTATATACAGTGTAGGGGAAATTGTAAATCTCCGTATATATTTGTGGAGTAACACACAGACGCTCACTCAGTATGGATTTGACCAGAATACAAAAAGAAGAAAAACGGTACTGTATCAGAAGCGTACAGCTGTATACAGTTTTGGGGTAATTTTAAAGCTCCGTATATATTGCCGGAGTAACACACAGATGCTCACTCAGTATGGATTACACCAGAATATAAAAAGCAGAAAAACGGTACTGTATCAGAAGCTAAAAGCTGTATACAGTGTAGGGGAAATTGTAAATCTCCGTATATATTTGTGGAGTAACACACAGACGCACACTCAGTGTGGATTCGACCAGAATACAAAAAGCAGGAAAAGGGTACTGTATCAGAAGCGTACAGCTGTTTACAGTGTTGTGGTAATTTTAAATCTCCGTATATATTTCCGGAGTAACACACAGACGCTCACTCAGTATGGATTTGACCAGAATACAAAAAGCAGAAAAACTGTACTGTATCTGAAGCATACAGCTGTATACAGTGTTGGGGTCATTTTAAAGCTCCGTATATATTGCCGGAGTCACACACAGACGCTCACTGAGTATGGATTTGACCATTATACAAAAAGCAAAAAACGGTACTGTATCAGAAGCTAAAAGCTGTATAAAGTGTACACGGTAGTGTGTGAGTAGCGTTCAGGTCTTTACTGTGTGGGAAAAAATGAACACTCGGTAACTGCAGAAAAAAAGAATAAAAGTATTAGTGCTGTGTAAAAAGCAGTCTGCACAGCTGTGTACATACAGCAATACAGCTAGCAGGCAGCCTAATAACCAGCGCTGCTGCACACAAGAAAATCCTCCCCTGTCACTGGCAGGCAGCCTAATAACCAACGCTGCTGCACACAAGAAAATCCTCCCCTGTCACTGCACACTAACTGTACAGCACAATTGCTATCAGCACAAGCACATAAGAACTTCTCTTTCCAGCTCTAACTCTCTCCCTACTGATAAACAGCGTCAGCAACCTCTCCCTACTGTTAAGATCGGCAGAAGTAAAATGGCGGTCGGCGGTCAGTGCTTTTATAGACACTATGAGCCCCCCCCAAAGCAAGCCAATCACTGCAATGCCCTTCTCTAAGATGGTGGTGGACACTGCCCATGTCATCTCGTTGCCCACAGTGTATGTCCTTGCTCATTGGCTGAAAAAAAGGCGCCTGCAAGCATTATGGGAAAACCGACTTTGGCGCTCGGGTCGATGACCGCATGGTCGACTTCACGCTATGGTCAGGTTTCGCTCGGCGAAACCCGACTTTGGCGAAAGTCGGCGACTTTTGAATCTGACCGACCTGTTTCGCTCAACTCTAGTAGTGACCAGAACATTGTAATGACCAATACGTTATGCCCTGCTCATGCCTCTGGAGACATGCTCCCGTAAGTTAGGCAGGCTCTCATCGCTTCAGAAATGCCAACATGTGCACGCTATATGTGGTTGAGGTACACTGTGGGGCTCAGAAGGGAGTGGGCATTTGGAATTGGGAGCGCAGAATTTGCTGAATTTCTTTTATGAGGCGAGGGGCCATTTAACTTTTCCAGAGCCTTTGTACTACCAGTAATGTGGAAGCCCCCTAAATTTCCGTTAACAGATGACAGACCTAAGTGGGGCTTGCTTTTTTTGTGGGTTGATTTGAATCTTTTATTGGGAACATTTTACATAACGTTTAGGATTACATTTATCCGGCGCTCTACGCTGAGCACTTATTTTGGGGTTTCCATCTAAATCTCCGAGTGACAAAACTCCTGAGAGATCCAATCACTATAATGAGGCAGCAGAGTTACTCTGGACTCCGTCTGGCCTCTTTTCAGCTGTGTCCTTCTTTTCAGAAGTGCACAAAACTGTGGCCGACTGCATTTTTATGAAATCCTAAAAAGATGGACACTGCCGGATCACAGGTACTATGGCGTCCACAGTACCTCTCTCTGCCTCATTATAGGGAATCTTCTGCCAGGGTTCCATCTGACTCACATATTTCAGAGATTTACATGGAAACCCTGGTGTCAGTGCAGAGCGCAGGACAAATGTGCGCCGAGCCTTACTGCAATCTTTGGGAGGCAGAATGAACAAAACAGCAGGTGAAGAATTGCTTTTTGTTTTGTTTTTACGCTGTTTCTCGTGCGGTATAAGTGATTAGACAACTTTATTATCCGGGTCGGTGCGATTACAGCGATACCAGATTTATATTGGGTTTTTATGTTTGGCTGCTGTCACACACTAAAAGATGTTTTTTATTGTAAAAACTAGTTTTTGCATCCCCATATATTGAGAGCTATAATTTTTCCATATTTCGTGCTACAGAGTCATGTGAGGGCTTGTTTTTTGCGGGATGATTTGACATTTTTATTGGTACTATTTTGAGACTTGTCAAATTTTTGGATCGCTTCCTCTTCCGATTTTTGGAAGGCATAATAACAAAAAACAGCAATTCAGGAGTCAGTTTTATTCTTTGCGTCAGTATGATTACAGCGATACCAGAGTTATATCATTTTTTTTAATCTTTTGGCGCTTTTAGGGTATGTGCACATGTTGCAGATTTGCCTGTGGAATTTTCTGCACAGATTCTGCTTCTTGGCAGAAAACACAGGTAAAAATCCTCTCGTTTTTGATGCGGAGTTTCATGCGTTTTTTTCCATGCGAATTTGTATGCGTGTTTGTAAGCTAAATAAAGATATGTTATTTAACAAAAAAAGAATTGTGATGTCATTTCTTTGTCCAACCTCTTCTTTACATACTCCATTGAATACCATATCATCACATAGCATGTTCACATATAATGTTTACCAGTGGCGTAACTAGAAATGGCGGGGCCCCACAGCAAAATTTTGAACGGGGCCCCCTCTCCCAAACGGGCGGCGGGGGGGGGCGGGGTTCTGATAGTGGGCGGAGCCAATAGCAGTGGGCGGAGCAAATCACAGCAATTCTCTAGGCCCAAAAAATACTCTTCAGTCTCATAACGGCCAGCTTTTTGCCCAAATCAGAGCTGTATTTAAAGCAGACATTATGGAAACACAATATAATATAATGGACTGGTAGCAATGCAGCCCCCTTATGCTACCATTACTAGTAACCATGTCCCGCATAACTATTAATGCAGGCACATTATGCCCCCATAACTAGTAATAAGCCCTCTTATTCTCCCAGTCCCATCAGTAGTAATGTGCCCCTCAAGTAGTAATGCAGCCAAGAATGCAGAGTTATCACTCACACAGTATGTGCCCCCGTTAATCTTCGGTGGTATCTTCAGCTCCACAGTGGAGCACACTCACCACCAGTGTTCACCCTTCTGGGCGCCGCCGACGAGTGACGTCAGCAGCGTGATCACATGACATGATCACGCTGCAGACGTCGCTCTGACCCGGCGGTCAGAGCTTCAATTGTACTGGCGTCTGTATAGACACCAGTGCAATTGATTCCTGGGAGACGGCACGCAGCAGCTTCTCTGCGCCGGCTGTCAGCATGACAGCCAGCACAGGGAACCGCCGACTCTCAGGCCATGGGCGGCGGAACACAGCCGCAGGGGAGACAGCTGCAGCAGGGACGGGCCCCCTGCTAGCCCGGGCCCTATGGCAGCTGCTTCCCCTGCTTCCACGATAGTTCCGCCCCTGATGTTTACACTACAAAACAAATATAAGTGAATATCTATAGACAGATAGATAGGTATATCAATAGATAGATAGATATATCTATAGATAGAAAAAGTCTGCATTAGGCCAGGGTCACACTTGCAAGAAACTCGCACGAGTCTTGCACCTCAATACCCGGCTCTGCCTCCGACTCTCGGACCGGAACGTTCAGCTGCATAGAAATACATGTAGCCACACCCTCCGGTCCCGTGTGCCGGCGACAGTGCCAGGTATTGAGGTGCGAGACTCGTGCGAGTTTCTCTCAAGTGTGACCCCGGCCTTAATCGCAATATCTGTTTAATTTAAAAAAAAAAAGGAAAAAAAATAGCATGGGCTCCTGCGCAATTTTCCAGTTCATAGAGGGAAAGCCAGTGACTGGGGGCAGATGTTTATAGCCTGGGAAGGGGGTAATACTCATCGATCTTCCCAAGCTATTAATATCAGCCCACAGGTCCCCCTATAATTAATAGCCAGGAAAGGCTATGCAGACAGCTACGGGCTGATATTTATAGCCTAGGAACCTGCCATGGATATTGGCGCCCCCGGCTACAAACACCAGCCCGTAGCCGCCTCAGAAATAGAACATCTCTAAGATGCGCCAATTCCGGCACTTAGCCTCTCTCTTCCAACTGCCTTGTAGCGGTGGCATATGGGGTAATGGGGGATTGATGTCACTGTCACGATCCACTTTTGGATCTGTGGCAGATCTTGCTTTCCATATTAAAACCTTTTTCCTTTCAGTCCATCGGGGTTAATGTCAGTCTTTTCCCCCGGTGGCCGCTGGTGTAATTACATTGCTGCTGACTTGTCAGGGGAAGGTGGTGACCACTCCCACCATCCATTAAAAAGGTCATCTGAGGTGTCAGCTGACTGTTGGTGATACTTCTGCTTTTGGAGACCAACCAAACTAGAGCCAGGAGCTTGCAGTGGTACTTCTGTTGTTTCCCTGATCTGGTGCCTTACTCTGCTGTTCGGTGCATTGCAGCAGAGAAAGCCAAGTGTTTATTGTTTAGTTGATTTAACCCTAGGTGTCTGTCTTTCCTTTTTGCTATATTGGTGTTGTTTCCTTTATTCCCTGTTTCACCTCCTGGGGCTCAGGGCTAAACAGGAGACAGGGACAGGTCGGTGACTTGGGCCTCACTACCTTCAAGTGTACTCCCAAGTTAAGGACAGGGCCCTCCCTTATCCTTAGGGGCAGTTCAGGGGCCCAGGTTCCTCGTCCCCTGTATTCCTACAACTGCCCTGTGACATTATCACCAACCGACACATTTTTTTTTCCCCTTTCTGGTGAGCCATGGCTCAAATGCAGGCCTTTGCCCAACTGCTTCAGACCCTAACAGATGAGCTTAAGGTGCTGCGGGGTGAGGTGGTGCAGCAGTTACAGCAGTTGGTGGGGTTCTGGGCCTCAGCTCAGATGCAGGTTCAACCAGAACCTAAGATATCTCTCCCTGACAGGTTTTCTGGAGGGAGAGATAAATTTCTGGTTTTCCATGAGGCCTGTAAATTGTACTTCAGGCTCCACCCCCGTTCATCAGGGAGTGAGGAACAGCTTGTGGGGATTATTGTCTCCCTTCTTAAAGGTGATCCCCAATCGTGGGCCTTCTCCCTGCCGACCGATTCACCATCTTTACGATCGGTGGACGGGTTTTTTTGCGGCTCTGGCGCTGGTGTATGTAGATCCTGATGGTGTCTCCTTGGCGGAATCCTGACTCTGTAGAATCAAGCAGGGGGACCGGCCGGTTGAGGAGTACTGCTCAGAGTTCAGGAGATGGGCCACTGACACACAGTGGAATGATCCTGCCCTTAGGAGTAATTTTGTGCAGGGTCTGTCCCCAAGGTTGCAGGATACTCTGGTGCAGTACGCCACCCCCAGGTCATTGGAGGCCGCCATGTCCCTTGCCATCCAAGTGGATAGACTCCTCAGGGAGAGGCATACACCAAAACTGCCCCCTGTTCTCCTTGCTAGGGAGGAGGACACAGCCGAGCAGTCGGACGTACCCATTCAGGTGGGAGCAGTTGGTGCCCGAACGGGGTTGCCTGTGGTTCGGTGTGGTGTGGGGGCATGTTTTTACTGTGGGCAGACTGGTCATTTTATTGGGGTCTGCCCAGCTCACGCAAGAATACCGGCGCCATCTAAGAAGCCACATCCCCCTGGTCGTGTGGAGGGAGGCGACCAGGGAGTGTATATTTCCTCCATTTCTTCCCCTCAGTCAGGGCCGGCGTCAGCACCCGGGCAAACCCGGGCAAGTGTCGGGGCCCTGAGCAGGCGGGGGGCCCACTCGCTGTCGGGCACCCCGGCGCCTGTTAGCGGTGTCAGCGCCGCCACTGGGCCCCCCCCGCTTGCTCAGGGCCCCGGCAGCAGCCGGCGCAATACTCACCTCTCCCCATGCCTCCGCTGCCGCAGCTCCGAGCTCCAGGGGGCGCCTGCGCTTCCTCTCTCACAGCAGAGCCGCTGAATGACGTCATCATTCAGCGGCCGGCTGTGGCAGAGAGCACGCGGACGCCGGACAGGTGAGTCGTGTGTGTGTGTGTATGTGAGAGAGTGCTGCCTGTGGTGCTGTATGTGTGATGGTGGTGGGGGAGGCAGTGATGGTGGTGAGGAGGCAATGATGATGATGATGATGGGGAGGCAATGATAATGGGAAGGCAATGATGATGATGATATTAATGGGGAGGCAATGATAATGATGATGATGGGGAGGCAATGATAATGGGAAGGCAATGATGATGATGATGATATTAATGGGGAGGCAATGATAATGGGAAGGCAATGATGATGATATTAATGGGGAGGCAATGATAATGATGATGATGGGGAGACAATGATAATGGGAAGGCAATGATGATGATGATATTAATTGGGAGGCAATGATGATGATAGGGAGGCAATGATGATGATGATGGGCAGGCAATGATGATGATAATGGGCAGGCAATGATGATGATAATGGGGAGTCTTTCCACAGCACCCTTTCCTGAGCCGTAACAGTGCAGAACGCAGCACAGTGTAGAGGAGAGCTCCATATTTTGTATGGAGCATTATATGTGGTCCAGTATTCTGTATGGAGCATTATATTGGGTCCAGTATTCTGTATGGAGCCTTATATTGGGTCCAGTATTCTGTATGGAGCATTATATGGCGGATGGCGGGGTGACATCCTGCATGGGGTATTATATGGGTGATGAGGGGGAGACTATTGTACAATTTACAATAGGTATCAGTCATGTAATGGAAGAAGAGAAGTGCTTGGCGTTGTGCTATACCCATATTTCTCTGCAGTATCTGTGCATCATGAATCATGGTCTGTGTTAAGGGGGCCCACTGAGACTCTTTCACCCGGGGCCCATAAAAACCTGGAGCTAGCCCTGCCCTCAGTGTACCCTGTCTGTGAGAGTGGTGATTGGCGGTGTAGCTAGAGGAATACCGGTGCTTGTGGACAGTGGAGCAGGAGTCAATTCGGTGGATGCTCATTTTGATCGGACCAATGGCCTGATGTGTAGGACACTAGCAGAACCATTAGGCGTCCAGACCATTGACTCTGTCCCACTGCCAGGGGAGTGTGACCCAGGTCGTGCATGATATACGCTTGCATATAGGGACTCGTCATGAAGAGTCCCTGTCATGCTACGTCTTGGAGGGTATGCCAATAGACATTGTTTTAGGCCTCCCTTGGTTGAGAAAACACAACCCGGTCATAGATTGGCGTTCCAGAGAAGTAGTCAGTTGGGGTCAGTTGTGTGAGGGCTGCTACCCGGGGGTTACTGTCTCTGCCGTCTTTCTGCAACCATCCCCTTCTCTCCAGGGGGGCAGCAGAGGTGCTGCCAAGGAGTGGGGGCAAGTCCCAGCCCTCACCACTAGCCAACCCTGAGAGTCGGAGCCCTCTTGGGAGGAGGGGTCAGGGGACGGTGGTGGTTTCCTCTGAGAGTTGTGTGAGTGTGGTGACACAGGGGGACGGGGGTTTAGCTCAGGGCTAAACAGGAGACAGGGACAGGTCGGTGACTTGGGCCTCACTACCTTCAAGTGTACCCCCAAGTTAAGGAGAGACAGGGCCCTCCCTTAGCCTTAACCCCTCTCTGCCATCAGACGTACTATTCTGTCCATGTGACCCTGGACCTAATTCCCATGGACGGAATAGTACGTCATAGGCGATCAGCTGCGCTCCCGGGGGGAGCGTAGCTGATCGCCGCCGGGTGTCAGCTGTATATCACAGCTGACACCCAGCACTATGTGTCAGGAGCGGTCACGGACCGCTCCCGGAACATTAACCCCTAGCACACCGCGATCAAACATGATCGCGGTGTGCCCGGGGCACAGGGGAGGATCGCGCAGGCAGGGGGCTCCCTGCGCGCCCCCCTGAGACCCTCAGAGCAGCGCGATGTGTCGCGCTGTTCCGAGGGTCCGTCCTCCCTCCAGGTCCCTGGATCCAAGATGGCGCCGGGGTCCTGCAGGGAGGCGGCTTCCTTAGTGCCTGCTGAGAGCAGGCGCAGAGGAAGCCTGCAGCGATGCCAGAGCGATCGCTGGTGTGACAGAGTGCTGTGCACACTGTCACACCAGCGATCTGATAAAATACTGTGATGTCCCACCCTGGGACAAAGTAAAAAAGTAAAAAAAATAAAAATAAAAAGTGGTAAAAAAAATCATCAAAAAAAAAAAAAATATTCCCAATAAATTCATTTCTTCCTGTAAATAAAAAAAACAAAACAATAAAAGTACACATATTTTGTATCTCCGCGTCCGTAACGACCCCCCCTATAAAACTGTCCCACTAGTTAACCCCTTTAGTGAACCCCTTAAAAAAAAAAAAAAAAAACTAAGCAAAAAATCAATGCTTTATCATCATACCGCCGAACAAAAAGTGGAATAACACGCGATCAAAAAAACAGATATAAATAAACATGGTACCGCTGAAAACGTCATCTTGTCCCGCAAAAAACGAGCCATCATACAGCATCATCAGCGAAAAAATAAAAAAGTTATAGCTTGCAGAATGAAGCGATGCAAAAATAATGATTTTTTATATAAAATTGTTTTTATTCTATAAAAGCGCCAAAACATAAAAAAATTATATAAATGAGGTATCGCCATAATCGTACTGACCCGAAGAATAAAACTGCTTTATCAATTTTACCACACGCGGAACGGTATAAACGCCTCCCCCAAAAGAAATTCATGAATTGCTGATTTTTGTTCATTCTAACCTCCCAAAAATCGAAATAAAAAGCGATCAAAAAATGTCACGTGCTCAAAAATGGTACCAATAAAAACGTCACCTCGTCTCGCAAAAAATAAGACCTCACATGACTCTGTGGGCCAAAATATGCAAAAATTATAGCTCTCAAAATGTGGTGATGCAAAAAACTACTTTTTGCAATAAAAAGCGTCTTTTAGCGTGACAGCTGCCAATCACAAAAACCCGCTATAAATAGTAAATCAAACCCCCCTTTATCACCCCCTTAGTTAGGGAAAAATAATAAAATTAAAAAAATGTATTTATTTCCATTTTCCCATTAGGGTTAGTGTTGCGGCTAAAGTTAGGGTTAGGATTGGCGCTAAAGTTAGTATTAGGGTTATGGTTGGGATTAGGGTTAGGGGTGTGTTAGGGTTAGGTTTGTGGTTAGGGTTGGGACTAGGGTTAGGGGTATGTTGGGGTTAGGGTTGGAGTTAGAATTGGGGGGTTTCTGCTGTGTAGGCACATCAGGGGCTCTCCAAATGTGACATGGCGTCTGATCTCAATTCCCGCCAATTCTGCGTTGAAAAAGTCAAACGGTGCTCCTTCACTTCTGAGCTTTGCCATGCGCCCAAGCAGTAGTTTACCCCCGCATATGGGGTATCAGCGTACTCTGTACCCCAAGAGTTATTGTGCAATTTGTCTTATTTCTTCTGTTACCCTTGGGAAAATAAAAAACTGGGGGCGACAAAATCATTTTTGTAAAAAAAAAAATGATTTTTTTGTTTTTTACGGCTGTATGTTATAAATTTTCTGTGAAGCACTTGGGGCTTCATAGCGCTCACCACACTTCTAGATAAGTTCCTTGTGGGTCTATTTTCCAAAATGGGGTCACTTGTGGGGGTTTCCACTGTTTAGGCGCATCAGGGGCTCTCCAAATGCGACATGACGCCCCCAGACCATTCCATCAAAGTCTGCAATCCAAAACGTCACTACTTCCCTTCCGAGCCCAGACGTGCACCCATACAGTCGTTTTCTCACACATGTTGGGTATCAGCGTACTCAGGACAAATTGGACAACAACTTTTGGGGTCCAATTTCTCCTGTTACCCTTGTGAAAATAAAATATTGGGGGCGAAAAAATCATTTTTGTAAAAAAAAAAGGATTTTTTATTTTTACAGCTGTACGTTATAAACTTCTGTGAAGCACTTAGGGGTTCAAAGTGCTCAACATACTTCTAGATAAGTTCCTTGTGGGGTCTATTTTCCAAAATGGGGTCACTTGTGGGGGGTTTCCACTGTTTAGGCGCATCAGGGGCTCTCCAAATGCGACATGACGCCCCCAGACCATTCCATCAAAGTCTGCAATCCAAAACGTCACTACTTCCCTTCCGAGCCCAGACGTGCACCCATACAGTCGTTTTCTCACACATGTTGGGTATCAGCGTACTCAGGACAAATTGAACAACAACTTTTGGGTTCCAATTTTCTCCTGTTACCCTTGTGAAAATAAAATATTGGGGGCGAAAAAATCATTTTTGTAAAAAAAAAAAAGGATTTTTTATTTTTACGGCTGTACGTTATAAACTTCTGGGAAGCACTTCGGGGTTCAAAGTGCTCACCACCACACATCTAGATAAGTTCCTTGTTGGGTCTATTTTCCAAAATGGGGTCACTTGTGGGGGGTTTCCACTGTTTAGGCACATCAGGGGCTCTCCAAATGCGACATGACGCCCCCAGACCATTCCATCAAAGTCTGCAATCCAAAACGTCACTACTTCCCTTCCGAGCCCCGACGTGCGCCCATACAGTAGTTTACTCCCACATATTGGGTATTAGCGTACTCAGGACAAATTGGACAACAACTTTTGGGGTCCAATTTCTCCTGTTACCCTTGTGAAAATAAAATATTGGGGGCGAAAAAATCATTTTTGTAAAAAAAAAAAGGATTTTTTATTTTACGGCTGTACGTTATAAACTTCTGTGAAGCACTTTGGGGTTCAAAGTGCTCACCACACATCTAGATAAGTTCCTTGAGGGGTCTAGTTTCCAAAATGGTGTCATTTGTGGGGGTTTCCACTGTTTAGGCAGATCAGGAGCTCTCCAAACACGACATGGCATCCAGCCAATTCTGCGTTGAAAAAGTCAAACGGCGCTCCTTCCCTTCCAAACTCTGCCATGCACCCAAACAGTGGTTTACCCCCACATATGGGGTATCAGCGTACTCAGGACAAATTGCACAATAACTTTTGGAGTCTTGTTACCCTTGGGAAAATAAAAATTGGGGTGAAAAGATCAATTTTGTGGAAAAAATATGATTTTTTAATTTTACGGCTCTACGTTATAAACTTGTGTGAAGCACTTGGGGGTTCAAATTGCTCACCAAAGATCTAGATAAGTTCCTTAGGGGGTCTAGTTTCCCAAATGGGGTCACTTGTGGGGGGTTTCCACTGTTTAGGCACATCAGGGACTCTCCAAATGCAACATGGCGTCCAATCTCAATTCCAGCCAATTTTGGTTGGAAACAGTCAAATGGTGCTACTTCCATTCCGAGCTCTGCCATGCGCCCAAACAGTGGTTCCCCCCCACATATGGGGTATCAACGTACTCAGGACAAATTGGACAACAACTTTTGAGGTCCAATTTCTCCTGTTACCTATGGGAAAATAAAAAATTAGTGACTAAGAGATAATTTTTGTGGGAAAAAAATAGGATTTTTTATTTTCATGCCCGGGCATTATAAACTTGTGTGAAGCACTTGGGGGTTCAAAGTGCTCACCAAAGATCTAGATAAGTTCCTTAGGGGGTCTAGCTTCCAAAATGGGGTCACTTGTGGGGGGTTTCCACTGTTTAGGCTCATCTGGGGCACTACAAACGGAACATGACCCCCATCAGGCTGTGGTTCCACGGTCCGGAACCACAGCGCTTTGGACGGAGCGGAATTTCCGCTCCGTCTAAGCCCCGCCCCCTTTCTGACGCGCGCTCTTTCCAGAGGTGTTCAGGACACCTCCGGAACACCTCCGGAAAGAACGCAGGGCTACATAGCCCTGTGTTAAATTCTGTTGCGGCGACGCACCGTCGCCGCAACACGCGAGGACATGCTGCGGTCTGAAAAGACGCGCCACATGTCCGTTTACGCAGGTCTGCCACCTGCGTGTTGTTACGCATAGTGGAGACGGGATTTCTTGAAATCCCCTCCACTATGCTGTAACATCTGGACGCTGCGTGTTTGGCGCTGCGCCAGCACACAGCGCCAAACACGCAGCGTTTACTGATCGTGGAAACTCACCCTCAATGTTTGCATTCCAAAACGTTACTGCTTCCTTTCCAAGCCCTGCCGTGCGCCCAAACAGTTTCCCCCCCCCACATATGGGGTATCAGCGTACTCAGGACAAATTGGACAACAACTTTTGGGGTCCAATTTCCTTGGGAAAAATCAAAAATTTGGGACTAAAAAATCATTTTTGTGGAAAATTGTTGTTTTTTTTTCACACCCAGGCATTATAAACTTTTGTGAAACACTTTGGGGCTCAAAGTGCTCACAACAGATCTAGATAAGTTCCTTAGGGGGTCTAGTTTCCAAAATGGTGTCACTTGTGGGGGTTTCCACTGTTTAGGTGCATCAGTGGCTCTCCAAACACGACATGGCGTCCAATCTCAACTCCAGCCAATTTTAGTTTGAAAAAGTCAAACGGCGCTCCTTCCCTTACGAGCTCTGCCGTGTGCCCAAACAGTGGTTTTCCCCCACATATAGGGTATTGGCGTACTCAGGAGAAATTGCACAACAACTATATCTGCCCATTTTCTCCTTTTACCCTTGTCAAAATAAAAAAAAAGTTTGTAAAAGATCATTTTTGTGGCTAAAAAGTTAAATATAATTTTTTCCTTCCACGTTGCTTCAGCTCCTGTGAAGCACCTGAAGGGTTAATAAACTTCTTGCATGTGGTTTTGAGTACCTTGAGGGGTGCAGTTTTTAGAATGGTGTCACTTTTTGGTATTTTCTGCTATATAGACCCGTCAAAGTGACTTCAAATGTGAGGTGGTCCCTAAAAAAATGGCTTTGTAAATTTTGTTGTAAAAATGAGAAATCACTGGTCAACTTTTAACCCTTATAATTTCCGAACAAAAAAAAATTTTGTTCCAAAATTGTGCTGATGTAAAGTAGACATATGGGAAATGTTATTTCTTAACTATTTTGTGTGACATATTTCTCTGTTTTAAGGGAAAAAAAATTCAAAGTTTGAAAATTGCAAAATTTTCAAAATTTTCGCCATATTTGTGTTTTTTTCAAAAATAAACGCAAGTTATATCGAAGAAATTATACTTCTAACGTGAAGTACAATATGTCACGAGAAAACAGTCTCAGAATCGCGAAGATCCGTTGAAGCGTTCCAGAGTTATAACCTCATAAAGAGACAGTGGGCAGAATTGTAAAAATTGGCCCGGTCATTAACGTGCAAACCACCCTTGGGGGTGAAGGGGTTAAAGGCAGTTCAGGGGCCCAGATTCCTTGTCTCCTGTATTCCTACAACTGCAACATGACAGTCACCTTTTGTATTGTAAGGTGACATCAATCCTCATTTAGTAATGGAGAGGTGTGAATGAGACACTTATCCATTACTAATCCTATAGTTGTTAATGAGTTAAATGAAGACACAGTCAGAGTAAAGTATTTTAATGAAATAAAACACTACACATTTTCCCATTTTTATTGTACTAATTCCTTCGACACCCTCGATCACCTGCAAAAAAAAAAAAATAAACAACCACAAATACTCCCTGTTCCGATGTAATCCATTTAATAATGAGTGTCGCAGGAGATATGACCGGTCTATAG
>JARQOD010000001.1:411184265-411324269 GCA_033576555.1 Oophaga sylvatica
GCCTCCCGCGATGCACTGACAGTGGCAGCATGAACTGCCGGTGACAGCATGAAGTCAGGTGACCTCTCTCTTGGCGCGGATACACCGCGGAGGTTACCTGTGGTGTTGTGTTTCGGTAGCTGAGGAGAAAAAGCAAAAACTGCAATACACCAGAGAGGCTGGAACCTATTGGATTGCAGTAACCTGAACTAACCACACAACTAGAGGTAGCCGTGGAGCGTTCCTACGTTGATCCTAGACGCCTCGTCACAGCCTGAGAGATAACAACACCTAAATTTTTTTTTTTTCCCTTTTAATGGGTAAATTTTGGGGGCCCCCCCCCTTTTTTTCCCCTTTTTTTTTGGGGGAATTGGTACCAAAAATGGGCCCAAAAATTTCCCGGGGAAAACCCTTTTTTAAAAAATTTTTTTTAAAAAAAGGGGGGGGGGCCCCCCCTTTTTTGGGGGGCCCTAAAAACCCCGGGAAAAAAAATAAAAAGGGGGAAAAAAAAGGTATCCCCCCCTTTGGGCCAAAAAAAAAGGGGGCTTTAAACCCCAAAAAAAAAAAAAAGGTTTAAAATTTTTTTTTTAAAAATTTTTAAAAAAAAAAAAAAAAAAAAAAAAAAAACCAAATTTTTTAAAAAACCCCAGGCCCCCTTTTTTTGGGGTTTTTTTTCCCCCCCCGGGGGGAAAAAAAAAAAAAAAAAATAAAAAATTTCCTGGGAAAAAAAAAAAGGGCCCCGGGGGGGTTTTTTAAAATTTTTTTTGGGGGAAAAAAAAAAAATTTTTAAAGGGAAAGTTTTTCCCAAACCCCTTTTGGGCCCCCTTTTAAAAAATTTTTCCCCGGGGAAAAAAAAAAAAACCCCTTTTTTAAAAACCCCCCCCAAAAACCCTTCCCTTAAAAGGGGTTTTTTTAAACCCCCCCTTTTCCCCCCTTTTCCCCCCTTTTTTTGGGATGGGGGCCCCCCCTTTTTTGGGGGGGGGACCTTTTTAAAAAGGTTTTAAAAAAAAAAGGGGGGGTTTTTTTTTTTTTTTTTTTAAAAAAAAGGGGGGGGGAGGGGGGTTTTTTTTTTTTAAAAAAAATTTTTTTTTAAAAAAAATTTTTTTTTTTTAAAAAAATTTCCCGGGGAAAAAATTTTTTTTTTTTTTAAATTTTTTTGGGGGTTTTGGAAAAAATCCTTTTTTTTAGTTGGTTCAAAAAAAAAAAATTTTAGTGAAAAAAAACTTTTAAGATGTCCTCACAAAAATTGGTTTTGAATCTCGCTTTTAAAAAGTAGATTTTTCCCAAAATAAAATAGTCAGGGATACCATCTTTATGTTTAAGAAGTGTAAAACTATTTACGCCCATGGTTATAATGTAAAACCCCCCGGGAAAGTGTCCCCTGCCCATCATTTGTCCCAAAAAATGTATGGAAACCTTTAAGTGGGATTGAGGGAAAGGAAAAAAAGGGGCGATGAATTTTTTTTTAATGTAATGGCCAAGGGAAAAAAAGGGATTTTGGGGGAAAAAAGGGTTTAAACCTGGGGGTCTAAGCAAAATTCCTTTGAATTTTTGGGGAAGTGATAAACACCGGAAAAACAGGAAATCGGGTTCCCAGAAATGTGAAAAATTTTCCTCAAGGGACCCCTTTTGTTGTAGTTTGTAAATAAGGATAAAAATTAATTTCTAAATTTTTCAAACTTTTGGGATTAAAAAAACCCGGCATATAAGTATCAATATCATTAATTGTGAAAAGTTCTTCCATATAGTAGGATTTGTCAAATAGACCAAAACGGCCCCCCTTATCGGCTGGTTTTAATTACCAAAATCTTATTGTTTTTTCGAGACCAAAAAAGTCATACTTAACGTTAGTGAGGTTTTTTTAATTTCATTGTCCCCTTGTGAAAGAGTCCCGATTGTGAAATTCTTTTAACAAGCCCAAAATAGGTTTTCCCCCAGGATGGTAAGTCCCGGGGGGGTTTGGGAAGGGGGTAGGGTTCTTCAAAACCCCAAAGGGTTTTTAAAAAAAATGATAGTATTTTTTATGAATGGTTTCTTTGGGTGTGAATTTTTTGATTTTCTTTTTTTGGTCTTTAGTCCCCCAAAATTTGTCCATTTCAATATTAAAAAAAAATTATTATTTTTTCCAAATTTTTGTTACGGGGTCAAATCTTTTTTAAGATTTTTGGGATCTTTGATTTAAAATATTTGGGAAACCCTTTTCAATTAAAGCTACATAACAATCATAAATTTATAGTAAACTTGATGAATTTTTTTACTCTGTCCCTATGAATATCCCCGTTTCCCCAATATCATTTTTTTTATTTTTACAAACATTTGGCCCCCATCCCGTTTACGAATTTTCTTGACCTGGCCCCTATCCCCCGGGGGATTCGGCTGTTTGGGGGTTTTTTTGGTTTTGGGTTTCTGCACATGCGACTGATACTTTATGTTAGTTGACCCCGGGAAATTGGTGTTAGGTTATTTAAAAATAGCGGGGCTCGCACCCTGGCGGCCCCAAATCACTGGCATTAGGAAAACCCCGGGTTGTTTTCATTTCTTTATGATAATAAGGGATGTCCAGGGCCCTTTTTT
This sequence comes from Oophaga sylvatica, assembly GCA_033576555.1. Classification (NCBI taxonomy): domain Eukaryota; kingdom Metazoa; phylum Chordata; class Amphibia; order Anura; family Dendrobatidae; genus Oophaga; species Oophaga sylvatica. Next base: position 411,186,819 of record JARQOD010000001.1, read on the forward strand.
AACGTTCTTTTGTACCTTTTGGATTTGGGTTCCCGGTTTTTCCGTTGCAGAAGTTTTTTTCTGATTTTTGGTGGGTTTTTTTTTTCACTAAATTAACCAGGGGAAATTTTTTTTTTTTATTCCCTTTTTTTTTTTTTTCGGTGGGGAAAAAACCCCTTTTTTCCCCACTTTTTTTTAAAAAATTTAATTGCCGGGTTTTTATATTTTTTTTTATTAAAGTTTAAATTTCCTATTTTGCTATATTTTTACTTTGGTAATTTTTCCCCTTTTTTGGGGGAATTTTTTTTAGTTTTTAAAAAATTTGTTTCCCCCTTGAATTTTTCGTTTTAAAGTTTTTCTTTAATTTTTTTTTTTTATTTTTTTTTTTTTAGAGGGTTTTTTTTTTTTTTTTTTTTTATTTTGGGGTAAAATTTTTACCCCCAATTTTTTTGTTAAATTTTTTTATGTTGAATCCCCCTTTTTTTTTTCCCTTTTTTTTTAAAAAAAAAAAATTCCTGGTTTTTTCCAAATTTCTTTTTTTTTAACAGTAAAAGGGCTTTTGGGGGTAAACCCAAATTGGTTTTTAATTATTTGTCTTTGGGTGATGTTTTTTTTTCCCTAAAAAAATGTTTTTTTTCCCCCCGGGCCCTTTTTTGGTTTATTTTAAACTGCACCCCAAAGAAAACGTCCACATGGGAAAAAGGTGAAAGCACCCTTATTTGGGTTTTTGTCTTTTTTAAAAAAATTTTTTTGGGGGGCCCTTTTTTAAAATTCCCTTTTCCCCAAAGTCCAAATCTTTAGCAAATTAAAATTTCTTAAAATTGCAAATTTGTTTTTTAGGGGGCCAAAGGGGAAATTTAATTGGGAAGGGTATGGAAAGTTTTTTCCCCCTATTTGGGGCGGGAAAATTTTAATTTTTTTTTGTTCCCCAAAAAACGTTTTTAAAACTCTTTTAAAAAAAGAAATTTTGAAAACAACCCCCTTTTTTAAAAACCCCAAATTAAAAATTTTTTTTTTAAAAGAGTTGGGGGGAAAATGGGGTTTTTAGGGGGGCCCCATTTCTTTTTCCCATGCCTTATAATTTTATTTTAGGAAAAAAAGTTAATTTGCGGTTTTTGGTAAAGAAAAATTTTAATTGGGGCCCCATGGGAAAATTTAAGGCTAAATAAAAGTGGGAACAAATTAGCTTTGAATTTTTTTTAAGGAAGATATAAAAAATTAGCCCTTGAAGTTTGTTTTCCCCCAAAAAAAATTTTTAGACGGGTTTTTTCCCCCGGGTTTTGTGTTTTGATTTTGTTAGTTTTTCCAAAAACCTGATGTTCAAAGTTAATTTTTTTACATCTTTTATTGGTTTTAATGGCCCCAAATTTTTAAAAAAATTTTTAATCATTTAAAAAGAAAAAATACAAAAATTAATGTGGGGAAAATTTTCCCAAATTTTGGGGAAAAAGGGGAAAAAAAACATAAAAATTAAAAATTTCCTGGTTTAAGTTTTTTTTCATTTTTTTTAAAAGATATTTGGTTTTTGGAAAAAAAACCGCTTTTATTTGAGCGATTTTGGGGTGGGAAAAAAATTTTTTAAAAAGCAGGGAAACAAAAACGGTTGGTTTTTTTTGGCGACAAAAATAAAAACCCTTCCCCAAAAGGGGGGTTTTCCAAAAGACGGGCCAATTTTAGAAAGCCCTTCTTTTAAAGGGATAATCGGCGCTTTAAAGGGGTTTTTGGGGTGTTTTTATCTTTGTCGAGAAAAAATTTTTAATTTAAATCGTTTATTTTTGAAAAAAACGTACCCTTTTTAAAATTTTTTTTCAAAATTTGAATTTTTCCCCCGGTTTTAAAAAAAAAAAAAACATTTAGAAAAATTTTTAAACAATTTTGGCCCTTTTTTTTTAGAAGTTAAAGGGGGGATTTTTTAAACAAATTTCAAAAACCTTTTTTTGGGGGCACCCTTTTATTGGTCCTTTGGGGTCCCTTTGGCAAAAAACCCAAAATAAATTCCCCCCCGGGAAAAAAATTAAAAAGAATTTTGGTGTTTAAGGCAAGAAAAAAAAAAAATTTTTTTACCAAAAAAAAAAGATCTTTTTAAACAAATTTTTAAAGGGAAAAAAGGGGAAAAGGAAAAAGGAGAATTTCTCCGGAAAACCAAATTTTGGGGGGAAAAAAAAATTTTGGGCGGAGGTCGGGAAACCCTTTTTTTTTAAACAAAAATTGGCGAATTTAATTGGGGCCACGGGTTTTAGGGTTTTTCCCAAAAAAGTAAACCCCAAAATAATTGGAAATAACCCTGGTATTTTTTTGGGGACTTTAACCCCCGTTTTAAAAAAAAATTTAAGCCCTTTGAAAAAAAACAAAAATTTTAAAAAAGAATTTTTTTTAAAAAAAAATTTTAAAAAAAAAAACCCCAAATTGGCAATTTTTCTTATTGCGATACCATTGGGGGGGGGAACTTTTGGGGGAACTTTGGAAAAAATTAACGTTGGAAAAGGGCGTTGATGGGGGGATTTTTTTGCAACAAAGTGGAAAAAAAGTAAAAATTTTTTTCCCCCCCCTAAAATTATTTTTTTGGTTTGAACAAGTGTTCCCAAACCCTAAAACCCCAAAAAAAAATTTTTTTTAAAAAATTATTTTTGACAATTTTTTATTTTTTAAAAAAAAAAATTTGGAAAAATTTGCCCAATTTGGAAAACGTTAAAAGGGGGGGAACCCCCGGGGGCCCAGGGGAAGGAAGGCCCTTTGACTTTTCCCACCAAATTTTGGGGGTAGAGGACCTGGCATTTTGGAGGTGTGCCCAAAATGGAACCCAAATTTTTTTGGAAATAACCCCAAAAAATTTTTGATTTGGGGAGCAATTTGAAACCCCCAAGGGAAAAAAAAAGGCCCAAAAAAACCCTTTTTTTCCCAAAAAACTTTCCCCAAAATTTTTTGGGTAAAAAAACCCAAAAATTTTTGGAAATTTTTGATGGCTAACCTAAAAAGGGGGGAACACTTTTGGGTGATGGATTAAGGGAAGGGGCCCCTTTTTTTAAGGAAAACCCATGTGGTTTAAAAAGGCCCTTTTTTAAACAAATGACTTTTTAACTAAACCCCCAAAAAATTCGATTTTAGAAACTTTACCCTTTTTACAAATTAAAAATAAAAAAAAAAATTTTTTTTTTAAAAAAAAAAATTTTTTCCCCAAATTTTTTTTTCAAAGGGTAAAAAAAATTAAAAAATTTTTAATTTGCCCATACTGATACCAAATGGGGAAAAAAAAGTTTTTCCCAAAAAGGGGGGGGAAAGGGAGTTTTTGGTTTGTGGAATGGTCTTGGGGGATTCCCCTTTGGGAGATGTTAAAAAAACAAAAATTTTTCAAATAGAAACCCCGGTTCGTTTTGGGGGGAACCCTTTAACCCTGTAAGGTTAAACCACACCAAAAATAAAAAAAAAATTTTTTTTTTTGCAAAATATTTTTTCAAAATTTTTTTTTTTAAGGGTAAAGGGAAAAATTGGCCCCTTTGGTTTTTTTAACCCCTTAAAAAATTTTGGGGAAATACTTTGGGCAGAGGGGGGGGAAATATAAAATTTTTGGGAGCTTGTAAGGTCGGGGGGGGCCCCCCTTTTTCCTTTAAAATTTTTAAAAACCCCCCAAAATACCCCCTTTGGAAATTGCCCCAAAAAACTTGTTAAAATTTTTTAAATTTTAAACCCAAGGAAAAAATTTTTTAAAAGACGCCGTTTAAAAAAAAAATTTTTTTCAAAATTTTTTAAATATTTTTTGGGAAAGGAAAATTGGGCCAAAATTGTTGTCTTTTTTTAAAAAAAAATGGGGGAAAAAAAAGTATGGGGGGTTGGGGTGGGGGAAAAATAATGACTTTTGGTTTAGACTTTTTTGGGGGGGGGTTTCCTTTTGGGGGCCCCTTCTAAAAGAAAACCCCAAAGGGCCCAGGAAAAAAAAAAAACAAAATTTTGGGGAAAAACCCAAAGGTTCAAATTTTAAAAATAATGTAAAAAAAAAAAATTTTTTTTTACAAAAAAATTTCCTTTTTTTTCCGGGGGAAAAAAAAATAAAAATTAAAAATTTTGGGGGGAAGGAAAAATTTGGGGGGAAAAACCTTTTTTTGGCATGGAAAAAAAAACCTTTTCTTTTTCAAACCAAAACTGGGAAATTTCGACCCATTTAAATTGGGGGTGATGTGCTGCAAACCCCCAAATTTTAAAACCCCAAAAAATAAACCCCCCCAAAAAAAACCCCAAACCCCCAAACCCCCAAACCCAACCCCCCCTTTTGAAATAAATTTGGGGCCCCCCCCCCAAATGGGGAAAAAAAAAAAATTTTTTTAATTTTAATTTTTTCCAAAATGAATTAAAGGGGGGGGATTAAATTTTTGGGTTTTTAAAATTTTGTGTAAAAACCTTTTTTTTGAAAAATGTTTTTGAAACCCAAATTTTTTTTTAAATTTTTTAATTTTGGCCCAAAATTGGGTTTTTTTTTTTCCATATTTTTAAATTTTTGGGGTTTTTTTAACTTTTTTTAAATTTGTTTTTGGGGGGTTTTGTCAAAAATAAACATGAAATTTTTTTTTGGGGGGGTTTATCGTTGGGTGGTTTTTAAATTTTAAAGCATTTTTTTCCCTCAGAATTTGGGATTCCCCTTTTATTTTTTTTTTTTTTGTTTAAAAATTTTTTAATAAAAAAAATTTTTTTTTGGTTTATTGCCCCCTTTTTTTTAAAAAAACTTTTTTTTTTGGGAAAAATTTTTTTGGGGGCGGGAAGTGTTTTTCACATTTAAAAAATTTTTTTAAACGGTTTTTTGGGGTTTTTCCCCTTTTTTTTAGCTTTTGATAAAAGATTTTTTTTGTTCGTTTTTTTTTTTAAGGGGGAAAAAAGGGAAAGGGCAAAATTTTTGGGGGGGGGGGAGAGGGGTAAAGGTTTTTTTTATTTTTTTTTTTTATTTCAGGAAAAAAAATTTATTGGGGATAATTTTTTTTTTTTTTAAATTTTTTTTTTTAAAAATTTTTTTTTTTTTTTTTAACTTTTTTAATTTTCCCAGGGGGGGGGGAAAAGTTTTTTGACCTTTAAGTGGCCCTTTTAAAAGGATTTTAGGGGGGGCAAAGGCCCCCTGCCCGTTAACCAAAACCCCCCGGCCCCCCCATCTTAAAAGGGGGGGGAAAACCTGCCGGGAATGGGTTTTTAGGGTCCCCAGGGGGGGCCAGGGGACCCGGGGCCCCCCGGGCCCCCCCCCCCTTTTTGGGGGGTTTTAAGGGGAATGGGGGGTGTAGTTTTTGACCTTGGGTGTACTTTTATCTGAAGTTTGGTTTTGGGACCTCTTTAAATTATTTTGTAAGGGAATTTTAGGGAAAAGTTTAAAAGGGGAAACTTGGATTTTAAAAAAAAAAAGGGAAAAATTTAAAAGGGGAATTATTTTAAAAAACCCCGAAAGGGGGGTAACCCCTTTTTATTTTTTTACATCCCCGAGTGTAAATTTTTTGGTTTTGGGGTTTTCCCAAAAAAAAAAAATTGGCAGAACCCAATTTCCTAGGTTCATCAAAAAATAAATTTGGCCCTGGAAAAGATAAACCCCCCTTTTTTTCCCAAAAAATTTTTTTTGGGTTAAAAATTAATGGGGGGGGGTGTCCCCCTTTTTCCCAAATCAAGGGTTTTACTATTTACCCCGCCCCCCTTTCCCCGGGGGGGCCCCCTTTCGCCGGTACCCCTGGTTGGGCCCCTTTCCTGGGGGTTTCCATGGCGAATTTAAAATTTGGATCAAAAAAAAAAAGGGAAAGGTATAAAAATGGGTGGGTGAAAAACCCCCGGGGAAAGAAACCCGGATTTGTTTCTTTATGCCCCCCGCTTTTGGGTTTTTTTTGGGGGACCGTCTGTGGCCCGGAACCAAATTCAAAATAAAGTTCACAAATGAAATAAAAATTGTGAAATTTTAAAAATTTAAATCCCCCCTTGGGGTTGGGTGTTAAAAAAATTTTTCTTTTTAAAAAAAATTTTTTCAAATTTATGTTTTGGGCAATTTTTTTTTAAAAATTTTTTTTAAAAATTTATTTAAATTTTAATTTTTTTTTAAAATTACTAAAAAACTTTTAAAAATGGCCTTTAAATAGGGCCCATCATGATTTTTATAAATTTTTTTTTTTTTTTTTTTTATATTTTTTTTTTTTCCTTTTTATTTTTTTTTTAATTTTCCTTTTTTTTAAATTTTTAGTTTTTTTAATTTTATTTTTTTTTTTGAATTTTTTTTTAATTTTAATTTGATAAATTTTTTTTTTTTTTTAAAATTTGAAATTTTAAATTTTTTTTGTGTATTTTTTTTTTTTTTTCTTTTTTTTTTTTTTTTTTCCCTTAAAAGGTAAAATTCCCGTTTTAATTTTTTTTTTAAAGGGGAAACCAAAAGTCAAAATTTTTACAGTAAAAAACCATATTTATAATTAAAAATTAAATAAGCGTTAAATTTTTTCTAGGGGATTTTTGATAATCAAAGTTTTACAATTAAAATGTGTTTTAAAATTTAGGAAACCAAAATTTGTTCTTTTAAAAAATCAATTTTTTTAAATAGTTGTGGGGTAAATCCCGGGGGGAAAAAAAGGGGGGGCCCCCCCAAAAATTTAAAGGGGCAAAAAGCCCCCCCCCCCCCCCCTTTTTCCCCAAATTTTCCCTGTTTTAAAAAAGGGCCAAAAAAAAAATTTTAAAAAGGGATAAAGCGGTTTTAAAAAAAAAAACCCTATTGTTGGGAAAGCTTTTGTCAATTTCCCCCGGCAATCCCCAAATTCGGTTCCCAAAAAAAATTAAACCCCTATAAACCCCACCCAAAAAATAACCCTTTCTTGATTCTTTTCAACCAAATTTTGTAAATTAAAACCGAAAAACCCCCCCCAAATCCTTTTTAATCCCCCAAAATAAAGAAAAAAATTTCCCCTTCAAGGTCCAAACCCAAAAAACCCCCAAAACCCCCGGGAAAATCTCGTACATTCCTTAAGGAAAAAAAAAATTTTTAAAATTTAAAACCCCTTAATGCCAATGACGTGAAAAGCCCGCGGGGCATTGGCCCAGGACGGACTCTGCAGTCGGGCTTTATCACCACGCTTAAACAGCAGTGGAACAGTGGACACTGTCCAGACAGGGGGACAGGCACGGCAAGCGGTGCGGGGCCTTTTTCCGTCGGCCCCCCCCTACACGCTGTGCTTGTCAGTCAATCTGCTGACCAAACACAGCAGCGATCGTGAGGAGAAGCTGAAATTTCAGTTCCCGGGGGTCATGCGAGGGCGCTGCAGTGGCCAGGTTCCTGCACTGACACCAGGAGCGACCCCCACCCCCCCCGGGGCTGAACCCCCCCCCTGACTGCTGCGACGAGCGCGATCGCAAGTCAGGGGGGGGGAAGGGTCGGGAGCCCCTTGCCTCAAGGGCACCCTGCAATGTATTTGGGCCCGACCTGTTGTCCCCCCGGGGGGTTTATGACAACCCCGGGGGTCACTAGCACGGAAAGCGTGTGTCATTGTCACAGCAGTTCCCATATTTAAAATGCATTAAAAATCCAGGCATTGCAAGCATTGAACTGGAAAAAAAGAAAAAAGTAAAGTCTCATAAAGGGACAATTAAAAAAAACCTTTTTTTAAAAAAAAAAATTAAAAAAATTTTTAAAAAAAAAACCCCCCTAAAAAACATTTTTTTATGAAAAAAAAAAAAAAAAAAACAAAAAACAACCTTGGTATCGCCACGCCGAAAAAACCCCTTTAATAAAAGCGTAACCCTAGTTAACCCCTTCAGTGAAACCGAAAAAAAAAAACACAAAAAATTGAAAATTTATCTTTTCCAAGCGGTACATTATACCGGAAAAAAAATGCAATTAAAAACGCGAAAAAAGCAGTATAAATAATCTGGTCCCCGCTGAAAACGTCATTTTGCCCGCAAAAACAGTCTATACAGCATATCGCGAAAAAAAAAAAAGTTATAGCTGGGGGGAATAAACTTAAAAAAAAAATTTTTTTTTTCAAAAAAAAATTTTTTATTGTGTAAAAAAACCCAAAAATAAAAAAATATATAAATGAAATCCCGTCCTAGTGCCCGAAAAAAGTGCTTTACAATTTTAACACGGGGGAACGGGAAAAAAAAAAAAACATTCCGAATTGCTGTTTTTTGTTCATTTGATTCCACAAAAACGGTTTAAAAAGATAAAAAACGTTAGTCCTGAATATGGTCCAATAAAAACGTCAGCTGGCCGCAAAAAAAAAACCCAAGATAACCCTGCGGCCAAAAAAAGGAAAAATTTTTGCTCTCAAAATACGGGATGAAAAATTTTTACAAAAAATTTTCCAAAAACACTTTTTTTGTGTGACAGAACTAAACATGAAAAAAGGGTGTAAATTGGGGACGCTGTAATCGCACGATAGAGAATAAAGGTAATACTAATACCCAGAGGAAGGGGGAAAAAAAAAAACCAAAATTTTACCTTTTTTGTTTGTTATTTTGCCCCCAAAGATGCGTAGGCGTCACGTGGTCCCCCCCCCCCTATGGGGGGTCAGGTCTCAGGAAAAAATGCCCAAAGCTTTTGGGGGCCTATTTCTCCGTTACCCAGAAAAAAAAAAATTTGGGGCAAAAAGGGGATTTTGTGGAAAAAAATATATTTTTTTTTTTCATGGCTAAATTATAAACTTTTGAAGCCCTTGGGGGTTAAAGGGACCAACTCTAGATACTTTGGGGGTTAGTTTGCAAAATGGGGCATTTGTGGGGGTTTTTTGTTTAGGCAATCAGGGCTCTCCAAGGGGACTGACACCCCAGACCCCTTCCTCAAAGTTGCATTTAAAAAAGGTGCTCCTTCCCTTTGACCGCTGCGTCAAAAATTGGTTCCCCCCCACTAGGGGGTTTGGTACTAGGAAAAATTGCACAATAGTTTTGGGGCCTATTTCTCCTTTCCCTTAAAAAAAAAAAATGTGGGGCAAAAAGATTTTTTTTTGGGAAAAAAAAATGATATTTTTTTTTTCCCCGGTTTTTCTTTAAAAAATTTGTGAAGATTTTGGGGGTTCAAAGGCCACCCCATTAGATAATTCCTTGGGGGGCTAGTTTCCAAAATGGGGGATTGTGGGGGGTTTCTATGTTTAGGCACATCAGGCTCTCAAACGTGCATGACACCGCAACCCCAATCCATCAAAGTCTGCTTTTTTAAAAAGGGCTCCTTCCTTTCCAGCTCTGCCATGCTAAAATATTTGGTTTACCCCCCATAGGGGTACAGCATATCGGGGCCCAAATTGCACAATAACTTTTGGTCCTTTTCCCCTTTGGAAAATAACTTGGGTGAAAGATATTTTTGGGAAAAGATATTTTTTTTTAAATTTTTATGTCTAATTTTAAAAACCTTCGGAACCCTTGGGTTAAAAAGTTTTTACCACACACCTAGAAAGTTTCCTTGGGGGGGTCTAGTTTCCAAATGGGTCCTTGTGGGGGTTTCCACTATTTGGCACACAGGGATCCCAAAGCGAATGGGTCCAATTCAATTCCGCCAAAAAAGTAAAAGGGGGCCGCTTCCCTTCCAACTCTGAAAAGCGCCCAAATAGTTTTTACCCCCCCATATGGGGTATCAGCGTATCGGACTAATTGCCCCAAGATTTTTGGGGGTCCTTTTCCCTTTGGAAAAAAAAATTTTGGGATGAAAAGATCATTTTTTTGGAAAAAATTTTTGTTTTTAAAAATTTTAAAACCGGCTCTACTTTAAAAAACCTTTTTGTGAACCCTTGGGGTTCAAAGCTTCTCACTAAACATTTAAAAAAAATTTGGGGGGTTTAAAATTTCCAAAGGGGGGTCTTTTGGGGGGGTTCCACTTTTTGGGGGAAAAAAAAGGGACCCCCCAAATGCACATGGCGCCAAAATCTCAATTCCCCCCCAAAAAAGCCCAAAGGCGCTGTTCCCCCTTTTTCCGAGCTCTGCCATAAAACCCAAATAGTTTTTTACCCCCCCAATGGGGAAACAGCGTATTCAGGACAATTGCATAATAACTTTTGGGGTCCTTTTAACCTTTGGAAAAAAAAAATTTTGGGATGAAAAGATCTTTTTTGGGGAAAAAAAAACCCATGATTTTTTTAATTTAGGCCTTAACTTAAAACCCCTTCTGAGACCCCGGGTTAAAAGCTCTCACAACACATTTAATAAGTTACTTGGGGGTCAAGTTTCCAAAAATTGGTCACTTGTGGGGGGTTTCCACTGTTTAGGCCCACAGGGACTCTCCAAATGCGCATGGCGTCCAATTCCAATTCCCCCAAAAAAAGTTCAAATGGCGCTGCTTCCCTTCCGAGCTCTGCCAGCGCCCAAATAGTGGTTTACCCCCAACACATGGGTATCGATTACTCAGGAGAAATTGTACAAACAAATATTGTGGTTCATTTTTTTACTAAAATTACCTTGGACAAAATTTTAAAAAAATTGTGTCGAAAAAAAAATTTTTGGGGGAAAAAAAAAGTTAAATGTTAATTTTTTTCCTTCCACATTGCTTAATTCTTGTGAATACCTAAAGGGTTAATAAACACCTTGAATGTGCTTTTAACACGTTGAGGGGTGCAGTTTTTTAGAATGGTGTCCTTTTGGGTATTTTCTGTCATATTGAAACCCCAAAATTACACTTCAAATGTGAGGGGCCCCTAAAAAAAAAAAAAAAAAGATTTTTGTAAATTTTGTTGGAAAAAATTTAGAAATTGCGGTCAACTTTTAACACTTAAAACTTCCAACAAAAAAAAAATTTTTTCCCAAAAATTTTGCGGGTTTAAAGTAACATGGGGAAAAATTTATTTATTAACTAATTTTTGTGACAATCTCTCTGATTTAATGGAAAAAATTAAAAGTTTGAAAAATTGCAAAATTTTCAAAATTTTTTCCATATTTTCCGTTTTTTTTCAAAATAAAGCAAGTTTTTATTGAAGAAATTTTACCACTATCATGAAGTATAAATTGTCTCGAGAAAACAATCTCAAAAATCGCCAAACTGTTGAAGCGTTCCAGGGTTATAACCTCATAAAAGACAGGTCAGAAATGTAAAAATTGCCTGGTCTTTAACCACAAAATGGCTTTGGTCATTAAGGGGGTTTAATAAATCAAATTAAACATTGTTTATGTTAAACACTAAAGTACATGTTTTGAATTTGTAATACACAAACACGGGAAATGTATACATCATGGTTTCAAATTTTCCTTCCAGGGTACTGCTTTCCCCCAGGTTTTAGGGAAAAAAATTTGCTAACAAATTTCTGATTCGGAAAGCCTAAAAACTGTCTGCCTGTGGGTAAAGGCTGAGCAAGGGTTACCTGATTGGGTTTTCGTAATTCTCCAAAAACATCCTCATACCGAAAACATCATTTTTGACGTTGTAAAAATTAGTAAGATTACACAGGCCTTGATCAAAATTTTGGGTTTAAATTTTTGTGGGTTAACTGGGTGCACGAGCAATACCCCCATTTTAGCAGACAAAATTTCCAAAAGGCAATTCTACAAGACGGCCCGTGCCCGACTTAGTGGTAATTAAAAAATGCTCCACGCCTGTCAAGAGGCCGCCAGGAAAAGGCTCATCCATTATGTGTCAGTTGAAATGCCCATCAGCAACAATACATAAGGCATTGGTTTTACCACCAGAAGGCAAGAGTCCTTGGGGGTGGAACACCCCAATTCATTGTTCTTCGCCACCTACCCATTAGGGAATATTGAAAAATTCGAAATCTCCTGTTCTTCCATAGGCACCTATATTTTACTATTATAAAATTGAAACTTGCGCTACTAAGGCCAAACCAAACAACAGAAAAATACCTTTGTAATTGAAAGAATAACGAGCCTGATTTGGTGGCTTCTTCCACGGTTGCTTACCACAAAACACCCAGAAATTGGGGAAACGGCAATTCTCAGATAACCTTTAAAAATGGTTCCCAATTTGGGGGGCTCCGGAAATCATTTTGCTTTTTTTGAACAAATCCAGATTTTTGAACATGGGGTGTTGACTAAAAGGGAAAAGGTAGTTATGCCAAGAAGAAACCCCAAAATGAGGGAAGCATATGATTGTCCCTACCAAAAACCTACAAAAAGGAAATACACATAAAAATTTATAAAATTAACTTTCTCAATCAAATAAATACCTACGTGAGCTTAAGTTAAAAAGGGCCACCAGCCCAAAAAACACACACAGTCGCTAATACTTTGAAAAATGATTTGCGTTTTTCTGAGAAGGTGCCTCGTTCTTTGTCAAAACAAAAAAGTGCATGTGAAAAAAGCCTCTGCGAGTAAAAGTAAGGGGTGTATTTAGTAGCCTTGCTAATTAATAATACCACACATTAAGGTATAGGTATTCAAAAAAAAAGTCTAATTTAAAAGCAAAATTTACAAAAAATAAAATAATATCCCCTTAAGAACAATGCCAAAAATTTCTCTAGTTTAGGTAATGTTATTTATTTATTTACAACTAAACCTCAACTTAATAGAAGTCGTTGGTTCAGCAAAATCACCTGCGCAAACCAATTTTGAAAGTGATGGCTGGGAACAAAGTTGTGCCAAAGAAAATAAAAAAGCTTCAAGTGACATCCCGTGAAAGCAAAAAATTTTTCTCTTTGGCTTTCGTAATGTCCATACAGCCCCCCGGGAAAAATGGCCTTTTTTTTTTTCCCGTTGGTGAGGGCGGATATACCCCAAAATTTAACCCGCCCTCCTCGGAGCTACTCCGGGGGAAAATATCCCACACCCATCTCACGGGATAACCCCCCAATTGAAGAGGAGCTCCTCATTAGGGTCAAGACTTAGATAACTTCCCTGCCATGCCTTTTTGGACCCACCAAAACACATACCAAAAAAAAAATGAATAAATGCCAAATGGTTTTAAATAGCTTTATAAGTTTGTCCAACCCAAATGGTTAACCTTTATTTTTGATTATCTGTTGAAAAAAAAAAAACGCCTAAAAATCGCATGTAAAAACACATGGAAAAACGCATTGTGCGATTTAAAATCGCATGCAAATCGCAAGTCCTTTTATAACACTTGTACCGTTTTTTCCCTGCCGGAAAATCCGATTTTTTTCCAGCCAGTGATAATGAGGCCATAGGCTCATAAAGGAAAGGAATGATTGTACAGTCATGGCCAAAAGTTTTGAGAAGGACACAAATATTATTTTTCCATGGTCTGCTGCCCTCGGTTTTTTTGTGTGTTTGACAGATGTTTTTATCACAGACAGAAATTAATTAATTGCAACATATGATAACAAAACTTATATTGACAGTTAGAATGAGTTTTTAAAGCAGCAGCCAATATTTGCATGTTTTGACCCTTCTTCTTCAGGACCTCTGCCAATTCCCCCTGCATGCCTCAATCAACTTTTTGGACCAAATCCGACTGAAGCAGTCCATTTTTGCACAATAAAAAAACTTTCATTTTGCCAGAATTTTAGGTTTTTGTTTTGCCACCCGTCTCTTAAGATTGACCACAAGTTCTCAATGGATTAAAATCTGGGAGTTTTCCAGGCCATGACCCAAAAACTCTATGTTTTGTTCCCTGAGCCATTTGGTTTCACCTTGTTTATGGCAAGGGCTCCCCAATGTGGAAAAGGCTTTTGACGCCAAACTGCTCTTGGGGGTTGGGAAAGTTGCTCTTGGAGGACATTCTGGTACCATTCTTTATTCATGGCTTGTTTTTTTAAGGCAAGACGTGAGAGAGCCGATTCCCTGGCTGAAAGCAACCCCACACATGAATGGGGTTTTAGGGAGCTTAACAGTTGGGATGAACAAGACTGGTGTAGCGCCACCTTTCTTCCCCAAAGAAAAGGTTTTTCCCGGGTGTCCCAAACAATCAAAAGGGGATCACAGAGAAAATAACTTACCCCACCTCCACAGTCCACTCCTGTACCTTTTGCAGAATATCAGTCTGCCCATGATGTTTTTCTTTGGGAAAAAGTGGCTTCTTTGCTGCCCTCCTTGAGACCAGGCCTTGCTCCAAGAGTCTCCCGCCTCGCAGTGCGTGCAGATGCCACACACCGCTGCTGCCTTCCTGAGCAACTCTGCACTGCGGTAGCCAATCCCCGCAGCTGAAACACTTTTAAGAGAAGGTCCTGGCCCTTGCTGGTCTTTCTTGGGCACCCGAAGCCTTTTTGGCAACAATAACCACTCTCCTTTGAAGTTCCTTTTTGTGCGATAAATTGTGACTGAGGTGCAATCTTTCAGCTGCGATACTCTTCCCTGAAGGGCCATTTTTTGTTCATTTCAAGAAGACTGCACGTGTTTCTTTAGAGATAACCATGGGTTTTAAAAGAAGAGAAACAATGATCCAAGCACCAGCCCCCTTTTTTAAAGTGTCCATGGTGTTATTCTTACTTTAAACAGACAATTGATCTCCACCTTTTCCTCACAACCCCCAAACCCGTTGTTAAAAAAAAGCAATCACTGAAAAGAGGTTAGCTGGTCCTTTTAAGGCAGGGCTGCAATGATTTGAAAATGTTTTTGGGGGATAAAGTTCATTTTCTAGCCAAAAATTGACTTTGCAAGTAATTGCTGTTAGCTGATCACTCTTTATAACATTCTGGAGTAAATGCAAATTGCCATTAGAAAAAGTGAAGCAGTAACTTTGTAAAAATTAATATTTGTGTCATTCTCAAAACTTTTGGCCATGACTGTAGTAGCATGGTGGAAGCAGAGAGGTAGTTGTCATGGGTATCAGATTCTATGGGGGCACAAAATCTATGGGGGCGCAGAGCAGATGATTTAATACTGTCATTTTTCCTTAATATGAGCTGTTTTATGTTTTTTTACACACTTTTTCTAAACCTAAGTAGTCTTAGAACTAGAGGTGAGTTAGGGATAGGACTAGAATTTAGTACTAGGGCTAGAGTTAGGCATTAGATTAGAGTACTACAACAGTTATATTAAAAAATTGTAATAAAAAGGTAAAAAAAATGTGTATTATAACAATGTAAAACTTTTTTAATTTAAATATATTGGATTTCAGCAAAAAGCTTAAAAAAAAGAAAAATTACAACATTATCAGCGCTTCCTAAAATACCATACATGTGTTTGGGGATATGAGGTTCGAGGGTTCAATACTGGACTGCAGGATTGGAGTCAGGGAGTGATAACAGTCAATGGGTTGGGGGCGTAAAATGCTTGCCTTCCTTTGGGTATTTGCAACGGCACTGCAGAAAGTAACAGAAAGGGCCATACTCAACTGGCTGGAAAAAATTCGGTCCGTTTTTCTGCAGGGAAAAAACGGTACAATTGTTGTAAAAAGGCATGCGATTTGCATGCGATTTTAAATCGCACCAATGCGTTTTCCATCAGTTTTCCATCTGTATGCAATGGCGATTTTAACATAAGTTTTACATAGAGCAGTTATCTCCTAATGTAAAAAGTCATGTAAAAATCACATTGTAAAAAAAAATGTACACAAAAAGCAAATAATTATATATATATATATAATAAAATATATATATATATATGTCATACACTTCTACATAGTATAAAAAACCGCTAAATTCATCCCCGCTTTAATAAAGAATAGAAACAATACATATACACATATAGAAACATATTGTAAGCTTTTTCAGGGGATATAGCTCTGGGATCGCCGTCCGGGTAGACGGAGTGGCACGGAAACAGTTCTTCACAGACAGCAGTTTCTGGTAAAAAACTGGCCGCAAACAGTTTTATAAAGTCCACAGCAAACAGAACATAAGCAAAAACCAAATCATAAACATAAGCCCTGGGCTTGTCCAGCCACTTACTACACTTAGATAGATTTCCCTCTCTATCCGGGTCCCAGACTCTAACAGCCTGTCCCCAAAACAACACATATGTTCAGTAGTTACCAGCATGGAGTTTCACAGAGTCTCCTCCTTTAGTCCAGAAGGCATAACCAGCGTCCAGACTTAGAGAGCTCCCCCTCCTATTCAGCAGCTATCCGCATGGATTCTCACAGAGACTACTCCTGTGTCCAGGGTACATCGAGCACCCAGACTGAGACAGCTCATACTCCTGAGACTCCTTCTTGTGCCTGGACTCCTTGTCCAACTAAGCGAGCTCTCGTCTTGTATCGCAGACACCTACTTCTGGTCTCCTAATTAACAGCTGATTGGTTTCAGGCCTGAGCTGCAAGTGTGTACTGAATGTAAGGTGTAGTGACCTTTCTCTACCACTAGGTTTACAAAGCCTACTTTCCCTTATACCAGTCAGCAAATATCTAGTGAAATGTACCCCCATTCAAAAACACATACCTCACTGTCTCACATATCCCCCCCCTCTTCTCCAAACCGGAGGCTGGTCATCCAGACCGGAGGGCGGTCAACAATCCAAAAGAGACAGTGAACTTTTTGGACCAGCCGGCCCTACAGCTTCATCTTCACTTAAAGGCATCTGTATCTTCACCTAGCCATAGCCCCAAAATCACTTCTCTTCATCTGAAGCATCCGCACTACCCTGACCCTCCCAGGCCTATGCTCTCTGCGGCCTCGGTTACCGCACGGTTTCAAACTTGACCTTAGGGCCGGGCCAGTTTCGATAAAGTGACGGGGCCCGAGAAGTACACCCGGCACATCAGAACACTTCTGCTGACTCTTCCTCAAAACTCACGTACCTCCTGTCCCTGGTGCACTGACCATGTGTCACCAACTATCACAGAAGGTAAAGGGGGTTTTTTTCCCCTTTTCTCTAGTTCCCCTTGAACCCTCTTTAGCACATCTATTTTCAAATATCGGTAAATCATAAAGTCTATTTCACAGACCTTTAAGCTCCTCCCCCATGGTCTCTGACCATTTTAACTACCTGTTCAAATGATTGGGACTGTAAAGGGCTGATCGTTTTTTTTTTGCAGTAAACATAAATTTTATCCGCTAAGTCTCCAGCGAATTGTAATGTTCTACTGTAACAACAGCATTCTTATATAAGCCTTAGACTTATTGAGCAGCATTTGCTCTTGCAACGAAGAGATTCTCTGAAACCTTCCCTTTTTTTTCATTGACCTTCTCACAAGAAGCTCATGGCTTTCATCACACTCCTTCATCACAGTTTGGAGTTTTTTTCTGAGAAGTCATCAATTCATCTGGTACCTGTTGGACTCTTTTATGTCTTCGCCCCTTCTTCAGGCTCTTCTGGTAAACATGCTCAGAAGCCCTACCGTCAGTTTTTACATTCTACCTCTTCAGTCACATCATTATGGTCTCCAATATTTCCATTTATTCCGGCTTTCAAGTTCTCCTTGATAGCTGCATCTGTATACTCAGAACCCGCCGGATTCTTCCTTCCACCACGTTCTGCATCCCATCTGAGCTCCCGTGTGTCTGCAGCGGCAATGGAGTGACACATCGCTTTTTTTCCCCATTTGTTGGGACGTGGCTCCGATGTAGACTCCATGAAAGTGCGCTTGAGCTCACCAACGCCAGCCTGATGTCTAAAAAATCTCATCTTGTGACTTATCCAGATCCTTGGTGTCACTGGGGAACACCGCTGGGGCTCCGGGCGCCGAACTTCCAGCCTGAGCTTCACGAGTTGCAGCTACTGATCCGAACCGCAACCCTTTCCACCCGCTGTTTTTCGGCAGAAACAGATTCCTGGACAGAGTCAGTCCCCATATCTTCAGTCTTGTTCCTCACAGCTTCACTTGAGACCTCAGCTTCTGATGAGGCACTGGCTTGGTGACTACCACTTCTATGGCTTTTTCCACCTCTGCAGCATTTCCCTCAGATTTCCTTGGCATGATACAGATCCACACCATACCTTGGTTAACTTCACATTTCCAAAAAGCATCTACTTGGCTGTGTTCATTTCAGAGTCCTGCCTTAAAGCTCAGCTCTCCTCCTTTCACCTTAATCTTCGCCAGGGAACCGGCCAACTGTAAAACATCTTCAGATGCCATCTTCTGTTCCGACTGAAAGGGTCAGCATCAGCCTTCCTCTCAGGACTCTCAACCTCCTCTGCTACCATGCCTTCCTCATTTGCACTGGTTGCTTGATTGTCATCAGATGATTCACTATCACTACCACTATCCCTGTCTGACCCCTTTTTCTCAGCCACATCTGGCTCACTTTCAGGTTATACACTTCATTTTAAATTCACATCCTGCTCACTGTCAGGGTTATACAATTCATTTCTCATTCACATCCTGCTCACTTTCAGGGTTATACACTTCATTTTCATTCACATCCTGCTCACTGTCAGGGTTATACAATTCATTCTCATTCACATCTTGATCTGGAACCTTAGTTAACATGTCATCCACAACATTAACTTCACCATCTGTCCCTGGTTTTCCCTCAGGCAGTCCCTCAAGTTATGGACTATGTGACAACCCCAGCACTATACTTCCAAATAGCTCAGGTACTAGGACTGGCTCACGACCTCTCCCTGGACTTCAGTGTCCCATACAACAGGTGAGTGTTTTATGGCAACATGAGGAAACCTCTCCTCAGACCAGGCTCTTGGGAAACCTCATTTAGAACATTATATTTTCCTGGCCGTTTTAAGAGAGGGGTCTCGCCACTGCTCCCCTCTCAAAATTGTCACAGGACACAGGTAAGTCAGGGACACTCGTTCCCGAGAACCACCATCCTCGTCTCCCAACATCACCTGCAAAGGAATTTCATCACTATCACAGTCATCATTATTATCAATATCTTATCATGATTATGATCAGTATCATCATCACTATCATGATCATCATCATTATCATTATCAGCATCACATCATTATCATGGTCATCATCATTATCAGATCATCATCATTATCATTATCATCATCATCATCATCATTATCACATAAGTTTAAACGGCCCACTAGCATTGTGTTCCGCCCCTCGGGGCTGCGCACCCTCAATAGGAGCTTCTCACACAGTCCATCAGAAACATTTTTCCCCCAGAGACCCTTAGATCGGGGAAAGTCATTACCCAATATGACGGGGTGCACCCGGTTCTTCACTACCCCCACTTCACATAAACCTCCCCGCGTTTGGGGATCAAGGGCCACGACAGTCTCTGGGTAGACTTTGGTGTCTCCATGGACACACACCACACTCAGGGTTTATCAGGGATGAAGTCCCTATCAACAGGCTGTCCCATACGGAAGTCACTGGACTCTCTGAGTCCAAGAGGGCCTGTGCTGGCAGTCATTTACAACCACCGGGGACCCCTGTGTCAAGTCTCTTCGGCTGAGTGGGAAACACACACAGGCTCTGCGCAGGGAAGAGGGATCCGCCAACATCACAACACATAGGCTCCCCCTCTATTGGACAGTTGGCTGCAATTTCACGACATCTCCAACACTGTCCATCACACTCTCCCCACCCACACGACCCCAACAGCTGGAACGCTCTTACCGGGAGAGTTCGGCGTCCAGGGAACTCCGAAGTGACGACCTCTCAACGGCTGGTCACGGAGGCATTTCCTTGGTGGCGAAGGCCCTCTCCATCAGGCTGACCAGACATTGGCGTCCTGGTGGTCTTCTTTGTCCGACCCTCTGGCTGTACCTCAGGAGGACGTGCTTTGGGTGTAGGCGCCCCACTATCACCTTTTCAACTCCATAATCAGGTTTGCTGACTGCAGACTCCCAACTGCATCCCAGTCATGAACTCCCCTGGCAGGGGCTGTCACCGTAAACACCCAGCCGGGTAAGAATCTCCGCTTTCAGCTTGGCAAAGTCTTGGCTGTCCTGCTCGCTCCAGGTCAGCAAAAGGCCCTTTGGGTTCTCCCAATAAAGATAGGGTGCGACCATCATGGCCCTTCAGATAGGGGCAGATTCTCCTTCTCTGCCAGTCCCTCAAACCTATTTGAGATAAAACCTCCACATCATAACGAGGTGTCATCTTTTTCAGGGACCGTCTTTACCGCCTTCTTTACGCGGACAATGCAGGTGACTTTGCAACATTACTTTGGGACGATGCGCTGCAAGTCTTTTGTAGTGCTGCAACCTGCTCAAAAAACACCCGGTTATTCTCCTGCTGCTGCTGCAGAATTGCTGCTGGGCCTGCTGCATGCGCTGCTGGTGCTGCAGGCGCTGGCCGCTCCATGCTCTGCTCCTGCTCCGCTGGGCCTGGGACCAGGTACTCAACGCCTCCTCCATACTGCTGGACTTATCGTCTCAACCACGGCAGTCTTATGTTGCACATTAACTTGCGCCATTTGTTCAAACAGCGCCTCCATGCGTCATCCATGCTGTCAGACTTCTCTGTCTCAACAACGGCAGTCTTCACTCAAGACATACACACTCCACATCTTTTCCACAGAAAATCAGCTTTGCTGTGCAGACACTCTTTTTTTTTTTTTCCTCTGCTAACTTTATTAGGGCCACTGTCTCTTTAAGACTGCTCCAACAGACGTTTCTCCTTTATTGATACATTTTTTTTTTTTTTTCTTTGCAAAGTCTATTAGGGCTACTGTAAGTTCTTTGTACATGTTTCTTGAAACTCAGTTTTTTTTTCCGTCAGCCATTTTGCTTTCTGTCTTGCTGCAGCTATCTTGCCCTCAGTCCAATATGGAGTTTCCAGCTTTCATGTTCCCGCCCTGATATCTCTCCCTCTTGCTTCTTAAGCAGCCACAGCTGAGCAATCAGTGCTTCAGAATCTAGCCTGCAGTGAACCTGTGACCTGACTCCTGGAAGCCTTGGACTTTGTACTCCAGCTATTCCTACTGAGGAACTCTGGAACACTTGTGGACTCTGGAACCCTGCTCTTTGAAAGATCCACGTTTGCATGGACTTACGGTAACAGAAGAAGAAGATCCTGAACCTGTTGTGGAGAGTGATTGCTGAGCTTAAGTTACTCTGGCCTGCTGTGTCTCCTGCTTCTGTATCTGCAAACTGTGTGACTATTTTTGCCACTTGTATAAGTAATACAAGACCTTCTATATCAAACCTGTGTCTCAGTATTTTCATCGCACCCAAGCACAAGACGCTATATGAACTGTACTACATACATTACAAGATTCTGAAGCCAAAAACGTTAGTGTCTGCTGGGTCTGGAAAGGCTGTGTCTGCTGTAACTGTGGATATTAGACGTCCGTTGTACTTTCTGTGATGACAGTGGTTGTGACTTCTCACAACCATTCCAGGTGAGCAATTCCCTTAAGTTTTTTTTCTGCAGTGTTACCACAGGTAAACACTAATTGTTTTTTTTTTTTCTTTCCTCTTTTGTGTCTGCTGTAACTGTGGAAATCAGATGTCCATTGAACTTTCTGTGATGATAGTGGTTGTGACTTCTCACAACCATTCCAGGTGAGCATTTCCCTTAATTTTTTTTTTCTCTCTGCAGTAGAGTTGAGCGATACTTTCCGATATCCTAAAAATATCGGAATCGGAATGGTATCGCCGATATCACTAAAATACGGCGATACCCGATACCGATACCGGAAGTCCCCATGTAAGTCTATGGGACAAAAAATCGCAACTAAAAAAACCCCATTCTTTTCCTTGTAAACACTAATATACACACATAGAATACATATATATATATATATACATGTCATTGTGACATATATATATACATATATTATAGTTTATACACTTCTACATATAAAAAAATCCTCTGATTCAATTGCCGGGTAAAGCCGGCTTCAGAGAAAAGACAGAAGCACACGACATGAAATGACACTTGGTGTACATAGGGTTAACCATGTCTTTTCATGTCGTTTGCTATCTGATTTGCACAAACAATTAAATCAGTCTATGTGTGCAAAATTTCACACCTGTAGGGTTAATTAAAGGTGTAAAATTCGTTGTAAAAAAAACGGACTTTTTTGCTACGAAATTTACACCTTTAATAACCCCTACAGGTGTGAAATTTTGCACACAAGTCTGATTTAATTGTTTGTGCAAATTAAAATAGCAAAGGACATGAAAAGACATGGTTAACCCTATGTACACCAAGTGTCATTTCATGTCGGGTCATAGGTCATAGGTGTTCGGGTCTGGATGCCGAACTTTACTGTTCGGGTTCGCCCATCTCTACTTGCAAAATCACCAATCTATAGCACTAGCTTCTCCAAGAGCAGTTTCTCCTAATCACAGCTCTGACTATCCTGAGCTATGTGCTTGTTCAAGTGCCATTAAATCCTATATGTACCGTAAATACAGTGATAGCATTGTACATTAAAAACAAATCACTAATAGCTGAATGTGTTACAGCAGAACTTTAATAGTTCTACTAATACTATAACTCAGCCTATCCTATCAGAAACAAAGAAGTAAAGAGCAACATAGCTCTGACCTGCTCCAAGAACAAATTGAGAATATTTTTTTAAAATTGTAACCACAACAATACCAGCACATTAAAAAGTTGTTGTTGTCCAATGTCCATATAGTACTATATTATGCTAAACAGTGGCCAGAGACCCGCCATACCATGCCACAATAGTCCCATAGTTTGTTTTCATAGGACAGTGCGATCTGTGCCTGCACACAGCCATATACTTTGCATAAAGTACCATATTCTACCTACAAAGAACCAAATTGTGTGTTTGCAGTCCCACAATGACCTATATTGCACCCAATAAACTACACATTAGACCCAAATTAGAGTAATACTTGCCCATGTACATAGATGCCAGAGAGAACCACGTTTGTAAGTACTGTTTATAACAACGCACATTATTCCATATTGTCCCTGTTTGATTGATCCGATTCCTAACTGAAGGTGGTTTTCCAATCCTTAAAGAAAACTTCAAACTTGCTCCAAATAGTAAAACATAATCTAATATATCATGTTTTACCCTTACCCCTCCTGTGCTGCTGGCCACAGGACCAACCATGTGTTTGCTTTCCATTGCGCTTGACAGCAGTGATGGCTGCCTGAGTGACATGGCATTCAATCGACCTCAAAGCATGGTTAACAACTCCTGAAGGTTCTCAGCTCCCAAAACTTCATGAATGGGCTAATCTCTAAATCCCACCCTTGCCCACCAAATTGTATAAAATATAGACATGCGGACCCTCGATTTTACCTGATCCGTAGACCATATTGTTTTATAACCATTCAGGAGTTAGGAACACTCGGGCCCACAACAAGATACTTCTCTTTTATATCCTAAATATGCATGAAAGCTAATATTCTGTTACTTTTGATGATGCCAAACCCTATATAGATTTGTATAATCATTGGGTCACATGGCAAAACAAAAATAGGGACAAAGTCAAGTTTGACACCAAATCAGACAAATTCACATTTAGAGAATCAAAGAACAATCAGACTAATGATCTGTTTGAGAACTGGGTACACCTTTAGAATACATATAGCCAGTGGCACAACATAAATCTTTTACACGTCAATGAAAAGTCAAAAAACATGGCCCTCTATAATTGAAAAAAAAATAGTTTGCGCACATAAAAACTACAAGACACAAAAGGATCTGTAGAAAAATAGGAATATGCATGTGTCAAATGGAAAACAATACATAAATTCAGACGCACTCTGTAGAACATTTGAGATGCAGATGTAATAATAACAGTAATAAATAAATATTGCACTAAGACCCGTGGAAAAAGGTGATGAGAAAAGCCTGTAGTCTATTATGTAGTAAACCCCAAACAAAGGACTAAATAGTCATAATACGCATAAGGTATTTATTCATATGGGTATTAATATGGACAAACCCTGAAAAAGAAAAGAGGTCCTCTTTAAACGATGGAGCAGAAAAACGCTGCAGAAATCCTAAAAACCTTTTATGCAGAAAGGTCAGAAAAATTGACACTGTCCCGGCCGTGACAGCTCAGATGAATGAGTATAGTGGTGCACTGTGGAGAAAATAGTCCTGTTTGCACAGGTTTTACCTGACAACCCCGATGGGTCACTTGCAATAGAAAGTCCAATTTCATCCTCCTCTGGCCTGCTGACAACCCCGATGGGTCACTTGCAGTAAAAGCCTGACTTCAAACCTCCTATGGCCCGCAGACGAAACTTACATCCGTTGAAGAAAGCCGGTGATCTCTGGCCTCCATGGCCAGATCAGGAACGCCGGCTGATGAGTTGAATCCCACTAGGAAGAAGGATGTGGGCAGGACCTGTTGGTAAACTAGCCTGCCTCAAGCACAGTAGTACACAAAATCGCAATATCTAACTGTCCCTCAGAGTGAGCAAGTAGCGTTCCTGTCCCTAACTGAGTTCACAGCACAGTGACGCTAAAATGGCTGCGGCGCCTTTTATATGCATTTTTGACATCAATTTCAGCAGCCAATCACAGCCATGCCATTAGTTAAGATGACCGCAGCATTACAGGATGTGCCCACACTTCAATAAGATACATCATTGGCTGACTAACATCACATTTTCCTCTCAAAGAATTATGGGAACTTCCGATTCCGGTATACGATATTGAAAAAGTATCGGAATTAAGTAACGGAATTCCGATAACGCGAATATCGGCCGATACCCATACTTCGGTATCGGAATGCTCAACACTACTCTGCAGTGTTACCACAGGTAAACACTATTGTTTTTTTTTTTCTCCTCTCCTTCCGTGCTCCTGTCTTAAAAAAATCTGGAAAATGGAGGCCCGCATAAAGGAACTTTGCGGAGTGACTGATAATATCCTTGCAGATTTACAGACTAAAAAAAAACCCGTTTTACAAACCTACAGACCTCACTAATCACAATTTGCAAGTGTTTGGACAGACTGCCCAGGATTTGCGAGCCAGGATGAGGGTTTTAGAGGAGCGAGTCCAGGCTCCTGCCGTAGCCCCAAGTTCTGGGATTCCCAATTGCCCCCTTTTCGTTTTGGCGGTGAACGTGAAAAATTCAGGGGATTTATTAACCAATGCAATTTGTTTTTTTCTGCACATGCTTCACAATTTCCCACTGAACGATCTAAAATGCTTACTATAAATTATGTTACTGACCAACAAGGCTTTGATGTGGGCAAACCCTCTGATTGAGACTGAGGATGAATGTTTTGTGATCAATCTTGATGCTTTCATTTCAGCCATGGGGCAGGTGTTTGATGACCCCAATAGAGGTGCAACAGCTGAAGCAGCCATGTTAACCTTGCGCCAAGGTAAGCACTCGGTAGCCGAATATGCCTTGGATTTCAGGAGATGGGCTCTTGATACCACCTGGGACAGTTCCGCCAAAAAATCTATTTTTTCGAATGGGGTTGTCTCCACTAATTAAGGATGAACTTGCTCTGCCGACCCTCCCACTGCGTTAGGTGATTTTATTAACTACTGCATCCGTATTGATGCTTGCCTGACTGAACGCAGGCAAGAGAGATGGTTCGAAAGCAATCGCACTAACCTTTTCCTACCTCCTCCCCAGTTAAGGAACCTTTGAGTAGGATCACACGGGAACCTGAACCTGAACCCATGCAGGTAGACTCTTTACAAAGACGGGTTAGTGATGCACGCAAAGAACATCGTTTTAAGGAAAATCTATGTTTCTATTGTGGTAAGTCAGGGCACTTCATTATAAACTGCCCCAGCCGTTCTCGTAAGACTACTGCAGCACTCATTCACTGTGAGTGTTGCGAGAGGAGATCTGTCAGGTCCGAGCCTCAGGCTCCAGAGAGATCTGCAGCAACAGATATTGATTTCTCGGACTTAAACTCCGTTACTTCTGAGGACGATGACTGTGTAAACGCTGCAATTTTTCAAGTTTTCCTCAGCAGTGTCCCAGCTGATTGTAGGAAAAACAATTCCATTGCTTCCTTTCCATCAAACTCTGGGTTGACTCAGTCTGGGTGTCTAGCTCTGCTATGATCGACTCAGGGGCAAGTGGGAATTTTATGGATGTCTCCTTTGCTCTGAAACATGGGATACGTTCAGTGAAGAAGGCTACTCCAGTACAGATGGAAACTGTGGATGGCTCCCTGCTGACCTCTGGACCAGTGGATCAGGAAACGGAGCCTTTGAGGGTCCTTATGGGTAAAGATCATCAAGAGAAACTGTCCTTTATGCTTATCTCTTCTCCCCACTTTCCCATTATTCTAGGGCTACCATGGCTGCAGGCTCAAAACCCTACCATTAACTGGGAGACCAAGGAATTACACTTTCCAGAGAAACAGATGAGTCCAGAAGTTTCAGCTTGCTCTGTTCCTAAAGGAACCATGTCAGTCCCTGAACTACCAGCTGTAATACCAGGACTATGTGGATTTATTTGACAAGAAGAACGCTGACCAGCTTCCCCCTCAACGTCCATATGATTGTCCAATTGAATTATTGCCTGGAGCAGAGATACCTTTTGGTAAGATCTACCCCCTGGCGGGGCCTGAGCTAAAGGCTTTAAAGGATTACATAGACGAAAATCTAGCCAAGGGCTTCATACGCCCCTCTTCATCTCCTGCAGGGGCATCCATCTTCTTTGTGAAGAAGAAAGATGGATCTCTGAGACCCTGCGTAGACTATAGGGAACTCAATAAGGTTACTATTAGAAACCGTTATCCATTGCCTTTAATCCCTGAGTTATTGGAGAGAGTGCGGCATGCCAAAATTTTCTCTAAATTGGATCTCCGTGGGGCCTATAACTTGGTCCGTATTAGACCTGGGATGAATGGAAGACTGCATTCAGGTCACGCTATGGACACTTTGAATATCTAGTTATGCCTTTTGGTCTGAGTACCCCGCCCCAGCCACTTTCCAACACTTGGTGAATGACATCTTCAGGGATCTCCTAGATACATTCGTGGTGATTTATTTGGATGATATTCTAATTTTTTCTAACTCCACAGAGGAACATCATGGACATGTGAGAATGGTCTTGGAACGTCTAAGACAAAACCATCTTTACATCAAACTTGAAAAGTGTGAATTCCATAGACCGAAATTCAATTTCTGGGGTATGTACTGTCTACACAAGGAATTAGTATGGATGGAAGCAAGACCCAAGCCATCAAGGATTGGCAAGTCCTAGAAATGTGAAGGAGGTGCAGCGCTTCATCGGGTTTTGCCAATTTCTATAGACGTTTTCATTAGGAATTTCTCTGAGGTAGTGTCACCTATCACCCAACTTACCCGGAAAGAGTCTAGGTTCTCCTGGACTCCCCAAGCCCAGGAAGCATTTTTCCCGTCTAAAAGATAAATTTACCACCGCACCTATCTTGGTACATCCCAACCCCGAACTTGCCTTCATAATAGAGGTGGATGCTTCAGACTGTGCCGTTGGAGCTATACTCTCTCAGAGAACAGGTGAGAAGAATGTCTTGCATCCCTGTGCCTTCTTTTCCCAGCAGTTGTCTTCGGCTGAGAGGAACTACGATGTGGGCAATAGAGAGTTGTTGGCCATTATTGCCGCCTTCAAGGAATGGAGACACATTCTTCAGGGAGCTGCACAGCAAATAGTCGTCCTGACAGACCATCGTAACCTTGAATTTATCAGGTCGGCTAAGTGCCTGACTCCTCGCCAGGCTCGCTGGAATCTTTTCTTAAACCAATTTAATTTTGTCATTTCTTATAGACCTGGATCGCGCAATGGAAAGGCTGATGCACTCTCTAGGATTCATTCAGCAGAGAACCCGTCCACTTACTCCTCCTAAGACTATTCTTCCTGACTCTAGATTCCTGGGACTGATTCATAATCAAGACCTACTTAAGGACATCAAGGAAGCATACCATGCGGATTCCTTGTTGGCACAACCCCCAAGGGACGTAAGTCTTGTCTTTAAGAATGGTGTGTGATTCTGGGACAACGTCTGTATATTCCTGAAACAGTCAGATTGAGAGTATTGCAACTCATTCACGATTCCAAGATAGCTGGGCATAGAGGAATTCTAAAGACACAGGAATTTCTTTCTCGTTTCTTTTGGTGGCCCACTTGCAGGAAGGATGTTTTAAACTATGTCACTTCATGTGAAGTCTGTGCAAGATGCAAAACACCTCGCTCCTCACCAACTGGTCTGTTACAACCTCTTCCCACCCCGTCCCGCCCGTGGGGATCCATTTCTATGGACTTCATTGTGGAGTTACCAACCTCTCAAGGGAAAAACAACCATTCTAGTGGTGGTTGATCGTTAACAAAGGCAGCTCATTTTATCCCTTGTGTCGGCTTACCCACTGCAAAACAGACATCAGATTTGATGATTAAAGATGTGTTTCGCTTACATGGAGTACCGGATGAGGTTATTTCGGATCGAGGGGTGCAATTCACTTCAAGGTTTTGGCAAAATTTCTGTGCAGCATTGGACATTAAAGTAAACCTTTCTTCTGCTTTTCATCCCCAGACTAATGGACAGACCGAACGAACCAATCAAACTCTGGAGCAGTATCTCCGCTGCTTTATCTGCCACCTACAGGATGATTGGGTGGATCTACTTCCATTGGCTGAGTTCTCTTATAACAACTCTCAGAGCGCCTCCACTAAGCAGTCTCCTTTTTACTCCAATCTAGGTTATCATCCTAACATTCTTCCACGATTTCCCATAGAAACGCCTTTACCAGCAGTGGCTGAATGTAACGCTGGTATTGTCTGTACTTTGTTTTCCAGCGTTACTTTGCATGTTTTTTGCATTAACCCTTTTGCTCCTTTCCCCCTAACCAGCTGGGATACTGTTGTCTGTTACCTATATGGATGCTGCTCAGTTCCCGGCTCTGCTGCGTACCCGTACTTGCGTGAGTGGCTCCGCTGCTTTGCATGACCGCCCGCATGTGCGGTTCCTGACTTGCTGTGAAAGCCGTCCGTAGCTTGCAAAGTCCTCTGCAGTGGTGCATGACTTACTGCGTGGTTGGCAGCAGCCATTGTTGGGTTCCCTCTGTGTTGTGCTGTCTGGCTCTGCATAGGGGGCGCGGCCCACACCTGTCCTGCTTTTATGTGGATTGGGTGTTTACTAGAATTACTGCTCCAGCCTATCGCTGTGAAGCAGCTCATATATAAAGTTCCCCAGCCCTAGTGGGCGTTGCCAGAGCTTCGCATTGAATCCACACTGAATCCCTGAACCTAGCCGTATGTGGTTGTGTGTTCAGCTCCTGCTCTGAAGTTGATCAGCTCTGGAGAGCTGATTCCCTGTTTCCTGCTGTGTCTTGTTCCCTGATCCTGGATCAAACCCGGTACCTGAATGTCTGAATTGTGTCTTGTGTTTCCGCCTATGCTGGGGGCTGATTACCCAGATCGCCGTTCCTGGAGGCTGTATATCCAGGCCTGTTCCTGCTGTGTCTAATTACCTGAACCCCTGATCTTAGATCGCATCCTGTACCTGACTTTCTGAACTGTGTCCTCTGTGTTATGTTCCTGAAATCCTGCTGTGTCCAGAACCCTGTGCCAGTGACTGTGAATCCTTGCTATATAACCTGAGTTCATCTTGGAAGGAGGAGTCCGGTGTGTGCTGAGTTTCTGTTACTCTGTGCTCAGCCTCTGTGCAATCCCCGGCCAGCTCCCGTTGAGCCTGGCGGGGCTTGCACCAGACCGCTGGGTTCCTTTTCAGGTCGCTGCCAGATGTCCGGTTCCTATGCCTGATGACCATGGCCTGATGTCCGATGTCCGACGACCACTTCCAGATGTCCGGATCCTATCCTTCTTGCCTGATGTCCGGATCCTGCCGATCATTGCCAGATGTCCGGAGCCTGCTGATCGGTGCCAGATGTCCGGAGTCCGAGGCCTGTGTTCCAGTCCGTGTTCCTGTGATTCAATCCATGTTCCTGTCCGTGTTCCTGACTCCCTGAGACCCAGTCCGTGTTCCTGTCTGTGTTCCTGACTCTCTGAGATCCAATCCGTGTTCCTGTTGTTCCTGTGCAGTCTAACTCTGTTTCAGCCATCAGCTCCTGATTCCAGTTACCTGTCTGTTACCTGTCGGCTTGCCTGTCTGCCATCCGTCTGCAGTTCCTTCCAGAGGTTAGGACGTCATCTGCAGAGATCCCCGGCTCTTGCCTGCTCACCTAGGAGCGATCATCTGCCATCCGACTGCAGCTCCATCCGGAAGTTCGGACATCATCTGCAGAGATCCCCGGCTCTTGCCTGCTCACCTGGGAGCGATCATCTGCCATCCGACTGCAGCCTACCTGGAGGCTCCACCATATCAGGTCGTATATACCTGCCTGTCTAGAGACTGCCTGGTCACTTACTGTGACAACCTGCCTGTCTAGAGACTGCCCTGGTCACTTGCCGTGACAACCTGCCTGTCCCAGAGACTGCCCTGGTCACTTTCCGTGACAACCTGCCTGTCCCAGAGACTGCCCTGGTCACTTGCCGTGACAACCTGCCTGCCTGGTCACTTGCCGTGACAACCTGCCTGCCTGGTCACTTGCCGTGACAACCTGCCTGCCTGGTCACTTGCCGTGACAACCTGCCTGCCTGGTCACTTGCCGTGACAACCTGCCTGCCTGGTCACTTGCCGTGACAACCTGCCTGCCCTGGTCACTTTCCGTGACAACCTGCCTGTCCCAGAGACTGCCCTGGTCACTTTCCGTGACAACCTGCCTGTCCCAGAGACTGCCCTGGTCACTTTCCGTGACAACCTGCCTGCCTGGTCACTTGCCGTGACAACCTGCCTGCCTGGTCACTTGCCGTGACAACCTGCCTGCCTGCCTGGTCACTTGCCGTGACAACCTGCCTGTCCCAGAGATTGCCTTGGTCACTAGCCGTGACAACCTGCCTGTCCCAGAGACTGCCTGGTCACTTGCTGTGACAACCTGCCTGTCCCAGAGACTGCCTTGGTCACTTGCCGTGACAACCTGCTTGTCCTGCCGGTTCCTCCTTGGTCTACCCTGTGATGACGTCTGTCCTGGGTCGGTGTCTGATGTTCTCCTGCTGAGCCTGTGCTACGCCTGAGGCCTGAGAGAGAGGCCATACTAGTATGCCCGTGCCAGATGATCCTGGACTTCATCAACCCGTGATGACCCCGCCATCGTCTGAAGTCTGTCTGAGGTCGGTGTCTGATGTTCTCCTGCTGAGCCTGTGCTACGCCTAAGGCCTGAGAGAGAGGCCGTCCAAGTATGCCCGTGCCAGATAACCCTGGACTGCATCTACCCGTGATGTCCTCCAGCACTCGTCTGTGATCCTAAGTCGTGTACCCTTCTCTGATGTGCGGAATCGGGAGCCCGGTCTTATGTTCTGTTTTATGTACTGTGTTTCTTTAAGTAAACTTTATGTTTCTTCTTACCTGAAGTTGTGCGGTGTTGTCTAGTCCTGCAGGTCGCCACCTTGCCCACATGCTCAGCTGCCACGGATCCCGGTCGCTGCCCTTCCCTAGTCCGGGCAGGCCCGGGTCTCCCTCCGTGGTCCAGTGGGTCCACATTCTCATCATCTGGGACCCATGCCTCACGTCGTCGTGGACTGGCGGCGTGGGAGCATTGGCTAGCTAGGCAAGCTATGCCATGTCCCGGCGCCCCACAGCCGTGGGAAGCGCTACAGTAAGCTCTGGCCATGGACTCCGCTGAGCATGTGCGGTCTGCAGGACTTTCTCCAAGCTCCACCTGATGTGTGAACTAGACTACTTGGTCCCCACAGGGTAAGTGGACTAGATGGCTCGATTCCCCGCTTGGTCAGCGGTTCGGACTTTTCGAGCTATTAACTCTGCTGCCATATTGTGAACTATGGGACTTACCGCCAAACCCAAGTGAATTTTTCTGGGGAATTTTTTTTTACTTGGGTCTTCAGAAGAGGGGGCCTGAGGAGGGGGATACTGTAACGCTGGTATTGTCTGTACTTTGTTTTCCAGCGTTACTTTGCATGTTTTTTGCATTAACCCTTTTGCTCCTTTCCCCCTAACCAGCTGGGATACTGTTGTCTGTTACCTATATGGATGCTGCTCAGTTCCCGGCTCTGCTGCGTACCCGTACTTGCGTGAGTGGCTCCGCTGCTTTGCATGACCGCCCGCATGTGCGGTTCCTGACTTGCTGTGAAAGCCGTCCGTAGCTTGCAAAGTCCTCTGCAGTGGTGCATGACTTACTGCGTGGTTGGCAGCAGCCATTGTTGGGTTCCCTCTGTGTTGTGCTGTCTGGCTCTGCATAGGGGGCGCGGCCCACACCTGTCCTGCTTTTATGTGGATTGGGTGTTTACTAGAATTACTGCTCCAGCCTATCGCTGTGAAGCAGCTCATATATAAAGTTCCCCAGCCCTAGTGGGCGTTGCCAGAGCTTCGCATTGAATCCACACTGAATCCCTGAACCTAGCCGTATGTGGTTGTGTGTTCAGCTCCTGCTCTGAAGTTGATCAGCTCTGGAGAGCTGATTCCCTGTTCCTGCTGTGTCTTGTTCCCTGATCCTGGATCAAACCCGGTACCTGAATGTCTGAATTGTGTCTTGTGTTTTCCGCCTATGCTGGGGGCTGATTACCCAGATCGCCGTTCCTGGAGGCTGTATATCCAGGCCTGTTCCTGCTGTGTCTAATTACCTGAACCCCTGATCTTAGATCGCATCCTGTACCTGACTTTCTGAACTGTGTCCTCTGTGTTATGTTCCTGAAATCCTGCTGTGTCCAGAACCCTGTGCCAGTGACTGTGAATCCTTGCTATATAACCTGAGTTCATCTTGGAAGGAGGAGTCCGGTGTGTGCTGAGTTTCTGTTACTCTGTGCTCAGCCTCTGTGCAATCCCCGGCCAGCTCCCGTTGAGCCTGGCGGGCTTGCACCAGACCGCTGGGGTTCCTTTTCAGGTCGCTGCCAGATGTCCGGTTCCTATGCCTGATGACCATGGCCTGATGTCCGATGTCCGACGACCACTTCCAGATGTCCGGATCCTATCCTTCTTGCCTGATGTCCGGATCCTGCCGATCATTGCCAGATGTCCGGAGCCTGCTGATCGGTGCCAGATGTCCGGAGTCCGAGGCCTGTGTTCCAGTCCGTGTTCCTGTGATTCAATCCATGTTCCTGTCCGTGTTCCTGACTCCCTGAGACCCAGTCCGTGTTCCTGTCTGTGTTCCTGACTCTCTGAGATCCAATCCGTGTTCCTGTTGTTCCTGTGCAGTCTAACTCTGTTTCAGCCATCAGCTCCTGATTCCAGTTACCTGTCTGTTACCTGTCGGCTTGCCTGTCTGCCATCCGTCTGCAGTTCCTTCCAGAGGTTAGGACGTCATCTGCAGAGATCCCCGGCTCTTGCCTGCTCACCTAGGAGCGATCATCTGCCATCCGACTGCAGCTCCATCCGGAAGTTCGGACATCATCTGCAGAGATCCCCGGCTCTTGCCTGCTCACCTGGGAGCGATCATCTGCCATCCGACTGCAGCCTACCTGGAGGCTCCACCATATCAGGTCGTATATACCTGCCTGTCTAGAGACTGCCTGGTCACTTACTGTGACAACCTGCCTGTCTAGAGACTGCCCTGGTCACTTGCCGTGACAACCTGCCTGTCCCAGAGACTGCCCTGGTCACTTTCCGTGACAACCTGCCTGTCCCAGAGACTGCCCTGGTCACTTGCCGTGACAACCTGCCTGCCTGGTCACTTGCCGTGACAACCTGCCTGCCTGGTCACTTGCCGTGACAACCTGCCTGCCTGGTCACTTGCCGTGACAACCTGCCTGCCTGGTCACTTGCCGTGACAACCTGCCTGCCTGGTCACTTGCCGTGACAACCTGCCTGCCCTGGTCACTTTCCGTGACAACCTGCCTGTCCCAGAGACTGCCCTGGTCACTTTCCGTGACAACCTGCCTGTCCCAGAGACTGCCCTGGTCACTTTCCGTGACAACCTGCCTGCCTGGTCACTTGCCGTGACAACCTGCCTGCCTGGTCACTTGCCGTGACAACCTGCCTGCCTGCCTGGTCACTTGCCGTGACAACCTGCCTGTCCCAGAGATTGCCTTGGTCACTAGCCGTGACAACCTGCCTGTCCCAGAGACTGCCTGGTCACTTGCTGTGACAACCTGCCTGTCCCAGAGACTGCCTTGGTCACTTGCCGTGACAACCTGCTTGTCCTGCCGGTTCCTCCTTGGTCTACCCTGTGATGACGTCTGTCCTGGGTCGGTGTCTGATGTTCTCCTGCTGAGCCTGTGCTACGCCTGAGGCCTGAGAGAGAGGCCATACTAGTATGCCCGTGCCAGATGATCCTGGACTTCATCAACCCGTGATGACCCCGCCATCGTCTGAAGTCTGTCTGAGGTCGGTGTCTGATGTTCTCCTGCTGAGCCTGTGCTACGCCTAAGGCCTGAGAGAGAGGCCGTCCAAGTATGCCCGTGCCAGATAACCCTGGACTGCATCTACCCGTGATGTCCTCCAGCACTCGTCTGTGATCCTAAGTCGTGTACCCTTCTCTGATGTGCGGAATCGGGAGCCCGGTCTTATGTTCTGTTTTATGTACTGTGTTTCTTTAAGTAAACTTTATGTTTCTTCTTACCTGAAGTTGTGCGGTGTTGTCTAGTCCTGCAGGTCGCCACCTTGCCCACATGCTCAGCTGCCACGGATCCCGGTCGCTGCCCTTCCCTAGTCCGGGCAGGCCCGGGTCTCCCTCCGTGGTCCAGTGGGTCCACATTCTCATCATCTGGGACCCATGCCTCACGTCGTCGTGGACTGGCGGCGTGGGAGCATTGGCTAGCTAGGCAAGCTATGCCATGTCCCGGCGCCCCACAGCCGTGGGAAGCGCTACACTGAAAGAATCACGTCTTTACAGAAGAATATGGATCTTCTAAAGGAGAATCTGGAATTGGCTCAGGA
The DNA here is from genome assembly GCA_033576555.1 of Oophaga sylvatica. Classification (NCBI taxonomy): domain Eukaryota; kingdom Metazoa; phylum Chordata; class Amphibia; order Anura; family Dendrobatidae; genus Oophaga; species Oophaga sylvatica. The sequence goes on from JARQOD010000001.1 coordinate 411,221,264, forward strand.
AATGTACAAGAAAGCAGCAGATAAATTTCGTAAACCTGCACCAGCTTTTAAGGTAGGAGACCTGGTCTGGCTGTCAACCAGAAATCTTAAGTTAAGGATTCCATCGTCTAAGTTGGGACATAAGTACATTGGACCCTATAAAATCAGTAAAATTATAAGTACCGTTGCTTGTCGTCTCCAACTGCCTAGAACTATGAGAATCCACCCTGTCTTTCATGTATCCCTACTAAAGGCTGCAACACCCAATACGTTTCCTGGACGTTCTTCTCCTTGCCCTGACCCAGTGCTAGTCGATGGTCAGGAAGAATTTGTGGTGGAAAGAATTCTAGATTCCAGGTTATACAGAAATCAGTTACAATATTTGATTAAATGGCAGGGCTACCCAGTGGAGGACAACTCATGGGAACCGGTCAATAACGTTAATGCTCCTCGTTTGCTCCGCCAGTTTCATCAGAGGTACCCAGACAAGCCTGGTCTGAGGCCATCCGGAGGTTGTCCCTAAGGGGGGAGTAATGTAAGGTTCTTTGTACATGTTCTTGAAACTCAGTTTTTCCGTCAGCCATTTTGCTTTCTGTCTTGCTGCAGCTATCTTGCCCTCAGTCAATATGGAGTTTCCAGCTTTCATGTTCCCGCCCTGATTCTCTCCCTCTTGCTTCTTAAGCAGCCACAGCTGAGCAATCAGTGCTTCAGAATCTAGCCTGCAGTGAACCTGTGACCTGACTCCTGGAAGCCTTGGACTTTGTACTCCAGCTATTCCTACTGAGGAACTCTGGAACACTTGTGGACTCTGGAACCCTGCTCTTTGAAAGATCCACGTTTGCATGGACTTACGGTAACAGAGAAGAAGATCCTGAACCTGTTGTGGAGAGTGATTGCTGAGCTTAAGTTACTCTGGCCTGCTGTGTCTCCTGCTTCTGTATCTGCAAACTGTGTGACTATTTTTGCCACTTGTATGAAGTAATACAAGACCTTCTATATCAAACCTGTGTCTCATGTATTTTCATCGCACCCAAGCACAAGACGCTATATGAACTGTACTACATACATTACAGCTACTGTCTCTTTAAGACTGCTCCAATCAGACGTTTTTGCTGACACACTTTTTTTTTCTCTGCTGCTGCTTCAACAGACTTCACCTTTATTGCTGTCTCTCGCCACTGTGCTGCACGCACATTCCAGCACCAATTGTAAGCTTTTCAGGGGATATAGCTCTGGGATCGCCGTCCGGGTAGACGGAGTGGCACGGAAACAGTTCATTCACAGACAGCAGTTCTGGTAAAAACTGGCCGCAAACAGTTTTATTAAAGTCCACAGCAAACAGAACATAAGCAAAACCAAATCATAAACATAAGCCCTGGGCTTGTCCAGCCACTTACTACACTTAGATAGATTTCCCTCTCTATCCGGTCCAGACTCTAACAGCCTGTCCCCAAAACAACACATATGTTCAGTAGTTACCAGCATGGAGTTTCACAGAGTCTCCTCCTTGTGTCTGAAGGCATATCCAGCGTCCAGACTTGAGAGAGCTCCCCTCCTATTCAGCAGCTATCCGCATGGATTCTCACAGAGACTACTCCTGTGTCCGGGGTACATCGAGCACCCAGACTGAGACAGCTCATACTACTGGAGACTCCTTCTTGTGCCTGGACTCCTTGTCCAGACTAAGCGAGCTCTCTGTCTGTGTTCGCAGACACCTACTTCTGGTCTCCTAATTAACAGCTGAGTGGTTTCAGGCCTGAGCTGCAAGTGTGTACTGAATGTAAGGTGTAGTGACCTTTCTCTACCACTAGGTTTACAAAGCCATACATTTCCCTTATACCAGTCAGCAAAGTATCTAGGTGAAATGTACACCCCATTCAACACACATACTCTCACTGTCTCACAATATATATATATATAGATATATATATGTCATTGTGACATATATATATATATATATACATATATTTATAGTTCATACACTTCTACATACTGTAAAAGCCGCTAATTCAATTGCCGGCTTTTGTGAAATGTGTGCAAAATTTCAGACATGTAGGGGTTAATTAAAGGTGTAAATTCGTTAAAAAAAAATGCGTGGGCTCCCGCTGTATTTTCTCCACCAGACAGACAAAGCAAGCGAGTGGGGCAGATAATAATAGCCTAGGGAGGGTACATTTTTTTTGTGCCCCCCCTGGCTACTAACATCTGCCCCCAGACACCCCAGAAAGGGCAAATCTCTAATTAGATTCGCCCTTTCTGGCACTTTGCCCGTCTATTCCCATTGCCCTGTAGCGGTGGCGAATGGGTTAATAAGAGGTTAAAGCCACCTTGTCTAATTGACAGCTCTCAATTATTAACCTGGCTTAAAGTCACCTTTCAATTGCAAGGTGGTTTTAACCCCTTATTAACCCATTCGCCACCGCTACAGGGCAATGGGAATAGACGGGCAAAGTGCCAGAAAGGGCTAATCTAATTAGAGATTTGCCCTTTCTGGGGTGTCTGGGGGCAGATGTTATTAGCCAGGGGGGCACAAAAAAAATGTACCCTCCCTAAGCTATTATTATCTGCCCCCACTCGCTTGCTTTGTCTGTCTGGTGGAGAAAATACAGCGGGAGCCCACGCATTTTTTTCAACGAATTTACACCTTTAATTAACCCCTACATGTCTGAAATTTTGCACACATACACTTATGTCATTGTAAGTTAAAACCATATATCAAAATACATGAAATGATATGGTTAACTGTGTGTAAACAATGTATCATTTCATGTCGGCTTCTGTGATTTCACAAAAGCCGGCAATTGAATTAGCGGCTATTATACTATGTAGCAGTGTATGAACTATAAATATATATATATGTATGTGTCACAATGACATGTATATATATATATATATATATATATATGTATTCTATGTGTATGTATCTAGTGTTTTGTGAGCTGTCAGTGTGATTTTACAGTAGCCGGGGATGAATTGCCGGCTTTTCAAAGGAGACTGGTGCGTATAAATCGGACAGCACTCGCATGGTGCGAGTGCTGTGCGATGATTTCTCGCACCCATTGACTTGCATTGGCGATTATCATGCCAAAATCGCATCAAATCGCAGCATGCTGTGATTTTTTTCTCACACCAATTTCTGATGAGAAAAAAAATCGCAAATGAGAACTCACCTATTGAATAACATTGGTCAGATTTGAATCCGATTTTTTTTCGGCTGAATATCATCCGTTTTCGGCGCCAGTGAGTATGAGCCCAAAGGAGAATAGTTCTCCAATAGATAGTAACATTTTGAAACCCTAGTATTACCACTATTTCCCCTGCAGTTTATATAGAATATGCACAGAATTTGTCTTTGAGGAAAATTTTTATCATTTGTCAAATAAATTAAAGCATTTTTCACGAATTGTAATTCCCTCTGCTGGTCATCCTTTTGGACAATAGTGCACTCAAATACAAACAATAACTACAGATTTTTGTTGCTGTGTTTGAGGCTCTCTCTGAATCTAATTAATTGGATTTGTAATTATCCCCTATATTACCAAACAGGTAGATTTTCCTTTTTGGGGTACCTGATGACAGGCCTGGGAAACTAATAAGGTTGAAAGCCTCAGGGACCATGATCTCTGAGCTGAACTATTATCTAATGTAACTTGCTAGCAATTAGTCCTGAACAAATAGTGTAGATCTTTGTTAGTCCAAGAGCTTAGCGATGAGCATCAGCCAACACTTGGGTGCAGACAATAGACAGGGCAAGCATCATTTACAGCACTGACCATCTGAAGAGATGACAGCTGAGGAGTGAGGTGTGCCATATAGCCCAAAGTGATCCACACAAGAAGGCTTCCTTTGATGATTAACCTCAGCACAGCCATATGGAGCCTGCACATACTTTGTAGTACAGGTACATGTGAAACATATGTAGGTACCTTTTATTATGCAACTGTAATGTGGCATAGGGAGGTAGCTGTGAGCGAGGTGCTCACATATCATGCCCCGGCATGTCACATGAAGGTAGGGGTCCTGGCTGGGTGTGTTGGCTTCGTCTATGAGGGCGCTACGCCCTTGCAGGCTGCATGATGTCGGTGACTTCGGCTGGCCATGACCAGGTGTTGAACGATTCAATGAGGGAGACCACCAATTAACTATAAACAGTTTTTTCCTGAACAGTAACTTGGTGGGAACTATGTACAATAGATAGCCGGTGGATAACTTCACAAACATTTCTTTTTGAACATGGAGTATCTTCATGCACATTTTCTGCATTCCTTCTCTAGTCTCACTTGCCTCTGCCTCATCTCTACCTTCACCACTACCCTCCACAGTACTTCAGGAGTCTCTCCAGTCCCCAATGATGGTACTACTGTCCAGTAAGTGGGTGTCCTGTACTTCAACCCACAATTCAGCATCCTTCTTTTCCCTTTAGGGAGCTAGATTGCCACTATGGCCTTTACTTAGTTTTTCTGCTTGCTGACGCCTTACAACTCCTGTCCTGGGCACTCTCTCTTCGTCTCACGTTCCGTTTTCCGTCCTGGCTCGTTACCTCTATGACTTGCAAACTTGGGGGCCATACTGCTAGGCGTCCTGTCCCAGGACCCATCTCCAGTGTATCACTCTGTCTTTCTGTCGCTTTTTCTCGTCCCTATTACAGATCTCGCTATCCACTTACTCGGTCTCCACTCACATCAGGGACACCTACGTCACGCCCTTCTGCTGACTTGTCAGACCTCTCAGGTCTTCTTCATTGCAGGTTGTGCCCTATCTGACAGAAAACTGTCACTGTCCCTTCACTGGGCTAGTCCCAGCTATGAACCCTTAGGGTATGTTTCCACGGTCAGGAAACAGTCCGGATTAGCTGCGTGTTTGACGCTGTGTGTTGGTGCAGCGTCAAACACGCAGCATCCAGATGTTACAGCATAGTGGAGGGGATTTCAAGAAATCCCGTCTTCACTATGCTGCAAAACACGCAGGAGGAAGACCTGCGTTTCCGGACATGCGGCGCATCTTTTTAGACCGCAGCATGTCCTATTCCCTTGCGGCGACGCTGCGGCGCCGCAAGGGAAATAACACAGGGCTATGTAGCACTGCGGTCATTCTGGATGTGTTCATGAACACATCCGGAATGACCGCGCGTTCAAAAGGGGACGGGGCTTTGGGCGGAGCGGACTTTCCGCTCCGTCCAAAGCGCTGTGTTTCCTGAACGTGGAAACACAGCCTAATTGTCCCTACTGATGGGCAGAACATAATACTATCACTAATCACATATGTCACAATACACATTATAACAATACGTGTGTTTTCAAGGGGAACGTGGGCAGTATGTCAATCTCTTTACACAACATCCATTAATGAAACATACTCATGTAACATATTACAGTGTTAATTTCATTATTACAGTAGTGTATGTTTTAGATAGCAAATGTTTAATTACTCTACAGCGCCACCAGAGGAAAAACAAAGTTTCCATTGACATTAATCAGCTTTCCATATAATGTATGCGCTTGAAATTTCCTTATAAAAAGGGAGAGAAATGCTCTTTTTAGCTCTTTTCTGCTCGTCTAATCTGGACCCCACCCTCTTCTATAACCTCAGCATTCTCTAAGACACTGCTACTTTGACCCTACTACAACTGAAATCCAGCAGGACCTTTAGTAAAGGTTCAACTTTTTCCCTGTGTTGTTGTCCAATCCAACAATGGGGAAATGCATGGACATTATGGGAAGCAAATATGTGATTCTTTATATCATTTCCTTTATTATTATCTAAATGGTCAAATCACCTCCAGTAAAATGCACTGGAATATAGTATCCCAAAATTGAATTGCAGACTAAAAATTAAAGGTAGCCTGTCACATGATCCATGTAACCTAAATCACGGGTATCACAGATCAGACCGGCTTCCCCATTACAATTGGGGACAAGGTGACGATACACAAAGGTGTGTCCCCACCAACTTCTTCCCGCTTGCTCAGGCTTTTGAGCTACCCACCAGGGCCGTGGGGTACTCGGCACCGAGCCCGTTGATTTCTATGGGGGATGTCACGGGCAGCACACGGCTCGGTCCGTGGCCCTGGGGCTCACTGAAATGTGGGATATTTACAGGTGAATTGAATATTGAGATGGGGATTCGTGACGCCACTTGTGGTACCTGGTCAGGATGACCAGCGCTGCTATGCAGATCCACTGAAGGGTTAATATTGTGCAGCTAGATGTTAAGCCTTCCGCAAGTAAGGCTGAGTTCTCCTCCAGGGCAGATAGATGTGTGGGGATGCAGGACAGACGGGGACCCGGCAGTCATGAGTAATAAGGGAGACACACACATAAGTCACTTTGGTACCTTTACTGAAGATGTTGCAGGCACTCCCCGGAGCACTGTAGGGTGAAGGGTGCACATCCAGATTCCTCCACTGAGTAGGTGTGTGGCCTCCTGTTCTCTGCCTTTTTGTAATAAAGTCTTGGCCTGCGTGTAGCTGGGCCTAGCTTAGTCTCCGTCTTGTACCTGGCTGACCTTGTGGTTGGACTTTCTCTGAAAGAACAGGGTCCCTTGGCCGGTACCAGCCGAACTCCGTCCTCCTGATCCTGCTACGTATCAGCTCTGTGGTACTCCTGGGACTTGTAGTCCTCCAGGAACTCCGGTGTTCTCCTAATGGGTCGTGGAGATCCCTATAGGCTCGGACCCCGGTGTCCGGTAATGCTTGCTGAGATGAGCTGTAGAGGCTCCACTGTCTCATTAACTCTCCACTCGCCTTCGGCCTACCTGGATCCTCACACGATCACACACTGGCAGTTGGTGGGCTGCCTCTTCACCGCTCTCTAAGCGTCGGCACGCTTCTCACTGAGCTGTACTCCTAGCTTCAGCTCTGACTAGGCTGGAGTGGTCTCTGTTCCACTCTTTACTAGACTCCACTCTATGAACTGAATAGCTCTGCAGCCTCTCTAACCTCAGCTCTGCACTTCACCTTACTGCAGTCTGACTTCTCTGAGGTGGCTGCACTGAACTGCTCTCTCTGAGATGACTGAGCAGAACTGAGCTGCAACTTCCTATGTTCAGCTTCTTTTATATGTCTAAAACAGCTCCCTCTGGTGGTCTTTGGGATAAGATGAACGTGTGTGAAGGTGTATAATGACCTCTAGTGGTATATTCTTTCAGTGCACCCTTCTGGGAGATATGGATTCAGTCACAGCTGGGCTCCACATTCCCCCTAGTAGAACTCAGCACTCCGGGGCTGAAAGACAAAAACAAAGAACAATAAACATTGTATAAATAACTCTTCCTTTACAGGAGGTAAGGCACTCTTGAACTGTTGCATAACGGTAAATGAACAACTACAGTCATGGCCAAAAGTTTTGAGAATGACACAAATATTATATTTTCACATGATCTGCTGCCCTCTGGTTTTTATGTGTGTTTGACAGATGTTTTTATCACAGACAGAAATATAATAATTGCAAACATATGAGTAAAAAAACTTATTTTGACAGTTAGAATGAGTTAATGCAGCAAGTCAATATTTGCAGTGTTGACCCTTCTTCTTCAGGACCTCTGCAATTCTCCCTGGCATGCTCTCAATCAACTTCTGGACCAAATCCTGACTGATAGCAGTCCATTCTTGCACAATCAATGCTTTCATTTTGTCAGAATTTTTAGGTTTTTGTTTGTCCACCCGTTTCTTGATGATTGACCACAAGTTCTCAATGGGATTAAGATCTGGGGAGTTTCCAGGCCATGGACCCAAAATCTCTATGTTTTGTTCCCTGAGCCATTTAGTTATCACCTTTGCTTTATGGCAAGGTGCTCCATCATGCTGGAAAAGGCATTGTTGATCGCCAAACTGCTCTTGGAGGGTTGGTTGGGAGAAGTTGCTCTTGGAGGACATTCTGGTACCATTCTTTATTCATGGCTGTGTTTTTAGGCAAGACTGTGAGAGAGGCGATTCCCTTGGCTGAGAAGCAACCCCACACATGAATGGTTTCAGGATGCTTAACAGTTGGCATGAGACAAGACTGGTGGTAGCGCTCAACTTGTCTTCTCCGAATGAGGCGTTTTCCTGATGTCCAAAACAATCAAAAAGGGGATTCATCAGAGAAAATAACTTTACCCCAGTCCTCAGCAGTCCACTGCCTGTACCTTTTGCAGAATATCAGTCTGTCCATGATGTTTTTTCTGGAGAGAAGTGGCTTCTTTGCTGCCCTCCTTGAGACCAGGCCTTGCTCCAAGAGTCTCCGCCTCACAGTGCGTGCAGATGCACTCACACCTGCCTGCTGCCATTCCTGAGCAAGCTCTGCACTGCTGGTAGCCCGATCCCGCAGCTGAAACACTTTTAAGAGACGGTCCTGGCGCTTGCTGGTCTTTCTTGGGCGCCCTGAAGCCTTTTTGGCAACAATGGAACCTCTCTCCTTGAAGTTCTTGATGATACGATAGATTGTTGACTGAGGTGCAATCTTTCTAGCTGCGATACTCATCCCTGTTAGGCCATTTTTGTGCATTGCAATGATGACTGCACGTGTTTCTTTAGAGATAACTATGGTTAACAGAAGAGAAACAATGATGCCAAGCACCAGCCTCCTTTTAAAGTGTCCAGTGGTGTCATTCTTACTTAATCATGACAGATTGATCTCCAGCCATGTCCTCATCAACACCCACACCTGTGTTAATGGAGCAATCACTGAAAAGAGGTTAGCTGGTCCTTTTAAGGCAGGGCTGCAATGATGTTGAAATGTGTTTTGGGGGATAAAGTTCATTTTCTAGCCAAATATTGACTTTGCAAGTAATTGCTGTTAAGCTGATCACTCTTTATAACATTCTGGAGTATATGCAAATTGCCATTAGAAAAAGTGAAGCAGTAGACTTTGTAAAAATTAATATTTTTGTCATTCTCAAAACTTTTGGCCATGACTGTATATACATTAGCACAATGAGGAATTGAGGAATTGAGCAACCATAAAAGTCCCAGTCTCTTTTGGAAAAGGATGCTCAAAAGGGGTAGAGAAAACAAGCAAAATAATGTCCATTCACTTGTTTCAATTTTAAAAGGAAAACAGATTAATAAATAACGGTATAATAAAGCATATTATAAGCAAAAATTATATACATTTATGTACAGTGACTCTAGACAATTATTTACATTTGCCAAGGGTTGAACTAATCTCTAAACCTAGCAGGGATGTGTCCTTTTGTGCTACGTTCTGATCTACGTGGTGCAGTAACCTGTGAGGTAGCAGTTTCCCTGTTTGTTCTGCGTGAAAGTGAATTATAGAATTGCCTTAACCTCTCTACAGGACTGGCAAGCACACTGTGAGCTGGGTGAACTGGCTCGACTTCTGCAGGGGATCCTTCTTCCTGAGATTCAGCTTCTTGGGATTCCGCTTCTTGGGGTGCTGCTTCTTGGGGTTCTGCTGGAGCAGGTTCTTCTGGAACTGACTCTACTGCAACAACCGGCTCAACTGGGTGTAGAGGTTCTCCTTGTGGTTGATAGAATTGAAGCACGGGAATGATTACGGCTTCTCCAATGCGAGGCCAATCCGTGGGGAAATCTCCTAAGTCTGTATGTATGACTGATTCATCACGCTCTTTCTGATTGACAACAGGTTCTTCCTCTTGAAGCTTTAATGGATCCGGACACAACTTTAGGTGATCTCTGGATACAGTTGCAGTCGTTCTTCCTCCATCCTTGCTAATTATGCACGTTTTCTTGTTGTCAAACCTTGAATTCTGTACGATGTAGGGCTCTCTTTCCCATTGATCGTCGAGTTTGTGTATCCTCCTCTTTCTTTTCAGCACGATTTCACCAGGTGCGTAAGGTTCAGCTGGCGCACTTTTATTATAGTGATCTTCTTGTTTATCCCTTACTCGATTTAGACTATCTTCAACGCAGGCCTGTACTTTTCTGTACTGTTCCTGTCTGTTTGTGTCCCAGTCTTCAGTAGTCACATCTGCTTCTGGTTTTACCACACCAAGCTCCAGATCCATGGGCATCTTTCCTGGTCTGGCCCGCATGAGATAAGCTGGGGTGCAATTGGTGGAACTCACAGGTATGTGATTGTACAGATCTACCAGGTCAGGTAGTAAGTCTGGCCACCGATTTCTCTCTTCGAGTGGTACAGTCTTCAGCAGGTCAATGACGATGTGATTCATCTTCTCACAGAGACCATTAGTTTGGGGGTGGTACGGTGTGGTTCTTATCTTCTTACACCCGTACAAGTGACAGAACTCTTTGAACAATTCGGCCTCGAAGGCTGGGCCTTGGTCAGTTAGCACCTGCTCAGGATATCCGTGTGGTCTGCAGAAATACGCTTGGAACGTCTTTGCTGCTGTCTCTGCTGTCAGATCTTTGACAGGGGCGACCACCAGGAACCTGGAGTAGTGATCCACCATAGTCAGGGCATAGGAGTATCCTGACCGGCTGGGTGACAACTTGACATGGTCCAGGGCCACGATCTCCAAGGGACGAGTCGTCTTGATGGGTTGCAGGGGTGCCTTCTGACTGCTGTAGTCTTTTCTTCTGAGGCCACAGGGTCCACAGTTCTGGCACCACCTCTCGATGGAGCTGCGCATTCCCACCCAGTAGAAACGACACTTCAACAGGGTCTCCAGCTTCTTCCAGCCAAAGTGTCCCGCTTGATCGTGGTAGGCTTCTAACACCATCTGGATGTCTGCTCTGGGGACTACTATCTGTCATACCATCTTATGGGTCCTTGGGTTGACGTACCTCCGGCACAGCTTCTCACGGTAGATAAACAACCGGCTTCTCTCATTCCACAGCTGCTTTGCTTGTAGAGGAGCATCCTTCTCCAAGGAGGAACCTTCTTGAGTTATCAGCTCCTTGATTCGGCTGACAACTGGATCGCTGTCCTGAGTTTCCTTCCAGCTGTGGTGAGGTAAAGGATTTAACGTCTTACCACGCGGCCTCCTGCAGGCTTGTTGCTCGTGGATCATCCCATTCCTGTGAAAGGCAGTTAGTTCAATCTCTTCCAGATCATCCACTTCTTCTTCTGTGTCCGATTTATGAGGCATCCTGGATAGGGCATCAGCGTTGGCATTCTTGCGGCCTGCTCGGTACTTGATTGTGAATTGGTAGTTTGACAGCCGAGCCATCCAACGTTGTTCCATGGCTCCCAGCTTAGCTGTTTCAAGATGCGTCAAGGGGTTATTATCGGTGTAGGCAGTGAACTTGCTGGAGGCTAGGTAGTGCTTAAACCTCTCCATGATGGCCCAGACCAGTGCCAGGAACTCCAACTTGAAGCTGCTGTAGTTCTCTGGGTTCCTCTCGGTCGGGCGGAGCTTCCTGCTTGCATAGGCGATGACTTTCTCCAGGCCATTTTGCTTCTGACTGAGGACAGCTCCCAATCCTTCATTGCTGGCATCAGTATACAGCAGGAACGGCTGGCTGTAGTCAGGATAGGCTAGGATCTCATCACCTGTCAGGATCTCCTTCATTTCCTTGAATGCCTCAGCCTGTTCTTTACCCCAATGGAATGGAGAATTTCTGCTCTTGAGGGACTGCCCCACCAGGAGGTCTTGCAGAGGCGCTGCTTTCTTGGTGTAATCCTTCACAAACCTCCGGTAGTATCCTGTCAGTCCCAGAACTGTCGCACCTCCTTGAGATTTTTCGGCTCCGGCCATTTCTGGATGGCGGTGATCTTCTCAGGGTCTGGCGCTACTCCTTCTGAGCTGACAATATGTCCCAGATACTGTACCTTCTGTTTGAGCAGATGGCACTTTGAAGGCTTCAGTTTCATCCCATACTTGGACAGTGACTCGAATACCTCTGCCAGGTGCTTCAAGTGATCTTCATACGTCTTGGAGTACACAATTACGTCGTCCAGGTACAGCAACACAGTTTCAAAGTTGAGATGTCCCAGGCAGCTCTCCATCACTCTCTGGAACGTTCCAGGGGCACTGCTGAGTCCAAACGGCATTCTGTCAAACTCACAGAGTCCCATCGGGGTGGTGAAGGCCGTCTTCTCCCGATCCTCCTCAGCCACAGCTACTTGCCAGTACCCACTAGTGAGGTCAAGGGTGGAAAAGTAATTAGCAGTCTTTAGTGCAGCTAAGGATTCCTCAATGCATGGTAAAGGGTATGCATCTTTATGTGTAATGCGATTTACTTGTCTGTAATCTACACACATTCTCATGATTCCATCCTTTTTCCTGACTAGGACTAGAGGTGCTGCCCAGGGACTACAACTATCCCTTATCACCCCTGCTTCCTTCATATCACGCAACATTTCCTTGGCTTTCTGGTAGTGTGCTGGTGGTATAGGCCTGTACCATTCTTTAATGGGAGGATGATTGCCTGTGGGGATGTGATGTTGAACCCCTTTAATTTTCCCAAAGTCGAGTGGGTGTTTGCTGAATACCTGTGCATACTCCTGAACTACTCGGTATACTCCTTGTTTCTGGTGGGCTGGAGTGGTGTCTGTCCCGACATGGAGCTGCTGAAACCAATCCTCCACCTGAGTGGTCGGGCCGTTATCCTCCACTGGTTGTGGGGAGGTTAAGGGCTCCGTCGTGTGAATGGAGTTATTATCCACAGCATGTAACTTAGCAACAGTGGCATAACGTGGTAATTTGACTTCATCCTCTCCCCAGTTGAGAAGACGCACTGGCACTCTCCCATTATGTACATCCACTACCCCTCTGGCAGTCAAGAGTGTAGGTCTATGCTCTGAACAATGGGGCTCTACTACTGCTTGGTAGTTCTGTCCTCTCAGACCTATTGCTGCTCTACACCAAATAGAAAAATATTTAGACTTGAGAGTCCTCAGTGGTTGATACCTTTTAATGGCTAACTGAAAAGATGGTAACAAATTGCAAGCTTTCGAGACTACTCAGGTCTCGAAAGCTTGCAATTTGTTACCATCTTTTCAGTTAGCCATTAAAAGGTATCAACCACTGAGGACTCTCAAGTCTAAATATTTTTCTATCTACTGGCTAACACGGTACGAAGATACACATCTTTCCTACACCAAATAAGCATTTCACTCATTGGGGGTATCACAATGGGATTCGGGTCTGTTACCCGTACATTACCAATCTCACCACCGGTCAGTTTCACTTGCTGCTGGCACATCAGGGTCCGGATCTCCTTCCGGATCACTCCCTTTTGCCTTGGTCTGGCAACATCGGCGAGCTGTTGGAGTAAAAACACAACCTCCTCCAAACAGTTACTAATAATGTTAGTGCCTAAAACCACATTCAACCCATTTTCCTCATTAACAGTCTTCACTACAAGAAGTCCCTGATCTTTTAGCTCCACTCTCCCCACTTTTACGTCTACGTTTTTAGCCCCCAGTAAGTCAAGAGGGAGGCCATTAGAGGCGTATACGGCAAAGTCAGGGTTTGGGGGTTGGAGACCGTCACTGGACCAGTATCTATTATAGAGAACATCAGGTATGACGGTTACCTGAGATCCAGTGTCCAGCAGGGCAGGGATTGCGATCCCGTCCAGTATGATGGACAGGTATGGTCTTCCTCCCACAAACCTGCGGTTCCAGTCTGAGGGGCCTGAGGAGTCTATTCCTGGGTGTTGGCCCTCGGACCCAGGATTTGCTCGTTTAAAGGACACCGACGTGCTGGGTGACCTTCTCTGTGGCAGCGGTAGCAGATGATCTCTCGTCGAGGATGATGCTGGTCGCGGGTCCTTCCTGGGGGTGGCGTTGTCCTCCTCTGGTGGGGCGATGTCCTCCTTCTCCTCCGGTTCATCTAAGGGACATCCTCTGGGCTGTCAGCTAGCAGGATCTTTCCTTCTTCCTCCGTCGGCAGTTGCAGGGCACTCATTACAGTGGCCAGGTTTTTGGTCAGCTGGCGCACTTCTGAGCGCAGACAGTCCAGCTCAGTAGGGGGCGCCACCTGCGTTTTGGCGTCCGCAACCAGCGGGGAAAAGGTGGATGCTGCTGGCTTTAGGGTGGCTTCACTCGGGTGACACTGGGTTGCCATCTCGGGTGTTTCCAGGGGTCGCAGTCCTTTTATAGCCATATCCTTAAGGGCATCAAAGGTAGCATCAGGATGATCCAAGGACCACCAGTGCACAGTCCTGCTTTCAGCTTGGGACCTCAGTCCTCGCACAAATTGTTCTTTTAACATTTTATTCTCTTTGGTGACACTTATGGGGTTAACCTGTTTGAGTGCTTGCAGGGCCCCTGTAGTCGGCAGGCGTAGTCCCTAATGCTGTCATCTGGTTTCTGGGAGCATTGGTAAAACCTCATCCGGAGATCTGTTTCAGTGCGATCCTCAAAGGTAGTCTGTAGCTTTAAGAAAATTGCAAGCACTGACTCCTGGTCTGCAGCTGTCCAAGTCTCTACTTCCCTTTCTGCAGCACCAGTCAATTGTCCCACTACCACTGCAGCTCTCTGCTTTTCTGTCATAGGGTACATGTCCATTATGCTGCATATTTTTCGCTTGAACCCTGACAGGGTGTCTGGCTTGCCGCTGTACTGAGGGAGCCACTTCGCTCCAGGCATGTATGGCAGCGTTAGCGGTACTATCGGGGCCACAGGACCAGGTGAGGGGCCAGCATTTCCAGCCTGTGCGGCAGCGCCGGTGGGTAAGTCATTGGGGCGGTCGCCCTCGGCCGCGCTGTCAGCTTGCGGCTGCGACATGTCTGCGCCCCCCTAGTTAAGCGTGGCCTACCTTCTCTGAAGGCTGCAGCTCTGCAGGGCACAGCGATGTAGCAGGACCTGCGTCGCCGGCGCTCTGACGTCAGAGCGTTCACTGAAGCTCTCCACAGGACCTGCCGCCGCGTCAGCGTTGGGGGCGTGTCCAGGACTCAGCGCGCTTTTGCATGTACGCCCACTAGTTTTCGTGCCGCGGCGCTGTAAATGGCGGGCAAATGGCGGGAAATCTTCACCACATACAAAACACAGTCTTTTAGTGAGGCACACAGTACCTGGTGGCAACGGGCACAAGTTACTCCGTTGCTGCAGGGCACGAAATCCTGTTCGTGATGCCAGAGAAATGAGCCACCCACCAGGGCCGTGGGGTACTCGGCACCGAGCCCGTTGATTTCTATGGGGGATGTCACGGGCAGCACACGGCTCGGTCCGTGGCCCTGGGGCTCACTGAAATGTGGGATATTTACAGGTGAATTGGATATTGAGATGGGGATTCATGACGCCACTTGTAGTACCTGGTCAGGATGACCAGCGCTGCTATGCAGATCCACTGAAGGGTTAATATTGTGCAGCTAGATGTTAAGCCTTCCACCAGTAAGGCTGAGTTCTCCTCCAGGGCAGATAGATGTGTGGGGATGCAGGACAGACGGGGACCCGGCAGTCAGGAGTAATAAGGGAGACACACACATAAGTCACTTTGGTACCTTTACTGAAGATGTTGCAGGCACTCCCCGGAGCACTGTAGGGTGAAGGGTGCACATCCAGATTCCTCCACTGAGTAGGTGTGTGGCCTCCTGTTCTCTGCCTTTTTGTAATGAAGTCTTGGCCTGCGTGTAGCTGGGCCTAGCTTAGTCTCCGTATTGTACCTGGCTGACCTTCTGGTTGGACCTTTTCTGAAAGAACAGGGTCCCTTGGCCGGTACCAGCCAAACTCCGTCCTCCTGATCCTGCTACGTATCAGCTCTGTGGTACTCCTGGGACTTGTAGTCCTCCAGGAACTCCGGTGTTCTCCTAATGGGTCGTGGAGATCCCTATAGGCTCGGACCCCGGTGTCCGGTAATGCTTGCTGAGATGAGCTGTAGAGGCTCCACTGTCTCATTAACTCTCCACTTGCCTTCGGCCTACCTGGATCCTCACACGATCACACACTGGCAGTTGGTGGGCTGCCTCTTCACCGCTCTCTAAGCGTCGGCACGCTTCTCACTGAGCTGTACTCCTAGCTTCAGCTCTGACTAGGCTGGAGTGGTCTCTGTTCCACTCTTTACTGGACTACACTCTATGAACTGAATAGCTCTGCAGCCTCTCTAACCTCAGCTCTGCACTTCACCTTACTGCAGTCTGACTTCTCTGAGGTGGCTGCACTGAACTGCTCTCTCTGAGATGACTGAGCAGAACTGAGCTGCAACTTCCTATGTTCAGCTTCTTTTATATGTCTAAAACAGCTCCCTCTGGTGGTCTTTGGGGTAAGATGAACGTGTGTGAAGGTGTATAATGACCTCTAGTGGTATATTCTTTCAGTGCACCCTTCTGGGAGATATGGATTCAGTCACAGCTGGGTTCCACACTTTCCCAATTTGTGTATAACAAGTAGTCACTTCATTCCTGGCTCCATTTTCAAATATGTTTTTCTCTGAAATGCCGCTATAACATACATGTCAATCTAGTGACAGGTCCCTTTAATTCTTACTGTGATTACAGAAAATAGCCTTTTGCAAAGTAAAATGCAAATATTTTAACAAAGTCCGGTGTTTGCCAACTTTGTATTCTTTGCAGCATAATACTGAGATGTATAACGAATATGTCCGTACGTATCAGAATAAAGTCAGCTAAACCTACCATTTCCTACAAGGATTGATGACAATCTAATACCTTTGGTGCCCCCGTAAACTGAAGAGATGGATTGAGCTATGCATGTTAATTTTGTGATCCTTTTGTTACCTGGGCATTAGTTATTCTCCTTTTCCCATTGAAAAGTGAAGTGACAAACGGAACAGAACCGATATGTCCAGGTTTTACTATTTTGACCAACAGTCATTTGGAAATTATGTGCAAATGATTGTGTGCAATGGCTGACAGCAGACTACTGTGCACCAGAAATGTGATCTGTCTGATTGGATTTTTTTGACTGAAAATGGTAGGGTACGACATGTTTGCCAAATTTTGTGCAAGCCCATTGTGTTTTTTTAATCTACTTAGTTTGCTAATTTAATATAATTTTTTCATAGTTGGATTGTCTGTATAAATTTATGGGAAATTGATGAGCTGCATTGCAGGCATTCGCAATCTTAGACCAGGTTCCCATGTCCATGTCCTGACTGTCAGGATTCCTGAACCGAACTGGTTGCCTCTAGTGACGAGCGAACATGCTCGGATATCGTGTTATCCACTGTTATCCAAGCATGCTCGGGTACAGATCGTATAGCACCGACGTGCTAATCCAGCCTATAGCCGAGGTCACACATACGAGAAACTTGCACGAGCCTCTCGCATGAACACCCGGCACTGCCGCCGGCACTTGGACCGTATTTCTGCAGCCACACACTCCGATCCCAGTGCCGGCGGCAGTGCCGGGTGTTCATGCGAGAGGCTCGTGCAAGTTTCTCGCATGTGTGACCCCGGCCTAAAGTGTACTGCCAGAGGTAGCTAATTTAACCCCTTAGTGACCGGAACATGTTTTTAAAATCTGACCAGTGTCACTTCATGCAGTAATAACTCTGGAACGCTTCAACAAATCCCATTGATTTTAAGAAAGTTTTATCGTGATATATTATAATTTATAATAATGGTAAATTTAGATGGATATATTTTGTGATTATTTTTAAAAATGTCAGAAATTTGACAAATTAAAAAAAAGCTGCAATTTTCAAACTTTGAATGATCATCCCTTTAATCCAGATAGTCATAGCACATAAAAACATTAATAAATTACATTTTCCTCATGTCTGCCTTACAGCAGCACCATTTGCAAAATGTTGTTTTACTTTGTTAGCATTTTAGAAGGTTTAAAAATGTAGCAGTAATTTTGAATTTTTTTTCAAGGAAATGTCCAAAACTTGTATTTATAGGAATCTGTTCAGTTCTGAAGTGACTTTGGGGGTCCTACATATTGGAAACCACCCAAAAGTGATACCATTTTAAATACCATTCAAAATTGCTTTAAGGTAGTTCATTAACCCTTCAGGTGCTTTTCAGGAATTAATCCAATGTGGCATGACAGTCATGAAAGTTTATTTTTACCTCCTAAATTTTTATAACTTCTGAACAGGTTACCACAGTCCATGAACTACCATGGCAAACATCAGGAACACACAATAAAAATCTCAGGGTGCTGACGGGGTTAAAGAGGGAACCCCCAAACTCTGTTAATCATCTATATGCTGTAGTCCCTATTTACAGCAGCATATAAAGGGGTTAAACGGCCATGTTCGGTGCCAATACTGATCATGGCATTGTGAGCTATAGAGTACAGATGATAGCTGGATTGCTGGATTGTTACCTGTCGGGGAATGCTAGTCTCTTATATTGCACGTCAGTAAAAAGACATATTTGTGGTCATTAGACAGTTAAGCAAGTATGTTTATTGAGAGTTGAGGAAAATAGTTATCAGCAGAACCTTTGGCACCTCTCAGAGGAAGCTCAGAAAGTGTATTGCTGACAAAAGGCTGAGTTTACAATAGCTTTCAAAAAACCTTTATGCATAATAATAATCTTTATTTTTATATAGCGCTAACATATTCCGCAGCGCTTTACAGTTTGCACACATTATCGTCGCTGTCCCCGATGGGGCTCACATTCTAGATTCCCTATCAGTAAGTTTTTTGTAGTGTGGGAGGAAACCGGAGTACCCGGAGGAAACCCACGCAAACATGGGGAGAACATACAAACTCCTTGCAGATGTTGTCCTAGGTGGGATTCGAACCCAGGACTCCAGCGCTGCAAGGCTGCAGTGCTATCCACTGAGCCACCGTGCTGCATCAGATCAATTTTCCGACTTTCAGTGCTATTGATTGAAATGCCACTGGGACGATTTATTTTTTGCCAAACTTACTTAAAAGGAATCTGTCAGCAGGTTTTTACTATGCAGTCTTAAGACAGCATACTGTAGGGGTTAAAATACAGATTTCAGTAATGCCTCAATTATCAAGCTTTGTGGTTTTGTTTGCTTGTTAATGATTGTTTTAGCACCAGGAGCTTATCATTGCCAGACACAGCAGCACATGCCTCTTAGTCCGGCAACGCCCTCTGCTGTGATGAGCAGCTCACTGTCTATGGACTTTGTACATACAGAGCCTGGTGTGGGTAGGGTTAGCTTTCTCAGTTGTACTTCATTGCTAAATCTAAGAACGCTGATTGTATCAGAACGGCTGTACCCAGTAATCGAATTGATACATCATTGGGTTCAGCTTCTCTTTGCTTACACCAGGCTTCTCCCTGATGAGGTAACAAAACCTGCTGATAGATTTCCTTTAAATGGTGAAAGGGCTCATATTTTTAACCCCTTCATGACCGGAGATATTTTCATTTTCTGTTTTCATTTTTTGCTCACCTTCTTCCCAGAGCCATAACTTTTTTTATTTTTCAGTCAATATGGCCATGTGAGGGATTGTTTTTTGCAGGACAAGTTGTACTTTTGAACGACACCATTGGTTGTAACATATAGTGTTCTGGTAAACGGGAAAAAAAATTCCAAGTGCGGTGAAATTGCAAATAAAAGTGCAATTCCACAGTTGTGGTTTTTTTTTGTTTAACATGTTCATTAAATGCTGAAACTGACCTGCCATTAGGATTCTGGAGGTCATTACGAGTTCACAGACATCAAACATGTGTAGGTTCTTTTCTATCTAAGTGATGAAAAAAAATCCAAATTTTGGTTAAAAAAAATGGCGCCATTTTCTGAGACCTGTACCGTCTCCATTTTTTGTGATCTGGGGCTGGGTGACGGCTTATTTATTGAGCATGAGTTGACGGTTTTATTCATAAAATTTTGGTGTAGATATGATCTTTTGATCGCATATTATTGCATTTTATTGCATTTTTTTCTCATTACGCCATTTACCGATCGGGTTAATTCTTTTTTTATTTTAATAGATTGTAGATTCTCAACGTGGCAGTACCAAACATGTTTTTTTTTTTTTTTAGGTTTTATTTTGAATGGGACGAAAGGGGAGTGATTTAAACTTTATTTTTTTAATTTTTTCAAAACTTTTTTTTACTTTTTGCTTGCTTCAATAGACTTCATGGGAGACTAGAAGCTGCAGTTTTCTGATCGGCTCTGCTACACACAGGCGATGATCAGATCACCTGTGTGCAGCAGAAATGTTCACTTGCTATGAGCGTCAATCACCGGGCGGCGCTCATAGCAATCTGGCTGTGACAACCGTAGAGGTGGGCTGTAGACCTCTGGTTGTTATGCCAACCCATCGATGATAATCATGTGACGGGGTCACCGATGGGCGGGATTAGTGATGCGCTTCTGGGAAGCACGAGTTAAATGCCGCTGTCAGAGATTGACAGTGGCATTTAATTAGTTAACAGCCGCGGGTGGATCGCGATTCCACCCACGGCTGTTGTGGGCACATGTCAGCTGTATATATCAGCTGACATATGCCTGGAAAGGTGCGGGCTTAGCGCCGGAGCCCGCATCAAACAGGGGGAGTCCGAAATCGGCATACTATTACGCACGATGTCAGAAAGGGGTTAATAACAAATGGAACAAATTAAAAAAACTATTGAAAATGTGTACAAAAAAGTATAATGTAATGATTAGTTTTCCAGTAGGAATCTGTTAAAAAGAAACATAACACCTCCAAAAACGCTATTCACCTGCAGTTAAATAGCATTTAAAAACAAACTGTCACAATGAAAAAAAATGACCAATTTTTTCTTATTTAATTCCACCTGCTCCTCTGAGTAGACCGCTTTTTTTTGTCCGCCATATGGTTCCAGAGATATCGGAAGTGCTATTTTTATGGTTTTTTACCAAGGTGGCGTTGCTTATAGAATAATTATGAAGGGAAGCCTAAAGACAGAGGATCTTGTGAGCCACGTCCCCTTAGTAAAAAAAAAATAACCCAAAAACCTAAAAATAGAACCAAATTAAAATGTCCATATCTCTGGAACTGTATGGTGAATATTAAAAAAAATATAACAAAAAAAATCTGTAATACTCATGGGAGGAGCAGGAATAAAAGAAAACTAAAAACTGGTCACTTTTGATTTGGTGACAAGTAGTCTTTAAATCATACCTGGCTGCCTTAGTGGAATAGTGGCTGGAAAGAGAAAAAGAGAAAATTAAGTTATATTTTCAATTTAGCCACTTGTTTCCAGTTGTTGGGGCGATGCAGCGGACTGTAAGGACTCACTTAGGCATCAGTGATTTTTTTCATAGGTAAAAAACTTAACATTATTGGATCACATTTACAACAGTATTTGGTCAGTGTGAGTCATCATAACCATCAGAGTTTCATTAGTTTTCTGATATGCAAAAAACAAAAACAAAAACAAAAGGATGGAGTATTCTCCAGCTTCCCCTTTCAGCCGGTGAAAACCGGAAAGCACATAAAAGGCACATGGATGGCATCCGAATGCTGTCTGATTTTTTTTAAGGACCCATAGATTTGCATTGGCAAGTTCGATCTGTTACTCAGATCAAAATCAGACATGTCATCATGTTTTAGCGCAGACCACTCTATCCGGACAAATAAACAGCTCCATAGACTAAAGGTGTGGGTTCTATCTGTGAAAAAGCGCCGATAGAACTTATACGTAAAAACTAATTTCTGAATAAGGCCTAACAGTCACCGCTCACTACACAATGAGCGCTCTGTAATCATTCTCCCTGCAGCTTAACTGACAGCCTACACACCCGCTGCTAAGCAGACTGTCAATCAAAGTGCCAGGGAATGACTACAGAAGTGCTCACAATATAGTAAATGATTAACGTTACAGCTCCGAAGACTGGAAGCAAGCGGCTGCAGGGAGAATATAGCTTCATTTTCTACTGCAGCTGCTGTGTCAGTAAGCTGGCTCCCCAGGATTTAACTGCTAGTTACATGCAAATTTCCACCATATCTCCAGGTAAATAGCACTTTTAGAAGGTAATAGGTTTGCTTTAAAAACAAAAGTTGTAAGCATTGTAGAAATAAGTAACATTATTTCCAGGCTGCAAGAGAATAAGGCATTAATGATCTAGTATAACACCTCTGCCTGAGCTTTGGAGTGACGAGACAGAAATATAGATATAAGTGGTCATTCTTTAATGATTTATGTTGTGCAGGAATTCATTTTTGGTGAGGCACATGTGAGTAAAGATCCTTCGAGTCCCATGTTATCTGTCACTCAGCATCTCTGTACATGTTACTTCCTAATTCCTAAGCTGTCTGTACCCACACAGAAGACTTAACTGAATGACAGCAATTAATTTCCAGTCCGCAGCATTTACTCTGGCTTATAGGATTCTGCAATCCATGTTAGACAAAATAAACCCACTTAAAAAAACCCCCCAAAAACTGCAGGATGTGAAATTTGATGATTTCCATGCAGTTCTTCCTACAAAAATGCCTACAAAATGCAAAAGTATTGCAGCCATTTGTACCCTATACAACAGATTATCCTAAAGTCTGCCTTCTAGGCTTCCAGCATGCTGAGCGGTGTTATGACCCACATGGCCACACTCCCAACAGAAAAGTGTCAGACTCTGATACAAATCCATTAAAAGTCTATTTAAAGGGAATCTGTCAAGTGAAAAAATGCAATTAACCTGCAGATATGGGGTTAATCAGCAGGTTAACAGGTTAATCGCATCCTAAGGCTATGGTTCCACGGTCCGGAACCATAGCGCTTTGGACGGAGCGGAAATTCCGCTCCGTCTAAGCCCCGCCCCCTTTCTGACGCGCGATCTTTCCGGAGGTGTTCAGGACACCTCCGGAACACCTCCGGAAAGAGCGCAGGGCTACATAGCCCTGTGTTAATTATGTTGCGGCGACGCACCGTCGCCGCAATACGCGAGGACATGCTGCGGTCTGAAAAGACGCGCCGCATGTCCGTTTACGCAGGTTTGCCACCTGCGTATTGTTACGCATAGTGGAGACGGGATTTCTTGAAATCCCCTCCACTATGCTGTAACATCTGGACGCTGCGTGTTTGGCGCTGCGCCAGCGCACAGCGCCAAACACGCAGCGTTTCCTGACCGTGGAAACTCACCCTTAATCTGTGCGGCCGCCATATTGAAAGCTCGGCTACAGGGAGGAAATGAACTTTATTTCCTTTAATGTTTCAGTGTTATTAGATATTTCTGTACATATGAATGGGGCATTTTTTCCATTAAAATCTTTATTCTTCAGAGTTGAAATTTAGTGGAAGACAGCTTCCATTACTGTCAATCCTCGCCATTTAATCCATGATGTCATTCAGTCCTGTGCAGCAGGACCTTAGATGAGTGACCCCCTTATAACTTCCTTTATATTAGCATATTTCTACCTTCAGTAATTCATTCCCTGAAATGTTTGAAATAGTTTTAGTAAAATTTTTATCTTATTTAGCAACACAATTGCAAAAATGAACTAAACTCCATTATGAGTTTGCTGTGAATTTTTACCAAAGTTTTTACTAAGTGCTTATGGGGAGCCTTTGAGATACCGTAAAATGTCGGTTATGAAAAGAGCCATAAAAAAGAAAACGTGTCCCTACAGTATATACTCTGACAATGTTCAATTCATGTTGACAATGCCAAATATACAGAACACATTGACGTAATGAATGGTAATTGTTTTTTCTTTAAAGCGAACCTGTCAGCAGTTTTGGCTCATATAAGATATGGCCACTGCCTTTCAGGGCTTATCTACAGCATTCTATAATGCAGTATCTAAGCCCTCAACCTGACCTGGAAGAACTGAAAAATAACTTTTATTATACTCACCTGGGGGCAGTCCGGTCCCATGGGTGTCGCTGGTCTTGGTCCGGCGCCTCCCATCTTCTAATCATTGCCGCCCTCCTGCTTGCTTCTTGTGGATGACGCGACACTGCATCATCCACACAGGCTCCCCAGCATCGCGCTCCTGTGCAGGCGTACTTCTCTACCCTGTTGAGGGCAGAGCAAAGTACTGCAGTGCGCAGGTGCCAGAAAAAGTCAAAGAGCCCCGGCACCTGCGCACTGCAGTACTTTGTTCTGCTGTAAGGAGGTGACAGAGGCCATCAAATGCCTCCCCCTTTTTGAACAGTATTCCCATTAAATGCATGCAGTTTTATACAGAGCTCCTACCTCAGCAGGTTCCTGCTTTTTCTTCTCCTCACAGCGTGGCCTTGGACCCGGACTCCCAGCGCCTCCCAGTGGCAAGCTTTGACTTTTTTTCCAAGCGCTTTCTACATCGACTCCCAGTTTAAATTTTCTGTGGTGAGTCCCTGGTCCCTGATCCACAGCTCCAGGTCTTCTCCCATTTACCCAGGGTATTATACATTCAGCAGTCACTGAAGGTTATACTTCATTAGTCCAGAGTTCCTTTGACATTTATTCTGATGAAGGTCCCATTATTGGACCGAAAACGTTTAATTGTTTCATGTCTGGATGCATCTTCATTAAATGATTTTTCGTGTCACAATTTGAGTGCCAAGTTTTTTTGAACTGCAGTTTTATACAGTTTGACTGTTATTCTAATGTGTATGTACTTGACATGTATTGTGTATAGGATTAGGGATAGAAGATAGAATAGAAGGTAGCAGTAGCATGGGACAATAGTGGGTGGGGCATACTAGAGGTAGGAATACAGGCATAGTTAGCATAAGGGTATTTTTTAGGTTGAGAGGAGTTACAGATGGATGTAGTGAGCTTTAGTGTGGAACTTCCTGTTTAGTAGAGAGTAGTGATGCAGCAGAGAAAGAGGACAGGCAGATAGCCATGGGGGTGAAGTTGCTAAGGCAAAAATGGACCCTAGGCTGGGCAGCGTGCAAGTGGTCACCATCTTATAGGGTAACCATTCCAAGGAGGAATTGGGACCTTCGACCGGGACTAGGCAGAGCTGAGGTCACCTTTTAGCTTTTCCTATTGAAACCAGACAAGGGGAATGGGAGGAAGCT
The DNA here is from genome assembly GCA_033576555.1 of Oophaga sylvatica. Classification (NCBI taxonomy): domain Eukaryota; kingdom Metazoa; phylum Chordata; class Amphibia; order Anura; family Dendrobatidae; genus Oophaga; species Oophaga sylvatica. Next base: position 411,245,922 of record JARQOD010000001.1, read on the forward strand.
GGTGGACCTAAGGGCACGGATGTCGCAGAAAAGAAAGAGGTATCTGCGGGGCAGAGATTGCTGGGAGAGACAGAGATTGTCAGATGGGACAGATTGTCCAGTGAGGCAGAGATTGCCAGGCAAGACAGATTGTCAGAAGAAATGGAGATATAAGTGTCTTCAGAAAGGAAGTTGACAGAGAAGACAGGGAAGGCTCCAGGAAGGCCATTGTGTGTGAATTGTGCTACAACTGCAATAAGTGCCTACTGTCAAGTAAAGTTGAACTGTTAAGTATGGATATGGAGTCTGGAGTTGTCTGTGAGCACCGTGAATCTGGAGCCAAGATGACAGAAGCAGAAGAAACCCTGGAGTCTCATGTGAGTGCTCCATTTTGTACACAACAGACAGGACTTTGTGTTTCCTTTGTGGGGAGCCAGGGTGCGGCAACACAACAGTTCCTCGCCACGACTACCAACATGGCCTCCTCACACTGCTCTCAACAGGGCAGAGAAGTACGCCTGCACAGGAGCGCGATGACTGGGAGCCTGTGTGGATGATGCAGAGTCGCATCATCCACAAGAAGCAAGCAGGAGGGCGGCGATCATTAGAAGATGGGAGGTGCCGACCAAGACCTGCGACACCCACCGGACCGGACTACCCCGCAGGTGAGTATAATAAAATCTATTTTTCAGCTCTTCCAGGTCGGGTTGGGGGCTTATATACAGTATTATAGAATGCTGAATATCAACCCTGAAAGGTGATGGCGGTATCTTATATCGGCCAAAAGTGCTGACAGGTTCTATTTAAAATGATAACTTTTTTATTAGATATAAAAATGTTTAAGTGGGAAAAACACTGTCCTAACGTAAGCTGTAAAAGTAATAATGAAATTATAAATGCACCACAAACTATGCAATTATTGTCACATCTGTTATATTTTTTGGGTCCTTGGCAATTTAAAAAATAATGCAATATGCCTTAGGTCTGGCTTTTATCCTGTGTTTTCCAGGAGGCTTCTCTTTATAAATTTATATATCAGTGAAAAAGCAATGAGGTTTACTATTCATATCGAACCATAAATTAAGAGCCCATACAATGCACCACATTTATTAAGTGTTTAAAACACTTTTTACATCTTATCCAACTAAGAGGCAAGGCTAGGCCTTAGTCAGATGTCTGATTTTTGCTGTGTTTTTTACGGACAGAACTTGAAAATATGATATTCTATGGGGCCATTCACATGTCCATGGCGGAACGAGAGGCCTGCTTAAAGATATGTCTGATTTTGATCCAGGGTCCGAATCAAAAGCGTCAATGCAAGTCTGTGGGTCCATGAAAAAAATAGATTGCACTAGGATGACAACTGAGTGCTGTCTGATTTTCACGGATTGTCAGATAGGAGAAGGTGCAGAATCTTTTTTTTCTTCTCCATGTAGGAGAAAAACTGATGACACTCAGACCAAACTCTGATTAAAGTCTGATAATTGGTTATTTTTTCTTATATGTGAGAAAAACAGAAGTCTGAAAGACTTAAGGTACTGCCACACTACACAATCCCGCTAGCGATCTCGTTAGCGTCGCATACTAATGAGATCGCTAGCGGGATTGTTTGTATATCGCTGAGTGCGGCTTAACTTAGCGATATCGTTAAGGACGCTATCGCGGTTAGCGATCTCCTTAACGACTTTAGCGGTACAAAAGTACCGCTAAATCGCTAAGAAAAGGTGCCACACTCAGCGATAATACTTACCCAGCGGGAGCGCCGACGAGAAAATAGGGTCCGGAGCGATTCCAGCGACGAGCGAGATCACAGCAGGAAGCTCGTCGCTGGCAGCTGCCGCACACTACAACATCGCTAACGGGATCGCTAAATAGTGACGTTTTTTAGCGATCCCGTTAGCGATGTTGTTTAGTGTGGCATACCCTTTAGAGTGAAAGTTCATGTGTTTTAAAATTAGCCAACTTGAGCCAAAGTTTTTATGCAAACAAAATGGTTGGAAACAGGCCCAACAGGAAATGGTGTTGCGGGTGTAAATTTAGAAAAAAATAACTTAAAATGTGCCGCTCTCATGATCCAACTTTGATGAATTTAGTGCTTCCAGTCTAAATATAAGTTTTAAAAGATTATAATTTATGACCAACATTTACAGTTATCACCAACCCATGGGATAGACCAAAAATTTCTGTCACACCTTGAAAATGGGGCTCTTAAATGGCATTTGAACTGCAGCACTACGGAGCAGCCGCTACATCATACGTGGAGCTGTGAAGTTCCCTTGGTACACCCGTTTACATCCGGATGCTGCCACAACTGGTAACAGCTTATCATGGGGTCGTGTGGGTGTGAGGCTCCCATGAATTGATATTAATGACCTACCACAAGGATAGGCATTGAAAATCAGTAATGAAGAACTGCCCCAATGTCTAAATAATAAAAAAACTACACCTGAAAAACAGATGAAATTTCACAAGCCCAAAAAATGCAGCAAAAAAAATGTGTGGAGGAAACCCAAGGTGGATCATACTTGACAAAATAGATTTACACCATTGTATATATGTTTAAGTCATAAATTCACAAAGGCTCCATGATTTATAGATCCGTATTATTAGTTACATCAGCTGTTATTATGTCTTTAGTGTGCAGCTGTGGGGTATTGAAAAATGACTCCCTAAATCTGCTACATAAAAAGCTTACCATTATAACTCAAGGCAGCAATGTGTTATTGTTAAGCTGCCGAGCACGTGAACTTCTCCCACGGTGTGTGTGTGACCCTGGGCGAGACAGACACCCTATATCAATAACTCAGGTAGCCAAAGAGGGTTCCCTCCAGGCAGATTCATTCACTCGATGATGGTCTAGCATTACTCTGCATACTACAATGTCAGATGAAGAATTTGCCAAAGGAAATCTTCTACACTTAATGAGCCTGAGAAGTGTTCTCTGTTTCCTAAATATACATCTTTTTTTTTTTACAGCTTGTCTTATTAGTCTGTGTACACAGGATTTACAAGGAAATGTGATATATGTCATCTACATAATTAAACATTGGGAACAAAAATCATTTCAACATGAGACATGTTATTCCACTTGATGGGAGATCATCTGTTACATGTTTATCCAAACATCGTCCTTCTAATTGAAATAACTGATCGCTGTTAGTTTAAAAACCTGATTTCTGACCTTTTCACGTTCTACTGTTGCTCTAGATGAAGTTTTACAATGTTATTTGCCTTATTTGCATCCAGTACCTGGTGTAGGGGAGACAAAACAGAGCAGCGCTGTTTGCTTGGGGTAAACACATAGTAACATCTGAATTTATCTGTTTATTTAGAGATCAAGGGAAGTTGTGTTGCTTTTTGAGTATATATTTAAAGAATCTTCACTATCAATATCAGCTAAAAAATATATTCCTTACAACCACTGTCATTCATAACATCGATTTACATATCCATTATTTTTAAAAAATAGCTAGAAAATTACTAGCATCCAAATAATAACGCTTTACAAATTATGGAATTAGTGCCTGTTTCTAAGTAAGTTCTTCTGAAGAACAGACTAATGGCAGCCATAGACAGGTAGCTGTCTTTTGAAAGGGAATATGTCACCATGTTTTTGATATGTAGAAGCAGCATGATGTAGGGACTGAGCATGGAGGCGTAGCGATCGTGGTGGAAAAGGGTGCGACTGCAACCAGACCCGAGCGGAACTGGGATGTGCTGACACCAGTGCCTAATTCAACTGGATGTGCATACGAGGACACACATTCAGCTGAAATGTATTGTGGCACAGAGACATACTGACTCTTTCTACTGCAATACATGCCACCGGTCAATTAGAGGCAGGTAGATAGACACCAACGTGTCTGCAACTGGCGGCATATGGCGATGACGTCATGCGCTATACCGAGCAAGTCAAAGTCAGCTGCAGGCTCTTGTGCTGGCTATAGACAAGGACAGTTCATGTCGTGGGAGCTGAGGAAGGAAAGAAATATCTTTTTTTTTTTTTTATGTGTTGGAATAGAAAGGGGAACATTATTACTGGAAGAGGCCAGGATGGGTGACATTATTATAATAAGGGGCAAAGATGGGGGACATTATACCAGGAAGGGGTGCAGGATGGCGGATATTATACCAGTAAGGGGTTTGGGATGGGTGACATTATACCAGGAAGGGGCCCGGGAAGGAGAACATTATTACAGAAATGTGTCAGCATGGCAGACATTTTTACATGAAGGCGCCAGGATGAGGGACATCATTATGGAGGGCAAACACATATGTCTTTTTACACTGCTGAAAAAGAATAAAAGGAACACTGAAATATCACATCATAGATATCACTGAATGAAATATTCCAGTTGCAAATCTTTATTCATTACATAGTGGAATGCGTTGAGAACAATAAAACATAAAAATGTTATAAATCAGAAATAATATCCCATGGAGGTCTGGATTTGGAATGATACTAAAAATCAAAGTGGAAAATCAAATTACAGGCTGATCCAACTTCAGTGGAAATGCCTCAAGACAAGGAAATTATGCTCAGTAGAGTGGATGGCCTTCATGTGCCTGTATGTCCTCCCTACAATGCCTGGGCATGCTCCTGAATAGGCGGTGCATGTTCTTCTGAGGGATCTCCTCCCAGACCTGGATAAAAGCATCAGTCAACTCCTGGACAGTCTGTGGTGCTATGTAGCGCCAGCGTCCCTGCCCTCTGCTAGGCAGGGACGCTGTTCCCCTGCGCCAGCGTCCTCTGCCAGGCAGGGACGTCGCCCCCCTTACCCACGCTCGGCGTCCTCCTTCCGACCTGCTGGGGTCGCGCGCTCCTTCCCTGCTGCTGGACTTAGGGCGCGCGCCCGCGCGCTCCCCCGCTCTTAAAGGGGCCGCGCGCATCTTTCAAAAAAGGTCCCCGGCCAATGCCGGAGGACTCCACCCTATATAAAGTACTCCCTCCTTAATGGAGGTGCCCGAGCAATGTTGTTGCACTGTTTACTCTGCTTCAGCCCTCAGGTTCCGTTACCAGTTACCTGCCTGTCTCCTGCCAGTTTGCTGTCTGCTACCTGTCCGCAAGCCTACCTGGAGGTTCGGCCGTCACCGGTGGTGACCATCGGCTATTCCAGAGAATCTCGCCTGCTCACTTGGGGGCGCTCATCTGCCATCTGCCTGCAGACCTACCCGGAGGTTCGGACGTCACATGCGGTGACCATCGTCTATTCCAGAGACTCTCGCCTGCTCACTTGGGGGCGTTCATCTGCCATCTGCCTGCAGACCTACCCGGAGGTTCGGACGTCACATGCGGTGACCATCGTCTATTCCAGAGACTCTCGCCTGCTCACTTGGGGGCGTTCATCTGTCATCTGCCTGCTAGCCTACCGGGAGGCTCCACCATCTCAGGTCGTATATACCTGTCCATCCAGAGACTGCCCCGGTCACTTGCCGTGACTACCTGCCTGTCTATCCAGAGACTGCCCCGGTCACTTGCCGTGACTACCTGCCTGTCTATCCAGAGACTGCCCCGGTCACTTGCCGTGACTACCTGCCTGTCTATCCAGAGACTGCCCCGGTCACTTGCCGTGACTACCTGCCTGTCTATCCAGAGACTGCCCCGGTCACTTGCCGTGACTACCTGCCTGTCTATCCAGAGACTGCCCCGGTCACTTGCCGTGACCTCTTTCCCGTCTATCCAAAGACTGTCCCTGTCACTTGCCGTGACTTCCTGTCCGTCTCCCCGGGCGCCACCCGCTCCTTTACAAGGAAAGCCTCCTTGTATAATAAAGCTCAGAGGTTCCGCCTCCCTGACCCGTTACATGCTACATGGCATTGGTAGATGGAACAAGACATGATGTCCCAGATGTGCTCGATTGGATTCAGGTCAGAAGAACAGGCAGGCCAATTCATAGAATCAATGCCTTCATTATGCAGGAACTGCTGACACACTTCAGCCACATGAGACCTAGCATTGTCATGTATTAGAATGGGTCTAAGGATCTCATCCCGATACCTAATGGCAGTCAGGGTACCTCTGGCTAGCACATGAAGAGCTGTGTGGCCCTCAAATAAATGCTTCCCCACACCATTCCTGACCCACTGCCAAACCGGTCACACTGAAGGATGTTGTAGGCAGCAGAGTGTTCTCCACGGCGTCTCCAAATTCTGTCATGTCTGTCACATGTGCTCAGTGTGAAGAGCACAGGGAGCCAATGTCGAATTTGTCAATCTTGATGTTCTCTAGGGATGGGCGAACCCAAACTGCCGGCAGTTAATGAGTGGCCCCAGAAGCAGATGCAGCCAGGAGACAGTGGGATGGGAGGACGCGTCCCTGGACAGGTAAAGTATAATGGCTCAATATCTGGCTCAATGTCAATGGCTCAATATATGGCTCATATCTGTAAAGTCCAAGTTCGGGGTTTGGACGCAAGTTCGAGTCATCTCCGGCCCCAAACTCAAACTTTACAAAAAAACTCAGGCGAACCCGCCAATCCCGAACATCTGGGGGTTCGCCCATCACTACTCCTGGTCTGTCTCCTTGTATCTGCTTCATTCTCTAGACAGTGTGCTGACAAACACACCTACCCTTATTGCCATAGCTCGCATTGATGTGCCATCCTGGATGAGCTGCAGTACCTGAGCAACTTCAGTGGGTTGTAGATACCGCCTCATACTACTGTACCTCTAGGGGTGAGAGCAATGACAAAATGCAAAAGTGACCAAAACAGTCAAAAAAGAAATGGTCTGTGGTCACCCCCTGCAGAACCACTCCTTTATAGGGGTTGTCTTGCTTATCATTTATACCTGTTGTTTGTTCCATTTGCACAACAGCAGGAGAAATTGATTCACAATCAGTGTTGCTTCATAACTGGACAAGTTGAATTCACAGAAGTGTGATTGACTTGGAGTTACATTGTGTTGTTTAAGTGTTCCCTTTATTTTTTGAGCAGTGTAGTATCTAGAATGCCATCAGGGCCCAAACATCTGACCAACATAAAGGTGGGGGCTCAAGTTCAAATTTTGCACCAGGGCCCATCGGACTTTACTTACACCACAGGGGTTGAGACAGTGGTTTCAGTGATGTATCACTTGCTGGTCTGCTTGCTGTTATTGAAATACAATCCCTGTTTTAAGTATGTAATTTTTTTTTTATCCATCTGTTATAATGATTCACCTTGTGATGATATCCATCACTTATCGGATATATTTTAGTGCAACCAATGATGATGCTGGTCAGGGCCGGCGTCACCACCTGGCACACCCAGGCAAGTGCTGGGGCCCTAGATGAATGAGGGGACCCAATCACCAGGAACACTGGCTCACTATAGGGCCCTTCAGTTTGGGGAGCTTGTGCCAGAGCTGGCACCGGCCCTCCTCAAATAATCGAACAGAAAAAATGCCCTACATAATAAACACGGAGTACCGTGATACAAGGAAAAGCCTATATAGAGAAGAAAAGTCCTCCAAACACAAGTTATATAAAGAGTAAATAATTTTATTAGAACACACAATTAAAATATTTTAAAATAGAGAAATGAACAAACCATGCAGAAAATGAAAACAAGCAAACACTGGGCAGATGGGTAAGTTATGTCCAAAAATATGCATAAAGTACAACACATTGCAGAATAAACTCTAATTCTCATATGAACAAATGCATGAAATAATAGAGAGTAACATTCTAGCGAGTAAAGTGCAAGATGCAAATAACTAAGGTGCAGGAAAGGACATAAATTAACCAGACAATGCTGGGGTTTGTCTTTGGTAATTCCTAAGAATATTATACTAAATGTATGGTAAATTAAGAGACATAGACTAGGTAATTCATGGGAGAATCCAGAGACAAAAAGATACACACCAAAGCTTGACGCAAAAAAATCATCAAAAGGCGCGCCAAGGGGTTACACTGGAGCTGTCTGGACCATGGGTATTTATATATCTCCTGGCTTGGACTTATCTATATGTTTATATCTGATACTTCTTACCTACTTTGACTTTGAGCTATGGTGTGCATCTTTTTGTCTCTGGATTCACCCCTTTTGCTATGAAGCCCCTAAAAATTTCTGGTGCAAGCAATTTTCATCATAACTTACATGCTTAGTTAAAGGAAGTCCACCTGTGTACAACCTAAATGTCACATGGTCTGTCCATATATAAACACCTTTTCTGAAAGGCCACAGAGGCTGCAACACCATTAAGCAAGAGGCACCACTAACCAAGCAACACCATGAAGACCAAGGAGATGTCCAAACAAGTTAGGAACAAAATTGTTGAGAAGTACAAGTCAGAGTTGGGTTATAAAAAAATCCTAATCATTGATGATCCCCCAGAGCACCATCAAATCCATTATCATCAAATGGAAAGAACATGGTACCACAAAAAAACAGTCAAGAGAGACCTGCCCACCAAAACTCTCAGCCCAGGCAAGGAGAGCATTAATCAGAGAGGCAGCAGAGACCAAAGGTAACCCTGAAGAAGCTGCAGAGTTCCTAAGAAGAGACTGGAGTGTCTGTCCACATGACCACAATAAGATGTACGCTACATAGAGGTTGCCTTTATGGAAGAATGACCTGAAAAAAGCCTTTACTTTCATATAGAAATTGTAAGGCTTGTTTTGAGTTTGCCAAAAGACTTGTGGGAAACTTCCCGAATGTATTAAGGAAGGTGCTTTGGTCAGATGAGACCAAAATTTTACTTTTTGTCCACCAAGTTAAAGTGCCAAACCAACACAGCTCATCACCCCAAGAACACCATCCCCACAGTGAAACATGATGGTGGCAGCATCATGCTGTGGGGATGTTTTTTGGCAGCAGGGACAGGGAAAATGGTCAGTTAAGGGGAAGATGGATGGTGCGAAATACAGGGATATTCTTGGGTAAAACCTGTTTCAGTCTGTCAGTGATTTGAGACTGGGACAGAGGCTCACCTTGGAACAAGACAATGATCCAAAGGATACTGCTAAATCAACACTCAAGTGGTTTAAGAGGAAATGTGTAAATGTTTTGGAGTGACCAAGTCAAAGCCCAGACCTTAATCCAATTGAGAATCTGTGGTCAGACTTGAAGATTGCTGTTCACCAGAGGAAACAATCTAATTTGAAGGAGCTGGAACTATTTTGCCTTGAGGAATGGGGAAAAATCCAAGTAGCAAAATGTGGAAAGCTCAAAGATATACTTATCCAAAGCGACTTGCAATTGTAATTGCCACAAAAGGAGGCTCTACAAAGAATTGACTTTAGGGGGGTGAATAATTAAGCACACTGCAGTTTTCATTTATTTTGTACTATTTGTTTTATTGCTTCACATTGCTTCACAATAAAAAGAAAACCAAATGTTCACAGATGTTGGCATGTTCTTTACATGAATTGATGTAAACCTTAAAAAAACAGTGAAATTTCAGGTTCTGAGGTAGCAAAACAAGAAAAAAATTGAAAAATGCCAAAGGGTGTGTGTGTGTGTGTGTGTGTGTGTGTGTGTGTGTGTGTGTGTGTGTGTGTGTGTGTGAATACTTTTGCAAGCCACTGTGGGTGCTAACTCTGATTGGTGGGGCTTTTACTATTGGATCCTTGATCCTGAGATGTGCAAGCTTAACAGTATAGCAGGACATTCTTAAAGCGTTATTTCCAACGTTGGAAGTTATCATCTATCCACAGTTGCAATACTTAGAATCAGACTCTGAAATGCCCCACTGGAAAACAGCACTGGCTACACATGTGTGCCACCGCTCTGTTTAATTCTTTATGGGACTGATGGAAAAAACTGAGCGCTTTACTCTGATATCTCCAGCAGTCCTATAAGACATGAGTGGAATTTCATTCCCATGGGGCATTTCACAGCCCCGTTCTTGGCATTGTTGACGATCCCAGCAGAAGGGGCCCCTATTAATCAGAAAGTAATTATCAATCATGTGGGTGAGCGATAACTTTTAATGTTGGAAATGATCCTGTAAGAATGGAGTTCTACTATATTGTTAGGTTAACACGTGGTAGTATTGGGGCTAGATGTAAAAAGGTCAAAGATAATGTATATTTTTGGATGACAGATGAAAGGATGAAGTGGTGAGAAATAGAGATATTGTCCACAGTGACTGACAGGCACAAAGCAAATTATTTGCAGGTCTGTACTAGTAAAAGAAGTACAAAAGGAAAAGATTTTGTTAGGTCTGCTGATCATATCAGGGAGACCTTCAGGGCTCGCGCAGCCCACTCATGGTGCAGCTCCTGTTTCCTCTCTCTATCATATTCATTCAGCTTTCTGCTAATCTCCTTTTCTCTCAGAACAGGATATGTACCACAGCACAAGCCGCAGTTCTCTCGTCTATTGTGAGTTCATATTCCATGTTTGAGAATGTGCAGATCCAATCTCAGCCTGAGCCTCAGGGTAACAGAGTCCTGAGAACTGGGCTAGACACCTTTTTTTATTTCTTAAGGGCTAAAAATAAATACAAAACATTATACTCACACTACTGGAACTTTATAGTTAACCCATAACTGTGTAATTTTAGTTTCCAGGTTTCATTCTCAAGTTGGGCATCACTTTGTAACATCTATGTGTATGAACATTCCCATGTTTTCAATTATCTTATACCTTTGTTACCCATTCCTATAAATTGGTAATAATGTCAAGACTAATAACCTCTCAGTAGCATTATATGAAAAACCACAGACTCAGAGGAAATCATCGCTTTCCCTTAGAGATTTGTCTTGTTGAATCCTACACAGAAGTATCTCTTGGCCTGTTGCTCCACTATAAAAGATTTTAAACCTCAAAAAGGAAAAATCAAAACATGAGGATGGCATCTAATGTGATACATTCAATGCTCCAATAGGAAAGGATGTTGGACAATCCCAACAACGGGAGGCTCTCCTTCAAGTGTAGGAATTTTTAACTTATAGCCCACTTCTGGGTAAATTGGGTTCAACAGCTCAGCCTGGATGTAAAGTCAGTCAGAAGCTGTCAACTTGAAAAGGCTACCTTGGACAAAATTGGCTTCAGTCCCAAAGGAACCTGGCCTTCACCCTTTAATCCCTAGAGGGATATGGACTTTCTGTGGGGTCTGCTGGGTTACTGGGTTACAAAGAGGCTGCTGGCTGGAGTACGAGCCTGAGGCATGCCTGAAGCAAGGATGGGCAAAATAGTCCGGTCTATAAAAGAAAGGTTAAACCAGGGACAGAATGTAACATTGGTGGATTGTGGACTCACTGCAATGCACCACGCGCCGGGCTTACTCTGGAGGAGCATAACTTAACAGTTACCTGATTTTCATTGGTCCCTCTAATAGTGAGGTCAAGCGTAAGTGGCAGCTACCAGTCCAGGGCAGTGTCTGGAACAGAGGCAGCTGACCCCAAGGGTCAGGGATGCTGGTTCGGAGAGAGAGTCCCAGGCAGAGCAGGATGGTCACTGGTACGGGTCCAGACTGTGTGGCTTCTGGACAGCAGACTGGAGAACCACTGGTACTGGTACAGACTGTGTGGCTTCTGGATAGAAGACAGGAATGCCACTGGTACACACCGCATGGCTTCTGGATAGAAGACAGGTCAGGTATGGAAGAAGGTTAGAGGCTAGACAAAAAAGGATCAGGATCAGAAAAAGTGGAGAAGGGGACTTAACAACAGGCAGGCAAAAGCAAGTAACTGACAAACACTAATGTTTTTTCAGGCACCTCCCAACAGGTGGAGGTGCCTTAAATAGTAAGTGTCTTCCAGCTATTGGCTGAGAACACTTCAGGAGAGTGCGCCAGTGTGCGTGTGCCCTAAGCTTGCTGCCAGGGAACCTGCTTGATGTGCGCAGACCCTGGAATGGAGGAGCAGGAGACACGTACGAGAGGCCTGGGCGGTAAGTCCTTGATCGGGAGGAGTGGAAGCATGCAAGAATGCCAGCACTGCACAAAAACATGAAACAAAACTGTAGTCTGTAAAATAGTCAAGATGAAATACCAGGTAATAAGTCGAAGCAAAGTCAGAAAGGCAAAGGTCAAGATCAGATGGGGTCACTAAGGCAGACATAGGGTGCAAACTGAGTCAAGATCAAGGTGCACACATCAAAAATATACACCAGAGTCCAGGGAATAACATAGGCATAATACGTGGCAACTCCCAGTTGGATGTTTGGAGTTTAAGTAGGGTATGGTGCTTCCCTATTAGCCAGATCAGGGAGCTGATCACACCTGTCGGTTCTGCTGGATAGAACTCACATCTATTAGCCTGGTTGGAAGTCACCACAGTTTTCAGCCACATTAATTCCTGGCTTGAAAGCATCTGTACTGCCCAGAGATAACATCCATGATGTTTCTTCCATCATCAGCAACGCGTAAGTGATTGCTGGTGCAGGTCCATGTAGAGGTGTGACACTGTTGTCCTGGTTTATATAATCCTGGGAGTGTTCACCAGTGGAAGACAGGTATTTAGAAAAACTGCTCTGAAGATTGGGTATTGGCACTCAAAAACACATAAACACGCATTGAATGTATTTTACTGAATAATAAAACGTTCAAAAAGAAAGAGAAGTCTCATCTGACATCTCCATTATGAAAAGGTTGACAGCGCCTTTGAGGTGTTTTTTTCTAAACACTTGCCTTAAGCCTAAAAGCAAAAAAGAAACACTTTCACGATCTCTCCACAAATAACACATTCCTGTTTCCCTGAACAATCAAACTAAAGCTTTCTCTAATGCTACAAGTAACTGCAGCCTAATTTTTTATTACATTGCTCTACTATTAGAAATGTGGCTACTGGGGCAGTGGACATTTTTTCAGTGGATTCCAAAATACACTAATACCAGGAACAAACTAAAAAAATCCTAGTATTATTTAGCAATGCATAATAGTGTTATTTAATACTATGAAAGAACTATATGACTAGAATAGGTTTGTACAATTGTTAGGATTTTATACAGTACAGACCAAAAGTTTGGACACACCTTCTCTTTCAAAGATTTTTCTGTATTTTCATGACTATGAAAATTGTAAAATCACACAGAAGGCATCAAAACTATGAATTAACACATGTGGAATTATACATTACACTTTACAAAAAAGTGTGAAACAACAGAAAATATGTCTTATATTCTAGACTCTTCAAAGTAGCCACCTTTTGCTTTGATTACTGCTTTGCACGCAGAAAAGGTGAACGGATGGACTCTACATGCCTGGTTCCCACCGTGAAGCATGAAGGAGGTGGTGTGATGGTGTGGGGGTGCTTTGCTGGTGACACTGTTGGGGATTTATTCAAAATTGAAGCGGTGAGCGGTCCAGCTCACCCCAAACCATCTCGATTGGGTTCAGGTCTGGTGACTGTGGAGGCCAGGTCATCTGGTGTAGCACCCCAACACTCTCCTTCATGGTCAAAAAGCCCTTACACAGCCTGGTGTTTGAGGTCATTGTCCTGTTGAAAAATAAATGATGGTCCAACTAAACGCAAACCGGATGGAATAGCATGCTGCTGCAAGATGCTGTGGTAGCCATGCTGGTTCACTATGCCTTCAATTTTGAATAAATCCCCAACAGTGTCACAAGCAAAGCACCCCCACACATCACACCACCTCCTCCATGCTTCACAGTGGGAACCAGGCATGTAGAGTCCATCCGTTCACCTTTTCTGCGTGCAAAGCAGTAATCAAAGCAAAAGGTGGCTACTTTGAAGAACCTAGAATATAAGACATATTTTCAGTTGTTTCACACTTTTTTGTAAAGTGTAATGTATAATTCCACATGAGTTAATTCATAGTTTTGATGCCTTCAGTGTGATTCCACAATTTTCATAGTCATGAAAATACAGAAAAATCATTGAATGAGAAGGTGTGTCCAAACTTTTGGTCTGTACTGTATATTATCATGGCACTGTTATAACGGGGGCACTGTTTGTAGTCGCTTGACAACTGTAAAAATTGCTCCAATGTACAGGCATAGCATGGCTCTAGACTCACCGTTTTCCTGATCCCACGGATTCCCTGGGGTTTCCCTTTAACCCCTGTAAAGGAATCTGGTCTTAGGCTGGAGTCACACCAGCAAATGGCATCCGATGCGATATATGCTAATGACCCTCGGCTCCTGCTCTGCTGTGAGCGGGAGTCGAGTGTCATGCTATTGTGCGCCGATCATCTCGGACCAAAATATTTTTTTTATTGAGCTGTATACACAATAGATAGAATTCTGTTGGTCCAGCCTATTTATAAAGTTGTTTAAAGAATAACCGCCGTTTTAATTTTTATTTAATAAATTAATAGTACACATAAAATAAGAAGAGCGTTTATAATATGACTTATCAGAGAAATGTGCTTCTTTCTGCACTTGAAAAGTGATGGGCGAACCCCCCTATGTTCGGGATCGGTGGGTTCGCCCGAGCTTTTTGTAAAGTTCGAGTTCGGGGCTGGAGATGACGCGAACTTGCGTCCGAACCCCGAACTTGGACTTTACAGATATGGGCCATTATAATTATACTTACCTGTCCACCGATGCGTCTTCCCGTCCCGCTGTCTCCTGGCCGCATCTGCTTCCAGGGCCGCTCATTAACTGCGGCAGTATTCACTGCACTCGGCAGTTTTCGGCTTTTTCCAGCAGTGTCACCGCACGAACACTGCTGGAAAAAGCCGAAGACTGCCGAGTGCAGTGAATACTGCCGGCAGTTAATGAGTGGCCCCGGAAGCAGATGGGACGGGAGACAGCGGGACGGGAGGATGCGTCGCTGGACAGGTAAGTATAATTATAATGGCCCTGGACCCAAACCCGAACTGGACCCGAACTGTAACACGGGTTTCCCATGAAAACCTGTGTTCGGGAACTTGTGACTTTACAGTTCGGGTTCGCCCATCCCTACTCCTGAACTGATCTTTCACTCTCAATTCATGTGTATAACCGAGATAGGTGATGACAACTGGTGCTTAGAAGATTCTATAGAAAGGGGAGCGGAGGAGGGAGGAGCTATAATCAGATATATAAATAATGATGCAAGGTCTCTGATACAACAGTTGCAATTTTCTATAGAACTTAATGAACACCAAGAGGTCAATTCGTCAAAAGATTTAAGCTAGAAAACTATTGTAAAAGCCTTTGACATTTTTACGCCAGTTTGAATCAACTCCATCTACACCTTTGGCCTGGGACAGCTCATAGAATCCCACGGTTTGCAGTATCTCTATGCTGATGACATGCAGATCTACCTATCTGGACCTGACATCACCTCCTTACTAACCAAAATCCCACAATGTCTGTCCATTATTTCATCTTTCTTTTCTGCTCGCTTTCTAAAACTGAACATGAACAAAACAGAATTCATCATCTTTCCCCCCATCTCACTCTACCTCTCCACCAGACCTATCCATCAATGTCAATGGTTGCTCACTTTAGCCAGTCCCACATGTTCGGTGCCTCAGGGTGATCCTCGACTCTGCCCTCTCTTTCAAGCCACATATCCAAGCCATTGCCTCCTCCTGCCGACTCCAACTCAAAAATATTTCCCGGATCCGTACATTCCTTGACCAAGAAACTGCAAAAACATGCCCTCATCATGTCCCACCTCGACTATTGCAACCTCCTACTCTCTGGCCTCCACTCTAGCACTGTTGCACCACTCCAATCTATCCTATACTCTGCTGCCCGACTAATCCACCTGTTTCCCCATTATTCCCCAGCCTCTCCTCTCTGCCAAGCCCTTCACTGGCTTCCTATTGTCCAGAGGCTCCAGTTCAAAACCCTAACTATGACATATAAAGCTATCCACAACCTGTCTCCTCCATACATCTGTGACATGGTCTCCCGGTACTTACCTACACGCAGCCTTTGATCCTCTCAAGATCTCCTTCTCTACTTCCTTCTTATCTGTTCTTCCCACAACCGCATACAAGACTTCTCCCATGCTTCCCCCATACTCTGGAACGCTCTACCCCAACATATCAGACTTTCGCCTACCATGGAAACCTTCAAAAGGAACCTGAAGACCTACCTTTTCTGACAAGCCTACAACGTGCAGTGATCCTCAGTCTACTGAATCGCTGCACGACCAGCTCTACCCTCTCCTAGTGTATTCTCATCCATCCCCTGTAGACTGTGAGCTCTCACGGGCAGGGTCCTCTCTCCTTTTGTACTTGTGTGTGCCTTGTACGCATTGCTCATGTTTATTGTACTTGTCTATATATGCCCCCTTTCCACATGTAAAGCGCCATGGATGGCGCTATAAAAATGAATAATTATAATAAATAATAATAATAATAAATCCACCGAAATTGAGGGCGTGACAATGCCCACCCCTCAAATTTATCAAAAATGCCAGCGTTTTGTACACCAGAAGTGCTACTCCAGTCCATAGAGGTGCATGACACAAAGGAAATGCACCAAATTATTTAAGTCAGTACGACTCTTAATGAAATCGGCGACATGTACTCCAACAAGACTGGTGCATCGTGAACATGCAATATTGCAGTCTTGATAAATTGCCCCCTAAATCCAGGAGATGAAAAAAGCAGATTTTTTTGATACCATATACTGTATCATAAAGTTTCTTATTTTCATGTGCACTATTGATTTATGAAAAAAATACAAAATAAATAAAAAAAAAATAACATTGAATAGGTGTATTGGAGTCAGAGCTGCCACAAGGAATTTCAGGGCCCCATACTGGCAAAATTTTCGAGCCACCTTCAGACTCTGCCAAGGCTCCACCCCAGCTCTGCCTACACCCCTCGAACCATGTGAGCTGGTCCTAATAATTATCCCATATGATGTGTATAGGGTAGGGGATAAGTATTAGTGTTGTGAACATTTTGGAGACGACTTCAGAGCTGAGGCTCCCTCTGGTGGTTGCTGAAGGTATTGAACCAATGTTGAATACCAAGAGCCCTACACCTGTAAATAACGAGTGGTGGTCAGGTGGTAATGACTGGCCTGATATAAGTGAGCTGGACTCCCATGATCCTCGCCGGTAATCAATTGTGCTTCCTGGTCTAGGTTGGAATTCAGCTTGCTTTCCTGCTGTCTCCTGCTTGCTTTCAGATAAGTCTCTTTCAGTTTTTTTTACTGTGGTTTGAATTCCTTGCTTTTTGCTGCATTGCTTTTTGTATTGAGCCGGGTCCCCTTTGGGGGCCTTTGGCTGGTCTCCGTTCGTTTTTTGTATTTGTTCATTTGCTCAGTTCTTGTGATATCTTTCTGCTGGGTAGCTATGTGTCCACACCAGAGATCATGGGCGTACCCAGGATCAAAACTAGGGGGGGGCAAGCCAATGTCGCATCTTATACAGGTTACATCATATACACTGTACATTATCCTGCATATTAGGTATGGAGCGTTAGAACTGTTGTATATTGTATAATACAGCAGTGTATGCGACACTACGCTGTATATACCATATATTATACATGGCAGTCGCGCTCATGTCAGGAGCGGTACCAGCAAGTCCGAGGATTGCAGTGCGATCCTCGCATGAGTTATACGGCCGTCTGTCTATGCCCTTGTTATAATAATACTGAAATATTAATCTATTATTAAAGTATTAAGGAGCTCACAAGTAAAAAAAAGCCCCCTACCTCCCCTGTCCCCCACCCACACCCCAACAGCCCATCGTCTCACATGCACCCCTTAGTGTTCTGTCCCACTGACCCCACAATACCCCCATCCTCTCACATGCACCCCTCAGTGATCTGTTGCCCCTCCCCACTTCAGTCCCCACAATACCCCCATCCTCTCACAGTAAACCCCCAGTGCCCTAGCCCCACAATACCCCATCCTCTTACATTCAACCACAGTGACCTGTCCACCCTCCCTCACAATACCCCATCCTCTCACATCAACCCCTGTGCGCCAGCCCCCACAATATCCCCATCCTCTCACATTCACCAACCAGTGCCCTGTTGCCCCTCCCCACTTCAGCCCCCACAATACCCCCATCCTCTCACATTAACCCCCCCAGTGCCCTAGCCCCCACAATACCCCATACTCTTACATTCACCCCAGTGCCCTGTACCCCTCCCCCACAATACCCCATCCTCTCACATTAACCACCCCAGTGCCCTAGCCCCCACAATACCACCATCCTCTTACATTCACCCCAGTGCCCTGTACCCCTCCCCCACAATAACCCATCCTCTCACATTAACCCCCCCAGTGCCCTAGCCCCCACAATACCCCCATCCTCTTACATTAACCCCCCAGTGCCCTAGCCCCCACAATACCCCCATCCTCTTACATTCACCCCAGTGCCCTGTACCTGTTGTGAATGGGTTTGAGATGAGTTCTGAGCAGAGGCTCCCTCTGGTGGTTACAAGCGGTACTAGTGAGGATTGGGAATCAGGTGTTACTGATTGGTCTTATTTAAGGGAATCATTTTCCCATCAGGGTTGCCGGTGATCAATTGTTCTGGTCTGAATCCTTCTTTCCAGTTTCCCTTGTAGCCTGCTGTGTCGTGTCTGCATCTCCTGCTATCAGATAAGACAATTTCTTATTTTGTGTTTTTGCTATATTTTTGCATTTTGTCCTGTACTTCTGTGGGGCCTTCAGGGTCCCCTCCGGGGCTTTTGCCCTCTCAGTTTAGTCCAGCCACTGTGTTTTGTACTTTTGCTTTTTCCAGTTTTTTCAGTGGCTGCTGTTTTTGTTACACCAGAGAACTAATTTAGGTGGTAGAGGTCGTGTGATCTCAGGTGATTTTGAAATTAGTAGAGTTGGTGTTTTTCAGGGTTTTCTGGGATTGCAGTAAGTACCCTTCCTATCCTTTTCTATTTAGATAGTTTGGGCCCCAGCGTTTGCTCATACTATTTTCTTTCTGTGTCAGTATTTCCTCTTGTCTAACCGCCATTACATGTTTGGGGGCTTTCTATTATCTTTGGGGTTCTGCTCCGGGGCAGATAGCTTTCCTATTTCTATCTTTAGGTGTAGTTAGTTTCTCAGGCTGTGACGAGGCGTCTAGGACCAACGTAGGAACGCTCCACGGCTGCCTCTAGTTGCGGTGGTTAGTCAGGGTACTGCAATCTCATAGATTCCAACTTCTCTGGTGTATTTCCTTTTTTACCTGCACTCCTCAGCTACCGTAACATAACAGTATCACCGGCCATAAAAATTGTATGGTACTCACAGAAGGGAAAAAATATTTTGAAGGAAGAAAAGTTGTCAGAGATATTTTTCTGTTTGTTGCATTTTTTTTTTTCCTCTGTATCTCTGGGTGCTGGGGAGGATCTTTTCTCCCAATGGAGTTTGCACAGTTGTCTGGCCGTGTGGATCAGCTTGCCACTGAGGTTCGGAGTATTGCTGCATATCTTGCTAGGTTGCCTGTTGTGGAACCTAGGATCCCCATGCCAGATTTGTTTTTAGGGGATCGAGTTAAGTTTCAGAATTTCAAAAATAATTGTAAATTGTTTCTTGCCTTAAAATCTAAGTCCTCAGGAAACGCAGCGCAGCAGGTTCAAATTGTCATCTCTCTCCTGCGCGGCGATCCTCAGGATTGGGCTTTTTCCCTGATACCTGGGGATCCTGTTTTGAGTGATGTTGATGCATTTTTTCAGGCTTTGGGGTTATTGTACGATGAGCCTAATGTCACTGATCAAGCTGAAAAAGCCTTGTTGGCATTAAATCAGGGGCTTGATGACGCTGAGTTATACTGTCAGAGATTCCGTAGGTGGGCAGTCCTGACCAAATGGAATGACGACGCTTTGGCGGCCCTTTTCCGGAAGGGTCTGTCGGATAATGTAAAGGATGTTATGGTGGGATTCCCTGTCCCCTCTGGTCTCAATGATTCTATGTCATTAGCGATTCAAATTGACAGACGTTTGCGTGAGCGGAGAAGTATGCGTGGAGTGGTGTTGCCTTGTGAGCCAGCTGCTGAGCCCATGCAGTGTGATGGAGTGGTGTCTGGGGCACAGCGTCATGAGTTTCGAAAGCGCAATGGGTTATGTTTCTACTGTGGTGATGCCTCTCATGCTATTTCAGTCTGCCCTAAGCGGGGAAGACGTTTTGCACGCTCAGTTGTCTTGGGTAGTGTTCAGACTAAGTTTTTATTAACTGTCACTCTGATATGCTCTCTGTCCTCATTTTCTGCTCAGGCTTTCGTTGATTCTGGAGCAGCTATTAACCTGATGGATTATGATTTTGCTAAACGTTGTGGATTTCCCTTGATACCCCTACAGAAGTCTATTCCCCTACTGGGGATCGATTCTACCCCTTTGGCTGAGAATAAACCCCAGTTTTCTACTCAGGTGATAATGAGGGTTGAACCTGATCACCAGGAGTGCTGCAAATTTTTGGTTCTATATAATCTGCATGACATTATCGTGCTGGGTTTCCCTTGGTTACAGTCTCATAATCCTGTTTTGGATTGGAAATCTGTGTCTGTAACCAGTTGGGGCTGCCAATGTGTTAATACCAACACTCCTGTTTTTTCTGCCTCCCCCCAGGCTGAGGATGTTCCTGACTTTTTGTTTGATTTTTCTGATGTGTTTAGCGAAAGTAAATCTGCATCCTTACCTCCCCATAGGAGCTATGACTGCGCTATTGAATTAGTGCCAGGTAGTAAATTCCCTAAGGGTCGCCTTTTTAACTTGTCTGTACCTGAACATGACGCTATGCGGTCTTATATCAAGGAATCATTGGAGAAGGGTCATATCAGACCATCCTCTTCACCCTTAGGTGCCGGTTTTTTCTTTGTGGCCAAAAAAGATGGTTCATTAAGGCCGTGTATTGATTATTGTCTCTTGAACAATATTACTGTGAAATATCAATACCCGTTACCCTTGATTTCTGACCTGTTTTCCAGGGTGAAAAACGCTACTTGGTTTACCAAGCTTGACCTCAGGGGGGCGTATAACCTTATTCGCATTAAGCACGGGGATGAATGGAAGACGGCATTTAACACCCCTGAAGGGCATTTTGAGTACCTTGTGATGCCCTTTGGGCTCACTAATGCTCCTTCCGTCTTCCAGTCCTTCATGAATGACATTTTCAGGGATTTTGTGGACAAGTTTCTGATTGTTTATTTGGATGATATCTTGATTTTTTCTAATGACTGGGACTCTCATGTGAAACATGTTCGAACTGTATTCCAGATTTTGAGAGAGAATGCTCTGTATGTGAAGGGATCAAAGTGTCTTTTTGGCGTACAGAAGATCTCATTTCTGGATTCATTTTGTCCCCATCTGTTATTGAAATGGACCCGGTCAAGGTTCAGGCCATCTGTGATTGGGTCCAACCTACTTCATTAAAGGCTCTTCAGAGATTTTTGGGTTTTGCCAATTTTTATCGTAAATTTATTGGTAATTTCTCGGTTATTGTTAAACCATTAACTGATTTGACCAGAAAGGGTTCTGATGTGGTGAATTGGCCTCCTGAGGCAGTCTCTGCGTTTCAGGAACTTAAGCAGAGATTCACTTCTGTTCCTGTTCTACGGCAGCCTGATGTTTCTCTGCCATTTCAGGTGGAGGTTGATGCCTCTGAAATTGGGGCAGGTGCCGTTTTGTCCCAAAAAGATCCAGAGACCTCTAAAAGTAACCCTTGTGCCTTTTTCTCTCGAAAATTTTCTCCTACTGAACGTAATTATGACGTGGGTAATCGGGAGTTATTGGCCATGAAGTGAGCTTTTGAAGAGTGGAGACATTGGCTGGAGGGAGCCAAACATCAGGTGGTGGTCCTTACGGACCATAAGAATCTGGTCTATCTGGAATCTGCCAAGCGACTCAATCCTAGACAGGCCAGGTGGGCCTTGTTTTTCACACGTTTTAATTTTGTGGTTTCCTTTCTTCCTGGCACTAAGAATGTTAAGGCGGATGCCCTCTCGAGGAGTTTCCTTGCGGACTCTCCTGAGCTATCTGATCCCTCTGTTATTTTGAAGGAGGGTGTAGTTCTTTCCGCCATCTCGCCCAATTTGAGACTTGCTCTGGAGGGGTGTCAGGAGGATAGGCCCGAGCGCTGCCCTGTTGGAAAATTGTTTGTCCCGGACCAATGGAAAAAGAGTGTGATGTCTGAGATTCATTGTTCCGCATTGGCTGGGCATCCCGGAATTTTTGGTACCAGAGACTTGGTTAGTCGGTCCTTTTGGTGGCCTACCTTGTCTCGCGATGTCAGGATATTTGTGCAGTCCTGCGGGACTTGCTCTCGCTCCAAGCCTTGCTCTCGCTCTAGTGGTTTGTTGATGCCATTGCCTGTGCCCAAGAGACCATGGACCCATATCTCTATGGATTTCATTTCCGATCTTCCTGTTTCTCAGAGAATGACCACCATCTGGGTAATTTGTGATAGGTTTTCCAAAATGATACATCTTGTGCCATTACCTAAGTTGCCTTCCTCCTCTGAATTGGTGCCGTTGTTCCTTCAGCACGTGGTTCGTTTACACGGCATTCCTGAGAACATTGTGTCTGACAGAGGAGTCCAGTTTGTTTCCAGATTTTGGAGGACTTTTTGTTCTAAACTGGGTGTTCAATTGTCTTTCTCCTCGGCATTTCATCCTCAGACCAATGGTCAAACTGAGAGAACAAACCAGACATTGGAGACTTATCTAAGATGCTTTGTGTCTGCTGATCAGGATGACTGGGTCTCTTTTTTGCCTTTGGCTGAGTTTGCTCTTAATAATAGGGCTAGCTCTGCCACTTTGATGTCTCCGTTTTTCTGTAATTCTGGGTTTCACCCTCGATTTTCTTCAGGACAGACGGAGGCTTCTGTCTGTCCAGGTGTTGACTCTGTTGTTGAGCGTATGCAGCAGATTTGGGACCAGGTAGTGGAGAGGTTGTCCCTCTCTCAGGAGAAGGCCCAGCGGTTTGCTAACCGGCATAGGACTGATGGTCCTCGGTTTGAAGTGGGGGACTTGGTCTGGTTGTCCTCAAAGAATATTCCTATGAGAGTAGCATCTCCTAAATTTAAGCCTAGGTTCATTGGACCTTATAAGATCATGGAGATTATTAATCCTGTTTCTTTTCGTTTGCTTCTTCCAGGGACATTTAAGATCCATAACGTGTTCCACAAGTCCTTGTTGAAGAGGTTTGTTGAGCCAGTGGTTCCTGCTGCTGTGCCTCCTGACCCTGTTTTGGTTGAGGGCAATCTGGAGTATGTGGTTGAGAAAATATTGGATTCTCGTTTTTCTAGACGAAGACTCCAGTATTTGGTTAAATGGAGAGGTTATGGTCAGGAAGATAATTCTTGGGTGTTTGCTTCGGACATCCATGCTAGGAGACTTATCCGTGCGTATCATAGAACTCATCCTGATCGACCTGGTTGCTCAAATGAGGGTTCGGTGACCCCTCCTCAAGGGGGGGGGTACTGTTGTGAATGGGTTTGAGATGAGTTCTGAGCAGAGGCTCCCTCTGGTGGTTACAAGCGGTACTAGTGAGGATTGGGAATCAGGTGTTACTGATTGGTCTTATTTAAGGGAATCATTTTCCCATCAGGGTTGCCGGTGATCAATTGTTCTGGTCTGAATCCTTCTTTCCAGTTTCCCTTGTAGCCTGCTGTGTCGTGTCTGCATCTCCTGCTATCAGATAAGACAATTTCTTATTTTGTGTTTTTGCTATATTTTTGCATTTTGTCCTGTACTTCTGTGGGGGCCTTCAGGGTCCCCTCCGGGGCTTTTGCCCTCTCAGTTTAGTCCAGCCACTGTGTTTTGTACTTTTGCTTTTTCCAGTTTTTTCAGTGGCTGCTGTTTTTGTTACACCAGAGAACTAATTTAGGTGGTAGAGGTCGTGTGATCTCAGGTGATTTTGAAATTAGTAGAGTTGGTGTTTTTCAGGGTTTTCTGGGATTGCAGTAAGTACCCTTCCTATCCTTTTCTATTTAGATAGTTTGGGCCCCAGCGTTTGCTCATACTATTTTCTTTCTGTGTCAGTATTTCCTCTTGTCTAACCGCCATTACATGTTTGGGGGCTTTCTATTATCTTTGGGGTTCTGCTCCGGGGCAGATAGCTTTCCTATTTCTATCTTTAGGTGTAGTTAGTTTCTCAGGCTGTGACGAGGCGTCTAGGACCAACGTAGGAACGCTCCACGGCTGCCTCTAGTTGCGGTGGTTAGTCAGGGTACTGCAATCTCATAGATTCCAACTTCTCTGGTGTATTTCCTTTTTTACCTGCACTCCTCAGCTACCGTAACATAACATGTACCCCTCCCCCACAATACCCCATACTCTCACATTAACCCCCCCAGTGCCCTAGCCCCCACAATACCCCATCCTCTCACATTAACCCCCCCAGTGCCCTAGCCCCCACAATACCCCATCCTCTCACATTAACCCCCCCAGTGCCCTAGCCCCCACAATACCCCATACTCTTACATTCACCCCAGTGCCCTGTACCCCTCCCCCACAATACCCCATCCTCTCACATTAACCCCCCCAGTGCCCTAGCCCCCACAATACCCCCATCCTCTTACATTCACCCCAGTGCCCTGTACCCCTCCCCCACAATACCCCATCCTCTCACATTAACCCCCCCAGTGCCCTAGCCCCCACAATACCCCCATCCTCTTACATTCACCCCAGTGCCCTGTACCCCTCCCCCACAATACCCCATCCTCTCACATTAACCCCCCAGTGCCCTAGCCCCCACAATACCCCCATCCTCTTACATTCACCCCAGTGCCCTGTACCCCCTCCCCCACAATACCCCCATCCTCTCACATTTCCCCACAGTGACCATGACATGCCTGAGCAGAATGAATTTAATAAATTCCATCCCCTCTTACCATGAAGCTTGCAGGCAGTGGCTGAGGCAGGATCAGGAAGTGTCCAGTGTATGCACACAGAGGGCACTAGGACCCAGTGTGGCTGAGACAACCAGAGCCTGCATGGCAGAAAATGAAACTACAGCCAGGAAGGAAGAAGCTCCTCTGGTGAGACAGCAGCTCCGTGCACTGCGCACACACAGACAGGCAGAGGGAGCCGCCATTGTGCTGCTCTCTCCGCTCTCTTTCATTGTGTGCCCCTGCTTCTAGGGGGGGGCAGTTGCCCCCCCCCTGCCCCACGGTGGGTACGCCCATGCCAGAGATCTGATATAGGTGGTCGAGACCCTGTGGTCTCAGTGTTTTTGGATTCAGAAGTGTTGGAGTATTTCCTAGGGTTTTTCTGGGTTGCAGACAGTATTCTCTCCTGTACTATCCTATCTAGACAGTTTTGGGCCCCAGCGTTTGCTCAATCTATTTTCTGTCTGTGTTCGTGTTTTCATCTTGTCTAACCGCCATTATATGTTTGGGGGCTTCCTACTCTTTTGGGGTCTACTCTGGGGCAGTCAGCTTTCCTCTTTCCATCTTCAGGGATAGCTATCTTTCCAGCTGTGCCGAGGCGTCTAGGACCACCGTAGGTACGCTCCACGGCTGCTTCTAGTTGTGCG
Source organism: Oophaga sylvatica (assembly GCA_033576555.1). NCBI lineage: Eukaryota > Metazoa > Chordata > Amphibia > Anura > Dendrobatidae > Oophaga > Oophaga sylvatica. The sequence goes on from JARQOD010000001.1 coordinate 411,271,163, forward strand.
GTTAGTTTAGGGGTCTGCAACCTATTAGTTTCCAACCTCTCTGGTGTCAGGCTGCCTATGCGGTTTTTTGCTCCTGCCTCCTCAGCTACCAAAACATAACATAATAGGTTACTAGAATATCCCCTTTAGGAAATGCAACTATACCTTATTGCAGACAGTCAGGCAGACAGGCATCAGTCACTAGAGTTAGCAGTACTTAGTAGTTTGCAGGCAGTCAGCAGACATAGAAGGCCTCCAACTTCACAGTGCACGAGCAGACAGGGGGGCTGAAGAAGAGAAGCTGGTGGGTGAGCCGGCTGGAGGGAGAATGGAAGGTTAGGATGGGGGAATGGAAGCTCAGACCAGCGAGTAGACAGGCATGTGCACCTCATCACTTTCGGTCCCTCAACTTCATATAATGTGCCGCTTGGGCCTGGAGCTCGCTGGCAGCTTAGGAAGAGAGGGCGGGCTGGCAGCATCTGACATCACTAATGTCAGACGCAGCAGCCCCACTCTGCTGATGCCATAAATCTTTCTTGCTGTGGCTGTGAGAGACTATGGCCCCGAGGCTTAATAAAGCAAAATAATTAGCCCGGGTCCCAGTGGGCCACGCAGTCTGCCAGGCAGTATTCTACAGTGACTTGGCTGTGCTGCCTCAGCGGAGGCTGCGCAGTGTCTCTCACCCAGTCTGCTCCCCCTCTCTTTGCTTTTGCTCACCAGGCCCCAAACAGCAGTAATGGCATTAATGCACTGATAGCGGCCCTGATTGGAGTAATAAAAAATTGGTTGCAAAGTGCATAGACCTTTTTGACTTTTATAACAAATAGGTCAATCTAATTTTGCAGATTATGACATCTGCAAAAAATCTTAATATTCTAATAAATTAAAACAAAAATAAAAATATAGTACAAAAAATGTACAAAGGCTCTTGGCTCATTTTTCTATGAAAATGTAGATATGAGCATTCTATATATTTTTTTCAAGTAAAATAGCTCCAAAAATAAACTCTCTTAATCCTTTATTTAAAGTACTCCCACCTTTGACATGAAATGCGTAGCTGGAGCTTACCAGGGCAGAAACACTTCACGACATTCAATATGAAACAGATTTCCATATAGCCGCTTGCAAAAATAAGCATTTTGGGGAATTTAAATAACAGGATTTCTCCACTGTTTTACTTTCCTCTAATTACGTTATTAATTTGGTGTGTGGATGTTAGCAGTTCAAGGGAAGGAAATGAAGGGAAATTTGCTGGACTTGTGCTAGTGTTTTCTGTCATCGAGCCACGTCTCTCACATTTTGCTAAAAAATATGGGATTTATTGGTGAGCCGTCAGAATGTACAAAATATCACATGCAGTAAGTGATTTATCATTGTGTGCATACTGTTATTATACCCTGGGGATACAGGCCAATAGCTACATTATTGAGGAAACTCTGCAACAAACTGGTATAAAGAGAAACCATCATGAATCATCAATAAGGAGGGCTAATTCCTCATGGATCTGAGAAGCATTTCTGCTCAAGTCAGGGGGACATGCAGTAAATAAAATATATAGTTGTTATAGTCTGTAGATTTTTTATTAACAGAAAACAGAGCAAGCAAAATTAAAGGTACCGTATATACTCGAGAATAAGCCGACCCGAGTATAAGCCGACCCCCCTAATTTTGCCACAATAAACTGGGAAAACTTACTGACTCGAGTATAAGCCTAGGGTGGAAAATGAGATAATGCCCTATATGCTGCCCATGTATTATGCCCCCATAGATGCTCCATAGATGCTCCATAGATTGTGCCCCCATAGATTATCCATAGATTGTGCCCCATAGATGCTCCATAGAATATGCCCCCATAGATGCTCCACAGATTGTGCCCCCATAGATGCTCCACAGATTGTGCCCCCATACATGCCCCATAGATTGTGCCCCCATAGATTGTGCCCCCATTGATGCTCCATAGATTGTGCCCCCATAGATTGTGCCCCCATAGATGCTCCACAGATTGTGCCCCCATAGATGCTCCATGATTGTGCCCCCATAGATGCTCCATAGATTGTGCCCCCATAGATGCTCCATAGATTGTGCCCCCATAGATTATGCCCCCATAGATTGTGCCCCCATAGATTGTGCCCCCATTGATGCCCCCATAGATTGTGCCCCCATTGATGCTCCATAGATTGTGCCCCCATAGATTATGCCCCTGTGTCGACCCGCCACCACAATTGTGGATTACCAGGGCAATGGGGTACTCAGAGCCGAGCCCGTAGAAGTCTATGGGGATTGTCACAGGTAGCTGTGGCTCGGTCTGTGGCCCGGGCGGTCTGGCGTATGTTGGGGATATATTTACAGGGGATTGATTTATGTACAGTTCGTGACGCCACCTGTAGTCTTCTGGTAATTTATACCAGCGCTGCTGTAGATCTCTGAGGGGATGGTGAGGCAGCTAGATGTCGGGTCCCCTACAGGTGGGACTGGTCCCTCAAAGTCTATGGGATTTGTGAAGTCGGGTGCGGATAAAGAACACAGTCTCACACGGTCAGCGTCTTTCCATACCTTTACTTGCAAGTTGTTAAGGCAGGTCCCAGGGAGGCTGATCCAAGGAGAGTGTATCTTGAGACAGCAGCTGGACAAGTTAGGGGCCTCCTTTAACTCCAATAAAACGAGTACAACCAGCCTGAAGCGTAGTTCCCTCAAATCTCCAGCTAATCTTTAGCTGTACCTGCCCAGTCAGCTTAGTGTTAGGGGCCTTCCTGTGAAGGAGCTGAATTCTTATTTTGTCCTGCAGAAACTCCAAAGTCTTCACTCCCCCTGACCCCAGTTACGTACTGACTATAAGGGGCTTGTCTGCCGCGACCTAGGGTCCGGTAGATTCCTGGTTTTCTTATCACTGTGCTTGAAACAACAGTGACCCTTCGGTCCCCAGTGACCGGGTGCAATGTGCTGGACTTCTCCAATCCGTAAGCACTAATCTTATAAATCCACTTGCCTTTCGCCTTGTCCACGCTGGTAACATAAGCACTCAAAACTAGCCAAGGGTCGAGCAGTCACTTCTTTCCTTTTCCTTCCTACGAAGTTAGCCACAGATGCTCAGTTATCACAGGCAGGAGCACGTCTCTGAACCTGATACCGTCCTTTAGACAGGGATGCTGAAGACTTTCTGTACTAAAACTTCTTCTTTCTTTCAGTGTATGCTGATGAGGTGATACAGCTCTGACTAGACTAAGGTGTATTCCAAACACCTATACCAGACTCCACGATATGAACTAGTGATAAAGCAGGCTAGACTCCTTCCTCCCTCCAAACGTCTTCTCTCACAGAAGTCTAGACACTCACTCCACACGTCCTCACTGTCCGAAGACAGGAACTAGACTGACTAAAAATCACCTCAACACCTACTACCTTGACCACTCCCTCTAGAGTATCCTCCACTACCCTAGGGGTGTGTCTAGTGTGTGTTGAGTGAATGGATATTTAGCATTAAACTGCTGTCTCGCCATACACTCTCCAGGGTACTGCGTGTGCCTACCACCAGGGCTACACATTCCCCCATGGTAAACGACAGCACTCCCGGGCTGTAAAATACAAAAGACATTTTGTTTATGCAATAAACATTGAACAATAACATCTTCCCATCCGGGAGGTGAGAATATCTTGAACGTTGCAAACATTATAGAAAATACAAATATTAAATAGCATTTAATAAATATACGATATACTTGTGAAGGACCCGCACCAAACCTTCAACGTGGGTCCTGGGTGGGCTGCAGGACATCCGATTGCAGACCTCACTCAGTGCCACACCACACGGGTTTTGTTTTCAGAGGTAGTTGTAATGGTTTATGTAAAACCAAGATAGGGCACCGAAGCGCAACTATTTACAAGAAAGTTCTGGGTTAGCATAGTCCTTAACCTCCAAGTCCAATGTAAAACCAAAAGTATATATTATATGATATCAAAGTGCCTAAACTTTTTCTGGTTACTATTTACCATTTACCAATTACCATTTACCCAGCCGGGCATTCTACAGTATATATATTTACTATATAAATTGTGCTAAACTTTACAACATTTCAAACTTTTTACTATATTACTGATGGTAGACCCGATATGGATCTCACCAACTCTTTACTTATCTATTCATTTTCATCACACTTTTCCAATACATTTTCCACCCCGGGGCTGGAACAACGCAATGGGCCCTTGATCCCAGGACCAGCAAATCATGTGCTGCGATCAGGGTCTGGGTCGCAACAGTCTTTGTATGAACCATCAGGGGCGCAACGGGTATCTCTTTCTCGTGAGACGCCGACTGCGTCTCAATTTGCGTTGCAGGGGGCGATTCAGCTGTAACCGCAGTTTGCGATGTAGATTGGGTCGCCGATTGCGATGCAGAGGTGTACGCAGGGGGCGATGCGGAATAGGACGCACAATGCTGGTGTGATGCAGAGCAGGAAGCAGGTGTGCGCAATGGCTCAATTGAGGACGCACTAACCTGCTGCTGTCGCTGCTCCATCTCTTCCCAGTCGCTCTCCATCATTGACGGCTGGGTCCCCGCCGGTGTCCCTACCAGGGATTGATCATCTGCTGCGGCCTCCTGGCCGGGCGGGCGTTCCGGAACTGGCGGTACCTCCTCAACCTCCTTTGCCTCCACCGCTTCACCAGTGGGATCGGGAACGGTACTTTCGGGGCAGCCTCCGGTTGCTCCTTCGCCTTGGGCAGCAGACTCTTCGGTATTTGGAATCGTGGGGGTTCATTGAGGGAGAGGACGCCGTGTTCGTTAGTTGCCACTGCAGCAGGTTACATCGGCGTCTCTCAATCTCCTCCAGTCCAGGTTGGACCATCTTCTTTAGGCGTGCGTTCTCCTCCTGAATCTCTAGCAACGCCTGTTGCAGGTGCAGGATCGCATAAGACTCTGATGCCGATGGCAGCTTGGCGGGGGCACGGGGCCTGCCTTCCTCCGCTGCCCCGCTCGGCTGCACACGTCCTGCCTCCATCATGTTCCAGAAGATTCTCTCTTCTTCCTGCGGAGACATCCGGTCTCTTCCGTGGAGGTGGGGTTTGCGTCCCCTCCTCCTCGCAGGGAAAGTGAAGAGGAGGCGGACCTCCTTTGCTGTAGGGCAGGACCGTATGTTGAAGTAGCACTTTGAGAGGGCAGGCATTTTCTTCGCGCCACTGGGGGTAGACGCCCACGAAGGCACGCCCACCTTCCTCTCCAGCGCCTGAGGGCGCGAATATGGCGACAAAAATGGCGATTTTGGCGCCAAAAGTGCAAACAGTCCTTTCTCACAAAAACAATTCCTTAGGCACACAGGGCTCGCAATTTCGCGAGTTTCGCATCCTGTTCGTGACGCCAAAGTTGTGTCGACCCGCCACCACAATTGTGGATTACCAGGGCAATGGGGTACTCAGAGCCGAGCCCGTAGAAGTCTATGGGGATTGTCACAGGTAGCTGTGGCTCGGTCTGTGGCCCGGGCGGTCTGGCGTATGTTGGGGATATATTTACAGGGGATTGATTTATGTACAGTTCGTGACGCCACCTGTAGTCTTCTGGTAATTTATACCAGCGCTGCTGTAGATCTCTGAGGGGATGGTGAGGCAGCTAGATGTCGGGTCCCCTACAGGTGGGACTGGTCCCTCAAAGTCTATGGGATTTGTGAAGTCGGGTGCGGATAAAGAACACAGTCTCACACGGTCAGCGTCTTTCCATACCTTTACTTGCAAGTTGTTAAGGCAGGTCCCAGGGAGGCTGATCCAAGGAGAGTGTATCTTGAGACAGCAGCTGGACAAGTTAGGGGCCTCCTTTAACTCCAATAAAACGAGTACAACCAGCCTGAAGCGTAGTTCCCTCAAATCTCCAGCTAATCTTTAGCTGTACCTGCCCAGTCAGCTTAGTGTTAGGGGCCTTCCTGTGAAGGAGCTGAATTCTTATTTTGTCCTGCAGAAACTCCAAAGTCTTCACTCCCCTGACCCCAGTTACGTACTGACTATAAGGGGCTTGTCTGCCGCGACCTAGGGTCCGGTAGATTCCTGGTTTTCTTATCACTGTGCTTGAAACAACAGTGACCCTTCGGTCCCCAGTGACCGGGTGCAATGTGCTGGACTTCTCCAATCCGTAAGCACTAATCTTATAAATCCACTTGCCTTTCGCCTTGTCCACGCTGGTAACATAAGCACTCAAAACTAGCCAAGGGTCGAGCAGTCACTTCTTTCCTTTTCCTTCCTACGAAGTTAGCCACAGATGCTCAGTTATCACAGGCAGGAGCACGTCTCTGAACCTGATACCGTCCTTTAGACAGGGATGCTGAAGACTTTCTGTACTAAAACTTCTTCTTTCTTTCAGTGTATGCTGATGAGGTGATACAGCTCTGACTAGACTAAGGTGTATTCCAAACACCTATACCAGACTCCACGATATGAACTAGTGATAAAGCAGGCTAGACTCCTTCCTCCCTCCAAACGTCTTCTCTCACAGAAGTCTAGACACTCACTCCACACGTCCTCACTGTCCGAAGACAGGAACTAGACTGACTAAAAATCACCTCAACACCTACTACCTTGACCACTCCCTCTAGAGTATCCTCCACTACCCTAGGGGTGTGTCTAGTGTGTGTTGAGTGAATGGATATTTAGCATTAAACTGCTGTCTCGCCATACACTCTCCAGGGTACTGCGTGTGCCTACCACCAGGGCTACACACCCCCATATATGATCCATAGATTGTGCCCCCATAGATTATGCCCCATAGTATAGGCCTCAATTGCTGCCGCTGCTGCTGCAACCGAAAAAAGAAAATGACATACTCACCTCTCGTCGCTGGTGTTAGAACCCTCTTGTTAGGTTTTGTTTCACTTTGCTGGTCACATGAATTTTTTTACCCTATTTAGTCTGGTTCCGCCCTTCTGGCCTTGCTGGACTTCATTGTATTATCTACTTTTAAGCTAGCCGGGTGCTTAGGTGCCTTACTCTGTCAGTTTTGCTTGATCTTAGGATCTCTTAGTATTTGTTTTCTGTTTTATTTTCCCTGCTACACTTTCTGTTAGGAGGTGTCCACCTTTTCACCCAGTCCCTAGATCTTGTAGGGATTCCTCCCTCGCAACTATAGGTCTTCGTTCAGACTAGCTGAGGACTTTAGCGGGTCTGGTCGCAGGATCAGGTTCCCCGTTACATCGTAGGGATCCAGCTCAGTCCTATTGTAGGGACAGAATACCCACCTTTCCTTAGTGCTTGTAGCAGATCATAACAGTAAGTCCAGCCAAAAGAAAAAAAAAAAAAAAATCTCTAAGGAAAGATTTTCTGTTTTCCATCATGGTGTCGGTTCAGGATTTGGTTCAGCGCCTGCAGGGACTTTCTCTGGAGGTGGCTGAGATAAAGCAACACGTGAGTAGTTGTTCTGGAGCACATTTCGTGGAGCCAAAGGTACGTTTGCCTGATTTATTTTTTGGTGAACAACAAGATTTTTTTTCTTTTAAAAATGCTTGCTTGTTGTATTTCTGTTTGAGACCCAGATCCTCTGGTGAGGAATCACAGCGCATAGGGTTCATAATGTCACTTTTGCGCAAAGAACCTCAGGATTGGGCCTTTTCTCTGCAGCCTAGTGATCCATGCTTTATATCAGTGGATAGTTTTTTTTCTGCTTTGGGGTTGTTATATGACGATCCGGATCGTGTTTCATCAGCTGAGACAGAATTGAGACGTTTGAGACAGGGATCAGGTAATGTGGAGAAATATTGTACTCACTTCAGAAGGTGGTCTGTGTGGCCCAGCTATGTAAGGCACACATATCCAGGAAAATGCACAGGAAGGTAACCGCAAAAGCTTGATATCATTCACTTCACTCACACTTTCAGACACACCTACTAGGGTATAAAAGGGAGTGACACGTAGCAGTCAGCATTCAAGCTTCCTGTCTTCGGACAGTTCAGTGAGAGATTCAAGTTTCCTGTCTGAGAAGAGCTCAGATCAGTCAGTTTTCCTGTCTTAGGACAGTGCAGTTCAGTGCCAGTTCAGTCTGGACTTGGAGAGGAGGGAGGACTAAATCCTCGCAGAGCTAGCGTAGCTCACCTGACAAAGAAGTGGAGGCTAGTACGGGTGAAGTGAATCATCCTAGCCTAGTCAGAGCTACCCTTAATCAGTACCTCAGCAGAAGCTGAAACAAGAGGATACTGAGAGCTGCTCAGCGAGCTCTGGAGAAAGCTGACATTTCCATCAAAAGCTACAAGTGCTTATGCCAAGAGCGAAAGCAGGGCGAAGGGTGCAGTGGAGAAGGACAGAGAAGTGCTTCAGGTACCAGATTACCTGCACTAATTCACCGGACACCGGAATCCGAGGCATTGCTAGAGCTTCATGCTTAGTGATAAGAAAACCGGAGGCTTTCTGGACTACAGGTAGCAGAAGGCAGCCCAATGTGTCGATACGTAACTGGAGTCAGGAGAACAGGAGTCTAGCGGGACGCTGCAGAAATAGACTTAGTTCTACCACAGAAAAGGCTCTACCACTATGTCGGCCGGGCGTAGTTGCTATTGAAAGAGTTAACTTCGCTTCATGCAAGTTTGGACTCAGATATATATGAAGTAAGGAGGCCTCTAACCTGCTCAGCGGTTATCCAAATGTGCATTCTCCACCCCAACCAGCTCCCCGGGACCTGCTTGAACCATCTACCAGTAAAGGTATGAAAAGAAGCTGCATTGTGTGTGACTGAATTCTTAACTACACCCTGCATCATCATCATAGACTTCCAGGGACCAGTCTCACCTGCGGGAGACTTACCACCCAGCTGCCCCATAACATCCCCTGTGAAGATCCTTACAGCAGCGCTGGTCCAATTGACCAGATACCACAGGTGGCGTCACGAACTACCTATCCTTATATTCCCCTGTAAATATCCCCCATTGCATGACCGCCAGGGCCACGGACCGAGTCCCGCTGCCAGTGACATCTCCCATAGAAATCAATGGGCTCGGCTCCGAGTACCCCATAGCCCTGGTATCTACCACCAATGTGGTGCGCGTCATCTTTCTGGCGTCACGAACAGGATGCGAAGCTTGCAATTGTGAGTCCTGTGTGCCTATATTGACTGTTTGGTGAAAAAGACTGTTTGCTGTGTTTGGCGCCATAATACCGCCATCTTTACTGCAATATTCGCGCCCTAAGGCGCTGGTGAAGAAGGGGGGCGTACCTGAAAAAGTGCGCTGGTTCCCTGGCCCCGCCCCCAACTCTGACGCGGCGGCAGGTCCTGTGAAACAGGAAGTGAACGCTCTGACATCAGAGCGCCAGCGACAAAGGTCCTGTCTCCACCGCTGTGCCTGCGACGCTGCAGCCTGTGAAAGAGGTAGGCTCGGATTAACCAAGGGGGCATCAACATGTCGCAGCAACCGGCAGACGGAGCGGCCCCTGCCGGTGGCCCCTCACCTGGCCCGGTGGTCCCGCTCATGCCCCTAACGCTCCCATACATGCCAGGAGCGAAGTGGCTCCCTCAGTACAGCGGCGAGCCAGACACCCTGCCAGGGTTTAAACGGAAAATATGTAGTATTTTGGATATGTACTCAATGACTGAGAAGCAAAAAGCTGCTGTGGTAATAGGACAGTTAGCTGGTGCGGCTGAGAGAAAATTAGAGACTTGGACCACTGCAGACCAGGAGTCAGTACCTGCGATTCTCTTAAAGCTACAGGCCATCTTTGAGGACGGCACAGAAACGGATCTCCGGATGGCATTTTATCAGTGCTTCCAGAGACCGGGTGACAGTATTAGGGACTACGCCTGCCGACTACAGGGGGCCCTGCGAGCTCTTAAACAGGCTAACCCCACAAGTCCCATTGATGAGAGCCAAATGTTGAAAGAGCAATTCGTGCGGGGACTGAGGTCTCCAGCGGAAGGCAGGACTGTAAACTGGTGGTCCTTGGATCATCCAGATGCCACCTTTGATGCCCTAAAGGACATGGCAATAAAAGGACTGCGACCCCTGGAAAAGCCTGAGGTGGCAAATCGGTATCACCCGGGTGAAGCCACTCTAAAGCCGGCAGTATCCACCTTTTCCCCGCAGGTGGCAGAAGCTAAAACGCAGGTGGCGCCCCCTAGTGAGTTGGAATGTCTGCGCTCAGAAGTGCGCCAGCTGACTAAGAACTTGGCCACTGTAATGGATGCCCTGCAACTGCGGAAAGAGGAAGGAGGAAAGATCCTATTAGCCGACTGTCCAGAGGATGTCCCTTGGATGAACCGGAGGAAATGGAGGACGTCGCCTCACCGGAGGAGGACCACGCCACCCCCAGGAGCGACTCCTGATCAACACCATCCTCGCCGAGAGATCATCTGCTACCGCTGCAACCAAAAAGGTCATATGGCTCAGCAATGTCCTTTAAACGAGCCGATCCTGGGTCAGAGGGCCAACACCCAGGAGTAGACTCATCAGGCCCCTTAGACTGGAACCGCAGGTTCGTGGGTGGACGGCCCTACCTGTCCATCATTCTGGACGGGATTGCAATTCCTGCACTACTGGACACTGGATCCCAGGTGACAATAATACCTGATGTCCTTTATAATAAATTTTGGTCAAAGGACAGTCTCCAGCCCCCGAGCCCTGACTTTACAGTGTACGCCACCAATGGTCTCCCTGTTGAAGTACTCAGAGCCAAAAATGTGGACGTAAAAGTGGGCAGAGTGGAGCTGGAGGATCAGGGACTTCTAGTATTCAGGACTGTAAATGAGGAAAATGGCCTAAATGTGATATTAGGTACTAACATTATCAGTAACTGTCTGGGAGAAGTTGTGTTTTTGCTCCAACAGCTTGCTGAAGTTGCCAAGCCAAAGCAGAAGGGAGTGATCCAGAGGGAGATCCGGGCCCTGATGTGCCAGCAGCCAGGGCCGGATTAAGAACATGATGGGCCTGGAGCTGAAGGGGCGGGCAAGGGGCGGGGCAAGGGGTCGGGCCAAACACAGCAATTCACAAAGGCCAAAAATGTAACGTAAAAGATATAAACAAAGTAAATATATGATACATGCCTAATATAAATACAGTGGATATAGAAAGTCTGTTATGGTTATCACGCTGATAGTAACTTATGAGGCTAATAAGCAGGGTTATTCACTGAACGCAAAACTGTGTTTTATTGTAAATAAAGCTATAGAACAAAGTAAATATAAATATATGATACATGCCTAATATAAATACAGTGGATATAGAAAGTATGTTATGGTTATCACGCTGATAGTAACTTATGAGGCAAATAAACAGGGTTATTCACTGAACACTAAACTGTGTTTTATCGTAAATAAATCAAACTGGTAGAAGAAAATTAAACTACACATTCACTTTTCGTGCTTTTTTGCTTGCAAATTCCTCAATTGTAGAATCAAGATTAAGCTCATTCAGCAATCTATTTTCAATACATAACAGAGAGAGGGCATTTAAACGCTCCTGACCCATGGAAGATCTTAGTTCATTTTTCACGCGTTTTAGTGCAGAGAATGAACGCTCACCACTGCAGTTGGTGACCATCAAACACAAATACATGCGAAGGGTCACGTATGTGTTTGGAAATGCACCGACTAGGGATTGTGTGATCAGAAACTTGTACATTGTCATTTCTTGACTCTCATGCATGGCTTTATTTGCAGAAGTCTGGTAAATTTTGAAAAGAGAGGCAAACTGTACAATTTCTTCAGCAAACAGGGGGTCAAGATCTTCAGAATATGCTGTCACCAGCGTACTGGCTTTGGAGCGTAGACTTTCTGATGCTAGAGAGCATATTTCTGACAGAAAGCCAAATTTTTCTTCTGTTACACGGTATGCTGCTTGTCTATACCTTAGTGATTCTGTCAGTTGGTCAATTATTACATAAAAGGTATGTACTTTAAACTTCTCAGATGGTGTCATATCAGCATCAGCATCTTCTGCATCACCATAGTCCCATCTCCTATTTCTTTTAATTTTGCGTCCACATTGTAGCTGATACTCCTCACAGCCTGCAATATTTTTGCCCTGTTGTTCAAATTCGGAAAATCTACAACGGAGAGACTGCACAAAATCTGTCAAAGAGTGCAGCATGCCTGTTGCTGTATGCAAGTCTAATTTTGCATCTTGGAGACAGAGACTGGTTCTGTGAAACCTGGTTAAAATTACAGACCATATTTCAACCATTATTCCAGTTTCCAGATGATCCATAACAGTAATTAAGCCCTTTGCTTGCGAACAGACCTCTCCTTTTGTGGCGTCATCATCGAGAATATTTGCAAGGACATCTTTGATAGTAGTATAGCCTTTTTGTAAAGCATTTATGGCATCATGGTGAGCAGACCAACGTGTATCAGCTAACCTTTTCAATGTTGGTATACCACATGGTTTGAAGCTGTTTGTTAACAGACCCCACCGATGTGTTGAAGAGGAAAAAAAACAATATAACTGCTGTACAAAATTAAAGAAGGACACTGCAATTGGACAGCTGTTCACAGCATTTTGTCCCACAAGGTTGAGTGAATGTGCACAACAAGGTATATATTCAGCCAGTGAATTTTTTTCCCGAATTAAGGCCTGCATACCAGAATATTTACCGCTCATATTGGATGCATTGTCATATGACTGACCCCTGCAGTCCTTGATGGAAATCCCGTTTTCTTCCAAAAATTGAAGAATTGTTTTTGCTAGCTCCGAACCAGTATGTCGATATATTGGGATGAATTTAGTAAACCGCTCCACTGGACCACTAGCAAGTACATACCGGAATATAATAGTTAGTTGATCGGAATGTGCAACATCAGGGGTGGAATCAACTGAAATGGAATAATATTTGGCTTCTTTAATTTCTTTGACGATCCGCTGTAGTACTTGCTGACCAATCAGTTCAATAAACTCATCACATATTGTTGATGACAGGTATGATATGTGACCTCTTCCCTTGTTGCCATGCTTCTGAATATGTTCTGCAAGAAATGGATCATATTCTGCTAACAGCTCAAGACAACCCAAATAATTCCCATTGTGTACCGATCCAATAATTTCATCATTTCCCCGAAAAGGAAGACCTCGTGATGAAAGTAGCTTTATAACGCTCAGGATGCGACAAAGTATTTCATGCCAATATTTTTTATGAATCTCAAACTGTTTAACAAGACCTTTGTCTATATGTCGGCCAGAGGATTTTCTTATGATAAGGTTTTCAATTGCTTTTCCATGGGAGGCACTATTTTCATGCCTGCTTAAATCTCTTGTAGCATGTCGCCAATCTGAATATCCAGTTGAATTCAAATGTGTTTCATCTTTTGAAAACAGTTTGCACAGAACACAAAAAATGTTGCCAGTTTTTGGAGAATAACACAGCCAGTCACGCTGAACTTTTTCTCCATTCAACTGTTCTCGGAAAAACAATGACTTTGTACAGTGTCTTGTAAAAGTTTCACCTGGACATATTTTTTCAGAAGCTTTAAAATCACTGTCCATATGTTGAAAGTTGGCAATCCCCTTTTGACAAACATATTCCCTCAAGGAATCACAAATCTTCCAGTCGCCAATATCATTTGAAAAACTTTCCTCTTGCTGTTCTGTAACATTTTCCGAGTCCAGCTCAGTGGATCCTCTTGTTCCTGCACTTGCTTCACTTGCAGTAGACCCATGTGAAGCAGCTACCAAACTGGAAGTAGGGACATCTGCTGCACTGGGTAAGCTTGGAGCACTTGTGGATGCATGTACATCACTTGAACTGCTTGTTCCAGATGTGCCTTTTCCACAAAAATCAGTAATTCTTCTTGTTTTAGACAAGATTTTTTGTATTTGCTTTTCTTCTTCTTTCTTAGCTTTTACCTTCTCCCAACCACTACGTTGTTTTTTCATCCTAATATTTAAAAAAAAAATGTACATGGTACAAGGAAATCTCAAGACTAGCAAGGCATTCAGGGGAAAAATATGCTGTCCAGTGTTGGGAAGCTTGGTCTCAGTCGCAAGATGAGGGTCCAACAGGATGACTCAAAACACACAGCCAAAACACCCAAGAACGGATAAGAGTAAAACATTGGCCTATCCTGAAGTGATTTGGGGGCACCTGGGCATAACAGGGACTTCAGACCCTGCAAACACCCAGGTAAGTGAAGCAATTAAACCATGTCAGTCAAGGCGCATGGCACATCGGCAGTGGTGTGGGCTGGCTCTCACTCCGACTGTCTCCAGGTGCGGACATTGACTGTGTGGGTAAATACAGATTATAATCCACAATCCAGGCACAATCTACAGGTGCGGACACTGACTGTGTGGGTAAATACAGATTATAATCCACAATCCATGGAACAATCTCCAGGTGCGGATATTGACTGTGTGGGTAAATACAGATTATAATCCACAATCCAGGCACAATCTACAGGTGCAGATGTGTAGCCCAGCTGCGCTTGGTACACATGTTCCCTGGAGAGTGCACAGAAAGGTAAAGTGCCTGATATTCATTCACGCTCACACTTCCCAACACTACCACTAGGGGAATCTTAGACTATTTAAGGTTAGTGTGACGTAGCAGTTTGGGTAGTTCATTCAAGTTCTAGTCTTGGAGAAGGTTAGTTCCAGTCAGAGCTCAGTCGGAGCTAGAGTGAGTCATACTGTGCAGTTCCTGTCAGAGACATTCCAGTCAGAGACAGACGGAGAAAGATTGAAAGCTGTTACCTCAGAACAGGCTGGCTGTGTTCCCTATGAACGTGGAAAGTGACTCTCGGAGCGGGCTTATACTCAGTTTGACGGAAGGTCCTGAAAGCTACTCTGGACAGAGTCTGTGAAGGAACAGAAGGAAGGGGACTACAGTAGTTACAACAACGAGCCAACTGAGAAAACAGTCAGTAAGCTGTGGAAGGAGGAAAGCTGACGACTACACCTACTGCTACCCGTGCTTATGTTAAGGGTAAGAGTGGGGCGACGGGCAAGTGGTGACCCAAGGAAAAGTGACTTAGGTGACAAATCACCTTCACTCTGTTAACCGGACGCCGGGTCTGAAGCATTGCTAGAACCTTCACGGCTAGTAAGAGAAAACCAGAATCCCTGCTGGACTTCAAGTCGCAGAGGGTAGCCCTAATTGTTGATACGTAACTGGAGTCAGGGAGAACAGGAACTTTTAGCAAGTGCACTGCTTAGAAGGGCTTCGTTCTTTCCAACCAAAAGGCTCCACCACAATGTCGGCCGGGCGTAGCTGTTGTAGTAAGAGTTAAACTTGACTTCACGCAAGTTAGGACTCACATACATTCTAAAGGGAAAGGAGGCCTTAAACCTACTTGGTGATTGCCTGGATGTGCATACTCCACCCTGACCAGCTTCCCGGGACATACCTGCTCTCAACATCAGTAAAGGTATGGAAAGAGACTGACTTGTGTGTGACTGCTTTATTGCCTGAACCCTGCACCATCATAGACTTTGAGGGAACAGTCTCACCTGTGGGAGACTTTACATCTGGCTGCCCCATAATATCCCCTCAGAAGATTCACCTTGCAGCGCTGGTCAAATTGATCAGAAACCACAGGTGGCGTCACGAAGTATTCTACAATCCCCTGTAAATATCCCCCTTTGTATGAGCGCCCAGGGCCACGGACCGAGCTGTGCTGCCAGTGACATCCCCCATAGACTTCCATGGCTCGGTGCCGAGTACCCCATAACCCTGGTACCATGTGCGACTCACAGACATTGACTGTGTGGGTAAATACAGATTAAAATCCACAATCCAGGCACAATCTACACGTGCGGACATTGACTATGTGGGTAAATACAGATAATAATCCACAATCCAGGGACTAACAAGCAGCTGGTGGATCACAATCCCCAATCAACCTCCATATTAATGGCAATGGTCCAAGTAATGAGATTATGCGCCGGACAGGTGTGACAATCATCCGCTGCAGCAGTCACTGTCAGAACTCCTAGCATGATGGCGGCCACCATGCCAGAACTTCAGACAGTAGCCGCTGATTGGCCACCTGTCTGTATATATGTCAGCAGCACATCTACGTATAACATTAATACCTGCGTATATACCAGCACCACGGCTATATATACCAGTTCTGTGTCTGTATGTATGTCAGCAGCCCATCTATAATATTAGTACCTGCCTATATACCAGTATCACAGCCATATATACCAGTACTGTGTGTGTATATATGTCAGCAGCACATCTATGTATAACATTAGTACCTGCTTATATACCAGTACCACAGCTATACATAGAAGTAACATGTCTGTATATATGTCAGCAGCACAAGATGTATTATAACATTAGTACCTGCTCCACAGGAACACACAACTCACACCTCAGTCTGACGTCCTCCTATAGCAGTTTTTCTCAACCTTCTCAGCCTCAGGGCACCCTGGGAAAAAATTAAAGTCCGGCCGATCAGACAAGAATTTGGACAGTCTAAACGGCCCTTAATACTGCCACACATAGCCCCCTTATAGTGCCACACACAGCCCCCTTAATACTGCCACACATAGCCATCTCAATAATACTGCCATACATAGCCACATTAGTAATATTGTGTCAGAGAGGCCCCATACACATATATGGCAACATTGAGAGGCCCATTCTAGTATATGGTGCAGCATTGAATGTCCCATAGTAATATAGGGCAACATTGAGAGGCCCATTCTAGTATATAGCGCAGCATTGAATGGCCCATAGTATATATAGCGCAGCATTGAATGGCCCGTCTCCGTGCTGATTCCTGCCCAGTCTCCATTCTGCCCCGTGTCCATTCTGATTCCTGCCCAGTCTCCATCCTGATTCCTGCCCAGTCTCCATTCTGCCCCGTCTCCATCTTGATTCCTGCCCCGTCTCCATGCTGATTCCTGCCCAGTCTCCATCCTTCCCCGTCCAGTCTCCATTCTGCCCCCAGTCCTGCCCCGTCTTCATTCTGCCCGTCTCCATTCAGCCCAGTCCTGCCCTGTCTTCAGTCAGCCCCCAGTCCTGCCCCGTCTCCATTCTGCCCCCAGTCCTGCCTCGTCTTCATTCTGCCCCCAGTCCTGCCCCGTCTTCATTCTGCCCCCAGTCCTGCCCCGTGTTCATTCTGCCCCCAGTCCTGCCCCGTCTTCATTCTGCCCCCAGTCCTGCCCCGTGTTCATTCTGCCCCCAGTCCTGCCCCGTCTTCATTCTGCCCCAGTCCAGCCCAGTCTTCATTCTGCCCCGTCTCCATTCTGCCCCCAGTCCTGCCCCGTCTCCATTCTGCCCCCAGTCCTGCCCCGTCTCCATTCTGCCCCCAGTCCTGCCCCGTCTCCATTCTGCCCCCAGTCCTGCCCCGTCTCCATTCTGCCCCCAGTCCTGCCCCGTCTCCATTCTGCCCCCAGTCCTGCCCCGTCTTCATTCTGCCCCCAGTCCTGCCCCGTGTTCATTCTGCCCCCAGTCCTGCCCCGTCTTCATTCTGCCCCCAGTCCTGCCCCGTGTTCATTCTGCCCCCAGTCCTGCCCCGTCTTCATTCTGCCCCCAGTCCTGCCCCGTGTTCATTCTGCCCCCAGTCCTGCCCCGTCTTCATTCTGCCCCCAGTCCAGCCCAGTCTTCATTCTGCCCCGTCTCCATTCTGCCCCCAGTCCTGCCCCGTCTCCATTCTGCCCCAGTCCTGCCCCGTCTCCATTCTGCCCCCAGTCCTGCCCCGTCTCCATTCTGCCCCAGTCCTGCCCCGTCTCCATTCTGCCCCAGTCCTGCCCCGTCTCCATTCTGCCCCCAGTCCTGCCCCGTCTTCATTCTGCCCCCAGTCCTGCCCCGTGTTCATTCTGCCCCCAGTCCTGCCCCGTGTTCATTCTGCCCCAGTCCTGCTGCCCCGTGTTCATTCTGCCCCCAGTCCTGCCCCGTGTTCATTCTGCCCCCAGTCCTGCCCTGTCTTCACATTCTGCCGGGGGTCCAGCTTTGCCACTTGCAACATTAAAAAAAAAAACTTTCTCCTTACCTTGCAGCGTTCCAGCGGTGAGGGATCCACACTGAAGAGAAAGCGAGCACTCGCCGGCAACTGACAATGACGTCAGGCGCCGGTGACGTGCGCGCTGACGTGAGCTGCCAGCCTCCGATTGGCTGGCAGCATTAACTATTACCCGTGCGGGCCCGCACGGTACTGAACCTGGGTCCTGGACGCAGGTTCAGTTGAGCGGCAGAGTTCTGCCGCTGGGGGCGGGGCAGTGGGGCCCGATCGGTAGGTGACGGGGCCCGGTGCGGGCCCCCTCTGCTGATCGGGCCCCATACGCCAGTCAGGGCTGTAATGCCCTGATGGCGGCCCTGGGCCTATCTCTAACAAGGGGCCTGGAGCTGCAGCTCCATCAGCCCCTACGTTAATCCGGCCCTGCCAGCAGCAAGCGAAGCTCACAGATGGTGAAATCGGTAATGTACGGGTCACGGACCCGAATCCCATTGTAATACACCCAATGAGTGAAATGTTAATATGGTGCAGAGCAGCCATAGGTCTGAGGGGACAGAACTACCAAGCAGTAGTAGAGCCCCATAGTTCAGAACACAGACCTACACTCATGACTGCTAGAGGGGTAGTGGAAGTAATAAATGGGAGAGTACCAGTACGACTTCTCAACTGGGGGGACAATGAAGTAAATTTGCCACGTTATGCCACAGTTGCTAAATTACATGCCGTAGATAACAATTCTATCCTCACAACCGAGTCCTTAGCCTCCCGCCAACCAGCGGAGGATAATGATCCGGCAACCCCGGTAGCGGATTGGTGTCAGCAGCTTCATATAGGGACAGACACCACTTCCGTCCACCAGAAACAGGGGGTACTACGGGTGGTACAAGAGTACGCACAAGTATTTAGCAAACACCCACTTGACTTTGGGACAATTAAGGGAGTACAGCATCATATCCCTACAGGCAGTAATCCTCCCATCAAAGAGCGGTACAGGCCTATACCTCCAGCTCATTATCAGAAAGCTAAGGAAATGCTGCGTGACATGAAGGAAGCCGGGGTGATAAGGGATAGTTGTAGCCCCTGGGCAGCACCTCTAGTTCTAGTTAAGAAAAAGGATGGTAGCATGAGAATGTGTGTAGATTACAGACAAGTCAATCGCATAACACATAAAGATGCGTACCCATTACCACGCATAGAGGAATCCTTAGCTGCGCTGAAAACGGCTAACTACTTTTCTACCCTCGACCTTACTAGTGGGTACTGGCAAGTAGCTGTGGCTGAGGAGGATCGGGAGAAAACTGCTTTCACCACCCCAATGGGACTCTGCGAGTTTGACAGAATGCCGTTTGGCCTCAGCAGTGCCCCAGGAACATTCCAGAGAGTGATGGAGAGCTGTCTGGGACATCTCAACTTTGAAACCGTGTTGCTGTACTTGGACGACGTGATTGTGTATTCCAAGACATATGAAGATCATCTGAAGCACCTGGCAGAGGTATTCGAGTCACTGTCCAAGTATGGGATGAAACTGAAGCCCTCAAAGTGCCATCTGCTCAAACGGAAGGTACAGTACTTGGGACATATTGTCAGTTCCGAAGGAGTAGCGCCGGACCCCGAGAAGGTCACAGCCATCCAGAAATGGCCGGAGCCGAAGAATCTAAAGGAGGTGCGTCAGTTCTTGGGACTAACAGGTTACTACAGGAGGTTTGTAAAAGATTACACCAAGAAAGCGGCGCCTTTACAGGACCTCCTGGTCGGACAACCTCTCAAGAGCAGAAACCCTCCATTCAATTGGGGTAAAGAACAATCTGAGGCATTCAAAGAGATGAAAGAGATCCTGACCGGCGATGAAATCTTAGCCTACCCAGATTACAGCCAACCGTTCCTGCTGTACACCGATGCCAGTAACGAAGGATTAGGAGCGGTCCTCAGTCAGAAGCAGAACGGCCAAGAAAAAGTCATCGCATATGCCAGCAGAAAACTCAGACCAACTGAGAGGAACCCAGAAAACTATAGCAGCTTCAAACTGGAGTTCCTAGCGCTGGTCTGGGCCATTACCGAAAGATTCAAACATTACCTTGCCTCCAACAAGTTCACTGCGTACACAGACAACAACCCCTTGACGCACCTTGAAACAGCCAAGCTGGGAGCCATGGAGCAACGTTGGATGGCTCGGTTGTCAAACTATCAGTTTACCATCAAGTACAGACCGGGCCGTAAAAATGCTAACGCGGACGCCTTGTCCAGAATGCCGCATGAATCTGACACGGAGGAAGAATCAGATGATCTGGAAGAAATCGAGCTACCTGCGTTCCACCGAAATGGGATGGTCCAAGAGCAACGAGTCTACAGAAAGCAGTGTGGTGAGATGTTGAACCCTTTACCTCATCACAGCTGGAAGGAAACTCAGGACAGCGATCCCGTGGTCAGCCGTATCAAGGAGTTGATAAAACAGGAAGGTTCCTCCTTGGAGAAAGATGCACCCATACCAGCAAAGCTCCTGTGGAATGAGAGAAGCCGGTTGTTCATATACCGAGAGAAGTTGTGCAGGAAATACGTCGACCCAAGGACCCATGAGATGGTTTGGCAGATAGTGGTCCCCAGAGCGGACATCCAAATGGTGTTAGAAGCTTACCACGATCAAGCGGGACACTTTGGCTGGAAAAAGCTGGAGACCCTGTTGAGGTGTCGGTTCTACTGGGTAGGGATGCGCAGCTCCATCGAGAAGTGGTGCCGGAACTGTGGACCCTGTGGCCTCAGACGAAAAGACTACTGTAGTCAGAAGGCACCCTTGCAGCCTATTCGGACGACTCGGCCCCTGGAAATCGTGGCATTGGATCACGTCAAGTTGTCCCCAAGCAGGTCGGGATACACATATGCCCTGACCATGGTGGATCACTATTCCAAATTTCTGGTGGTCGCCCCTGTCAAAGATCTGACAGCAGAGACAGCAGCAAGAACCTTCCAAGCAAGTTTCTGCAGACCACACGGATATCCAGAGCAGGTACTGACTGATCGAGGTCCTGCATTCGAAGCTGAACTGTTTCAGGAATTCTGTCAATTGTATGGATGTAAAAAGATCAGAACAACACCATACCACCCTCAGACCAACGGCCTTTGTGAAAAGATGAATCACATTGTCATGGATTTACTGAAAACTGTACCACTGGAAGAAAGAAATCGGTGGCCAGACTTGTTACCTGACCTGGTTGACTTGTACAACCACATACCAGTAAGTTCCACCAACTGCACTCCAGCCTACCTTATGAGAGCAAGACCCGGAAGACTGCCAATGGATTTGGAGCTGGGAGTGGTAGAACCAGAGGCTGATGACAGTGCTGAAGATTGGGACACAACTCGACAAGAACAGTACAGGAGAGTACAAGCCTGCGTGGAAGACAGTCTCAACAAAGTAAGAGAAAAGCAAGAGAAGAACTATAACAAAAATGCTCCCGCTAAGCCTTTGATGCCTGGAGAAATTGTGCTAAAAAGAAAAAGAAGAATGCACAAATTGGATGATCAGTGGGAACAGGAGCCATATGTCGTGCAAAATTCCAATTTTGATAACAGAAAGACCTGTACCATCAGCAAGGATGGAGGAAAAACGACGGCAACTGTGTCTAGAGATCATTTAAAGTTGTGTCCTGGCCCATTAAAGCTTCGTGAGGAAGAACCTGTTGCCCTTCAGAAAGAAAATGATGAAGCGGTCATACATACGGATTTGGGAGATTTACCTGCGGATTGGCCCAGATTGGGAGATGCTGTAATCATTCCTGTGCTGCAGTTTTATCAACCGCAAGAGGAGTCTCTACATCCAGTCATACCAATTGTGCCAGTTGAGCCAGTTACAGAAGGACCTATTCCGGCAGACCCTCAACTATTGGGATCCCAAGCAGCGGAGCCACAAGAAGCAGCACCACCAGCAATGGAGTCCCCTGGTGAAGCAGTACCGCCTCGTCCAGTCGCTAGCATGCTTGCCAGGTCCCTAGAGAGGTGGAGTCGTATCTATAGTTTGCCGTTACGCAGAACAGATAGGCTAGAGACTACTACACTTGACACCACTCCACGTAGGTCAGAACGTACAACGAAAGGAAGATTACCTATTCGTTATCAAGAGTAGTCCTAGTAAATTAGTTAGCAAGACCCAGACAGGGTTTATTGCATCTGAAGAATTGTATAAAGTTTGAAAAAGTATTAATGTGATTTCTATTTATATGTCTTGAAATGTACCTTTTCTCATGCATGGACTGCGTGGCTGTGGACTGTGCCAGCCCAAAAACTCTCAATGTAAATAGTTTGCACTACGGTGCTATATCTTGGTTTTACATGAAACCATTACTATCTACCTCTGAAGAAAAACCCGTATGGTGTGGCCTAGAGTGAGGTCTGCAGTCAGAAGTCCTGCAGCCCACCCAGGACCCACGTGGGAGGTTTTTGGTGCGGGTCCTCCACAAGAATTTATCTTGTATTATGAGAATGTTTTGATACTTTTGATACTTTTGTATTTTTCTAATGTACAAATTGTAACGTTCAAGAAGTCTTACCTCCCGGATGGGATGAGTTAAAATGTTTATGTTAAATGCAAAACAAAAATGTTTTTCTTTTTCTCTTTTACAGCCCGGGAGTGCTGTGTTTAACCAAGGGGGGATGTGTGGCCCAGCTATGTAAGGCACACATATCCAGGAAAATGCACAGGAAGGTAACCGCAAAAGCTTGATATCATTCACTTCACTCACACTTTCAGACACACCCACTAGGGGTATAAAAGGGAGTGACACGTAGCAGTCAGCATTCAAGCTTCCTGTCTTCGGACAGTTCAGTGAGAGATTCAAGTTTCCTGTCTGAGAAGAGCTCAGATCAGTCAGTTTTCCTGTCTTAGGACAGTGCAGTTCAGTGCCAGTTCAGTCTGGACTTGGAGAGGAGGGAGGACTAAATCCTCGCAGAGCTAGCGTAGCTCACCTGACAAAGAAGTGGAGGCTAGTACGGGTGAAGTGAATCATCCTAGCCTAGTCAGAGCTACCCTTAATCAGTACCTCAGCAGAAGCTGAAACAAGAGGATACTGAGAGCTGCTCAGCGAGCTCTGGAGAAAGCTGACATTTCCATCAAAAGCTACAAGTGCTTATGCTAAGAGCGAAAGCAGGGCGAAGGGCGCAGTGGAGAAGGACAGAGAAGTGCTTCAGGTACCAGATTACCTGCACTAATTCACCGGACACCGGAGTCCGAGGCATTGCTAGAGCTTCATGCTTAGTGATAAGAAAACCGGAGGCTTTCTGGACTACAGGTAGCAGAAGGCAGCCCAATGTGTCGATACGTAACTGGAGTCAGGAGAACAGGAGTCTAGCGGGACGCTGCAGAAATAGACTTAGTTCTACCACAGAAAAGGCTCTACCACTATGTCGGCCGGGCGTAGTTGCTATTGAAAGAGTTAACTTCGCTTCATGCAAGTTTGGACTCAGATATATATGAAGTAAGGAGGCCTCTAACCTGCTCAGCGGTTATCCAAATGTGCATTCTCCACCCCGACCAGCTCCCCGGGACCTGCTTGAACCATCTACCAGTAAAGGTATGAAAAGAAGCTGCATTGTGTGTGACTGAATTCTTAACTACACCCTGCATCATCACCATAGACTTCCAGGGACCAGTCTCACCTGCGGGAGACTTACCACCCAGCTGCCCCATAACATCCCCTGTGAAGATCCTTACAGCAGCGCTGGTCCAATTGACCAGATACCACAGGTGGCGTCACGAACTACCTATCCTTATATTCCCCTGTAAATATCCCCCATTGCATGACCGCCAGGGCCACGGACCGAGTCCCGCTGCCAGTGACATCTCCCATAGAAATCAATGGGCTCGGCTCCGAGTACCCCATAGCCCTGGTATCTACCACCAATGTGGTGCGCGTCATCTTCACACAGGTGGGCTGGAACGATTCAGCTTTGAAAAGTTTATTTCTTGCAGGGTTAAGTGAAAGGGTTAAAGATTTGCTGATTGCTTATCCTATACCTGGTAACTTGCAAGAGGCTATGCAATTAGCCATACGGGTGGATAGGAGACTGCGTGCAAGGGTTCATGAGAGTAAATCTGCCTTGTCAGCTCCAAGTTTGGAGAAGGAATGTACTGACATTGCAGAGCCGATGGAAATTGGAGCAATGACACTTCACTCTCGGGAAAAAGAACGCAGATTTGCTAAGGGCTTGTGTTTCTACTGTGGTAAATCGGAGCATTTTATTAAGAACTGTGCGCTTCGAATGAATAAAGAGAGAAAAAAAAATGAGGTCAGTTTCGCCCGTATAGCTTGTTTAAACAATAAAGGTGTCTTTCTTTCTGCTACCACTGCTGGTGAGGAGGAATTAATGGAGTTTCGGGTATTTGTGGATTGTGGTTCAACTCTCAATGTGATTGATGGGAAATTTTTGGAAAAACTAAAATTAAAACCCAAACTTCTGTCTTCTCCTATTAATGTGGTGTCTGTGGATGGTTCTCACTTGAAAAATGTTACTCACCATATCTGTGAATTTCCTCTTACTATTAATGGTGTTCATCAAGAGAATTTGGATTTGGTGGTTTTGAATAATTTGCCCTCACCGGTGATTTTGGGGTTACCCTGGTTAAAATTGCACAATCCGGTACTGGATTGGTCTACCAATGAAATTAAGTCCTGGAGTCCCAATTGTTATGACAAGTGTTGTAACGGGCGTATTGCTGCTGTAGTTAAGGGGGAGTTACCTGTACCTATTCAGGATTTTTGGAAAGTTTTTTCTGATAAAGAATCGCAGGTATTGCCTCCTCATAGAGATTATGATTGTGCAATTGAATTTGTCCCTGGAGCGACTCTTCCTAAAAGTCGCTTATTTAATTTGACTATTCCTGAGAGAAAGGCTTTGGAGGAATACATACAGACAAGCTTGGCCGCCGGTCACATTAGGCCTTCCAAATCTCCTGTGGCGGTTGGATTTTTTTTTGTTAAAAAAAAGGATGGCGGTTTACGGCCTTGTCTAGACTTTCGTGAGATTAATAAGATTACTGTACACAATCCTTACCCACTGCCATTGATTCCTGATTTGTTTAACCAGTTAGTGGGGGCCAAGTGGTTCTCGAAAATTGATCTTCGAGGAGCATACAATTTGTTGCGCATGAAGGAGGGAGATGAATGGAAGACTGCGTTTAACACTCCACTGGGTCATTTTGAGAATCTGGTCATGCCTTTTGGACTTTCCAGTGCTCCGGCATTTTTTCAGAATCTTATTAATGACATCCTTAGACCTTTGATCGGCAGAAGTGTTGTTGTGTATTTGGATGACATTTTGATTTATTCACCGGATTTGGAGTCTCATTGGAGGAGTGTGCGTGAAGTATTACAGTTACTGAGTGATAATTCACTTTTTGCCAAACTAGAAAAATGTGAGTTCGCTGTACAGAGACTTAGTTTTTTGGGCTACATTGTCTCCAGTGAAGGTTTTGAGATGGACCCGGTGAAAGTGCAAGCTGTGCAGGAATGGCCTAGACCTATTGGTGTGAAATCAATACAGAGGTTTTTGGGGTTCGCCAATTATTATAGAAAATTCATAAAAGATTTTTCTGTGATTGCCAAACCTCTGACCGATCTCACCAGGAAAGGTGCTGATGCGGTTCAGTGGACTACTGAGGCCATTGAGGCTTTTGTGTTGCTAAAGGAGAGGTTCAGCTCTGCTCCCATCCTTACGCAGCCTGATGTGACTAAACCATTTTTGGTTGAGGTTGATGCTTCTTCTGTGGGGGTCGGCGCGGTGTTGTCTCAGGCAAAGACGGATGGAGTACATCCCTGTGCTTTTTTTTCAAAGAAATTTTCTGAGTCTGAACTAAATTATGATATCGGTAATCGGGAATTGTTGGCAATTAAACTCGCATTTGAACACTGGCGTCATTTTTTGGAGGGAGCGGAATTTCCCTTTCAAGTCTTCACCGATCATAAAAATCTGATCTACCTTGATGCTGCCAAACGCTTGAATGCCCGTCAGGCTAGGTGGGCACTGTTTTTCTCACGGTTTAATTTTACCGTTACTTACATCCCAGGTACTAAAAATGTTAAAGCTGATGCTTTGTCTCGCAGCTTTTCTCCTATGGTGGGTACTGAGGAGGAGGAGGAAAACATCTTGCAAGAGGGGGTTGTTATTGCTGTTTTGGACTCCGTGCTGGAAGATGAGATTCTTAAAGCACAGGAGAATGCCCCATCTAACACACCGCATGGGAGGTTGTTTGTGCCTGGTACCCTAAGGAGAGATTTGTTTGATGAATGTCATGACTCTCGGTTGGCAGGTCATCCTGGAATCTCTGAGACCAAGAGACTTGTGGGTCGCAGTTTTTGGTGGCCTGGATGGCAGAAGGAAGTCATTAAGTGGGTGCGTCAATGCACTGTGTGTGCTAGATCTAAGTCTTCTCATACTCCTGCTGCAGGGTTGCTTTTCCCTCTGGAGGTCCCTAGTGCACCTTGGACACATTTGGCTATGGACTTTATTACTGACCTTCCCCCCTCTGAGGGTTTCACTGTCATCTGGGTGGTCGTGGACCGTTTTAGCAAGATGTGTCACTTGGTTCCTTTCATCAAATTGCCCTGCGCTAAGACTCTCGCTAAGGCCTTTGTCAAGGAAATAGTCAGACTACATGGTGTTCCTACTGACATTGTTTCCGATAGGGGACCTCAGTTTGTGGCTCGTTTTTGGCGCGCTTTTTGTGACAGGTTGGGAGTTCATTTGTCGTTTTCATCCGGATATCATCCAGAGTCTAATGGCCAGACAGAAAGGAAAAACCAGGATGTTGAGCAGTTCTTGCGTTGTTTTGTGACTGATAATCAAGAGGGGTGGTCTGAGTTTCTGCCACTTGCTGAGTTTGCTCTTAACAACCATACATCCGCTTCTGCTGGTTGTTCGCCTTTTTTTTGTTGTACTGGGAGACATCCGTCGTTTGGGTCATTTTCCAAGTTGGGATCGGCTGTACCTGAAGAGGAGAATTTTTCTGGTCTTTTGGAGAGAGTTTGGACTGATGTGCGTGGTAATCTTCAGGAGGCTAACAAAAGATCCAAAGTGTATTTTGATAGAAAACGACAAGAGGTTTTGTTTGCTATTGGTGACATGGTTTGGTTGTCCTCTAAGAATCTGCGCTTGAGGATTCCGTCTAAGAAATTGGGTCCCAAGTTTGTAGGGCCCTTTAAGGTGCTTCAGGTTATTAACCAATCTGCTGTTAAGTTGGAGCTTCCCACCTCCTGGAAGATTAATCCGGTGTTTCATGTTTCTCTCTTGAAAAAAGCTGAGGTCTCAGATTGAGACGTCTCGGCCACTGTTCCCCTGGTGGTGGAGGACGGGCAATATGAGATTTCCCGCATCCTAAATTCTAGACGGTATAGAGGGAGTTTACAGTACCTCGTCGCTTGGAAGGGTTATGGACCCGAGGATAACTCATGGGTGAGGGCGGATGATGTTTCTGCGTCTAGACTTGTCAGAGCGTTTCACAAGAGGTTTCCGGATAAGCCTAAGTCCTAGGGGATCCGGAGGATCCTCTTAGAAGGGAGGGTACTGTTAGAACCCTCTTGTTAGGTTTTGTTTCACTTTGCTGGTCACATGACCTTTTTACCCTATTTAGTCTGGTTCCGCCCTTCTGGCCTTGCTGGACTTCATTATATTATCTACTCTTAAGCTAGCCGGGTGCTTAGGTGCCTTACTCTGTCAGTTTTGCTAGATCTTAGTATCTCTTAGTATTTGTTTTCTGTTTTATTTTCCCTGCTACACTTTCTGTTAGGAGGTGTCCACCTTTTCACCCAGTCCCTAGATCTTGTAGGGATTCCTCCCTCGCAACTATAGGTCTTCGTTCAGACTAGCTGAGGACTTTAGCGGGTCTGGTCGCAGGATCAGGTTCCCCGTTACATCGTAGGGATCCAGCTCAGTCCTATTGTAGGGATAGAATACCCACCTTTCCTTAGTGCTTGTAGCAGATCATAACAGTTGGGGGCCAGGTGCCGGTGTCCTGAGCAGGCGGGGACACCGGCGCGCTATGGGGGACAGGTGCCGGTGTCACTGCTCGCTCAGGGCCCCGGCACCTGAGACATTTACCTGTCACCGCTGCTCGCCGCCGTCTTCCGGGTCCTCCAGCAGTGAATGATCAGGCAGAGGGCGCGGCGCTCACTAATGACGTCATCGCGCCCTCTGCCTGAACATCGCAGCAAGAGGACCCGAGGACACAGCGGAACAGGACAGGTAAATATCGTATACTTACCCTTCCGCTGGCGCATCTCTGCCCTGCTCTTCTCCCACGGTCCCGGCGGCAGTGTTCAGCGGTCACGTGTTACCGCTCATTAAAGTCATGAATATGTGCATATTCATGACTTTAATAAGCGGTACCAGCTGACCGCTGAACACAGGCGCCGGGACCATGGGAGAAGAGCAGGGGCTGCAGAGACCGCGCCGGCGGAATGGTAAGTATATAGGACAGCTGCGCTCCCCCTCCCCGCCGACCCCCTGGTATATGACTCGAATATAAGCCGAGAGGGGGACTTTCAGCCCTAAAAAATGGGCTGAAAATCTCGGCTTATATTCGAGTATATACGGTAATCAGTATAATATAATTAATTAAACCCATAGTGACAGAGCCAATTTGGTACTTAATGACCAGGCCAATTTTTACAATTCTGACCACTGTCACTTTATGAGTTATAACTCTGGAACGCTTTAAGAGATCCCACTTATTCTGAGAAGATTTTTTGTGTCATATTGTACTTCATGTTAGTGGTAACATTTTTTCGATATGACTTGAATTTATTTATGAAAAAACCATAAATATGGTGAAAATGTGTAAAATTTAGCAATTTTCAAAATTTAAATTTTTATGCCCTTAAATCAGAGAGATAGGTCACACAAAATACTTAATAAATAACATTTCCCACATGTCTACTTTACATCAGCATAATTTTTGAAACAAAATTTTTTTTTGTTAGGAAGTTATAAGGATTATAAGTTGACCAGCGATTTCTAATTTTTACAACAAAATTTACAAAACCATTTTTTTTTTAGGTACCACTTCACATTTGAAGTTGCTTTGAGGGGTGTACATGACAGTAAAAATACCCAAAAGTGACACCATTCTAAAAACTGCACCACTCAAGGTACTCAAAACCACATTCAAGTTAATTAACCCTTTACGTGCTTCACAGGAACTGGAGAAATGTGGAAAGAAAAAATGAACATTTAACTTTTTTTCACAAACATTTTATTTCAGAACCAATTTTTTTTATTTTCATAAGTGTAAAAAGAGAAAATGAACCATAAAATTTGTTGTGCAATTTCTCCTGAATACGCCGATACCCCATATGTGGGGGTAAACCACTGTATGGCAGAGCTCGGAAGGGAAAGAGCACCATTTGACTTTTTCAATGCAGAATTGGCTGGAATTGAGATCGGATGCCATGTTGCGTTTGGAGAGCCCCTGATGTGCCTAAACAGTGGAAACCCCCCACAAGTGACACCATTTTGGAAACTAGACCCCAAGGAACTTGTCTAGATGTGTGGTGAGCACTTTGAACCCCAAGTGTTTCACTAAAGTTTATAAAGCCGAGCTATGAAAATAAAAAATCTTTTTTTTCCACAAAAATAATTTTTATCCCACAATTTTATATTTTTACAGGGGTAACAGGAGAAATTGGACCCTAAAAGTTGTTTTCCAATTTGTCCTGAGTACGCTGGTACCCCATATGTGGGAGAAAACTACTGTTTGGGCAGACCTTGATGGAATGGTTTGCGGGCGTCATGTTGCATTTGGAAATCCCCTGATGTGCCTAAACAGTGGAAACCCCCCAATTCTAACTCCAACCCTAACCTCAACACACCCCTAACCCTAATCTCAACCCTAACCACAACCCTAACCCCAACACACCCCTAACCCTAATCCCAACCCTAACCCTAATCCCAAACCTAACCCTAATGCCAACCCAAACACTAACTTTTGCTCCAACCCTAACTTTAGCCCCAACCCTAACCCTAACTTTAGCCCAACTCACTTTAGCCCAACTCTAACCCTAATGGGAAAATGGAAATAAATAATTTTTTTTATTTTATTATTTTTGCCTAACAAAGGGGGTGATAAAAGGGGGCTTGACTTACTATTTTGTTCATTTTGATTACTGTGATAGGGTCTATAACAGTGACCAAAATGAACCAATAGGAAAAATCTCCTATTTGTTGCTGGGTGGTGCCGGCCGTCAGATCTCGGCAGGCGCACTGCGCATGCGCCCACCATTTTCTTCCCAGAAGAAGATGGTGCGTCCGTGGCGGGAAGCAGGAGGGCCCAGGGACACCGGGAGGTACCGGAGTCAATCAGGGACCCTATTTCTCTCTCCTCTGATGTGCGATCACATAGGACTTTTTTTTGCGGTCGCCGTTATACCGTTAATAACGGCGATCGCAACACCGAGGTCGGTAAAAACTGACCTGAATTATGTTCTCTGGAGTATCAGCTACCCTCGGCAGCCAAGACTCTGAAGAAATTCCGACACTGGGGGGCGTTATAACCTTAATCCTCAGCTCCGTTAATTAACGGTGCTGTGGTTTAAGTACCCTTAACTGCCGCCGTTAAAAGGCGTATCTGCAGTCGTTAATTAGTTAATGGGAATATAATATATAATGTAATTGTCTCATGTGCAAATTATCTCTTCAGAGAGGAAGAGGACTTGAACTCTAGGGCCACCTATTGGAGTAGCAATCCTAAAAGTCAATATCGACCCTTTAACAAACCTTGCCACAGTATAAAAGCCAAACCAGAATCTCAATTTGCAGACACATGTTTCGGGGTGTTGCCCTTCCTCAATGCATAGCATGAGATATGATTTGGTTGTATGAGAGGCCTCTGACTAGAGTCTAAGTGGTAACAACTCTTTTTGTGGAGACAGACATGCCTGACATGCCAGTGTAAGGAGACTTATTGGCCATGCAATGCTCCTCAAGGAAATTAATTTTCCAGAAGAAAATTGAACGGCCTGTAAGTCCCCTTACCTTGGCATGTAAGGCATTCTCCAGAAGGAAAAATGTTACTTCTTAGACAACAGTCTCTTGAAAACAGAGGAAACATTATTTGTTTTAGAGATAACTGTAAAGCAAATCTCATTAAGGCCTCTTTCACACATCCGGCGGGCGCCTGGCGGCGCCCCCGGCATTTTACCGCAGCGCCGCATGTGAAAAGCTTTCACACTTCCGGCGCCCAAAATGCGGTTTTTTTGCCGGATGGTTTCTGATGCTTGGAGAGATAAGAAACCATCCGGCAAAAACAAAAAAACGTTACATGCAGCGTTTTTTCCGGACGCCGCAATGTACACTTGCGCCGCATCCGGACAAAACCGCATGAAACGCATTGACATGCGGCGCCATCCGGCGCTAATGCATGTCAATGCGAAAAAAGCCGCATGCGGCGCATCAGATTTTCAGATGCGGCGCTGCAGGAAAATGCCGGGGGCGCCGCAAGGCGCCCGCCGGATGTGTGAAAGAGGCCTAACTGGCCTTGCTATAACCTAGATGTGACGATTCAACCCCTTAGGGCTGTCTGTGCAGTGATCGACAGCTTAGTTGTCCAGTCTGGTGCAGGGGCATGCTGAGCCGTCTGTGCAGTGATTGACAGCTCAGTTGTCCAGTCTGGTGCAGGGGCGTGCTGAGCTGTCTGTGTAATGATTGACAGCTCAGTTGTCCAGTCTGGTGCAGGGGCGTGCTGAGCTGTCTGTGTAATGATTGACAGCTCAGTTGTCCAG
This sequence comes from Oophaga sylvatica, assembly GCA_033576555.1. NCBI lineage: Eukaryota > Metazoa > Chordata > Amphibia > Anura > Dendrobatidae > Oophaga > Oophaga sylvatica. The sequence continues at coordinate 411,302,753 of JARQOD010000001.1, forward strand.
TCTGGTGCAGGGGTGTGCTGAGCTGTCTGTGTTTTGACTGACAACTCGGCCATCCAATCTGAGACCGGGTGTTGCTGAGCTCTCGTCATCAGGTGCTCTGAGTTTCCATAATTGCTCAGCTATTTAAGCTGGCAGTCCCAGATAGCTGTCAGCCGTAGGTTCAGCTAAGTGTGGTTTGTTACTCTGTGTCTTGTATTTTGCTCATTGATCTATCTCTGTCTTACCATGGAACTCGTTCTGACCATTCATCTGTTTAATCCCTTTGCTCTGATTCACTATCCTCCTGGTATTTTACCTTGGACCATGGCCTGACTACACTTTTGTCTCTATTCCCTCTATTTATGACTTACTCTTCTGGCTTTTGACCTAGGACTCCTAGACTATCCCGACTCACGGCCTGTCTTAACACTCTAGTTAAGTCTATGGTACTGATGAAGATGGCCAAGTGCAGTGATCAGCTGTCTTCATATCTTTAGAGTAATAGTATTTAAATGGGGCTGCAGGAAACTTACACCACTTCACTCAACAACTTCTGACTGAGCTGTTGGGGCCAGAGGGGAATGAGCAAACAAGTTCTCCATATTGTTAAAGTACTGCCACACTACACAATCCCGCTAGCGATCTCGTTAGCGTCGCATACTAATGAGATCGCTAGCGGGATTGTTTCTATATCGCTAGTGGCTACCTATTTTAGCGATATCGTTAAGGACGCTATCGGGTTAGCGATCTCCTTAACGACTTTAGCGGTACAAAAGTACCGCTAAATCGCTAAAAAAGGTGCCACACTTAGCGATATATACTTACCAGCGGGAGCGCCGACGAGAAAATAGGGTCCGGAACGATTACAGCGATGAGCGAGATCACAGCAGGAAGCTCGTCGCTGGCAGATGCCGCACTGAACAACATCGCTAACGGGATCGCTAAATAGTGACGTTTTTTAGCGATCCCGTTAGTGATGTTGTTTAGTGTGGCATACCCTTTAGTCAAAGTTAGTCCTTACACTGATTTACCATTTATTAGCTATTCTCTGGCTAAGTGAAGACTTACTTAGACTGGAATAACTCTTTAAGGCTATATTCCCATGATTAGTATTTGGTGAGTTTTTGATGTTGCAGATTTTCTGCATCTATTAGGTAAATTAAATTAGTTGCATTTTTCACAGCGTTTTTTAGTGAATTTATTCACACTAAATTTTATTGAGTTTTTGACGCTTTTTAAATAAAGATGCTTGCTTCTTATCCTTTCAGTCATGTGCATATTTCCTTAAATTTTTCCTGTGGATTTTCCACACCTAATGCAATTTTATAGGAGAAATCTGCACATAAAATTCAGTGAACCTGCAATTTACCTGTTGTGGATTTCAAACACTCTGCATTAAGAAAAAAAAAGCAAAATGGGCATGAGATTTCTATAAATATCATCCAATTGGCTGGAACTGTAGAATGCTGCATTTTTTTGCAAAGCGTTAAAAACTCACCAAAACTCACTCTTAACCTTAGTGATATTTGTCAAGAGCAGTGAACAAAAACTACTGGCAAATGTTCTGTGCAGATAAGTAGCTGTCACTTTTTAAAGCTAAAGACCCCTATAAAAGACAAAGGTGGGCCAACAAACGATTGTTCATCGACGGTAAAGAAAAAGCTTCAGCCATGTTAGATTTTTTTGATGCAGACAGAGATTTTTATCAGCCCCCAAAAAATGAAACATGCCTGCGACTAGTGCGTTGGAAGATCAAGATAATGTTTGGTCATTCATGAGTCTAAGGGCTCATGCAGACATCCGTGCAACATGGTCCGAGCACAGACTCCAATAAACGGACTGGCAGCAGGAGTCCCAAAATCAGCGGGACAGCTTCATGTAATTCTATGAGGCTGTCACGCTTAGGTCAGGAAACCAATTGCCAGTCCGTGCTGGGACCGAATTGCACGGATGTCTGCATGAGCCCTTACAGAACAACCATATCACTGAGACAGCCGACGATCGTTATGGTTGAAATAAGGCATTTTGGCTGACTTATCCTATGTGTATGGGGGCCTTTAGTAACCATTCTGATGATAAACTCATCTAATAGGGAAAAAGGAGAATCATCATGTGTAAGCAAAGTCAATAAACAGCACATAAAACACACAAATGTGTAACCTTTTCTAAGAAATATATCCCTCTGCATTATTGCCAGCAAAACACTGAAGGGGCATAACTCATTTTGGATTTGGCATTTGCCTCAGGTAAGATCAGGAGGAGAACATATGTAGTGCAGCCATAATAATATACTTTTAGACTGTAGTGATAACAAATGGCAAGATCATTCCACTCGCAAGTGCTTTTACATCATTACTCATTATAATGTACGGGAATTAAAGTGAAACCTTTTGCCTGGGCAAAATATCTCTAACTTTGCATTAACAGCACTAATGCAAATAGGATTTTCACTGCCCATTACCAACTGAAATACTTTCCCACTGTTTAACAGCTGTTTCATTTACAAGAACAAGACATCCATAAAATGGCACCAAATGCCTTCCAGGGGTTATCCAGTGCGCAGGAGGGATGGGAGCCATAATGGCCATAATGATGCACACTAAAAAGTGAAATTTGCAGTAACATCCGCAGCATAAATTGAGAGGTGCAAATTTCAAATCTGAATTGCCAGTGGATAAGCACTGCAAATAATCATAGAATCATAGAATCATAGAATGGTAGAGTTGGAAGGGACCTCCTGGGCCTTCTGGTCCAACCCCTGCTCAAAGCAGGATTCTCTAAATCATCCCAGACAGATGTCTATCCAGCCTCTGTTTGAAGACTTCCATTGAAGGAGAACTCACCACCTCTTGTGGCAGCCTGTTCCACTCATTGATCACCCTAACTGTCAAAAAGTTTTTTCTAATATCTAATCTGTGTCTCCTCCCATTCAGTTTCATCCCATTGCTTCTAGTCTTTCCTTGTGCAAATGAGAATAAAGATGATCCTTCTACAATGTGACAGCCCTTGAGGTATTTGTAGACAGCTATTAAGTCTCCTCTCAGTCTTCTTTTTTTCAAGCTAAACATTCCCAAATCCTGCAACCGTTCCTCATAGGACATGGTTTGCAGACCGGTCACCATTCTGGTGGCTCTTCTCTGAACTTGCTCCAGTTTGTTGATGTCTTTTTTAAAATGTGGTGCCCAAAACTGGACACAGTATTCCAGATGAGGTCTGACCAAAGAGGAGTAGAGGGCAATAATGACCTCACGTGATCTAGACTGTATGCTTCTGTTGATACATCCTAGAATTGCATTTGCCTTTTTTGCTGCTGCATCACACTGTTGACTCATGTTAAGTCTGTGATCAATTAGTATACCCAAGTCTTTTTCACATGTGCTGTTACTTAGCCCTATTCCTCCCATTATGTATATGCTTTTTTCATTTTTATTGCCCAGATGTAGTACTTTGCATTTTTCCCTGTTAAAATCCATTCTGTTAGTTGCTGCCCACTGCTCCAGTTTATGTATATCTTTTTGAATCCTCTCTCTCTCTTCTCTAGTATTAGCTACCCCTCCTAGCTTTGTGTCATCAGCAAATTTGATCAGTTTACCCTCAATTCCTTCATCTAAATCATTGATAAAGATGTTGAACAATACAGGGCCCAAAACAGAGCCTTGTGGTACCCCACTTGAGACATTCTTCCAACTGGATGTGCAGCCATTTACAACCACTCTTTGGGTCCGATCATTACAGAATCCCATACTCAGACCTTCTGCCATAAAATGCAGAAGATTTTCCATCCTGAAAATCTGGTCTATTTGCACCCAAATAGAGCATGCTATAAAGGAGGGGTGGGCAATTCATTTTCATAAGGAGTAGTTTCAGAGATTGTTCTGATTATTATTAATGTATATTAATTTAACTACTTAATGCTGACTTATTGCTACTGCTAATACATAATACTATAGGACTTAATATAACCTGTATTTTTACCTGCAGCAGCTAATCAAAACCATATGATAAACTTTATAAAGAGCATTAAATCATACAACTTCTGTTATTCGGCCCTTGTACCATGATCAACGTCTCTTGTTGTGAATGTTTTAGAAATGAATTCTGAGCAGAAGCTCCCTCTGGTGGTTACAAACAGTACTGAACCATTCAATGAGGATTGGCAATCAGGAATCACAGACTGGCTGGATATAAGGGAGGTTCCCTCCCATCATGGTTGCCGGTGATCAATTGTTCTTGTCTCAACGTTGTTTCCTGGTTCTCTTGGAAGCTTGCTGAGTCTTGCCTCTTCTCCTGCTCTCAGATAAGATATTTTCTGTTTTTTGTTTTTGTGCTTGCCATTTGCATATTTCTCTGCATTTCTGTGAGGTTGGCCCGGTTCCCCTCCCCGGGGGGCTTGGGCTCCTCTCGGTTCCTCTGGAGCCACTGTTGTTTGTTCATTTGCCTTTTCCAGTTTTTTCAGTGGCTGCGGCTTAGTTTTGTTACACCAGAGAACTAATTTAGGTGGTAGAGGTCGTGTGAGCTCAGGTGTTTTTGCAATTAGTAGCGTTGGCTTTTTTTTAGGGTTTTTTTTGGATTGCAGTAAGTATCCTTCCTATCCTTTTCTGTCTAGGCAGATTGGGCCCCAGCGTTTGCTCATACTATTTTCTGTCTGTGTCTGCATTTCCTCTTGTCTAACCGCCATTACATGTTTGGGGGCTTCCTATGTTCTTTGGGGATCTGCTACGGGGCAGATAGCTTTCCTCTTTCTATCTTTAGGTGTAGCTAACCTCTCAGGCTGTGACGAGGCATCTAGGACCAACGTAGGAATGCTCCACGGCTGCCTTTAGTCGTGGTGGTTAGTCAGGGTACTGCAATCCAAGTGGATTCCAACCTCTCTGGTGTATTGCCGTTTTTGCCTGCTCTCCTCAGCTACCAAAACATAACAGTATCACCGGCCAAACTGAAAATTATATGGTACTCACAGAAGGGAAAAATAGTGTGGAAAGAAAAAAGGTTGTCAGAGTTGTCAGAGATTTTTTTTTTTCCGTTTGTTGCATTTTTTCCCTCTTTTTCTCTGGGTGCTGAGGAGGATTTTTTTTTTTCTCAATCTAGTTTGCACAGTTGTCTGGCCGTGTGGATCAGCTTGCCACTGAGGTTCGGAGTATTGCTAACTATCTTGCTGGGTTGCCAGTTGTGGAACCCAGGATCCCCATGCCAGATTTGTTTTTGGGGGATCGAGCTAAATTTCTGAATTTCAAAAATAACTGTAAGTTTTTTTTTGCCTTAAAACCTAAGTCCTTAGGGAATGCAGCACAGCAGGTTCAAATTGTCATCTCTCTCCTGCGTGGCGATCCTCAGGATTGGGCTTTTTCCCTGACACCTGGGGACCCTGTTTTGAGTAATGTTGATGCATTTTTTTCTGGCTCTGGGGTTATTGTACGATGAACCTAATGTCACTGATCAAGCTGAAAAAACCTTGTTAGCATTAAATCAGGGGCTTGAGGACGCTGAGTTGTACTGTCAGAAATTCCGAAAGTGGGCAGTCCTGACCAAATGGAATGATGATGCTTTGGCAGCCCTTTTTCGCAAGGGTCTGTCAGAGAATGTAAAATATGTTATGGTGGGTTTCCCTGCTCCCTCTGGTCTCAATGATTCTATGTCATTAGCGATTCAAATTGACAGACGTTTGTGTGAGCGTAGAAGTATGCGTGGAATAGTGTTGCCTTGTGAACCAGCTTCTGAACCCATGCAGTGTGATAGAGTGGCTTCTGGGGCACAGCGTCATGAGTTTCGAAAACGCAATGGGTTATGTTTCTACTGTGGTGATGCCTCTCATGCTATTTCAGTCTGCCCTAAGCGGGGAAGACGTTTTGCACGCTCAGTTGTCTTGGGTAGTGTTCAGACTAAATTTCTGTTGACTGTTACCCTGATTTGCTCCCTGTCCACATTTTCTGCTCAGGCTTTTGTTGATTCGGGAGAAGCTATTAACCTGATGGATTTTGATTTTGCTAAACATTGTGGGTTTCCCTTGATACCCTACGGAAGTCTATTCCCCTACTGGGGATTGATTCTACCCTTTGGCTGAGAATAAACCCCAGTTCTCTGCTCAGGTGATAATGAGGGTTGAACCTGATCATCAGGAGAGTTGCAAATTTTTGGTGCTGTATAATCTGCATGACATTATTGTACTAGGTTTCCCTTGGTTACAGTCTCATAATCCTGTTTTGGATTGGAAATCTGTGTCTGTAACCAGTTGGGGCTGCCAATGTGTTAATGCCAACACTCCTGTTTTTTCTGCCTCTCCCCAGGCTCAAGATGTTCCTGACTTTTTGACTGATTTTTCTGATGTGTTTAGCGAAAGTAAATCTGCATCCTTGCCCCCCCCATAGGAGCTATGACTGTGCTATTGAATTAGTGCCTGGTAGTAAATTCCCTAAAGGTCGCCTTTTTAACTTGTCTGTACCTGAACATGACGCTATGCGGTCTTATATCAAGGAGTCATTGGAGAAGGGTCATATCAGACCATCATCTTCACCCTTGGGTGCCGGTTTTTTCTTTGTGGCCAAAAAGGATGGTTCATTAAGGCCAGGTATTGATTATCGTCTCTTGAACAATATCACTGTGAAATATCAATATCCGTTACCCTTGATTTCTGACCTATTTTCCAGGGTGAAAAGTGCTACTTGGTTTACCAAGCTTGACCTCAGGGGGGCGTATAACCTTATTCGCATTAAGCACGGGGATGAATGGAAGACGGCATTTAATACCCCAGAGGGGCATTTTGAGTACCTAGTGATGCCCTTTGGGCTCACTAATGCTCCTTCCGTTTTCCAGTCCTTCATGAATGACATTTTCAGGGATTTTGTGGATAAATTTCTGATTGTTTATTTGGATGATATCTTGATTTTTTCCAATGACTGGGACTCTCATGTGAAACATGTTCGGACTGTGTTCCAGATTTTGAGAGAGAATGCTCTGTATGTGAAAGGATCAAAGTGTCTTTTTGGCGAACAGAGGATCTCATTTCTGGGATTCATTTTGTCTCCATCTGTTATTGAAATGGACCCGGTCAAGGTTCAGGCCATCTGTGATTGGGTCCAACCTACTTCATTAAAGGCTCTTCAGAGATTCTTGGGTTTTGCCAATTTTTATCGTAAATTTATTGGTAATTTCTCTGTTATTGTTAAACCATTGACTGATTTGACCAAAAAGGGTTCTGATGTGGTGAATTGGCCTCCTGAGGCAGTCTCTGCGTTTCAGGAACTTAAACAGAGATTCACTTCTGCTCCTGTTCTACGGCAGCCTGATGTTTCTCTGCCATTTCAGGTGGAGGTTGATGCCTCTGAAATTGGGGCAGGTGCCGTTTTGTCCCAAAGAGATCCTGAGACCTCTAAAAGTAACCCTTGTGCTTTTTTCTCTCGAAAATTTTCTCCAACTGAACATAATTATGACGTGGGTAATCGGGAGTTATTGGCCATGAAGTGGGCTTTTGAAGAGTGGAGACATTGGCTGGAGGGAGCCAAAAATCAGGTGGTGGTCCTCACGGACCATAAGAATCTGGTTTATCTGGAATCAGCCAAGCGACTTAATCCTAGACAGGCCAGGTGGGCCTTGTTTTTCACACGTTTTAATTTTGTGGTTTCCTTTCTTCCTGGCATTAAGAATGTTAAGGCGGATGCCCTCTCGAGGAGTTTCCTTGCGGACTCTCCTGAGTTATCTGATCCTGCTGTTATTTTGAAAGAGGGTGTAGTTCTTTCCGCCATCTCACCCAATTTGAGACTGGCTCTGGAAGGGTGTCAGGAGGATAAACCCGAGCGCTGCCCTGTTGGGAAATTGTTTGTCCCAGACCAGTGGAAGAAGAGTGTGATGTCTGAGATTCATTGTTCCGCGTTTGCCGGTCATCCTGGAATTTTTGGTACCAGAGACTTGGTGAGTCGGTCCTTTTGGTGGCCTACTTTGTCTCGTGACGTCAGGGAGTTTGTGCAGTCCTGTGGGACTTGCTCTCACTCCAAGCCTTGCTCTCGCTCTAGTGGTTTGTTGATGCCATTGCCTGTGCCCAAGAGACCATGGACCCATATCTCTATGGATTTTATTTCCGACCTCCCTGTTTCTCAGAGAATGACCGTTATCTGGGTGATTTGTGATAGGTTTTCCAAGAAGATACATCTTGTGCCATTACCTAAGTTGCCTTCCTCCTCGGAATTGGTGCCTTTGTTCCTTCAGCACGTGGTCCGGTTACACGGCATTCCTGAGAACATTGTGTCTGACAGAGGAGTCCAGTTTGTTTCCAGATTTTGGAAGACTTTTTGTTCTAAACTTGGTGTTCAATTGTCTTTCTCCTCTGCTTTTCATCCTCAGACCAATGGACAAACTGAGAGAACAAACCAGACATTGGAGACTTATCTGAGATGCTTTGTGTCTGCTGATCAAGATGACTTGGTCTCTTTTTTGCCTTTGGCTGAGTTTGCTCTTAATAATAGGGCTAGCTCTGCCACTTTGATGTCTCCATTTTTCGGTTTCACCCTCGATTTTCTTCGGGACAGACGGAGGCTTTTGTCTGTCCGGGTGTTGACTCTGTTGTGGAGCGTATGCAGCAGATTTGGGATCAGGTAGTGGAGAGGTTGTCCCTCTCTCAGGAGAAGGCCCAGCGGTTTGCCAACCGGCATAGGACTGATGGTCCTCGGTTTAAAGTGGGGGACTTGGTCTGGTTGTCCTCAAGAAATATCCCTATGAGAGTTGCATCTCCTAAGTTTAAACCTAGGTTCATTGGACCTTATAAGATCATGGAGATTCTTAATCCTGTTTCCTTTCGTTTACTTCTTCCAGGGACATTTAAGATCCATAACGTGTTCCACAAGTCCTTATTGAAGAGGTTTGTCGAGCCAGTGGTTCCTATGGCTGCGCCTCCTGACCCTGTTTTGGTTGAGGGCAATCTGGAGTATGTGGTTGAGAAAATATTGGATTCTCGTTTTTCTAGACGGAAACTCCAGTATTTGGTTAAGTGGAGAGGTTATGGTCAGGAGGACAATTCTTGGATGTTTTCTTCGGACATCCATGCTAGGAGACTGATCCGTGCGTATCACAGAGCTCATCCTGACCGACCTGGTTGCACAAATGAGGGTTCGGTGACCCCTCCTCAAGGGGGGGTACTGTTGTGAATGTTTTAGAAATTAATTCTGAGCAGAAGCTCCCTCTGGTGGTTACAAACAGTACTGAACCATTCAATGAGGATTGGCAATCAGGAATCACAGACTGGCTGGATATAAGGGAGGTTCCCTCCCATCATGGTGGTTGGTGATCAATTGTTCTTGTCTCAACGTTGTTTTCTGGTTCTCTTGGAAGCTTGCTGAGTCTTGCCTCTTCTCCTGCTCTCAGATAAGATATTTTCTGTTTTTTGTTTTTGTGCTTGCCATTTGCATATTTCTCTGCATTTCTGTGAGGTTGGCCAGGTTCCCCTCCCGGGGGGCTTGGGCTCCTCTCGGTTCCTCTGGAGCCACTGTTGTTTGTTCATTTGCCTTTTCCAGTTTTTTCAGTGGCTGCGGCTTAGTTTTGTTACACCAGAGAACTAATTTAGATGGTAGAGGTCATGTGATCTCAGGTGTTTTTGCAATTAGTAGCGTTGGCTTTTTTTAATGTTTTTTTTGGATTGCAATAAGTATCCTTCCTATCCTTTTCTGTCTAGGCAGATTGGGCCCCAGCATTTTCTCATACTATTTTCTGTCTGTGTCTGTATTTCCTCTTGTCTAACCGCCATTACATGTTTGGGGGCTTCCTATGTTCTTTGGGGATCTGCTACGGGGCAGATAGCTTTCCTCTTTCTATGTTTAGGTGTAGCTAACCTCTCAGGCTGTGACGAGGCGTCTAGGACCAACGTAGGAACGCTCCACGGCTGCCTTTAGTTGTGGTGGTTAGTCAGGGTACTGCAATCCAAGTATATTCCAACCTCTCTGGTGTATTGCCGTTTTTGCCTGCTCTCCTCAGCTGCCAAAACATAACAGTCTCCCTCTAACCAGCTATCCCCTCACAGTATGATGTACCCCACATGCCCCACACACACAGTATGATGGACCCCACAAACCTCCACACACAGTATGATGTACCCCACAGCCTGCACTTACAGTATGATGTATCCCACAGCACCCACACACAGTATGATGGATCCCACAAACTTCCACACATAGTATGATGGACCCCACAAACTTCCACACACAGTATGATGTACCCCACAGCCCTCACACACACACAGTACGATGTACCCCACATGCCCCTCACACACAGTATGATGTACCTCACAAATCTCCACACACAGTATGATGTACTCCACAGCACCCACACACAGTATGATGTACTCCACAGCCCCCACACACTGTATGATGGACCCCACACACAGTATGATGGACTCCACAGCCCCCACACACAGTATGATGGACCCCACAGCCCCCACACACAGTATGATGGACCCCACAGCCCCCACACACCGTATGATGGACCCCACATGCCCCTTACACACAGTGTGATGTACCTCACAAATATCCACACACAGTTTGATGTACCCCACAGCCCCCACATACAGTATGATGGACCCCACAAACCTCCACACACAGTATGATGTACCCCACAGCCCCCCCACACAATATAATGGACCCCACAGCCCCCACACACAGTATGATGTACCCCACAGTCCACACACACAGTATGATGAACCCCACAAACGTCCACACACAGTATGATGGACCCCACAGCCCCCACACACAGTATGATGAACTCCACAGCCCCCCTACACAGTATGATGTACCCCACATGCCACCCATACCCAGTATGATGTACCCCACAGCCCTCACACACAGTATGATGGACCCCACAAACATCCACACACAGTATGATTGCCCCTACAGCACCCCTCAAAGTATTATGCCCACCACTCTCCTTCACACATTATTATGCCTGCACCCCCCACCTTCATACAGTATTATGCCTACACAGACCCCCATACAGTGTGGTGGACCCAAAATTTACTCTTAAAACTTACTAACATTTAAACAAATATTCATCTAGTTCAATATTTAAAGAATATATATCACCAGAATTCAGAATACAAACTGCATACATTATGTACTAAATCTCTTAGACCTGATGTGGCTTGTGTACGTACTTTGTAATTTTGAGCAACAATGGTTGTATAATCTTTTTTAAAAGTTTTCATGCCTGATATTAAAATGAGCATTTTATTAAATGCTCTTCATAATATAAGGACTATATAACCAATCTGACACAGATTTTCAAAGTAAGTACATCTGTCTCATCAGAGATAAAAGATCTTTTTAATATTGTATGCAGTTTGCATTGCAAAATTGGGTGTCATATCCAGTGGTGTAACTTGAAGATTGTGGGCCCCAATGCAAAAGCTCCAATTGGGTCCCCAACTATCACAGGTCTTTAATGGTAATAGTCTTTTCATATGGGCAGAGGGACCGTTTGGGCTCCCTAGTGTCTATAGCCAGGGTGCCATTGCAACCCCTGTACCTATTATTGTTAAGCCCTTGGTCATATCCATGGGAGCAACCTGATATTTAGCTTTCCTCCCTGGAGAGATCGACTAAGCTAAATGTGCCAAAGTACTTGCTTACATGCATTGTTCCATATTAAGTGTTTCAGCCACTTTTTCTGCCGCATATGACCAATGGGTGTGACTTAGAGGTAAAGTGGTGTAATTTTGTTACAGAGGCATGTATTAAAATGTGACACTCAGCACCAAAATTGCTTCAAAATGTTAGTGTAAAGTAGGACAACCACTATGTGGTGTAAAGTTTGGCAAAACTGTCAAAACTTGCACCAATATTATCATTCAACATAAGCTATTGTTATAAATGTGCGCCTTTAAAGACGGTTTAGTGTAAGTTTCCTCAGTCTAAAATATAGACAGGATCAGTGGTGTAACTTGAAACTTGTGAGCCTCAATGGAAAATCTCCAACAGGGCCCCCAACTGTCAGGGGTCTTTTATAGTAATAAAGTTTTCATATGGACGAAAGGGAACTTTTGGGCCCCCCTAAGTTCCAGGGCCCAGGTGCACTTGCAACTTCTTCCTCTATTATAGTTACCCCTATACAGGATCAGAAAATCTGTCCCATTGTGCCTTTTTGTGGAAAAAATGAACAAGGTGGTTTGCTGCTATTTACTATTTATGTTCTCCTATTTACAGAAGATATTAGCTCAGGTACAAATAGCACTGATTGTATTACTGTAATTTACTGGTAACCAAGTCCGATCTGCGAACTGTTTTTGCTTTGGGGTCCTATGGATTTTATTAATGCCCCTGCATGAATAATTTATGTAAAAAAAATGTAAACAGCTATTTTATTCTCATAAAGAGGAAAGCTCAATAGTCAGAGGGAAACCTAGAAGGTAACAACACAGGTGACTTTTGTGGTCAAGTGATTGTTTAAGAGTGCAAAGTACTAAGTGTAAAAAATACGTTTGGTAAAGGATTGTGGACGCGGGTTATGTTAAGCAAATAAGTGTCTATGAAAATGTGCGGCTTTGCAAATATGTCACCAGAAAAAAAAATTGCAATTCAAATGTGTATAGGAGACGGCCACGTCCTTTGTAGAGACATTCAAATGCTGCAACCAGAGCGTAGCAAATGTAAACGAGCAAAAGCCATACACACCTCTAACTGCAAACAGGGAGAAGACACGTTACAAGAACCACTTATTCCAAAGGCCCACCAAAAACCAGATGTAAATTATGAAAAGAAAATGTGTTACTAAGAACAGTTGCAAAGGCCCCACAATCTGCAACTAAGAGTTTGTTTGTGTAGAACCTGTGTAAGGGGATGAAGAGAAGGATGAACTCGAATGGGGTTGCTTCCTCTGCTCTGTGTCCGGAACCACCGGCACAGCTTCGAGTGTTCCCGGGGGGAAGCTTACCATTCCTGGACCGACCTTCCCATGTGACAGAAGGGGGCGGGGGTCGGTTAAAAGGCGCTGCGTGCGGGAAGCTGACAGGAGTCTGGGCGGTAAAGTGCAGAGCGCAGGAGAGTGAGCTGCCAGCTGCGCCCCAGTCTCTGAGTGTGAGAGCCCCCCGTCTTAGGACTCGAGCAGAGAGTCTTGACGCTGTGAGCGCCCTCCGAACTGACACTGACCCACCAGCCTCCATGCCTGGAGGAGACTCCCCTGACAGGTTAGAGGCAGACACTGACAGGCCTGGTGAACTGAACAGAAGGCCTAAGCCTCAGAGAGGAGTAATTGGACTGACCAAGGAGCGCAGTACCGTTCCTGCGGTGACCTCGTCTCAGGACCTTCCCTCCCCCCACATCATTCCACTGCCTGCCTTGGAGACCGTGTTTTTGCCGTGGACTAGGATCTGAGAGAGACTGCATGTGCCGCTGTTGACGGTGCCGACGTTGGAGAATTAGACCCTTCAATCAAGCCTTCTTCAGACTGATAAGTGTTTTCTGCCTTTGTTTATTTTCTTGAAAAACTGTTTAGCCCTTTGCTTGTTGCATTTAACCCCTCATCTGCTCCTCCTGGCGTGGAGTGTTTTGAACTGTTAAATAAACCTTTAACTCGTGGTCTGCCTCACATTCGTGGCGACATCCTTCGTACCTGCAGTATCTTACACCTGCTACATTGTTTTTGTTTGTAGTAATTGTATAAACTTAAAGAGTATCTGTTGTGGTGGTCCTCTGTTACTCCTAAAATGTATGAAATAATTGACAACTACATGTTGTCAGTTACAGCAAAGTGGATGGTGTCCATAGAAATCTCATGCCCACTGTGCTTTTTTTATGCAGTGTAATCTAACCTGTGTTGTGTGTTTAAAATCCGCAACATGTCGATTTGTTTTGCGAGGACGCTGAGTTTTATGTGCGGATTTTCCCATGGAATTGCATTAGATGCCTAAAATCTGCAGGTAAAAAACACATTTTCAGTGCATTCTCGTGGCTGAAAAGCATAAAAATTGCATGTAATCTGCACATGACTCTATCAATAAAATTCTGTCAAAGCCAAACACCATGAAATGTCAAAAACAATGTAGATAAATGTAAAACATGACATATCAAAAAGACAAAAAACGCAGCATCAAAAACACAATAAAAATGCATGTAAAAATACGGAATGAAAATACGCAAGTAACATAATTTACTTAATAGGTGCAGAAAATCTGCAGCGTCAAAAACTCACCAAAAGCTAGTCTGTCAGCACAAAATGACTGATCAAATCCAGCACTTGGCCCTTGGTGTAGTTCTGAGCACCTTCTCACCTGCCCTGCTCTGGCATCTATATAGAGTAATGTATAATACACCGCACACTCAAGTGAATTGTGATGCAAAATAGTGACTAGCATTTATTTTTGGACACCATCATTAAGCTAAAGAACAATGAAATAGAGACATCCCTGTATCAGAAGCCAATCGACCGTCCAACATACCTTAAATGGGACAGTTTCCATCCAAAACACATAAAAAACTCTATTGTCTACAGCCAAGCCATCAGATACAACCGTATATGTTCCAACCCCATGGATAGAGATGAACACTTTGGTCGCCTTAGAAAGACCTTTTTAAATCAGGGCTACCATCCAAGAACAATTGAGAACCAAATTACAAGAGCCACCAGAATATCAAGGAATCACCTGCTACATTACAAAACTAAAGAAGAAAATAACCGGGTGCCTCTAGTGGTCACCTACAATCCAAATCTGGAGGTGCTAAGGGGAGCTGCACGGAAACTTCAACCTTTACTACAAAAAGATGCCCGATTACAATCCATATTTCCAGACCCCCCACTACTGTGTTTTAGGCAGCCCCCAAATCTAAGAAGCATCATTGTCAGAAGTTCCCCGTCCTCCCCAACAGCTGCAGGAACCTCTCCTTGCAACAAGAAGAAATGCAAAACCTGCCCATTTATAATGACCACGGACAAGATAAAGATCCCCAACTCCCATCGGGACTACAAGATACCAGGTACTTTCAGCTGCATCACATCTAATGTGGTGTACCTAATTATATGTACTAAATGTCCAACTGGGGGTCTGTATGTGGGGGAGACCGGGCAAAAACTGAGAACAAGGATGAATTCTCATCGCCACACAATAAGAGAAAAAAGAATGGATCTACCTGTGGCAAAACATTTTTGCTCCCCTGATCATAGCATGTTAGATATGAAAATACTTGTACTGAGAGGCAACTTCACATCTCGGAGACATAGAAGATTTTGCGAATACAAATTGATGGTGACCTTTGACACTCTTAATGCTGGAATGAACCTGTCACACGGATTTATGACGTTCTACATCAATTAAGGAATTTACTCCAAATACCCTGTGAAAACATCACAAAACATTACCAGACCCCAATCAGAGGGCAATAAAACTTTCACACTCCTTATCTATGAACTGTTCCAATATTTATGCTCATCCTTCTGCCATAATGACAGTTCTGCTTCACGTCACTTGTCTTACCTATTGCATTTTTTCTGTGCTGTTTTGTGTATAAATATGTGATTCTTCAGATTTTGTATTAGTTTAGCCTGATGAAGAGACCTGAGTAGTCTCGAAAGCTTGCAATTTGTTACCATCTTTTCAGTTAGCCATTAAAAGGTATCAACCACTGAGGACTCTCAACTCTAAATATTTTTCCAGCATTTATTAATACATAGTCTGGCAGCATAACAAGATAATGGAGTGAAAGTGATTTACAGTATAACGTTTCGGCTCTGCCGGAGCCTTTATCAAACATGGCAAGTCGCGCAACGTCATTTCGGGTCTAGTCCGTTCACGTCCGGTCCGACCATACTCGTGAGAGTATAAGCATTCGGGGCTGTGTACAATGCAACGCACACGCTGTAAGCTTGGCGCGGGAGCACTGCTTCTAACACTTAACCCCTATAGGTAATTACTCCATTTCCTGCAATATGCCTTACTCTGCAACACGAGGCGACCAGTGATATTATTTATGTTGATGCGCACTCTTTATAAACTGTGCAGACTGTTAGCCATAAAAGGTGATCCTTTAACCCCTTATGGACCCCTACATTTTATTAGGTAACTTACCATCTTCTTCTCAGGGTGTTTTACTCTGTATTTATAATTAGCCTAACACCTGTCTACTATTCTTTATAGTCATATTGTGACACCGCATGGGTTTCTTCACCCTTTTCTATATAATATTCCCTTTGGCACTGGAATATAAGGTAATTATATATTCTTTCTTATTGCTTAACTAATTTGTTTCCAATACTTTTGACAGTTATTTAATGACGTACAGTACAGACCAAAAGTTTGGACACACCTTCTCATTAAAAGATTTTTCTGTATTTTCATGGCTATGAAAATTGTAGAATCACACTGAAGGCATCAAAACTATGAAGTAACACATGTGGAATTATACATTACATTTTACAAAAAAGTGTGAAACAATTGAAAATATGTCGTATATTCAAGGTTCTTCAAAGTAGCCACCTTTTGCTTTGATTACTGCTTTGCACACAGAAAAGGTGAACGGATGGACTCTACATGCCTGGTTCCCACCGTGAAGCATGGAGGAGGTGGTGTGATGGTGTCGGGGTGCTTTGCTGGTGACACTGTTGGGGATTTATTCAAAATTGAAGGCATACTGAACCAGCATGGCTACAACAGCATCTTGCAGCGGCATGCTATTCCATCCGGTTTGCGTTTAGTTGGACCATCATTTATTTTTCAACAGGACAATGACCCCAAACACCTCCAGGCTGTGTAAGGGCTATTTGACAAAGAAGGAGAGTGTTGGGGTGCTACGCCAGATGACCTGGCCCCCACAGTCACCAGACCTGAACCCAATTGAGATGGTTTGGTGTGAGCTGGACCGCTCACCTCTTCAATTTTGAATAAATCCCCAACAATGTCACCAGCAAAGCACCCCCACACCATCACACCACCTCCTCCATGCTTCACGGTGGGAACCAGGCATGTAGAGTCCAGCTGTTCACCTTTTCTGTGTGCAAAGGAGTAATCAAAGCAAAAGGTGGCTACTTTGAAGAACCTAGAATATAAGACATATTTTCAGTTGTTTCACACTTTTTTGTAAAGTGTAATGTATAATTCCACATGTGTTAATTCATAGTTTTGATGCCTTCAGTGTGATTCTACAATTTTCATAGTCATGAAAATACAGAAAAATCTTTGAATTAGAAGGCGTGTCCAAACTTTTGGTCTGTACTGTATATGAAAAAATTCTTCTTTTAATGGATATATGTCAGATATAATGTGAACTTTTTGTATATAGCTATGCACTAGGATGACCTTTTGTTATTTTGTTACTCTTTATTTACTTTTTGTTTCACCTATACTGAACTGTGATTGTACAACTATTTGGTATTTTATTTGTTCTCTTTTTATTTTTTCAGCGACTTTGTTTGATAAAGGCTCCAGCAGAGCCGAAACGTTATACTGTTAATCGCTTTCACTCCATTATCTTGTTATGCTGCCAGACTATGTATTAATAAATGCTAGTCACTATTTTGCATCACAATCCATTTGAGTGTGCGGTGTATTATGCATTACTCTATACTAAGGACCTTAGGTCCATTACACCAGCACCTTGTCCTTTATATGACTGAGTGCACGCTAAATTTATTTCTTCTGGCATCTATATAGACAGCGCTGTCAATCAAAAAAAAGGAGGGTGGATATTAGATGACAAAATACTGTAAGTAGTTGGAGAGTTGCACTAAACTGTTAGGCCACTACAAAGGTGGCCTGAACTGTACTTGGTTTGGACTGTTATTTTGTGCTGACAAACTCGCTTATAGTCTCATCATGAAGAAATATTAACTCCTCGTTTTCCAAGCAATGGCTTGCACAGGGTGTTGGCATATGCAACAGATTAGGACTTATTATAAGTAAAAGGAGGACTTTATGCTGACCTGACAGTAGATGGTGATGTTGTGTAACGTTTCCTTCTGTTTAATGTATTGTATAAGAAATAGTCTCACTTGTAGTTTCACTTTCGTTTTGTTCCGGTTTCCTGATGCAATGCTAAAATGACTGTGCCTGCAAACTTCATCTAAGTAAAAGCTTGTTATCCCATGCAGCCTGCTCTGTGAAGTTTTCTACTGCCAAGGTGTGGATCCAGAAGCTGTGCAACACAGGGAAAAAGTGCTATCACTAGCAAAACCTCTACATGGCATCAATATCCTTAAAAAGCATATGGGACATTGCCGAACTAAAGATTTATTATATAATTAAGTGTTGTTTTAATTTTATTATAACTATTTTGATGTTGTTTCAGAGTAAATGACATAAACAGATATCCATCTATCCTATATCTATGTATCTGTCTACAGTATCTATCTATCTATCTATCTATCTATCTATCTATCTATCTATCTATCTATCTATCTATCTATCTATCTATCTATTAATCAAAAAATGGAGCAGCACAGTTAATGATTAATGGGTGCAAATTCCTCTTCAGCAATACCCCAATACTTGCCAACTTAGATATCCAAAAAATAGGCAGCACTCCAATAGACAGATAGAAAACGTGGATATTTATTGCACCCACATAGTATGGCAACGTTTCGGCTCCATGAGCCTTCCTCTATCTATCTATCTATCTATCTATCTATCTATCTATCTATCTATCTATCTATCTATCTATCCCATATCTATCTATCCCATATCTATCTATCTATCTATCTATCTATCTATCTATCTATCTATCTATCTATCTATCTATCTATCTATCTATCTATCATATCTGTCTATTAGCTAGCTATCTATCTCATATCTATCTATCCCATATCTATCTATTTATCTATTTACAGTATCTATCTATCTATCTATCTATCTATCATATCTGTCTATTAGCTATCTATCTATCTCATATATCTATCTATCTATCTATCTATCTATCTATCTATCTATCTATCTATCTTTCTATCTATCTATCCCACATCTATCTATCTATCTAAAGGGAAAAAATAGGAACAGCACGATCAATGACACATCGGGTGCAAAATCCTTTCAGCAAATCATCCAATACTTGCCCAAATCCATAGAAACAAAAAAAGGCAGCACTCCAAAAATGAGGTAGATATGTGCATTTATTCAAGCCAACATGGCATGACGACGTTTCGGCTCACAATGAGCCTTTCTCAAGCCATCTATCTATCCCATATCTATCTATCTATCCCATATCTATTGTGAGACAGTGAAGGAATATGTGGTGAATGAGGTGTATATTTCACCTAAGTACCTTGCTGACTGGTATGAGCGAAATGTGTGGCTTTGTAAACCTGGTGGTAAAGAAAGGTCACTACACCTGCCATTCAGTACACGCTTGCAGCTCAGACCTGAATCCACTCAGGTGTTGATTAGGAAGCCAGAAGTAGGTGTCTGCAAACACAATCTGGGAGCTCATTCAGTCTGGACAAGGGGTCCAGACACAGAAGGTGTCTCCAAGAGTGTGGGAGCTGTCTTTAGCCCGGACACAGGGAGGTGTCCTGGCACAAGGAAGCAGTCTCTAAGAGTGTGAGCTATCTCAGTCTGGGTGCAGGAAGTACCCCGGACACAGGAGTAGTCGCAGTGAGAATCCGTGCGAATAGCGACTGAATAGGAGGTGACCTCTCTCAAGTCTGGACATTGGAGTTGCCTTCGGACATAAAGAGGAGTGTCTGTGAAACTCCATACTGGTAACATATGTGATATGTGTTGTTTTGGGCACAGACTGGTAGAGTCTGGGTCCCGGATAGAGAGGGCCATCTATCTAAGTGTAATTTAGTGGCTAGACAAGCCCAGGTTTTCTGTTTATGATTTGTTTTTATCTGTGTGCTGTGGACTTTAATAAAACTGGTTGCGGCCAGTTTTCACCAAACTGCTGTCTGAATGAACTGTTTCCGTGCCATTCTGTCTACCCAGACAGCGATCCTAGAGCTAAATACCCCTGAAAAGCTTACAATTGGCGGAGAATGCTGGGGCAGCGCAGGGCCTGGTACAGTTAGTGCTGGAGTGTGCATGCAGCACAGTGGCGAGAGACAGCATTAAAGGTGAAGTCTATTGAAATAGCAACAGAAAAAAAAAAAGTGTGTCAGCAGAAACGTCTGTTTGGAGCAGTCTTGGAGAGACAGTGGCCCTGATAGGGTCTGCAGAAAGAAAATGTATGCACAGCAAAGCTGAACTTGTTGTGAAAATGACTGTGGAATGTGCAGCAGCAAAAGAAAAGTTTGTGGAGCAGTCTTAAAGAGACAGTAGCCCTAATAGACTTTGCAAAAGAAAAAAAAAAAAGTGGTTGCACAGCAAGGCTGAATTTTCTGTGGAAAAAAAGCTGTGTAGTGTGTATGTCTTGAGTGAAGACTGCCGTTGTTAAGACAGAGAAGTCTGACAGCATGGATGACAGCATGGAGGCGCTGTTTGAACAAATGGCACAAGTTAATGTGCAACATAAGACTGCTGTGATTGAGACAGATGAGTCCGGCAGTATGGAGGAGCTCATTGAGTACCTGGTGCAGGCCCAGCGAAGCATGCAGCAGAGCATGGAGCAGCAGCGCCTGCAGCACCGGCAGCAATTCCTGCAGCAGCAGCAGGAGAATAACCGGGTGTTGGAGCAGATTGCAGCTCTCAGCACCTCGTCCAGAAGTAGTGTTGTGAAGGTACCTGCGTTGTCCGCTGTAAAGAGGGCGGTAAGACGGTCCTTGAAAAAGATGACACCTCGTGATGATGTGGAGGTATATCTCACTAGGTTTGAGAGACTGGCAGAGAAGGAGAATCTGCCCCTATCTGAATGGGCCATGATGGTCGCACCCTATCTGATTGGAGTGCCCCAGGTGGCATATGCTGACCTGAGCGAGCAGGACAGCCAAGACTATGGCAAGTTGAAAGCGGAGATTCTTACCCGGCTGAGTGTTACGGTGACAGCCCGTGCCAGGGGAGTTCGTGACTGGAGATACAGTTGGGAGTCTGCAGTCAGCAGGCCTGATTATGGAGTTGAAAAGGTGATAGTGGACCGCTACACCCAAGCACGTCCTCCTGAGGTACAGCCGTCTGAGAGGTCGTCACTTCGGAGTTCCCGGACGCTGAACTCTCGCGGTAAGAGCGTTCCAGCTGTTGGGGACATGGGGTATGCTGATAAGCGGGTTCAGGCCCGAGGGGACATGTGGGTGGGAGAGTGTGATGGACAGTGTTGGAGCTGGCGTGAAATTGCAGCCAACTGTCCAATAGAGGGGGAGCCTATGTGTTGTGATGATGGCAGATCCCTCTCTCCCTGCGCAGAGCCTGTGTGTGTGTCCACCTCAGCCGAAGAGACTGGACCACAGGGGTCCCCGGTGGTTGTAAGTGACTGCCCAGCACAGGCCCTCTTGGACTCAGAGAGTCCAGTGACTTCCATATGTGACAGCCTGATTGAAAGGGACTTCATCCCTGATAAGCACCTGAGTATGGTGTGCATCCATGGAGACACCAAAGTCTACCCAGAGACTGCCGTGGACTTGGTCCCCAAACTCGGGGAGGTTTCATGTGAAGTGGGGGTAGTGAAGACCCTGGTGCACCCCGTTATATTGGGTAATGACTTTCCCCGGTCTAAGG
>JARQOD010000001.1:411324369-411341368 GCA_033576555.1 Oophaga sylvatica
GCATTGTAGCTAACATTCTAGCGAATCCCATTGGTGACTGTGAAGGGTCCGGGAGTTGCGTTATTAGAGCCAACTGCTCTGAAGGGCTCCAGGGTCTGTATAACACTGCTGTCCGGGGGGCGCCTGGAGCTGGTCCGTCCCCCTCGCCTCCCGCAGCACCCGGGGTACCAGGTACCATTACTGTCCTCATTGGAAATAGATTGGCCGGGGGAGGTCTGGGTCCACCACAACCTACACAGACATCTACCGTCAGGGGATTTTGCTGTCCACACCTGGGACAGACCCAACAGTTCGGTCCGTGGGAAGTCAGTGGAAAAGTCTGATACTGGGGTGGAGGTAACATAGGGGGCAAACAGGAGAGTAAGTCAATCATCTCTGTTTTTGTCAGTCTGTAATGTCCGTCTCCTAATTCTTCAGTCTTTCCCTCTAAGTAATCACACGCACTCATCCACAGGTTCACTGTTTTCAACAGTCCTTTGTCTCTCAACCATCCATGATGTGAGTTAAAGAACCTTTTCCATTTATCACTGTTCAATTCTCCGTTTTCATTCATGCCTGCTTTACATAATACTTTGTCAATGCCTACCAACGCTTGCTTTCCCTCTCTGCGTACCACTAAATCTTTGGCAGTAATGCCTTCCTTGGCATTTTGGTTCCCAATTTTTGTATCTCCTCACCTAGAAGAGATTCTCCTGTCACTTAGACAATTCTGTCACCAAGACTCTGTCACCAAGACAATTCCGTCACTTAGACAATGGGCCACAAAGGTTTCTGAACCATTCCGCTGCTTGCTTGCCAAGATTTGTACGCTAACCAAATAAATAATCCGATCACACAAACACCAAGAAAAAACCACACCACAATCATTGGATCCATACTGTCATTTTTCAAAGGAGGAAAGGCAGGACTGACAATTAATCTGAGGGTCTACTGGTTCAAAGGAACCTTGAGCCCGGAACACCTGTGAATTACCTGGAAAGCCGACCGCTCGGGGAGGAGGGAGTCCACTATACAGTGATATAGATTTTCAGGTAGAATATAATAAGTATTCTTACCTCAGCGCTGTATGTATATCACCAACAGAGAGCTCCGCTCATTCCACGTCTCCGGATCGGCCGGACTTTCTCAGAGTAGATTAACTCAAGGTCCCTGTTCGGGCGCCAGCTGTCGTCACTGCTTGTCTCGTTAACCCTTTCCTCCTCGGAATGTGGTACCAGAGAGAATAAGACACAGACACAGAGTATGCGTCAATAAACTCTGCCCTTTATTGCTGGATACGGGATTTATATACATCCTTGAAGCAGGAAGCGGAATTACCATATATGGCGGTTAATACAACTTATCACTAAAACACGTAGAATACTGATTTTAACCGAAAACTCAATTTTTGCCCTTGTCTCCCAGAACTACTCAGGCGGGCGGGGGTGTATTGACTAAAATGAGGAACATCTTATCTTGACTTCTGGTACTCATCAGCCTGTCTAAAAGAAAACAAGGCCTCTGAGTTAAAAAAACAAGAAAAAAATGCTGGTTCAGCTCTAACAGTACCATTGCCGCTGAGCTCAGTAATTTTCTGCAGTGATATTGATGTGACGTCACTACTGCAGACAAAGCAACGGAGATGAGTACAGCAGTGGAGACCCTGTGCTGGACCCCATTAGCGTAAATAAAGCACAGTTTGGCTTTTCACTATGAACTTTACATATTAGGAAAAATTTTGTGAAAGTGGACAACTCCTAATCTGTACTGATGCACTGCTGAGTGAGCTGTTAGTCAGTGCCAGGCGTGCCTACAGCCGTTGCTTTCAGTCCTGTCAGCGATGACTATAATTTCTCCGGCCCATCTGCATGACTGAAAGCTGGCGGCTTGTGGGATTAATAGTTTTTTTTCTCCCTTGTGCCTCACTTTCAGTACTGTGGCCGGGCACCTTCGTAACGCTATGAACCTGCAGATTAACCCTATATCTGCAGATTCATGGTGTTATCGGCATGACAGGTTGTCTTTATGTTTGTGTCACCTTCCTATTGTCTCTTTTGTGTATATCATGTGAATATTATTGAAGAGTATTTCTAAAACATGACTTATTAGAGCTCCGTGCAGCCTTCAATGTGATGACAGCTTTGACATGGTGCCCGTTGACGTCTGATGTGCCTGCGTTATGTCTGCCTCTGATGTCATGCACAGGATATAAAGGCTTTCTGTTATAGATTCTGTACCATTTTGTATGAGATTACTTTTAGGGAAGAATGTGTCAATAATTCAGCGCCATATGGATGCACTATGCAAAGTGTCTGTGGCTCTGTAGTAGGGACATCGTATACCTCCTTTAGCCTCGAGTACCTGGCTTCATACAGTGCATGTGGCCTTAGGCTATGTTTCTACGATAAGTATTTGGTGAGTTTTTGATGTTGCAGATTTTCTGAAGCATTTCTGCACTTATTAGCTAAATTAGTTTACTTAAGTTTTTTTTTCATTGTGTTGCAGTAATTATTACAATGTGGGTTCTGTCTCTTTATACTATGTCATGCTTTAAATAAAGCCGCTTTGTTTTTGACACTTCCTGGTATTTAGCTTTGACAACTTTATTAACAAAGTCATGCATGGATTACATGCGTTTTTAGTGCGTTACAGCATGTGTATTTTTTACCTGCAAATTTCCAGATCTACTTCAATTCTATGGGGGAAAAAAACGTACAGTAAACTCAAGAGAAATTAACATGTTGTGAATTTCAGACACACACCCCAGGTCAATTTACGTAGCAGGAAGAAAAAAATGCAGTGGGCATGAGATTTCCATAAATCCCATTCACTTTGCAGAAATTGTAAGGGAATGTGCAGACTTTTACCATGAAAAAAGTGCCATTTTACTGTTACAGCAAAGTGAATGACATTTCTGAATGCTCATGCACACGTTGCTTATGTTTCCTTGCAGATTTGTAACACGTTAATTCTTTCAACATTTTTCACCCATTCTAATGACTGAGAAAAAATGCTTTAAAGACGCACGCAAAAAACACATGTATTTTATGGAGCATTTGTCCTGCCCAAAGAAACATCTGCATCACATGCTTAGTGTGTGCAGATACCCTAAGATGCTGCATTTTCTGGGCAGTAAAAAGAGGCATCAAAAAGTCACCAAAAACGCATTGTGGGAACTTAACCTTACCCGTCATAATTTTATCCTAAATATATTTATATCACTTACATCCATAAAAGTGAACAAGAAGTATCCCCCAAATCTGAATTCCTTATCTTACGCATATACATCCTACACATACACATTTCAGAGGGAGCAAATGAAACCTTTGAGTATAGAGTATGAGAGGAAAACCAGAGAAACAATGCACTTGTTAGAATACATTTGTAAGGGGTTACAAGGACTGTTGTGTTCTCCAAACATGTCCCGGTTAAGTAGTAGTGCTGTACATATTAGTGTATATATTTTTGTGACTTGTATTGTATATATTCTTGTCTTTATGTATAATGCTGCTATATATAGGTATATTTTAGGGAGAGTGTAGTACCTCAGTTACGACACTACAATACATTGTATTGTAGGAATAAGGCAGGAAGGTCTTCCTGATTAGTTTCAGTAGGGCCAGGGCACCCTGACAGCTCGGGTGGGCTTAGAGCCCGGGCTATACAGGAACCACGCAATGTTAAGTGTGAAGCCCAGCCATCCAGGGCCACTGGGCCAGAAGTGCAGCTTTGGCAGCAGTGTGACATTAGTGTTGAAGAAGAAGTTAAACGAAGGCCAGGAACAGTACAGGGACGCAGGTCGCTCATCATGTGGCAGGTCATTGCATGCGCTGATGCCCTCAGATCTGGGGCAAAATGGACGAGGGAACCACCAAGCGTAAAGAGTCATAACAGGGAGGACGCTGCATTACCGCAAGAAGCGGTACGACCCGGTACAGTACTGGTGGCTGTAGGAAGAAGATCAGGGAAAGTAGAGAGTGAGGACTGTATGAAACCCTATGCTGATGTTGTATCTGATCAGGATGTGCTGCGACAAGGAAAAAGTAAAGTTCTTCTTTTCAAGTTGCAAATGGACTGTGTCTCTGCGCACAATCGTGTGTAAGGGGTCTGCAGTAGTTCAGAGAAGACCCTGAAGGTGCGGATAATGGAGAAACAGGTACACTGACAATGGGACACTGTGTGAATGTGCTGTGAGACCAGGGCGTGATTGAGCAGTCTATGTCAGCCATGACTACGGCCCTGGCTCCCCTCACACATTCACACTGTATTTACCGATTATAAAGACATTTACTCATTGACACCAGAAATGCAAAAAAAAGAAGTTGGAAAACTTGTTCCTCAGCTGTGACATGTCAATCAAAAGATCTCAAAAGTTAATCTCAGAGTTTTCTTCACCATCCATAGAGAGCACAGACATGACTTCTTCAGGACTAGCAAAACCACAAGTGGCTTTGTCTCCTGACAACACATGAGTTATGGTGTGAATTTTGTCATATTTCTGCATGATCCATTGAATTAGCCATCTGTTCAGAAGAAACGGTGCATTGTTTCCTGGTCATTTTGAGCTGCAGACACATTAATAAATAGCCCTATCACTAAACACTAGTTCAATTCTCAGGTGAACACATAATAAAGTAGTATTAATTTTTTATTGGGGACATGGAATTGTTTTTTAGCAGAACGTGTGTCTAATCAATCAGCGTTCCGGGAAACAGGCTCATACATAAAGTATTACCTCGTGTTATGGACAGAACTAGCCAGCTGTTTTGTGTTGTAACCTAATCCGCAGGACATGTTGACAAGCTTTAAAACGATAATACTAAAGCCACTCATGCTGGAACAAATGGCAAAATAGACACATAGGTGCTCGGACAAACACAAAAAATTATTCAAATGTCAATAGAAACAAAAATTTTACATATAATATATTAAAGGTGATCTCAGCAGCTCCTAGATAGATAGATAGACACAGTCAGTGGCGTAACTAGAGTCTAATGCGTCCGATGCAAAATTTGATCCTTGGCCCCAATATGCATGTTAGTCAGATGTATGTGCCCTTGTAGTGTTCTAGATCCTATAAAGACATACGTGTTTGCCCACCATGTATTAATGTCCCTCATCCTAGCTCCTTCTTGCAATAATGTCCCCCATCCTGGGCACCATACAATAATGTTTTCCCCCATCCTGGGCCCCTTCCTAGTGTAATGTCCCCCATCCTGGTATAATGTCCCCCATTCTGGTATAATGTCCTCCTTCCTGGTATAATGTCCCCTGACCTGGTATAATGTCCCCCGTCCTGGTATAATGTTCCTCATTCTGGTATAATGCCTCCCATTCTGGTATAATGCACCCATTCTGGTATAAGGCACCCATTCTGGTACTATATCCTCCATGCTGGTATAATACCACCCATTACGGTATACTGTCTCACATTCTGGTATAATGTCCTGCATGCTGGTATTATGTCCAAATTTTGATATAATGTCCTACATGCTGGTATAATGCCTCCTATTCTGGTATAAAGTCCCCATTTTGGTATAATGTCTCCCATTATTGTATAATGTACCCATTATGGTATAATGTCCTACATACTGGTATACTGTCCCCTTTCCGGTATAATGTCTTACATGCTGGTATAATGTCCCGAATCCTGGGCCCCTCCTTTCTTCTCCAGCACATTTTAACAAGAAAGACAATTCTACTCACCTTCCCCGCTCCCATACTGTGCGGTATCCTCTTCTATAGCTGGCACAAGAGCCAGCAGCTGACTTTAGCTTGCTAATATGGGCAGCAAATGACGTCGCTGCCATGAACCGAGCGTCACTGGCAAGCCTCTGATTGGGGCGTGTATTGCAGCACAGGGACTCAATATGTCTATGCACCGCAATACATTTCATATGAATGTGTGTTCGAGGAAGCACATCCAGGTGAAATTGGTGTCAACGGGCACCCGTGATCATTACACCCCTGTATCATGGGGCTATAAGGCCTTATTCCAGCATGTAAAAAAAACAAAACATTTTTTGGCAGGTGATTACCCCCGAAGAAGGCCACGCAAAACGCATATAGGGGTTGTGGATAAGTGGTCCAAATACAAGGAACAATGAGAAAGCAGGATGGCGCTATTTAAATTTATATTGTGCCTTTCAAAACCATGCACCGCAGGTCAGTTTACGCATCGTAAAAACAAAAGAAAAAAAAAAATCACAGTGGGCATCAGATTTCTATAAATCCCATCCACTTTGCTGGAATTTTAAGACACTGCAAAAATGCACATCATCAAAAAGTCACCAAAAACTAACTTGTAACGGGAACGTAACCTTTTCTCTAAAAGCGTGCAGAAATTTAAATGTATAACACCTGTAATTAATTATATACATTAAAGATATGGTGCATCTTCTCCTTTGTAGAGCACGTAGAATTTCAACGCCCAACAGCAGCAATTTCACTAAAAATTCAAAGGATCCTTCCATATCATACATAAAGACAAACTTTTTTGACAAGTGAGTAGCACCCAGTTGACAGAGGAATATACCAGGTAAAACTTCTAAGAAAATCAATATTACCGTACTTCATGGTGAATACATGTATTCAGTAAAATAGATATATGAGAAGAGCTGAGGTGTCCTCTATAAATTATGCATACTCATAATTTCTCTATAGTAAGTCCTGTCTTGGCACTAAGCTTTTTGCTCATTGTCCATGCATAGAAGAAGCTATTTTGTATTGGACTTGGGCACTCAGAGGTTAATTAAGATGGGGCAGTAGCTATGGCTTCTTGGAGGCTCAGTCTTCCTTCAGCTGTTCTGAAATAAGTCGTAAGACATAAAACATCAGGGATTGCTGCTCAGCTGCTGTTAGGAGACAGGGATATGCTGCCGAGAAGTTGCTCAATGGCTCATACAGTTTGCAACTTAATCTGGCCATGGGACAAAAGTTTACCCAACTCCGGACAAAACAAATAAGTATGGTAGGAAACACAACTGGCAGGCACTCTAAGAACACATCTGGTGCCGTCTTCTCCATCGCCAGCACTGCCCACAGAATAAATACAGTGGTTCCTGGTGAAAGAAGCAGATGTTGCAGGAGTTGATTAAAGAGGAGATATGACACTAACCTAGGAAAAGTCCATCAATGTATGCACAGTCTTTCCTTAGACAGTTCATATATTTTCTACTAACATTAAAAGCAAAATCAAGAAAAACCTGCAAAGCAAAAATGTATAATTGTCAGAGCAAGAAATAATTCTGACTGGCCTAATTCTGGCAAGAAAAACATAGAAGCACAATCAACATCATGTATAAAAATAACAGTGAATGCACCCTTAGGCCATGTTCACACAAGGTGAAACTTTTTGTTGCCAATATTGTGGAAAAAAATGTGAATATGCTGCAATTTATGCCATATAAATTGTGCACTAATAAGGGTGCAGTAGATAGCACTCATTTCAAAAATAGTTGTAATAGCAACAAAACAGCAACATTATGGTCATCATAACTAATTACTTGTTACTCACTCGAGCATCAGTGTGCTCGGGGAACTCATTACTCGCCGAGTCCCCGCCCCGCATGTTTGGCGCTATTTAGACAGCCAATGAACACGTGGGGATTGCCTACCAGTCATTGTAATGCTGTAGCCATCTTGGTTGTGGCATTACTGTGTTTGACTGGCTGTAGTGAGCCACCCGCCAGGGCCGTGGGATACTCGGCACCGAGCCCGTTGATGTCTATGGGGAATGTCACGGCTAGCACAGCTCGGTCCGTAGCCCTGGGCGCTCACTTTAAATGGGGGATATTTACAGATGAATTGTACATTGATATGGGGATTCGTGACGCCACTTGTGGTATCTGATCAGAATGACCAGCGCTGCTATGCAGATCCACTGGAGGTTAATATTGTGCAGCTAGATGTTAAGCCTTCCACAAGTAAGGCTGATTCCTCCAAGGCAGATAGATGTATAAGAATGCAGGACAGATGGGGACCCGGCAGTCAGGGATAATAAGGGAGACACACACATAAGTCACTTTGGTACCTTTACTGTAGATGTTGCAGGCACTTCCCGGAGTACTGTAGGGTGAAGGATGCACATCCAGATTCCTCCACTGGTAGGTGTGTGGCCTCCTGTCCTCTGCCTTTTTGTAATGAAGTCTTGGCCTGCGTGTAGCTGGGCCTAGCTTAGTCTCCGTCTTGTACCTGGCTGATCTTGTGATTGGACCTTCTCACTGAAAGTACACAGTCTCTGCTTGCAGGGCCCTGCTTGCCAGACTCTGTCCTCCTGATCCTGCTACGTATCAGCTCTGTGGTACTCCTGGGACTTGTAGTCCTCCAGGAACTCCGGTGTTCTCCTAATGGGTCGTGGAGATCCCTATAGGCTCGGACCCCGGTGTCCGGTTAATACTTGCTGAGGTAAGCTCTAAAGGCTTTTCTACCCCTGTTGCTGCTCTTTCCACTCGCCTTCGGCCTACCTGGGCCCTCACACGATCACACACTGGCAGTTGGTGGGTTGCCTCTTCGCCGCTCTCTAAGCGTCGGCACGCTTTCCCTCTCTGAGCTGCACTGGGCTGATCTGCTCTCTGACTGAGCTCTGACTGAACTCCCTGAGCAGACTCAGACCAGCTTCCTGTGTAACTGTCTTTTATATGTCTAACACAGCTCCCTCTGGTGGTCTTTGGGGAATAAGTCAGCATGTATGAATGTGTATAATGACCTCCAGTGGTATCTTCTTTCAGTGCACCCTTCTGGAAGATATGGATCCAGTCGCAGCTGGGCTCCACATTCCCCCCTAGTAGAACTCAGCACTCCGGGGCTGAAATACAAAAACAAAGAACAATAACATTTTATAAATAACTCTTCCTTTACAGGAGGTAAGGCACTCTTGAACGGTTGCATAACGGTAAGTAAACAACTATGTACATTTGCACAATGAGGGGTTGAGGAATTGAGCAACCATAAAAGTCCCAGTCTCTTTTGGAAAAGGATGCTCAAAAGGGGTAGAGAAAACAAGCAAAATAATGTCCATTCTTCTTGTTTCAATTTTTAAGAGGAAAAATAGGTTAATAAATAGCAGTATTATAAAGGCATATTATAACAATAAGTAGAAGAGTAAGGGGTGCTCACTAATAAGGTGAATATGGTGCCAGGAGAAAAATAGCAACTATAATGAACAAGAGAACTCCTGCACTCAAAAAACTGAAGAAATAGTAATTGATCAAACAAAATAGTTTATTGTGAAAAGGAAACCAATATGGTGGTAGGTTCAAAAATGTTGACAGACGTTAAAACAAATGCACAACGTTTCGGCTAACATAGCCTTTTTCAAGTATAGTCTGTATTCTGAAAAACATGAAACAACAAGCATAAGAAAAAAATCATATGAAAAAAAATCAATAATGAACACATGTACAAGAAATGAAAAGAACCCCATATGTGGGAGAACCGACTATCCATAGAGGTCAAAGTGTATATAGGTGTCCAAAGAAACAACATAAGAGAAAAAAACAAAATACATAATGTCAAAATGTCCCATTTGAGTATACGCCAATATTTAGGCAGTAACAAAATCAATGAGGCAGATACATGGGTATCACAAAGAAAATAATTTTCTTAACATATTAAATGTCAGTATAATGTACCAAGGGATAAGGAAAAAGTCACGGAAAATGAATGGTAGGTACATCATAAAAATATATCCATGGTAGTGAACATGCAATAGGGATAGAAGAAATACATTACTGTTGTTGAACCGTAATTAGTCACAGGGGCGGAGAGGAACTGAATCCTGTATAAAAGAGCATATAATGAATATAGGGTGCTGGAAGTGGAGAGAAGCAACACATTAGGCCACCTAAGTAGAGAGAGAAAGGAAATGTTAGCTTAAATGAAGTATATGGAGACCGGAGGAAGGAAGCCGCAGGTGAGCGCACCGTGCTGAGAGACGTCCGGTGTAGTAATAGGTGGTCCGCATGTGCAGAAAAGAGAGAGTGATGGCGGTTTTAAACCCCCGCCCGTGCAGGCCACAGGACAAGTTCCGGGTTGAAAGGTGAGTAGAAGAAATCAAACTGCGCATGCGCGCCACGAAAAACGCCGGAAAAAGCCGAAGCACTGTGGAGAGAAAGACGTAAGTGGTAAAGTAACGAGGAAAGGGGAACTGCGCATGCGTGAAGTAGGAAAATGAATGAGAGCCAAGAATGCAATTAAAGCATAGTGGTATATGTGCAAGTCCAGAGAAGATGAAGGGAAGGATTCATTTCTGCTCCGCTGTACCCTGAATCAAAAAAGGGGGAGAAAAAAGGAAAGATTAGTAATTATACATGAAACATCCTAACTCGGATGCTATAATAGGTATATGAAAACCGCTTATAAGCAAAGGAATAATGCTACCAGACAGATATAGTAAATGCTTAATCACAGACAGCTTGTAGACAAAATTATTATTTTGTAAGCAATAAAAATTAAGTAAATGGGTCAAGGCATAACGGGAGACCAAAAGAGTTAAACAGGTGAATAACATCATTGAAAAGAGCATACATATATGTACATAATAAATGACAAAAAATAAACCGATCACTTAAATCATCAAGAATAATCGTAATCTTTGTTAAGACCAAGGGGGGCGAGGGTTTGTAGTGTGTGAATCCAGAAGGATTCACGTTCCTTAAGACGTTTAACTCTATCACCCCCTCGCCTGTAAAGTGGAACATGATCAATTACTTGAAATTTAAGTTGAGAAATGTTATGTTTGTAATGGAGAAAGTGGGCCGGGATGGGAAAACAGGTACGTCCACATCTAATGGTCGATTTGTGCTGTGAAATTCGGTCACGCACATGTTGGGTGGTTTCGCCGACATAACCTAAGCCACAAGGGCACTTAATGAAATAGACCACAAAGGACGAATTACAGGTAAAATATTCATTGATAGCAAGTTGGGTGACTTTCTGGTGGAATCACATCCTATGATTCCAGTGTTTTATACGTTGCCAAAAATTCACAAGAACCTTTTCAAACCCCTGGCAGACCAATAGTTGCCTCTACCAACTCCATTTTATCACCCCTAGCCATAACTATGGAAAAAATTTTGTCTCCTTTGGTTCCTAAAATTGATTCCTTCTTAAAGGACACCACACATTTTCTTCACACTCTCAAAGATCTTGGCCACTTACCTGCGAATTCCTTGTTGGTTACTATGGACGTGAACAGCTTATATACGATTTAAGTGATCGGTTTATTTTTTGTCATTTATTATGTACATATATGTATGCTCTTTTCAATGATGTTATTCACCTGTTTAACTCTTTTGGTCTCCCGTTATGCCTTGACCCATTTACTTAATTTTTATTGCTTACAAAATAATAATTTTGTCTACAAGCTGTCTGTGATTAAGCATTTACTATATCTGTCTGGTAGCATTATTCCTTTGCTTATAAGCGGTTTTCATATACCTATTATAGCATCCGAGTTAGGATGTTTCATGTATAATTACTAATCTTTCCTTTTTTCTCCCCCTTTTTTGATTCAGGGTACAGCGGAGCAGAAATGAATCCTTCCCTTCATCTTCTCTGGACTTGCACATATACCACTATGCTTTAATTGCATTCTTGGCTCTCATTCATTTTCCTACTTCACGCATGCGCAGTTCCCCTTTCCTCGTTACTTTACCACTTACGTCTTTCTCTCCACAGTGCTTCGGCTTTTTCCGGCGTTTTTCGTGGCGCGCATGCGCAGTTTGATTTCTTCTACTCACCTTTCAACCCGGAACTTGTCCTGTGGCCTGCACGGGCGGGGGTTTAAAACCGCCATCACTCTCTCTTTTCTGCACATGCGGACCACCTATTACTACACCGGACGTCTCTCAGCACGGTGCGCTCACCTGCGGCTTCCTTCCTCCGGTCTCCATATACTTCATTTAAGCTAACATTTCCTTTCTCTCTCTACTTAGGTGGCCTAATGTGTTGCTTCTCTCCACTTCCAGCACCCTATATTCATTATATGCTCTTTTATACAGGATTCAGTTCCTCTCCGCCCCTGTGACTAATTACGGTTCAACAACAGTAATGTATTTCTTCTATCCCTATTGCATGTTCACTACCATGGATATATTTTTATGATGTACCTACCATTCATTTTCCGTGACTTTTTCCTTATCCCTTGGTACATTATACTGACATTTAATATGTTAAGAAAATTATTTTCTTTGTGATACGCATGTATCTGCCTCATTGATTTTGTTACTGCCTAAATATTGGCGTATACTCAAATGGGACATTTTGACATTATGTATTTTGTTTTTTTCTCTTATGTTGTTTCTTTGGACACCTATATACACTTTGACCTCTATGGATAGTCGGTTCTCCCACATATGGGGTTCTTTTCATTTCTTGTACATGTGTTCATTATTGATTTTTTTCATATGATTTTTTTCTTATGCTTGTTGTTTCATGTTTTTCAGAATACAGACTATACTTGAAAAAGGCTATGTTAGCCGAAACGTTGTGCATTTGTTTTAACGTCTGTCAACATTTTTGAACCTACCACCATATTGGTTTCCTTTTCACAATAAACTATTTTGTTTGATCAATTACTATTTCTTCAGTTTTTTGAGTGCAGGAGTTCTCTTGTTCATTATATTATAACAATATATACATTTATATACAGTGGTTCTTGATAATTATTTACATGGGTTAGATCCTACTCTCTGTACCTAACAGGTAATTGCCCTCTTGTTATGCGTACTGACCTACGTGGTGTAGTGGTAGGTGAGGCGTCAGTTACCCTGTTATCCCTGCGTGCAGGTAAGTTGTAGTACTGCCTTAGCCTCTCTAGGGATCTGTCAAGTATACTGGGAGCTGGATGAACTGGCTCGACTTCTGCAGGGGATCCTTCTTCCTGAGATTCAACTTCTTGGGATTCCGCTTCTTGGGGTGCTGCTTCTTGGGGTTCTGCTGGAGCAGGTTCCTCTGGAACTGACTCTACTGCAACAACTGGTGCAACTGGATGTAGAGGTTCTTCTTGTGGTTGATAGAATTGAAGCACGGGAATGATTACAGCTTCTCCAATTCTGGGCCAATCCGCGGGGAAATCTCCTAAGTCTGTATGTATGACTGATTCATCACGCTTTTCATGATTGACAACAGGTTCTTCTTCCTGAAGCTTTAATGGATTTGGACACAACTTTAGGTGATCGCGGGATACAGTTGCAGTCGTTCTTCCTCCATCCTTGCTAATTATGCACGTTTTCTTGTTGTCAAACCTTGAATTCTGTATGATGTAGGGCTCTCTTTCCCATTGATCGTCGAGTTTGTGTATCCTCCTCTTTCTTTTCAGTATGACTTCACCAGGTGCGAAAGGTTCAGCTGGCACACTTTTATTGTAGCGATATTCTTGTTTATCCCTTACTCGATTGAGACTTTCTTCAACGCAGGCTTGTACTTTTCTGTACTGTTCCTGTCTGTTTGTGTCCCAGTCTTCAGTAGTCACATCTGCTTCTGGTTCTACAACACCAAGCTCCAGATCCATGGGCAGCTTTCCTGGTCTTGCCCGCATGAGGTAGGCTGGGGTGCAGTTGGTGGAACTCACAGGTATGTGATTGTACAGATCTACCAGGTCAGGTAGTAAGTCTGGCCACCGATTTCTCTCTTCAAGTGGTACAGTCTTCAGCAGGTCAATGACGATGTGATTCATCATCTCACAGAGACCATTGGTTTGGGGGTGGTACGGTGTGGTTCTTATCTTCTTACACCCGTACAAGTGACAGAACTCTTTGAACAATTCGGCCTCGAAGGCTGGGCCTTGGTCAGTTAGCACCTGCTCAGGATATCCGTGTGGTCTGCAGAAATACGCTTGGAACGTCTTTGCTGCTGTCTCTGCCGTCAGATCTTTGACAGGGTCGACCACCAGGAATCTGGAGTAGTGATCCACCATAGTCAGGGCATAGGAGTATCCTGACCGGCTGGGTGACAACTTGACATGGTCCAGGGCCACGATCTCCAAGGGACGAGTCGTCTTGATGGGTTGCAGGGGTGCCTTCTGACTGCTGTAGTCCTTTCTTCTGAGGCCACAGGGTCCACAGTTCTGGCACCACCTCTCAATGGAGCTGCGCATTCCCACCCAATAGAAACAACACTTCAACAGGGTCTCCAGCTTCTTCCAGCCAAAGTGTCCCGCTTGATCGTGGTAGGCTTCTAACACCATCTGGATGTCTGCTCTGGGGACTACTATCTGCCATACCATCTCATGGGTCCTTGGGTTGACGTACCTCCGGCACAGCTTCTCACGGTAGATGAACAGCCAGCTTCTTTCATTCCACAGATGCCTTGCTTGTAGAGGCGCGTGTTGTGAATGGGTTTGAGATGAGTTCTGAGCAGAGGCTCCCTCTGGTGGTTACTAGCGGTGCTAGTCTGTCCAGTGAAGATTGTGAGGACTGGGAATCAGGTGTTACTGACTGGTCTTATATAAGGGAGTCACCTTCCCATCAGGGTTGCCGGTGATCAATTGTTCTGGTCTGAATCCTTTATTCCAGTTTCCCTTGTAGCCTGCTGTTTCGTGTCTGCATCTCCTGCTTACAGATAAGACATTTTCTTCTTTTGTGTTTGTGCTATATTTTTGCATTTTGTCCTGCACTTCTGTGGGGGCCTTCAGGGTCCCCTCCGGGGGCTTCTGCCCTCTCAGTTTTGTTCAGCCACTGATGTTTGTACTTTTGCTTTTTCCAGTTTTTTCAGTGGCTGCTGTTTTGATTTTGTTACACCAGAGAACTAATTTAGATGGAAGAGGTCGTGTGATCTCAGGTGTTTTTGAAATTAGTAGAGTTGGTGCTTTTCAGGGTTTTCTGGGATTGCAGTAAGTACCCTTCCTATCCTTTTCTATTTAGTTAGTTTGGGCCCCAGCGTTTGCTCATACTATTTTCTTTCTGTGTCAGTATTTCATCTTGTCTAACCGCCATTACATGTTTGGGGGCTTTCTATTATCTTTGGGGTTCTGCTCCGGGGCAGATAGCATTCCTATATCTATCTTTAGGTGTAGTTAGTTTCTCAGGCTGTGACGAGGCGTCTAGGACCAACGTGGGAACGCTCCACGGCTGCCTCTAGTTGTGGTGGTTAGTCAGGGTACTGCAATCTCATAGATTCCAACTGCTCTGGTGTATTGCCTTTTTTACCTGCACTCCTCAGCTACCGAAACATAACAGTATCACCGGCCTAAAAATTGAAAATTGTATGGTACTCACAGAAGGGAAAAAATATTGTCAGAGTTGTCAGAGATATTTTTCTGTTTGTTGCATTTTTTTTTTTCCCTCTGTATCTCTGGGTGCTGGGGAGGATCTTTTCTCTCAATGGAGTTTGCACAGTTGTCTGGCCGTGTGGATCAGCTTGCCACTGAGGTTCGGAGTATTGCTATCTATCTTGCTGGGTTGCCTGTTGTGGAACCTAGGATTCCCATGCCAGATTTGTTTTTAGGGGATCGAGCTAAGTTTCAGAATTTCAAAAATAATTGTAAATTGTTTTTTGCCTTAAAATCTAAGTCCTCAGGGAACGCAGCGCAGCAGGTTCAAATTATCATCTCTCTCCTGCGCGGCGATCCTCAGGATTGGGCTTTTTCCCTGATACCTGGGGATCCTGTTTTGAGTGATGTTGATGCATTTTTTCAGGCCTTGGGGTTATTGTACGATGAGCCTAATGTCACTGATCAAGCTGAGAAAGCCTTGTTGGCATTAAATCAGGGGCTTGATGACGCTGAGTTATACTGTCAGAGATTCCGTAGGTGGGCAGTTCTGACCAAATGGAATGACGACGCTTTGGCAGCCCTTTTCCGGAAGGGTCTGTCAGATAATGTAAAGGATGTTATGGTGGGATTCCCTGTCCCCTCTGGTCTCAATGATTCTATGTCATTAGCGATTCAAATTGACAGACGTTTGCGTGAGCGGAGAAGTATGCGTGGAATGGTGTTGCCTTGTGAACCAGCTTCTGAACCCATGCAGTGTGATAGAGTGGTGTCTGGGGCACAGCGTCATGAGTTTCGAAAGCGCAATGGGTTATGTTTCTACTGTGGTGATGCCTCTCATGCTATTTCAGTCTGCCCTAAGCGGGGAAGACGTTTTGCACGCTCAGTTGTCTTGGGTAGTGTTCAGACTAAGTTTTTATTAACTGTCACTCTGATATGCTCTCTGTCCTCATTTTCTGCTCAGGCTTTCGTTGATTCTGGAGCAGCTATTAACCTGATGGATTATGATTTTGCTAAACGTTGTGGATTTCCCTTGATACCCCTACAGAAGTCTATTCCCCTACTGGGGATCAATTCTACCCTTTGGCTGAGAATAAACCCCAGTTTTCTACTCAGGTGATAATGAGGGTTGAACCTGATCACCAGGAGTGCTGCAAATTTTTGGTTCTGTATAATCTGCATGACATTATCGTGCTGGGTTTTCCTTGGTTACAGTCTCATAATCCTGTTTTGGATTGGACATCTGTGTCTGTAACCAGTTGGGGCTGCCAATGTGTTAATACCAACACTCCTGTTTTTTCTGCCTCCCCCCAGGCTCAGGATGTTCCTGACTTTTTGATTGATTTTTCTGATGTGTTTAGCGAAAGTAAATCTGCATCCTTGCCTCCCCATAAGAGCTATGACTGCGCTATTGAATTAGTGCCGGGTAGTAAATTCCCTAAAGGTCGCCTTTTTAACTTGTCTGTACCTGAACATGACGCTATGCGGTCTTATATCAAGGAATCATTGGAGAAGGGTCATATCAGACCATCCTCTTCACCCTTAGGTGCCGGTTTTTTCTTTGTGGCCAAAAAGGATGGTTCATTAAGGCCGTGTATTGATTATCGTCTCTTGAACAATATTACTGTGAAATATCAATACCCGTTACCCTTGATTTCTGAACTGTTTTCCAGGGTGAAAAACGCTACTTGGTTTACCAAGCTTGACCTCAGGGGGGCGTATAACCTTATTCGCATTAAGCACGGGGATGAATGGAAGACGGCATTCAATACCCCTGAAGGGCATTTTGAGTACCTGGTGATGCCCTTT
>JARQOD010000001.1:411341468-411438361 GCA_033576555.1 Oophaga sylvatica
CCCCCCCTCTTAGTTGTGGTGGTTAGTCGGGGTACTGCAATCTCTAGTTTCCAATGTCTGGTGTTTCCCCTTTTTTTCCCCTGCACCCCTCAGCTACCGAAACAAAACAGTATCACCGGCCTAAAAATTGAAATTGTATGGTACTCAAGGGGGAAAAAATTTGTCAAGTTTCAGAGTATTTTTTTGTTGTTGATTTTTTTTTTTTCCCTTTATTCTGGGTGCTGGGGGGATTTTTCTCTCAATGGAGTTTGAAGTTGTCGGGCCGGTGGATCAGTTTTCCCACTGGGGTTCGGATTTTGCTATCATTTTGCTGGGTTGCTGTTGTGGAACCTGGTTCCCGCGATTTGTTTTTGGGGGATCGAGCAAAGTTTCAAAATTTCAAAAATAATTGAAAATTTTTTTTTCCCTTTAAAAATCAAAAGCCTCAGGGAAGCAGCGCGCGGGTTAAAAATTATCATCTCTCTCCTGCCGGCGATCCTCAGGTTGGGTTTTTTCCTGTACCTGGGGATCCTGTTTTGGTGATGTTGATGCATTTTTTCAGGCCTTGGGGTTATTGTACGATGAGCCTAATGTCATGATCAAGCTGAGAAAGCTTGTTGGCATTAATCAGGGCTTGATGACGCTGAGTTATACGTCAGAGATTCGTAGGTGGGCAGTTCTGACCAAATGGAATGACGACGCTTTGGCAGCCTTTCGGAAGGGTCTGTCAGATAATGTAAAGGATGTTATGGTGGATTCCCTGTCCCCTCTGGTCTCAATGATTCTATGTCATTTAGCGATTCAAATTGACAGACGTTTGCGTGAGCGGAGAAGTATGCGTGGAATGGTGTTGCCTTGTGAACCAGCTTCTGAACCCATGCAGTGTGATAGAGTGGTGTCTGGGGCACAGCGTCATGAGTTTCGAAAGCGCAATGGGTTATGTTTCTACTGTGGTGATGCCTCTCATGCTATTTCAGTCTGCCCTAAGCGGGGAAGACGTTTTGCACGCCTCAGTTGTCTTGGGTAGTGTTCAGACTAAGTTTTTATTAACTGTCACTCTGATATCTCCTGTCCTCATTTTCTGCTCAGGCTTTCGTGATTCTGGAGCAGCTATTAACCTGATGGATTATGATTTGCTAAACGTTGTGGATTTCCCTTGATACCCCTACAGAAGTCTATTCCCCTACTGGGGATCAATTCTACCCCTTTGGCTGAGAATAAAACCCAGTTTTCTACTCAGGTGATAATGAGGGTTGAACCTGATCACCAGGAGTGCTGAAATTTTTGGTTCTGTATAATCTGCATGACATTATCGTGCTGGGTTTTCCTTGGTTACAGTCTCATAATCCTGTTTTGGATTGGACATCTGGGGTCTGTAACCAGTTGGGGCTGCCAATGTGTTAATACCAACACTCCTGTTTTTTCTGCCCCCCCCCAGGCTCAGGTGTTCCTGCTTTTTGTTTGATTTTTCTGATGTGTTTAGCGAAAGTAAATCTGCATCCTTGCCTCCCCATAAGAGCTATGACTGCGCTATTGAATTAGTGCCGGGTAGTAATTCCCTAAAGGTCGCCTTTTTACTTGTCTGTACCTGAACATGACGCTATGCGGTCTTATATCAAGGAATCATTGGAGAAGGGTCATATCAGACCATCCTCTTCACCCTTAGGTGCCGGTTTTTTCTTTGTGGCCAAAAAGGATGGTTCATTAAGGCCGTGTATTGATTATCGTCTCTTGAACAATATTACTGTGAAATATCAATACCCGTTACCCTTGATTTCTGAACTGTTTTCCAGGTGAAAAACGCTACTTGGTTTACCAAGCTTGCCCTCAGGGGGGCGTATAACCTTATTCGCATTAAGCACGGGGATGAATGGAAGACGGCATTCAATACCCCTGAAGGGCATTTTGAGTACCTGGTGATGCCCTTTGGGCTCACTAAGCTCCTTCCGTCTTCCAGTCCTTCATGAATGACATTTTCAGGGATTTTGTGGACAAATTTCTGATTGTTTATTTAGATGTATCTTGATTTTTTTCTAATGACTGGGACCTCATGTGAAACATGTTCGAACTGTATTCCAGATTTTGAGAGAGAATGCTCTGTATGTGAAGGGATCAAAGTGTCTTTTTGGCGTACAGAGGATCTCATTTCTGGGATTCATTTTTTTCCCATCTGTTATTGAAATGGACCCGGTCAAGGTTCAGGCCATCTGTGATTTTGGGGCCAACCTATTCATTAAAGGCTCTTCAGAAGATTTTTGGGTTTTGCCAATTTTTATCATAAATTTATTGGTAATTTCTCGGTTATTGTTTAAACCATTAACTGATTTGACCAGAAAGGGTTTTTGATGGGGGTGAATTGGCCTCCTGAGGCAGTCTCTGCATTTCAGGAACTTAAGCAGAGATTCACTTCTGCTCCTGTTCTACGGCAGCCTGATGTTTCTCTGCCATTTCAGGTGGAGGTTGATGCCTCCCGAAATTGGGGCAGGTGCCGTTTTGTCCCAAAAAGATCCAGAGACCTCTAAAAGTAACCCTTGTGCCTTTTTCTCTCGAAAATTTTCTCCTACTGAACGTAATTATGAGTGGGTATCGGGAGTTATTGGCCAAGAAGTGGGTTTGAAGAGTTGGAGAGATTGGGCTGGAGGGAGCCAAACATCGGTGGTGGTCCTTACGGACCATAAGAATCTGGTCTATCTGGAATCTGCCAAGCGACTCAATCCTAGACAGGCCAGGTGGGCCTTGTTTTTTACAGTTTTAGTTTTGTGGTTTCCTTTTCTTCCTGGCACTAAGAATGTTAAGGCGGATGCCCTCTCGCGGAGTTTCCTTGCGGACTCTCCTGAGTTATCTGATCCTTCTGTTATTTTGAAAGAGGGTGTAGTTCTTTTCCCCCATCTCGCCCAATTTGAGACTTGCTCTGGAGGGGTGTCAGGAGGATAGGCCCGAGTGCTGCCTGTTGGAAAATTGTTTGTCCCGGACCAGGGAAAAAGAGTGTGTGATGTCTGAGATTCATTGTTCCGCGTTGGCTGGGCATCCCGGAATTTTTGGTACCAGAGACTTGGTTAGTCGGTCCTTTTGGTGGCCTACCTTGTCTCGTGATGTCAGGGAATTTGTGCAGTCCTGCGGGACTTGCTCTCGCTCCAAGCCTTGCTCTCGCTCTAGTGGTTTGTTGATGCCATTCCCTGTGCCCAAGAGACCATGGACCCATATCTCTATGGATTTCATTTCCGACCTTCCTGTTTCTCAGAGAATGACCACCATCTGGGTAATTTGTGATAGGTTTTCCAAGATGATACATCTTGTGCCATTACCTAAGTTGCCTTCCTCCTCTGAATTGGTGCCGTTGTTCCTTCAGCACGTGGTTCGTTTACACGGCATTCCTGAGAACATTGTGTCTGACAGAGGAGTCCAGTTTGTTTCCAGATTTTGGAGGACTTTTTGTTCTAAATTGGGTGTTCAATTGTCTTTCTCCTCGGCATTTCATCCTCAGACCAATGGTCAAACTGAGAGAACAAACCAGACATTGGAGACTTATCTAAGATGCTTTGTGTCTGCTGATCAGGATGACTGGGTCTCTTTTTTGCCTTTGGCTGAGTTTGCTCTTAATAATAGGGCTAGCTCTGCTACTTTGATGTCTCCGTTTTCTGTAATTCTGGTTTCACCCTCGATTTTCTTCAGGACAGACGGAGGCTTCTGTCTGTCCAGGTGTTGACTCT
Source organism: Oophaga sylvatica (assembly GCA_033576555.1). Classification (NCBI taxonomy): domain Eukaryota; kingdom Metazoa; phylum Chordata; class Amphibia; order Anura; family Dendrobatidae; genus Oophaga; species Oophaga sylvatica. The sequence continues at coordinate 411,345,158 of JARQOD010000001.1, forward strand.
GTTGTGGAGCGTATGCAACAGATTTGGGACCAGGTAGTGGAGAGGTTGTCCCTCTCTCAGGAGAGGGCCAGCGGTTTGCTAACCGGCATAGGACTGATGGTCCTCGGTTTAAAGTGGGGGACTTGGTCTGGTTGTCCTCAAAGAATATTCCTATGAGAGTAGCATCTCCTAAATTTAAGCCTAGGTTCATGGACCTTATAAGATCATGGAGATTATTAATCCTGTTTTCTTTTCGTTTGCTTCTTCCAGGGACATTTAAGATCCATAACGTGTTCCACAAGTCCTTGTTGAAGAGGTTTGTTGAGCCAGTGGTTCCTGCTGCTGTGCTCCTGACCCTGTTTTGGTTGAGGGCAATCTGGAGTATGTGGTTGAGAAAATATTAGATTTTCGTTTTCTAGACGGAAACTCCAGTATTTGGTTAAATGGAGGGTTATGGTCAGGAAGACAATTCTTGGGTGTTTGCTTCGGACATCCATGCTAGGAGACTTATCCGTGCGTATCATAGAACTCATCCTGACCGACCTGGTTGCTCAAATGAGGGTTCGGTGACCCCTCCTCAAGGGGGGGGGTACTGTTGTGAATGGGTTTGAGATGAGTTCTGAGCAGAGGCTCCCTCTGGTGGTTACTAGCGGTGCTAGTCTGTCCAGTGAAGATTGTGAGGACTGGGAATCAGGTGTTACTGACTGGTCTTATATAAGGGAGTCACCTTCCCATCAGGGTTGCCGGTGATCAATTGTTCTGGTCTGAATCCTTTATTCCAGTTTTCCTTGTAGCCTGCTGTGTCGTGTCTGCATCTCCTGCTTACAGATAAGACATTTTCTTCTTTTGTGTTTGTGCTATATTTTTGCATTTTGTCCTGCACTTCTGTGGGGGCCTTCAGGGTCCCCTCCGGGGGCTTCTGCCCTCTCAGTTTTGTTCAGCCACTGATGTTTGTACTTTTGCTTTTTCCAGTTTTTTCAGTGGCTGCTGTTTTGATTTTGTTACACCAGAGAACTAATTTAGGTGGAAGAGGTCGTGTGATCTCAGGTGTTTTTGAAATTAGTAGAGTTGGGGCTTTTCAGGGTTTTCTGGGATTGCAGTAAGTACCCTTCCTATCCTTTTCTATTTAGTTAGTTTGGGCCCCAGCGTTTGCTCATACTATTTTCTTTCTGTGTCAGTATTTCATCTTGTCTAACCGCCATTACATGTTTGGGGGCTTTCTATTATCTTTGGGGTTCTGCTCCGGGGCAGATAGCATTCCTATATCTATCTTTAGGTGTAGTTAGTTTCTCAGGCTGTGACGAGGCGTCTAGGACCAACGTAGGAACGCTCCACGGCTGCCTCTAGTTGTGGTGGTTAGTCAGGGTACTGCAATCTCATAGATTCCAACTGCCCTGGTGTATTGCCTTTTTTACCTGCACTCCTCAGCTACCGAAACATAACAGGCGCGTCCTTCTCCAAGGAGGAACCTTCTTGAGTTATCAGCTCCTTGATTCGGCTGACAACTGGATCGCTGTCCTGAGTCTCCTTCCAGCTGTGGTGAGGTAAAGGATTCAACGTCTTACCACGCGGCCTCCTGCTGGCTTGTTGCTCGTGGATCATCCCATTCCTGTGAAAGGCAGGTAGTTCAATCTCTTCCAGATCATCCACTTCTTCTTCTGCGTCCGATTTATGAGGCATCTTGGATAGGGCATCAGCGTTGGCATTCTTGCGGCCCGCTCAGTACTTGATTGTGAATTGGTAGTTTGACAGTCGAGCCATCCATCGTTGTTCCATGGCTCCCAGCTTAGCTGTTTCAAGATGCGTCAAGGGGTTATTATCGGTGTAGGCAGTGAACTTGCTGGAGGCTAGGTAGTGCTTAAACCTCTCCGTGATGGCCCAGACCAGTGCTAGGAACTCCAACTTGAAGCTGCTGTAGTTCTCTGGGTTCCTCTCGGTCGGGCGGAGCTTCCTGCTTGCATAGGCGATGACTTTCTCCAGGCCATTTTGCTTCTGACTGAGGACAGCTCCCAATCCTTCATTGCTGGCATCAATATACAGCAGGAACGGCTGGCTGTAGTCAGGATAGGCTAGGATCTCATCACCTGTCAGGATCTCCTTCATTTCCTTGAATGCCTCAGCCTGTTCTTTACCCCAGTGGAATGGAGAATTTCTGCTTTTGAGGGACTGCCCCACCAGGAGGTCTTGCAGAGGCGCTGCTTTCTTGGTGTAATCCTTCACAAACCTCCGGTAGTATCCTGTCAGTCCCAGGAACTGTCGCACCTCCTTGAGATTTTTCGGCTCCGGCCATTTCTGGATGGCGGTGATCTTCTCGGGGTCTGGCGCTACTCCTTCTGAGCTGACAATATGTCCCAGATACTGTACCTTTTGTTTGAGCAGATGGCACTTTGAAGGCTTCAGTTTCATCCCATACTTGGACAGTGACTCGAATACCTCCGCCAGGTGCTTCAAGTGATCTTCATACGTCTTGGAGAACACAATTACGTCGTCCAGGTACAGCAACACAGTTTCAAAGTTGAGATGTCCCAGGCAGCTCTCCATCACTCTCTGGAACGTGCCAGGGGCACTGCTAAGTCCAAACGGCATTCTGTCAAACTCACAGAGTCCCATCGGGGTGGTGAAAGCCGTCTTCTCCCGATCCTCCTCAGCCACAGCTACTTGCCATTATCCACTAGTGAGGTCAAGGGTAGAAAAGTAATTAGCAGTTTTTAGTGCAGCTAAGGATTCCTCAATGCGTGGTAAAGGGTATGCATCTTTATGTGTAATGCGATTTACTTGTCTGTAATCTACACACATTCTCATGCTTCCATCCTTTTTCCTGACTAGGACTAGAGGTGCTGCCCAGGGACTGCAACTATCCCTTATCACCCCTGCTTCCTTCATGTCACGTAACATCTCCTTGGCTTTCTGGTAGTGTGCTGGAGGTATAGGCCTGTACCGCTCTTTGATGGGAGGATGATTGCCTGTGGGGATGTGATGTTGAACCCCTTTAATTTTCCCAAAGTCGAGTGGGTGTTTGCTGAATACCTGTGCATACTCCTGAACTACTCGATATACTCCTTGTTTCTGGTGGGCTGGAGTGGTGTCTGTCCCTACATGGAGCTGCTGACACCAATCCTCCACCTGGGTGGTCGGACCGTTATCCTCCACTGGTTGTGGGGAGGTTAAGGGCTCCGTCGTGTGAATGGAGTTATTATCCACAGCATGTAACTTAGCAACAGTGGCATAACGTGGTAATTTGACTTCATCCTCTCCCCAGTTGAGAAGACGCACTGGCACCCTCCCATTATGTACCTCCACTACCCCTCTAGCAGTTAAGAGTGTAGGTCTGTGTTCTGAACAATGGGGCTCTACTACTGCTTGGTAGTTCTGTCCTCTCAGACCTATTGCTGCTCTACATCAAATAAGCATTTCACTCATTGGGGGTATCACAATGGGGTTCGGGTCTGTCACCCGTACATTACCAATTTCACCACCGTTCAGTTTCACTTGTTGCTGGCACATCAGGGTCCGAATTTCCTTCCGGATCACTCCCTTTTGCCTTGGTCTGGCAACTTCGGCGAGCTGTTGGAGTAAAAACACAACCTCCTCCAAACAGTTACTAATAATGTTAGTGCCTAAAACCACATTCAACCCATTTTCCTCATTAACAGTCTTTACTACAAGAAGTCCCTGATCTTTTAGCTCTACTCTCCCCACTTTTACATCTACGTTTTTAGCCCCCAATAAGTCAAGAGGGAGGCCATTAGAGGCGTATACGGCAAAGTCAGGGTTTGGGGGTTGGAGACTGTCACTGGACCAGTATCTATTGTAGAGAACATCAGGTATGACGGTTACCTGAGATCCAGTGTCCAGCAGGGCAGGGATTGCAATCCCGTCCAGTATGATGGACAGGTATGGTCTTCCTCCCACAAACCTGCGGTTCCAGTCTGAGGGGCCTGAGGAGTCTATTCCTGGGTGTTGGCCCTCGGACCCAGGATTTGCTCGTTTAAAGGACACCAACGTGCTGGGTGACCTTCTCTGTGGCAGCGGTAGCAGATGATCTCTCGTCGAGGATGATGCTGGTCGCGGGTCCTTCCTGGGGGTGGCGTTGTCCTCCTCTGGTGGGGCGATGTCCTCCTTCTCCTCCGGTTCATCTAAGGGACATCCTCTGGGCTGTCAGCTAGCAGGATCTTTCCTTCTTCCTCCGTCGGCAGTTGCAGGGCACTCATTACAGTGGCCAGGTTTTTGGTCAGCTGGCGCACTTCTGAGCGCAGACAGTCCAGCTCAGTAGGGGGCGCCACCTGTGTTTTGGCTTCCGCAACCAGCGGGGAAAAGGTGGATGCTGCTAGCTTTAGGGTGGCTTCACTCGGGTGACACTGGGTTGCCATCTCGGGTGTTTCCAGGGGTCGCAGTCCTTTTATAGCCATATCCTTAAGGGCATCAAAGGTAGCATCAGGATGATCCAAGGACCACCAGTGCACAGTCCTGCTTTCAGCTTGGGACCTCAGTCCCCATACAAATTGTTCCTTTAACATTTTATTTTCATTGGAGACACTCATGGGGTTAACTTGTTTGAGTGCTCGCAGGGCCCCTTGTAGTCGGCAGGCATAGTCCCTAATGCTGTCATCTGGTTGCTGGGAGCATTGGTAAAACCTCATCCGGAGATCTGTTTCAGTGCGGTCCTCAAAGATAGTCTACTTAAACCCAAACCATGGGTAACACAATTCAACATAGTTCCAAACAGGAACAGGGCAACTCTTTACATGGTTAGATCAGATAAGAGAATCAGAGCATCTAGCCCAGCTACTGGTACAAAATTTAGACAAAATTTCTATTTAAAGAAATAAATTTTATTGAAAAAAGATATACACATATACAAGCGTTCACAAAAACATGTAACACTGATGAAGTATGATGGTGGGTACAACAAAATTGAAACACCTGGAAAACATTGAATGGTACACTAGCTATGCAAGCTCACCCTAATGTGGCCCAGCAGAGTAAAAAAGCTGCTAGATGAGAAAATTAATTCCAAGAGGACTGAGAGTCCAAGTGTTCCCATCATTTAATGTAGAGGATGAATCATTTAGACATGAGTGGGAGAGTTTGGCCTCCACCTGCTCCAAAGGTTTCATGGAATTACTGATTAAATCCAATACAACATTGTTACAAACTATTGAGACTGATATCAATACCATTCAGACTCAAGTTTTTGACAGGATGACCAGTGAAGCTAAGATCAAATTCAATAAGGATCTGGAATCAGATTTTTCGAAATGAGAAAAGGAAATTGTGGCCTCGAAATCTAAAAAATATTTAGCGTGACGTCTCCGATTTCAAAACTAATTATGTGTATAAATGGAGGAGGAAGAAGGGACCGGTTGGCTCCGTGCCTCAGACACATAGGAACTCTTTTTCATCCATGTCATCAATGGATGATGAATCAGCCCATGGCAGCCAATCAGCCACGATACAGCAGGAATTTACTGGCCCTAATAGGTTTGTCACGCAGAGAAATAAGGCATATACGAAACGTAAGACCACTCCTCCTCAATCAAAGGATAAGAAATCCAAAACTAACAGTTTGGAGGTAATTAACCTGTCTAGTCATTTACTCACACAAACTCAGTTGGAGGTGTTGGGTCTGGGTTTAACCTTTGTTCCCACTAACAAATTTGAATTTTTTCCAGCCATGAAGGATCTTCAACTTTTTCTAAGAAAGGTAATCCTTCGTAAGTTACATTTCAAACCATTGAGGAATGATGACCTTTAGACTGTTGATGAACAAGAGGTGTTATCCATCTTGGAGGAATTGGAGAGGGAGAGCTCGTCCAGTGTCACAGGTACCTTTCCTGCTTCTATCTTCCCCAGATCCGCCACCTTCCCCCCTTCTCTCTATGCCCACAAGTTGAAATTTTCAACAGATTGGTTTTGGAGGAATTTAAAAGTATCCCTGACCAATGGAGGGGTGATAATCTTACCCGTGTGCAAAGAGACATATCAAAAAACTGACCGGCACATCCAAACTTAGATTCAGTGTGAACAGGTGCTAAACCTAGAGTCACCAACTCATATACATACAAGAAGAAAAGGTAGATATATGCAGTATGACCACGACACATGATGGAAAATTACACCAAAATTATCCATGTGTCATAATGGATGTTGTGCAGCTAATCACCAAAGGGACTATACCAAAGAACTGAGAAGACGATGATCAAGAGCTATATAAAATATAAATTTTATTGAAAATATGTAAAAAACTAACAACATAGACCAATGGTTCAAAGGGGAAGTGGGAAAGTAGAGAAATAAATCGCCAGTGCATTCGTGAAGCAACACGCTCACACAGGAAGATGACAATAAATTCAACACAATGTAGCGTATATTGGTAAAGCTCAGCAACACTGTATGAATATTATTATGCAGAGTATCACAATGTATAACAGCAAATAAATTCTGTCAAACGCCAATGAGTAGATGCTCTACTGTTATAAATACCTGCAATACCGCTGAATCCTGCCATTAACCAATTAGATGTAAATCGCTACTAAATAGCCTAGTATATATACCAGCTGTACAAAATGTCTAACTAGTACCTACGTTGAGCAGTGTCTAATGCGCATACCCACATACCACCTAAGCTAATAGGTATGTGGGAACAGATAAGAATGTCTACCTCATAACAGAACTAAGCTGTATCTAATGCGCATGTACGCCCACCGATCTACCTGAAGAAGGTAGATCCGAAACGCGCGTCGGGGCGGACGCGCTCACCCAGGCTCCGTTGACAGTTATCTTCCCACCTGTTCCGGCACATTTATTGGTAATTATACCTGATGGGGCTATGTCCCTTGTACCTTTATTATGGTCCATGTATGTAGTGCTGGCGGTGGGCGTACATGCGCATTAGATACAGCTTAGTTCTGTTATGAGGTAGACATTCTTATCTGTTCCCACATACCTATTAGCTTAGGTGGTAGGTGGGTATGCGCATTAGACACTGCTCAACGTAGGTACTAGTTAGACATTTTGTACAGCTGGTATATATACTAGGCTATTTAGTAGCGATTTACATCTAATTGGTTAATGGCAGGATTCAGCGGTATTGCAGGTATTTATAACAGTAGAGCATCTACTCATTGGCGTTTGACAGAATTTATTTGCTGTTATACATTGTGATACTCTGCATAATAATATTCATACAGTGTTGCTGAGCTTTACCAATATACGCTACATTGTGTTGAATTTATTGTCATCTTCCTGTGTGAGCGTGTTGCTTCACGAATGCACTGGCGATTTATTTCTCTACTTTCCCACTTCCCCTTTGAACCATTGGTCTATGTTGTTAGTTTTTTACATATTTTCAATAAAATTTATATTTTATATAGCTCTTGATCATCGTCTTCTCAGTTCTTTGGTAAAGAAGAAAAGGTAGCACACTGTAGCGCTATAGCTTGCAAACACGAAATATGAAAATTATGAAAAATGAATTACATCATTACCTTAGAAATATGAAAAATTGAGAAGTCTTAGCGCATAAGATGGCCAAATTATGTGAGCCTGATAGCCACGTCAAGGCTCTTCTCGTATATCAGGTCCCTAACTAATGCCTATCCTCGCTTTAGAAAAGTCTGTCTGCATGGGAACCTATGAATCCTCTTTTCAGACTAAAATCTACATCTCTGTGGAGGGGTGATGAACCTGCTGTAATTAAAAGGCCTGTGACCACCAGGTGGAGTGCTCAGGCAGAAGGTAAATGAATACATATCAAAAAACTGACCGGCACATCCAAACTTAGATTCAGTGTGAACAGGTGCTAAACCTAGAGTCACCAACTCATATACATACAAGAAGAAAAGGTAGCACACTGTAGCGCTATAGCTTGCAAACACGAAATATGAAAATTATGAAAAATGAATTACATCATTACCTTAGAAATATGAAAAATTGAGAAGTCTTAGCGCATAAGATGGTCAAATTATGTGAGCCTGATAGCCACGTCAAGGCTCTTCTCGTATATCAGGTCCCTAACTAATGCCTATCCTCGCTTTAGAAAAGTCTGTCTGCATGGGAACCTATGAATCCTCTTTTCAGACTAAAATCTACATCTCTGTGGAGGGGTGATGAACCTGCTGTAATTAAAAGGCCTGTGACCACCAGGTGGAGTGCTCAGGCAGAAGGTAAATGAATACATATCAAAAAACTGACCGGCACATCCAAACTTAGATTCAGTGTGAACAGGTGCTAAACCTAGAGTCACCAACTCATATACATACAAGAAGAAAAGGTAGCACACTGTAGCGCTATAGCTTGCAAACACGAAATATGAAAATTATGAAAAATGAATTACATCATTACCTTAGAAATATGAAAAATTGAGAAGTCTTAGCGCATAAGATGGCCAAATTATGTGAGCCTGATAGCCACGTCAAGGCTCTTCTCGTATATCAGGTCCCTAACTAATGCCTATCCTCACTTTAGAAAAGTCTGTCTGCATGGGAACCTATGAATCCTCTTTTCAGACTAAAATCTACATCTCTGTGGAGGGGTGATGAACCTGCTGTAATTAAAAGGCCTGTGACCACCAGGTGGAGTGCTCAGGCAGAAGGTAAATGAATACATATCAAAAAACTGACCGGCACATCCAAACTTAGATTCAGTGTGAACAGGTGCTAAACCTAGAGTCACCAACTCATATACATACAAGAAGAAAAGGTAGCACACTGTAGCGCTATAGCTTGCAAACACGAAATATGAAAATTATGAAAAATGAATTACATCATTACCTTAGAAATATGAAAAATTGAGAAGTCTTAGCGCATAAGATGGCCAAATTATGTGAGCCTGATAGCCACGTCAAGGCTCTTCTCGTATATCAGGTCCCTAACTAATGCCTATCCTCGCTTTAGAAAAGTCTGTCTGCATGGTAACCTATGAATCCTCTTTTCAGACTAAAATCTACATCTCTGTGGAGGGGTGATGAACCTGCTGTAATTAAAAGGCCTGTGACCACCAGGTGGAGTGCTCAGGCAGAAGGTAAATGAATACATATCAAAAAACTGACCGGCACATCCAAACTTAGATTCAGTGTGAACAGGTGCTAAACCTAGAGTCACCAACTCATATACATACAAGAAGAAAAGGTAGCACACTGTAGCGCTATAGCTTGCAAACACGAAATATGAAAATTATGAAAAATGAATTACATCATTACCTTAGAAATATGAAAAATTTAGAAGTCTTAGCGCATAAGATGGCCAAATTATGTGAGCCTGATAGCCACGTCAAGGCTCTTCTCGTATATCAGGTCCCTAACTAATGCCTATCCTCGCTTTAGAAAAGTCTGTCTGCATGGGAACCTATGAATCCTCTTTTCAGACTAAAATCTACATCTCTGTGGAGGGGTGATGAACCTGCTGTAATTAAAAGGCCTGTGACCACCAGGTGGAGTGCTCAGGCAGAAGGTAAATGAATACATATCAAAAAACTGACCGGCACATCCAAACTTAGATTCAGTGTGAACAGGTGCTAAACCTAGAGTCACCAACTCATATACATACAAGAAGAAAAGGTAGCACACTGTAGCGCTATAGCTTGCAAACACGAAATATGAAAATTATGAAAAATGAATTACATCATTACCTTAGAAATAGGATAGGCATTAGTTAGGGACCTGATATACGAGAAGAGCCTTGACGTGGCTATCAGGCTCACATAATTTGGCCATCTTATGCGCTAAGACTTCTCAATTTTTCATATTTCTAAGGTAATGATGTAATTCATTTTTCATAATTTTCATATTTCGTGTTTGCAAGCTATAGCGCTACAGTGTGCTACCTTTTCTTCTTGTATGTATATGAGTTGGTGACTCTAGGTTTAGCACCTGTTCACACTGAATCTAAGTTTGGATGTGCCGGTCAGTTTTTTGATATGTATTCATTTACCTTCTGCCTGAGCACTCCACCTGGTGGTCACAGGCCTTTTAATTACAGCAGGTTCATCACCCCTCCACAGAGATGTAGATTTTAGTCTGAAAAGAGGATTCATAGGTTCCCATGCAGACAGACTTTTCTAAAGCGAGGATAGGCATTAGTTAGGGACCTGATATACGAGAAGAGCCTTGACGTGGCTATCAGGCTCACATAATTTGGCCATCTTATGCGCTAAGACTTCTCAATTTTTCATATTTCTAAGGTAATGATGTAATTCATTTTTCATAATTTTCATATTTCGTGTTTGCAAGCTATAGCGCTACAGTGTGCTACCTTTTCTTCTCGTGTGCAAAGAGAGGCACTTAAGCAATTGAGATCTCTACATGATGTAGTTTTTAAACCGACAGATAAGGGGGGGAATGTGGTGGTCTGGCCGGTGGAGAAGTATGAAAGGGAAGCTCTCAGACAGCTTCGAGACAGAGAGGCATATACTCTCCTCCAAAACAACCCTGTGAACACTTTCTCGAGTGCCCTATCACTCATTTTGGAGGAGGCCTTCAACCTGGGTATCATTCCTAAAAAGGTTTTTGAAGGCTTGACTGTGGTTTGTCCGGTGGTTCCCACCTTCTACCTGTTGCCAAAGGTCCACAAGGACCTAGTGGAACCCCGGGTCGTCCGATTGTCTCTGGCATAGGAGGGCTGTGTGACCCGATTTGTAAATTTATTGAGTACTATTTGCACCCTATAGTGGAAACGCTGCCCTCCTATGTCAGGGACACGACGGACGTCCTGAGGAAGATAAATGGACTCACTTTAGAACCAGACATGTTGTTGGTGACGGCGGATGTTGAGTCTCTGTACACCAGCATCAATCATGATGATGGATTAAGAGCAACACAGTTCTTTCTTGATATGGGAGATCTTAATTCCCCTTTGCGTGCCTTGGTCATGGAGCTGCTGGAGTTTATTCTCCATCACAACTTCTTTACCTTTAAAGACAGATTTTACTTGCAGAAGCGGGGGACCGCAATGGGGGCGGCGTGTGCGCCATCATACGCCAACCTCTTTCTGGGTCACTGGGAGAGAGAGGTGTTTGGCGGTGGCGCACATGCTGCCTCCTCTCACGTCATCGGCTGGTACAGGTATATTGACGATATCCTGTTTATCTGGCAGGGTCCCGAGCCTGCCCTTCGGGAGTTCATCGGGGCACTCAATACAAATAATCTAAATATCAAATTAACGTATCAATCGTCACGTACTTACATTGATTTTCTAGATATTAGAATCATTGTTGCTGAGAATGGTGCGGTGCTAACGGATGTCTTCCGCAAGGAGACATCTGTCAATGCATTGCTACACGCATCCTCTGCACACACATCAGCTACCATTCGGGCCATTCCTACTGGCCAATTTTTGAGGATGAAACGTATTTGTGCGACCGATTAATTCTTTGAGGGGCAGTCTAGGGACCTCTCACAGCGGTTCCGTGACCGAGGATACAGCAGAAGAACCATCAAACGAGGTTATCTGAGGGCTAGGCATACATCGCGTAATCTTTTGTTGGGAACTAGTTGTAAATCAAGAGACTCGAATCCACCGATTAGATTTATATCGACCTTTAACAATAGATGGTCACAGATGAGGCAAATTCTGTCTAAGCATTGGCCAATACTCCGTTCAGACCCCATTTTGAGGGACATTCTACCTGATCGCCCTCTCCTCACAGCGAGGAGGTCACCGAACTTGAAAGATCTTCTGGTCAAAAGCCATTATGTGGCCAATCCACCTGATCATTTTGGTGCTGGTGTACAGAGACAGGGTTGCTTTCCCTGTGGGTCATGCTTGGCATGCAAAAACATCCGTCGTGCACTCTCCTTTGGGGACACGGACGGAGGTGGGAGCTACCGGATCAGACACTATATTTCCTGCAGTACTAGCTATGTTGTATATTTGGCCACCTGCCCTTGTGGCCTCAACTATGTGGGGCTGACTTCACGTGAATTTCGGATAAGGGTGAGGGAGCACATCCGCGACATTAATGCTGCTAAGGGAGCATTGGATATTGGAGCCCTCAAAACAATCCCCCGACATTTCAGGATGCGCCATAGATGTAACCCCACCGGTCTCAAATTCATTGGTATAGACCGGGTTCGCACTGGTATCAGGGGCGGTGATCTTAAACGTACCCTGGCGCAGCTTGAGTGTCGGTGGATTACATCTTTGGACACAATGACCCCTAGGGGATTAAATGAGAAAAACTCCTTTGCATGCTTTTTATAATTAGTCTGTTTATCTGCCGTTTCGGGCTCGTCTCCTTTTCCTTTGTTTTTATTGTGCTGTTTTTAATTATTGGTTGTTATGTTCACAGAAATAATGTAATACACTTTTCCTCTGTGCATCTGATTGTACGTCCATGATGGATCCGATTGGGGATGTTAAGTGGCGGTTACAAGTTGGATGAAGAATATATGGGGACGCATTTCAGCATATGTCACACAAAATGATTCATCTGGCGGTGACCTATGGACATGGATATAGTTTTTATATATATTTTTTTGTCTTTATATTATATTATTTTGTGTTTTGGATATGTATACACTTTTTCATTTATTATTCTTTATCATTTTTTATTACCTTATAATTGTTTAACTAGTTTATGTTATCTGTTTTTACTTTTTTTATATACAATTTTTGTTGTTTTTCTTGCCAATACACATTTCAACTGTGGTTATTATTTAATTGTTTTTCCTGGCCGTTTATGATTTATTTATTTTGTATACATATCTCTTTGTTACATTATTTGTTTATATCATCTTATGAGGTCTAACTGTATCCCCTCTGAGCCCGCTTAATCATTAATTAGCCCCATGTCTCTAATAGGGAGACAATATTCGCCTATCCTTACCATTACCAAGTGACTGCGCTCTTTCCCGTCTAGCTGCGCATGCGGGTGCGGCATCGGCGGTCCGTTCCGTCTAAGGCCTCCACAAAGATGGCGGTGGGGTCGCTGACGTCACAGGAAGTTTTTCCTCTGACCTCACCGTCATCGGAGGGCTGGAAACGGCGCGGATACCGCCGTTGTGGCAGCGCCCACATGCGCTTTGCTGGAATAGGTAACTACCCCCACCTGGCCATCATGCTATATATAGTCTGGCAGCACCCTAGTCATTGTCCCACATGGGTAAGCATGGGTGCACTTGATTTTGCATTTACTATGGCATTTGCATTTACTATAGCCACAGTCAGGAACTACTTTTTTCTTTGCTGATCGTCTCTCAAAACTCTCCCCTATCTGTGTATGGTGTTCCAGCACAAGGCGGTATAATATATACTTTATCTTAGATGGCATTTTGTAGGGAGACTTACTATGCTTACACCTTTATCCCTCATGTTGCCACAACGCCATTTTGCTGGATACACCCATCACTATGTTGCCCACTCACTTATTTTTTACTGCATTTGAATTTTATCATCTAGCAGCTTTTTTACTCTGCTGGGCCACATTAGGGTGAGCTTGCATAGCTAGTGTACCATTCAATGTTTTCCAGGTGTTTCAATTTTGTTCTACCCACCATCATACTTCATCAGTGTTACATGTTTTTGTGAACGCTTGTATATGTGTATATCTTTTTTCAATAAAATTTATTTCTTTAAATAGAAATTTTGTCAAAATTTTGTACCAGTAGCTGGGCTAGATGCTCTGATTCTCTTATCTGATCTCAAAGATAGTCTGTAGCTTTAAGAAAATTGCAAGCACTGACTCCTGGTCTGCAGCTGTCCAAGTTTCTACTTCTCTCTCTGCAGCTCCAGTTAATTGTCCCACTACCACTGCAGCTCTCTGCTTTTCTGTCATAGGGTACATGTCCATTATACTGCATATTTTCCGTTTGAACCCTGACAGGGTGTCTGGCTTGCCGCTGTACTGAGGGAGCCACTTCGCTCCAGGCATATATGGCAGCGTTAGCGGTACTATTGGGGCCACAGGACCAGGTGAGGGGCCAGCATTTCCAGCCTGTGCGGCAGCGCCGGTGGATAAGTCATTGGAGCGGTCGCCCTCAGCCGCGCTGTCAGCTTGCTGCTGCGACATGTCTGCGCCCCCCTAGTGAAGCGTGGCCTACCTTCTCTGAAGGCTGCAGCTCCGCAGGGCACAGCGGTGTAGGAGGACCTGCGTCGCTGGCGCTCTGACGTCAGAGCGTTCACTGAAGCTCTCCACAGGACCTGCCGCCACGTCAGCGTTGGGGGCGTGTTCAGGACTCAGCGCGCTTTTGCAGGTACGCCCACTAGTTTTCGCGCCGCGGCGCTGTAAATGGCGGGAAATCTTCACCACATACAAAACACAGTCTTTTAGTGAGGCACACAGTACCCGGTGGCAACGGGCACCAGTTACTCCGTTGCTGCAGGGCACAAAATCCTGTTTGTGACGCCAGAGATGAGCCACCCGCCAGGGCCGTGGGATACTCGGCACCGAGCCCGTTGATGTCTATGGGGAATGTCACGGCTAGCACAGCTCGGTCCGTTGCCCTGGGCGCTCACTTTAAATGGGGGATATTTACAGATGAATTGTACATTGATATGGGGATTCGTGACGCCACTTGTGGTATCTGATCAGAATGACCAGCGCTGCTATGCAGATCCACTGGAGGGTTAATATTGTGCAGCTAGATGTTAAGCCTTCCACAAGTAAGGCTGATTCCTCCAAGGCAGATAGATGTATAAGAATGCAGGACAGATGGGGACCCGGCAGTCAGGGATAATAAGGGAGACACACACATAAGTCACTTTGGTACCTTTACTGTAGATGTTGCAGGCACTTCCCGGAGTACTGTAGGGTGAAGGATGCACATCCAGATTCCTCCACTGGTAGGTGTGTGGCCTCCTGTCATCTGCCTTTTTGTAATGAAGTCTTGGCCTGCGTGTAGCTGGGCCTAGCTTAGTCTCCGTCTTGTACCTGGCTGATCTTGTGATTGAACCTTCTCACTGAAAGTACACAGTCTCTGCTTGCAGGGCCCTGCTTGCCAGACTCTGTCCTCCTGATCCTGCTACGTATCAGCTCTGTGGTACTCCTTGGACTTGTAGTCCTCCAGGAACTCCGGTGTTCTCCTAATGGGTCGTGGAGATCCCTATAGGCTCGGACCCCGGTGTCCGGTTAATACTTGCTGAGGTAAGCTCTAAAGGCTTTTCTACCCCTGTTGCTGCTCTTTCCACTCGCCTTCGGCCTACCTGGGCCCTCACACGATCACACACACTGGCAGTTGGTGGGCTGCCTCTTCGCCGCTCTCTAAGCGTCGGCACGCTTTCCCTCTCTGAGCTGCACTGGGCTGATCTGCTCTCTGACTGAGCTCTGACTGAACTCCCTGAGCAGACTCAGACCAGCTTCCTGTGTAACTGTCTTTTATATGTCTAACACAGCTCCCTCTGGTGGTCTTTGGGGAATAAGTCAGCATGTATGAATGTGTATAATGACCTCTAGTGGTATCTTCTTTCAGTGCACCCTTCTGGAAGATATGGATCCAGTCGCAGCTGGGCTCCACAGTAGGGCATCAGGTCTACCGTATTTTTCGGACCATAAGACGCACTTTTATCCCCAAAAATTTTGGAGGAAAATGGGGATGCGTCTTATGGTCGCAATATACAGTACTTACAAATCCGGTGGCGGCACCGATGCGGCCTCACTGTGCTCTGTGGTGCGGTGGTGTCGGGGTTCTGTTGTGTGGCTGCAGCGGGGCTCTGTGCTGCCTGGGGGGTCTCCGCCGGCATTTCGTCATAGCCAGAAAGCCCCCGCAGCTCCGTTGCACTTGCTGCAATGCGGTGGCCTCCAGAAAGATGGCCGCGCATACTCAGCCAGCAACAGAGCTGCGGGGGGCTTTCGGGCTTTGACGAAATGCCGGCGGAGCCCCCCACGCAGCACAGAGCCCCGCTGCAGCCACACTACAGAGCCCCGAGACCACCATAGCACAGAGCACAGGGAGGCTGCATTGGGACCACCGCCACGGGATTTGTAAGTATATTGCCACCCCACAGAGCACAGCCACCCCACAGAGCACAGCCACCCCACGGACACAGCCACCCCACAGAGCACCCCTGCAACACAGTACCACCACTGCACCAGCCTGGACCACCGAACAACCCCTGTGACCACTCCTCTAACTGTACTGATCCCTTCGCTGGTAAGCTGAATTTGGACTGTAAGACAGACCCCCATTTGATTTTACAGTCCGAAAAATACGGTATATAAGACCAGTGAAGCTATGCTCGTCACACTGTACCCCTGACACAGGCAGCGTACGGAGAGGTGTTGATGAGAGAGGGACAGAATTGTAGCTGCGTATTAGCCAGGGATTCAACCACATTAACATTTCTTTTAAGTTCAACAGTCCTTCTTAGGGCTAATGATAATCAATAGTAATACTGCTGTTAGCAGCACTTAGGGAGAGATTGTGCTTAAAGGATCGTGTAGGATAGGATAGGGTGAATTGCACGTCCTTTATGCTGCAGTCTGCAACTCGTGCCAAAACCCCTTCTCAGGGCTAATAATAATCTTTTTGCTCTTAATCCTGCAAATCTTTCTGAGCAGGGAAATATTATGCCCCAATTTTACTGCTGCAGTTGTGCATCAAAAGCATACAGCCAGACTTGGTTGGATCTCAATAGCATCACTATATTGCTCCTGCAAAATTAACTGATTTAATGTGTCTATTCACAGTTTGTTTCTAGCATCTGTATGCAAGAGATAGTGGTGGGACACTTTACGCTACTGGAGCTGCAGTTACCACTTCTGAATTCTCGAGTGCTTTGCTTCCATCTATTTCTGGGTGCTCTTTTAAGTATGTTTGTGTTCATTGTCCTGCTAGAAGACCTATGATCTAGGATTCAAACCCAGCTTTCAGACCCTGGGCACTACATTGCGACCCAAAATCCTTTGGGAATCTTCACATTTCATGATGCCTTGAACACAGTCAAGGCACTCAGTGCCAGAGGCAGCAAACCAATCCAAAATATCTTTGAACCTCCACCATATTTCACTGTAACTTCTGTGTATTTATTTGTAGGCCTCAATCCTTTTACAGTAAACAGTAGAGTGATGTGCTTTACCAAAAATCTATCTTGGTCTCATCTGTTCACAAGATGCCTGCTGGTCCTATAAAATAGTGGGAGCCGCCTTCTGTCACTCTATAAATTGTGAGGGCTGCCTACTGGCCCTTTAAGTTTGAAACTTTACAGTATTAATACGAAAAAGAAAATTTGGCCACCTCAGATAAATTATATTGCAGTAGCCAGCGTCGGACTGAGGCACCGGGACACCGGACAAATCTCCGGTGGGCCCCTCCCCCAGCCCCTGCCTCCTTCATTAGTCTCTGCCCTGCATGTCAATAGCGCCTACAACTGACCGGCCATGCTGTGTGCAGATGTCAGGCGCATCGGCGGCTGCGCACAACTCCTAGACTAGACGCAAACTCCCTCATCCAGCTGAGGGTGGATGTAGCAGAGCCGTTTGTGTATGAGGTGTATGGAGCAGAGCCACTTGTGTATGGGGTGTACGGAGCAGAGCCATGTGTGTATAGGGTGTACGGAGCGGAGCCATGTGTGTACGAGGTGTACGGAGCAGAACCACGTGTGTACGGGGTGTACGGAGCGGAGCCGCGTGTGTTCGAGGTGTACGGAGCGAAACCGCGTGTGTACGGGGTGTACGGAGCGGAGCCGCGTGTGTACGGGGTGTACGGAGCGGAGCCGGGTGTGTATAGGGTGTACGGAGCGGAGCCGCGTGTGTATAGGGTGTACGGAGCGGAGCCGCGTGTGTATAGGGTGTACGGAGCGGAGCCGCGTGTGTATAGGGTGTACGGAGCGGAGCCGCGTGTGTATAGGGTGTACAGAGCGGAGCCGCGTGTGTATAGGGTGTACAGAGCGGAGCCGCGTGTGTATAGGGTGTACAGAGCGGAGCCGCGTGTGTATAGGGTGTACAGAGCGGAGCCGCGTGTGTATAGGGTGTACAGAGCGGAGCCGCGTGTGTATAGGGTGTACAGAGCGGAGCCGCGTGTGTATAGGGTGTACAGAGCGGAGCCGCGTGTGTATAGGGTGTACAGAGCGGAGCCGCGTGTGTATAGGGTGTACAGAGCGGAGCCGCGTGTGTATAGGGTGTACAGAGCGGAGCGCGCGTGTGTATAGGGTGTACAGAGCGGAGCCGCGTGTGTATAGGGTGTACAGAGCGGAGCTGCGTGTGTATAGGTGTACAGAGCGGAGCTGCGTGTGTATAGGTGTACAGAGCGGAGCTGCGTGTGTATAAGGTGTACAGAGCGGAGCTGCGTGCGTATAGGGTGTACGGAGCGGAGCCACGTGTGTATGGGATGTACGGAGCACCTCACGGAGCAGAGGCGCGTGTGTATGGGGTGTACGGAGCAGAGCCATGTGTGTACGAGGTGTACGGAGCGAAGCTGTGTGTACGGAGCGGAGCCACGTGTGTATAGGGTGTACGGAGCAGAGCCGCTTGTGTATGGGATGTACGGAGCAGAGGCGCGTGTGTATGGGGTGTACAGAGCGGAGCTGCGTGTGTATAGGGTGTACGGAGCGGAGCTCCGTGTGTATAGGGTGTACGGAGCGGAGCTGCGTGTGTATAGGGTGTACGGAGCAGAGCCGCGTGTGTGTGGGATGTACGGAGCAGAGGCGCGTGTGTAAGGGGTGTACGGAGCTGAGCCATGTGTGTACGAGGTGTACGGAGCAGGGCCACGTGTGTATAGGGTGTACGGAGCAGAGCCGCGTGTGTACGGGGTGTACGGAGCGGAGCCGCGTGTGTACAGGGTGTACGGAGCGGAGCCGCGTGTGTATAGGGTGTACGGAGCGGAGCCGCATGAGTATAGGGTGTACGGAGCGGAGCCGCGTGTGTATTGGGTGTACGGAGCGGAGCCATATGTGTACGAGGAGTACGGAACGGAGTCACGTGTACGGGGTGTACGGAGCGGAGCTGTGTGTGTACTTGGTGTGCGGAGCCGTGTGTGTATGGGGTGTACGGAGCGGAGCAACGTGTGTACGGGGTGTACAAAACAGAGCCCTGTGTGTACGAAGTGTACGGAGCTGAGCCGTGTGTACAGAGCAGAGCCGTGTGTGTACGAAGTTTACGGAGTGGAGCCATGTGTGTATGAGAGGGGACGGGGAAGGAACAGGCACCGGGAGAGAGGAGAGCTGGGCGAGGAACCGGTGGCTGTGTCCGCAGCTGGCTCTAGGCTGTTCCTCATCCAGCAGTGGGCAGTCTGTTGACGCCCAGCCGTGCACTATGGTGGCTGTGGAATTCACCGGGACCAGCAGCTGCAATGGGAGCAGCGACACCTCCAGCCCCGGTGAGGAGAGGATGAGGCGCCTCTTCCAGACCTGTGATGGGGACGTCGATGGCTATATCAGCAGGTATGGGGGGCACAACTTTCCAACTTACTCCTGAATAGTTGGCTGCAGGGTTCACTTATCCCCCTGTGAGTGCAGGAGGCTGGGCTGAGAGCCCTTGTACCCACTGATGATGCCACCCTCCGGGCCCTGGGGGCACAGGGGCTCCACTCATTCTGCTCCGGTACAGCACATGTCCCTCCTTGCCCCTGTGCTGCCCACCTTTCCTGGGTACAGCAGGGGGAATCTGCTGGCAGGGTCAGTTCTCAGGGTGCTGCTCCCATTGCTCTGAGAAGTGGAGTTATTTCTAGCAATTCCAGACATTTGTGCCCATGTACTTAAAACAGATTATGAAGGGCAGCGCTGGCACATGAGAAATCCCAGCGGGATGTGACATTCGGGCTCAGTCTTACAGGATTTATGGCAGATATGACACATCTTAGTTTACCTAGGCCATGTTCACACTGAGGTGTAAGTGCACCAGAATCTGAAGCAAAAAAATCTGGGGCTGACCCTGTGGTGCTCGCTGTGGGGTCTGCGTGTGGAATACCCCATCCCATTGTGTAAGGCCACGGGCCACCCACTGCGGTGTCCAGGAAGATTGTTCACTAGGTGACATGTCACAGGTTTAAAGAAATCCACTGGAATGACCAGCAGTGCAGATTACCCATTGCAGTTTATGGGGGCGATTTGTGGGTAGTTCATATGTTAATCTGCTCTGTGGAGACTAAGGTAGGCTCATACTGAGGTGTTTTTTCTCAGTTTTTGCAGTAGAAAATCTTTAAAAAAAACACCAGTTTTAGAGTTTGTGTTGTAAAACACTGCCAAAAAACCCTCTGTGTGAACATGTTCTACGAGAGGAAAAACAATCTATTTTTCAAGAAGAAAACTCTTCGGGAATTATTACTTTTCTCTTGGGTTTTGTAGACCTAAAATCTCCTTTATATTAGTATTTTCTGGACTTTACTTCAGCTCTTTTTCAACACTTTATTCTTGCTGGAGCTTTTTCTTTGTGGGAGCGTCTTACTGACAGTCAATGACTTTAAAAAAATCTTTATAACGAATAAGAAAACAGTAGCTTTTTTTTTTTAAAACGAAAGCACTGACATACGCTTGAAAAGACTTCATGATCTTGACATCTTTTTAGCTTTCCCATTGACTTATATTTTAAAGGGAACTTCTCATATCACCAAGTAATGTTAATCTGCAGATATGGGGTTAATCTGCTGGTTGATATCAGCCGCCACCTGAATCAGCGTGGGAGCGATGCGGAGAGGTGAGTATAGTTTTTATATATATACAGTACAGACCAAAAGTTTGGACACACCTTCTCATTCAAAGATTTTTCTGTATTTTCATGACTATGAAAATTGTAGAACATCCAAAAAAAAAGGCTGCACTCAAGCATACTAAAGCATGACAACATAGAATACATGAAATTTTGAATAGCAATATGGCTTTGGAATATAAGGAAAAATTTGAGACGCTTAGTATAAACATTTGGCCAAACATTTTAAAGCTCAACAACCATCGTCAAGGTGGTCTCAATTCTGTTGAGTCCCTAACCTAATGTGAACATACCTCTATTAGGCTGATATCTGAATTTCTGGGTGAATATGCACCTCTGTCAGTAATGCCTGCATTTATGGGTAAAGTAGGGAGCTGGTGTAATTAAAATCACCACCTGGTGGGAGCGGAGTGCTCGGTCAGCAAGCTAACATTCAAAAGACAAAAACCTGACTGGCACTTCCAGACTAATGTGAACTAGGTGCAAACCAAAGGGAGCTACCCTCATGTAAAACATCCAAAAAAAAGGCTGCACTCAAGCATACTAAAGCATGACAACATAGAATACATGAAATTTTGAATAGCAATATGGCTTTGGAATATAAGGAAAAATTTGAGACGCTTAGTATAAACATTTGGCCAAACATTTTAAAGCCCCAACCATCGTCAAGGTGGTCTCAATTCTGTTGAGTCCCTAACCTAATGTGAACATACCTCTATTAGGCTGATATCTGAATTTCTGGGTGAATATGCACCTCTGTCAGTAATGCCTGCATTTATGGGTAAAGTAGGGAGCTGGTGTAATTAAAATCACCACCTGGTGGGAGCGGAGTGCTCGGTCAGCAAGCTAACATTCAAAAGACAAAAACCTGACTGGCACTTCCAGACTAATGTGAACTAGGTGCAAACCAAAGGGAGCTACCCTCATGTAAAACATCCAAAAAAAAGGCTGCACTCAAGCATACTAAAGCATGACAACATAGAATACATGAAATTTTGAATAGCAATATGGCTTTGGAATATAAGGAAAAATTTGAGACGCTTAGTATAAACATTTGGCCAAACATTTTAAAGCTCAACAACCATCGTCAAGGTGGTCTCAATTCTGTTGAGTCCCTAACCTAATGTGAACATACCTCTATTAGGCTGATATCTGAATTTCTGGGTGAATATGCACCTCTGTCAGTAATGCCTGCATTTATGGGTAAAGTAGGGAGCTGGTGTAATTAAAATCACCACCTGGTGGGAGCGGAGTGCTCGGTCAGCAAGCTAACATTCAAAAGACAAAAACCTGACTGGCACTTCCAGACTAATGTGAACTAGGTGCAAACCAAAGGGAGCTACCCTCATGTAAAACATCCAAAAAAAAGGCTGCACTCAAGCATACATGTTTGGCCAAATGTTTATACTAAGCGTCTCAAATTTTTCCTTATATTCCAAAGCCATATTGCTATTCAAAATTTCATGTATTCTATGTTGTCATGCTTTAGTATGCTTGAGTGCAGCCTTTTTTTTTTGGATGTTTTACATGGGGGTAGCTCCCTTTGGTTTGCACCTAGTTCACATTAGTCTGGAAGTGAATTAACACATGTGGAATTATACATTACACTTTACAAAAAAGTGTGAAACAACTGAAAATATGTCTTATATTCTAGGTTCTTCAAAGTAGAATAAATCCCCAACAGTGTCACCAGCAAAGCACCCCACACCATCACACCACCTCCTCCATGCTTCACGGTGGGAACTAGGCATGTAGAGTCCGTTCACCTTTTCTGCGTGCAAAGCAGTAATCAAAGCAAAAGGTGGCTACTTTGAAGAACCTAGACATATTTTCAGTTGTTTCACACTTTTTTGTAAAGTGTAATGTATAATTCCACATGTGTTAATTCATAGTTTTGATGCGATTCTACAATTTTCATAGTCATGAAAATACAGAAAAATCTTTGAATGAGAAGGTGTGTCCAAACTTTTGGTCTGTACAGTGTATGTGTGTATATATATATATATATATATATATATATATATATATATCCTGGTTGCATGATACCCTGTATGAGGGGGGGCATGTAACTATGAGGAGGGTTGCATTATATTCTGTGGTTGGGCTGTATTATACTATATGAAGGGGGCTGCATTATATTCTATGGGGGCTGCATTATACTCTATGATGCTTGCTGCATTATATTCTATGGGGAGCTACATTATATTCTATGAGGAGGGCTACATTATATTCTATGAGGAGGGCTATATTATACTATATGAGGGGGCTACATTATACTATATGAGGGGGCTACTTTATATTCTATGAGAGGGGCTACCCCAACCCCTGCTACATAATTACTACCTTATATTATACCCTGATATTAGCACGTTTTACCGCACAATTTGTGGTCTTGTATTTATTTCTATGTAGCTACATAGTGGGCCCCAAGAATGATTTTCTCTGGTGGGCCCAAGGTGCTCCAGTCCGACGCTGGCAGTAGCAATACAAGGCTATGCAAGGAAAAGCATACTGGCCCTCCAATATGCTTAGTGAGGGCTGGCTGCTGGCCCTCTAAAATTAGAGTGAGGGCCGCCTGATGGCCCTCTAACAATAGTGAGGCTCTAAGGGTATGTTTCCACATTCAGTATTTGCTGCGGATTGGACGCTGCATACAGCCACAGTGTCCAATCCGCAGCGTCCAGATGTTACAGCATAGTGGAGGGGATTTTATGAAATCCCTTGTCCACTATGTGTTCAAAGATGCAGGTGGCAGACCTGCGTACACGCACATGCGGCACGTCTGTCTAGACCGCATCATGTCTATTTATCTTGCAGAGACGCTCAGTCTACACAAGATAAATAGCACCGTCCTATGCATAGGATGTGGTGATTCCACATGTGTTCAATAAACACATGTAGAATCACCGTGCGTACAAAAGCCGGCAGCGCTTTGGGCGGCGCCTGGTATCTGCTGCGTCCAAAGCACTGCCAATACTGAACGTGGAACATACCCTAATAATAGCAAATAAAATTGGTGACTTTCAAAGTCCCTCCTTCATAAATTAAACAGGATGTGTCTGATCATGTCTCATATACCACAAGAACAGATAAGGTATTAAAATGATAAAATTTAATTTTCTGTACAATTTTTTTTTTAGCATTGAAAGCAATGCAAATATGCAAAAACGCAGCAAAAACACTATGTGTGGACATAGCCCAAGGTGTGGAGGAGCATTTTTTTCTTTTATTTATTTTGGCCTATATACAAGTCATTATCCTGGAAAGAATGTTTCTTAGCATTTTTTCCAGTCAAATCCACTTTAACTGCAGTTTTGTATATTTTATTGTAAGTCCATAAAAGTGGCGTAATACTATGAAAACATTGCTCTCAGCACTGACCTGGGATTCAGAGATACTTTGAGGGGTCTTCCCCATGCAATTACAGCGCTGCTTCCATTGTTTTCAGCAATTTTTAGACCCCCCCTCCAGACCTCCGGGTAGTGGAGGGTGCGTCTGAAAAATGCTCAAGTTTCCCATTGACTTGCTTTATATTCGTTTCTCAGGTCGAGCACGTGAGCATTACGATTTGCTTGACTCAAGTACCAAAGAATTTTAGTGCTCGCTCATCACTAGTCATAACTACAAATTTTGCAACAAAAAGAAATAAAAGTGTGAAAAAGAGTAGCTTTGTACTCAGCACGACTGCTCTTGTATACACAGAGCTTCACACACGTATTGATGGAGCAGCACATAACAGCAAATATTTGGGGAAATACAGAAATATCTGGATAAGCAAAACATTATGAGCTTTATACAGATATCAACCGCTCCTCATAGACACTAATTATCTCTTCTTGCAGAAGCCTTCTGTCAGATTACATTTCCAGGAAATTCATTCTCTGGTATCCGCCACTTATTGGCATTTAGTGGACACTCTTTTATTTATTTATTTAAATTTCTCCATCCGCTGCAGCTTGTGTTCTTGCTACCAAACATCTGATGCTGCAGAACATAAGTATATACACCTCAGATGCTGCAGAACATAAGCACGTACACCTCAGATGCTGCAGAACATCATTATCGACAACTCAGATGCTGCAGAACATCAGTATAGACACAGTATATCACAGCATTATACACAGCACCGCTGATGCAGAACCTCGTAGTATATAGTTCCGGTGTTTTTGTTTTTTTTGGAATGGTCATGATTACTTCTAAGATTCTTCTAATTTACAGTACAGGTTAATTTCTTATCTGTTATGTTTGTATTTTCATATATACTGTTTCTGCGCCTATATTTTTTTAACCTTTTCACAATTTTCTACTTTCCTTCCACCAAGGATGAATAAATACTATGCTGCCTCATCGCACAGACTGACTTCTGTCACTAATATTGGTTCCAGTCGTCATATGTATTTTTATTACAGACACATGAGCTAAACTTAGGTTTGTAGAAATAAGACACTGGAATTTTCTGTGCAATACATCTCAGTGCCTCCAGCCAGCAGACATTATGATGTATGTGAAAAAACTGTCTCTTTTAACCCCTTCCCTGTCGATCAGCTTATTCAGCGGACATCAATGTAACTTTATCCCTTGGTCCGCATAATATAAGTAGCATCCTTAAAGAGAAACTGGGGTAGATACTAGAGTTTCCCATAATAGTGATTTTTACAGACAGACGTTCCACATGACCTATTTCCCAGCGCCAGAATGACAGGTGGATCATTTCAGTAATGGTGACAATATTTTTCATGTTTGGCTCAGAATTAGGTGCACAGCAGATAGTAGTTTTTATATTAAGCTTGGTACTAAAATATGATCCATAACTGTTGTACCCACAAGGGCTTGTCTCATTTTTAATGCTCTGAGTCAAATTTACCTTTGGTAGGTCTATGGGTAAAACAGGATGTGGTGGTTCCCTCCATTTTTTTATAGAGTAGATTAGACGCTAGGTGAGAATGATGGTTACAAGTGAAAGATGACATTTATGTAGCTGCAATATAAGAATTATTACAGTCACGTAGAGCAACCACAGCAATAATCTAAGTCAACTTGTGTCAGATTTGACACTGATTTAGCGTCAGATTTTGATACCAGACATGGATTTAAATCTGATGATAACCCTCATCCCATGCAATAAAAACCACCACAGAAATAAGTAGCATGTATATCTTCACATAATTTGCTTAGAAAAGATGAGGATTAGTACCATTGAATGACAACAGTGCCAGTCCACTTGCAACAGCAGTTCAATCTGCAAATCGGTGGCAGTGCCGAGTGCCAGCTTTTCACTTCTTTCAGATCTTTAATCAAAGACGTCTTGGATTAAATCTGACACATGTAACAATAAGCTAGTGTATCAAGCAGTATCCATCATCATCTCTAAATGATGAAAGTGCCTCCCTATACACCGGACCCTGATAAATATCTATATATATTGTAGTTACAGATAAAGGTCAGCAAGAATTCAGACCCCAAACAATTTGACTGATGAGTCTCGACAATACCTTTTAATGGCTCTGGATGTTCTGTTGAAGCCTGTTTTGCCCTTGTCCAAGATGGAGTCTGGTACTTCGCCCTGTCCTTGAACTTCCTGTCTGTCCTGCTATATAAGTCCGGGTCAGGAGATACTCCTTGCCTGAGTATTTTGTTGCTGTTGGCTTCTGAGCTTCCGCCTGGTTTGCGTCTGGAGTTCCTGCTGCTGCTGCTTGTTACTCGGTGCTCTGCCTCTCCACTTTCAGCTGCCTTCAGTCCTCTGTGCGGCTTCCTGATCCTGGCCGGGGTCACCTATTGTCTGGACTTCTAGAGTGGAGCTACTCATCTCTAGAACAGCTTTGGTCAGTAAGAAATTCTGACATTGTTATCACTTCCTGGACTGTGTCTGTGAGTGTTACGATGCTGGACTTGAGCGAGACTTTCAGCCCAAAAGGTACATTTAGAGACCTCTTGTTAATGCCCCACTTGTGTATTTCTGGACTTCCACGTATAAGTGCCGGTTGCACTCTTGCCTCATATTACTGCTGGACTTCCTCATAAAAGTGCTGGTCGTACTCTAGTTTCATATTACTGCTGGACTCCCACATTTAAGTGCTGTGTGTACTCTTGCTTCATATTTCTGCTGGACTTGTTCGTATTAGCGGTCGCGCCCCGCTGTTAAGTTTGCTGTTCATTTCTGTTTTGTGCTGTGCACTTCGATACAATTGGAGGAAAATCTCTGTTAGTTTTTGTTCTACTTCTTGCTTGTTTAAATACACTTATTTTTCTCAGCTTTGGTCTCAGATTTATTTTATCCCACGCAATCAGATTCCCACATACTTGTTACAATACCAAAACAGAAAAGGCTCCCATGAATAAATAACAGACACAAACAAATATAATAAAAAAACTAATTTTTCTTTAATGGATGGAGGTTGGTCAGAGCGTTAAAATGTATATCAATGGTAAGGCACCTTTGGACAAATAAGATATTTTGGTGCAATACGTTATGCGAACAGCCGGACTCCTGGCAAAAGTCAGTCTTCATACGGTAACAAACCGTCAGAATAGTAAATTGACCAGCAAGACAGAGTGAAGTTACTAAACTGTGCTCTGACCCCGCACATCAATAATAAGGCCTGCTCAATGCCATCTTGCAGGCTGGAAAGGAAAATGTATAAACTGATCTCAGTCAGATGGACTCTGTTGGGCAACATGAGCCAGAAATTGTCTCCTTACAGTTGTCGGTATCTGACAATATTATCTCTAAAGCACACAAAATGCGACATCCGAGTATTGAGTGTGCGTCGAGATCGCTCCATTGCTGCTGCCTCCCTGGCACCCTGCCAAGCAACCTGTGGAATGACCTCTGACCAAACTAAAATGAGCTTGGAAAAGAACCCATGAAACTTACCAAAATCACACGGCATCATTATGAGCAGTTCCGCGAAACAAAAGGAACAAAGGTCATTCCCGCCCACATTAATAACCAAAATGATAGGAGAAGAGGCAGCTTGAACAATTCTGATGACTTTCGGCAATATCTGAGGCCAGGTCAAGCCTATGACACCATTCCAGAAAACATCCAAACACATGAATACAGAGTACATGAATACAGAGTCCTCTTCCACCCAGTTAACTCTCCGCTCTCCAGGCAGCCGAAAAAATATATGAATTACCTAAATTACACACTGTGGGTCTGGGATCACCTAAGAAGAAAACAATGTTACTAAAGCAATAAATCAGGTCTGATATATCTGGTAAAGCAAGAAGAACGCCATCTGCCATTACGTTGAATCATTGGCTAAACCAACACGTGCAGCTTCTCTAGTGGCCCCAATCCTGAATGAGTAGGTACCAAAATCTTTGGGGAGTAACCTAAGAGACAAAAATTTTGTAGGAGGAGAACCATCTTCAAGAGAGAAAAATGAATGACTAACACATGAAAATTTAGGTAACTATTAACTAATGTCAGAGGGCCGAACGGACCAGGGATGGAAAATGGAGGTACCAAGGAATCAATATCGGATGAGTCGGTCTTTGATTTTAAAATGCGGATACGCAAGCTGGATATTGCCTTGATAAAGAAACCAGCTCACTAACACAAAGGTTCCAAAAAAACATGAGGCCAAAGGCAACAGAATAAAGGGCAGACTCAAAAGAAGAGGAACAGAGGGAAGGAGTACATTTGATAAGTCACTTAAGCAAGTTGAAAGAAATTGGCTACTCTCCTTCCTAATGTGGCTCCTCCACCAGCCCTTAATGGCCTGTCGTATAATGAAAAACTTTCTAACATCTGCTCATCAGCAAAGTTAAAATTGAAAAAGCTAAATTCGATAAATGACTCTAGGCAACCGCTCCCGAAACACCTAGGCTATGAAGGTGACGCAGATATTGAATAGTCACCTCTAAACGAGTTGAATGAGATGAAGAGACAGGTTTATTTTACCTACAAAATCATGCCACTCATTCCAAGTGGAATCATGTGATCATGTGACCACAGGGGGCGGGGCTTAGCATCCTGCTGATGGAGATGAGTGCAGGATGCTACAGGGAATTCTGGTTGTCCGGGGGCAGAGGACGGCGCGGTACAGGAGGGGCGAGCAGAGAATAGTCAGAACATAGGCCAGGAGTCATACACAGAGATGACCCTTGGCCGAGTGTGTGTGACCCTGTGCTTTATGCTTGTGCTACTTTATGCTTGCTTGGTTTTGACTTGGTTCTGTTCCCGTTATGAGTTCTGCCTGTCCCTCCTGTACTACGTGTCACGTCGCCATTGGATTCAGTGGCTGGTGTTCCTGCCTTGGCCGCTGGGAGGTGCCGGACTCAGGCGTCTGGTGGGCGTAGGCTTCGCTCTGCTGTCAGAGGTGAAGTGGTTGGTGTCAGTCATGCATCACCATCTGGCCTGGTTCTGGGGGCGGTCCAGATAAGGTCATCAGACTGTGAAGGGCATGGCTACCTCTCACAGGCTCAAATGCCTTGGAGCCTGGCTTGCAAGCCGCCAGATATAGTCTTGGTTTCCCCAGTGTGCTAGTTTGTTTTGCTATTGTATTTCTGACCTTTGCCTGGATTTCTGACTGTTCTACTGCCTGCCGATTTTGTACCTTTGCTTCCCTCCTGGTTTTGACCCTTGGACTTCTGACTACGCATTTGGTCTCGCTTTTTATTCCCTTCCTAGCGTCCATCCTACTCCCGGTCCACTGCTCTCATAGGCAGCTATCCCCTGCTGTCTTACCTGCAGTTCAGACCTGCAGTGAGTGGACGTCACATTATATCTGGCCCATATAAAAAAAAAAAAACGTTTTTATATATATGAAAGCATTTCCTAACCCTTTCTCTGAATTTTTTTCCCCTTCCTCTCCTTTTCTGAGATGATTGGGTTGCTAAAGCACCTGTGTCCGGCTTCATTGTTCAGTCCTGTGGAGAATCACTCCCATCATCTCCTACTAACATGCTGCACAAGCCACAGTCTGGAGACCTCTGGGAGAACACTGGACGTTAGAAGCCTTCACTCCCTGAACGTCAGCACCTGGGTAGCGCTGGCTATGCCTGCCCAGGTGCCCAGGTATTGCCCGCTGATGCGGCCAAAGTCCTTTTACCTACTTCTTTGTCTTATTTTAAGAAATCTGTGTGTGGAGGCTTATGTGGATAGTGGTTCAGAAGGGAATTTCATAGATTTCCTGGTAGTGAGAAATCTTGGTGTACCACTGCTAAAGCTTAATGCGCCCATTAAAACCACTGCTATTAATGGCACTCCTATCGTCCAGAATGGAGTGGAGTTTATCACTGAGGAAATATCAATGTCAGTGGGATCGTTACATGCTGAACATGTGTCATTTTTTGTTATCCACAATTTATCATCCGCTGTTGTTCTGGGTATGCCATGGTTGTGTAAACATAATCCAGTCATTGACTGGCACTTGGGTGATATCGTGCGCTGGAGCCCAGAATGTCAGGATAAGTGTATATCGCTATCAGTGAACCAAGTTAAGGTCACACCTCCTCCCTTTAGACCCCATGCATTCAGAGATTATGAGGATGTATTTTCTGTCGTGGAATCAGAGAAATTACCCCCTCACAGAAAGTACGATTGCCCCATTGACTTAGTATCAGGTTCTCGCCTCCCTAAGGGGAGAATATTTAACCTCTCTGGTCCAGAACGTCAAGCCATGAAAGAAAGACTACATAACAGACAGTTTGCGAAAAGGGTTCATTAGACTATCCACCTCACCAGTGGGGGCCGGGTTCTTTTTTGTGGAAAAGAAAGATGGTGGTCTCAGACCTTGCATTGATTACCGTGAGTTAAACGCAATCACTGTGAAAAACCAGTATCCGCTTCCACTCATTCCTGATCTATATAATCAGCTGTTGGGAGCCCGTTGGTTTACTAAACTTGACCTCCGAGGAGCATATAATCTTGTCCGTATAAGAAAGGGAGATGAGTGGAAGACCGCGTTTAACACACCCCTCAGCCACTTTGAGTATCTTGTAATGCCGTTCGGACTCAGTACTGCACCTGCAGTGTTTCAGAATTTTGTGAACTAGTTTTTCAGAGACATTAGTGGTGTTTATGTAGTCGTTTATTTGGACGACATCCTGATTTACTCTTCTGACATTGTGACGCACGTCCAACACGTCCGCTCTGTCCTCCAAAGACTCAGAGAGCATTCTTTATTCGCCAAATGGGAGAAATGTGTCTTCATGGAGCAGGAGATACAGTTTCTGGGGTATATTTTGTCACCTGAAGGGTTTCGCAAGGATCCTTCTAAAATTTAACCCATTAAGGAATGGGTACAACCCCAGTCTCTAAAGGCACTGCAGCGATTTTTGGGTTTCGCTAACTACTATCGTAAATTTATTAAAGGTTTTTCCGAGATAGCCAAACCACCACTGATTTGACTCGGAAAGGGGCAGATGTGGTTAACTGGAAGCCTGAAGCAATTCAGGCATTTTCTGCTTTAAAGAAATGTTTTTCCTCTAACCCAATATTGGTTCAGCCTGATCTGGACCGCCCCTTTATTGTAGAGCTAGATGCCTCTGAAATTGGAGTCGGGGCAGTGCTATCGCAAGGTACTGCATCCCTCACTCAACTTCGTCCGTGTGCCTTCTTTTCCTGAAAATTCTCTCCCACCGAGAGTAATTATGATATAGGTAATCGAGAATTGTTGGCAATCAAATGGGCCTCTGAGGGCGTAGGCTTCGCTCTGCTGTCAGAGGTGAAGTGGTTGATGTCAGTCATGTGTCACCTGGTTCTGGGGGCGATCCAGATGAGGTCATCAGACTGTGAGCCTGTGAGAGGTAGCCATGCCCTTCAAATGCTGTTATGTTTCGGTAACTGAGTAATACACCAGAGAGGCTGAAACCTATTGGATTGCAGTAACCTGAACTAACCACACAACTAGAGGTAGCCGTGGAGCGTTCCTACGTTGATCCTAGACGCCTCGTCACAGCCTGAGAGATAACTACACCTATAGGCAGAAAGATGAAAGCTATCTGCCCCGGAGCAGATCCCCAAAGAAAATAGGAAGCCCCCAAACATGTAATAGAGGTTAGACAAGAAGAAAGCACGGACACAGACAGAAAACAGAATGAGCAAACGCTGGGGCCCAATCTGTCTAGACAGAAAAGTACAGGAAAGAATTCTGACTGCAATCCAACAAAAACCCTAACAAAAAACCAACACTTCTGATGACCAAAAAACCTGAGATTACACGACCTCTTCCACCTAAATCAGATCTCTGGTGTAACAAAACGCAATTCAGCAAATTAAAAGTAACAAAAGAGCAAAGCAAAAGTGCAGACACAAACGGAGCACAATTGCAGCGCCAGACCCCCAAAAGGGGACAGGCTGCAGTCCACTGCAGGCAGCAAATCAGCAGAGAAAATCAAACAGAGAAAAAAAACAAAAAAAAAAACAACAAACACTTATCTGAAGGAGAGCAGGAAACTAGCAGTGCTTCAAGCAAGACCAGAAGAACAATTGATAACCGGCAAGGCTGCTGGGAAATCAGGCCACTTATATCCTACCATTCAGCACCAGCTGAAGGCCATTCATTAATCAGTTCATTACCCTCAGCAAACACCGGAGGGAGCCCCAGCTCAGAAGCCGCCTCCAGCATATTCACAACAGTACCACCCCCCTTGAGGAGGGGTCACCGAACCCTCACCTGCGCAACCAGGCCGATCAGGATGGACTCGATGATAGGCCGGATATGTCTCCCAGCATGAATGTCCGAAGCAAACACCCAAGAATTGTCCTCCTGACCATAACCTCTCCACTTAACCAAATACTGGAGTTTCTGTCTAGCAAAACGAGAATCCAATATCTTCTCAACCACATACTCCAAATTGCCCTCAACCAAAACAGGGTCGGGAGGTGCAGCCATAGGAAACACTGGTTCGACAAACCTCTTCAATAAGGATTTGTGGAACACGTTATGGATCTTAAATGTCCCTGGAAGAAGCAAACTGAAGGAAACCGGATTAATAATTTCCATGATCTTATAAGGTCCAATGAACCTTGGCTTAAATTTAGGAGATGCAACCTTCATAGGGATATTCCTTGAGGACAACCAAACCAAGTCCCCCACTTTAAAACGAGGACCATCAGTCCTATGCCGGTTGGCAAACCGCTAGGCCTTCTCCTGAGAGAGAGACAGCCTCTCCACCACCTGGTCCCAAATCTACTGCATACGCTGCCCAATAGAGTCAACCCCTGGACAGACAGAAGCCTCCGCCTGTCCTGAAGAAAATTGAGGGTGAAACCCGGAATTGCAGAAAAATGGAGACATCAAAGTGGCAGAGCTAGCTCTATTATTAAGAGCAAACTCAGCCAAAGGCAAAAAAGAGACCCAGTCATCTTGATCAGCAGACACAAAACATCTCAAATAAGTCTCCAAGGTCTGGTTTGTTCTCTTGGTTTGTCCATTGGTCTGAGGGTGAAATGCAGAGGAGAAAGACAACTGAACACCAAGTTTAGAACAAAAAGTCCTCCAAAATCTGGAAACAAACTGGACTCCTCTGTCAGACACAATGTTCTCCGGAATGCCATGCAACCGAACCACATGCTGAAAGAACAAAGGGACCAACTCGGAGGAGGAAGGCAACTTAGGCAATGGCACAAGATGTATCATCTTGGAAAACCTATCACAGATTACCCAGATAATGGTCATTCTCTGAGAGACAGGAAGGTCAGAAATAAAATCCATAGAAATATGGGTCCATGGCCTCTTGGGTACAGGTAATGGCATTAACAAACCACTAGAACGAGAGCAAGGCTTGGAACGAGAGCAAGTCCCACAGGACTGCACAAAGTCCCTGACATCACGAGACAAAGTAGGCCACCAAAAGGAGTGACTCACCAAGTCTCTGGTACCAAACATCCCGGGATGACCAGCCAACGCGGAACAATGAATCTCAGACATCACACTCTTTTTCCACTGGTCTGGAACAAACAACTTCCCAACAGGGCAGCGCTCAGGTTTATCCTCCTGACACCCTTCCAGAGCCAGTCTCAAATTGGGCGAAATGGCAGAAAGAACCACACCCTCTTTCAAAATAACAGCAGGATCAGATAACTCAGGAGAATCTGCAAAGAAACTCCTCGAGAGGGCATCCGCCTTGACATTCTTAGTGCCAGGAAGAAAAGAAACCACAAAATTAAAACGTGTGAAAAACAAGGCCCACCTGGCCTGTCTAGGATTAAGTCGCTTGGCTGATTCGAGATAAACCAGGTTCTTATGGTCTGTGAGGACCACCACCTGATGTTTGGCTCCTTACAGCCAATGACTCCACTCTTCAAAGGCCCACTTCATGGCCAATAACTCCCGATTACCCACGTCATAATTACGTTCAGTTGGAGAAAATTTTTGAGAGAAAAAGGCACAAGGGTTACTCTTAGAGGTCTCTGGATCCCTTTGGGACAAAACAGCACCTGCCCCAATCTCAGAGGCATAAACCTCCACCTGAAACGGCAGAGAAACATCAGGCTGCCGTAGAACAGGAGCAGAAATGAATCTCTGCTTAAGTTCCTGAAATGCAGAAACTGCCTCAGGAGGCCAATTCACCACATCAAAACCCTTTTTGGTCAGATCAGTCAATGGTTTAACAATACCAGAGAAATTACCAATAAATTTGCGATAAAAATTGGCAAAACCCAAAAATCTCTGAAAAACCTTCAATGAAGTAGGTTGAACCCAATCACAGATGGCCTGAACCTTGACCGGGTCCATTTCAATAACAGACGGAGACAAAATGAATCCCAGAAATGAGATCTTCTGTACGCCAAAAAGACACTTTGATCCCTTCACATACAGTGCATTCTCTCTCAAAATCTGGAACACAGTCCGAACATGTTTCACATGAGAGTCCCAGTCATTGGAAAAAATCAAGATATCATCCAAATAAACAATCAGAAATTTATCCACAAAATCCCTGAAAATGTCATTCATGAAGGATTGGAAGACGGAAGTGGCATTAGTAAGCCCTAAAGGCATCACCAGGTACTCAAAATGCCCCTCTGGGGTATTAAACGCCGTCTTCCATTCATCCCCGTGCTTAATGCGAATAAGGTTATACGCCCCCCTGAGGTCAAGCTTGGTAAACCAACTAGCACTTTTCACTCTGGAAAATAGGTCAGAAATCAAAGGTAACGGATATTGATATTTAACAGTGATCTTATTCAGGAGGCGATAATCAATACACTGCCTCAATGAACCATCCTTTTTGGCCACAAAGATTAAAACGGCGCCCAAGGGTGAAGAGGATGGTCTGATATGACCCTTCTCCAATGACTCCTTGATATAAGATCGCATAGCATCATGTTCAGGTACAGATAAATTAAAAAGGCGACCTTTAGGAAATTTACCACCAGGCACTAATTCAATAGCGCAATCGTAGCTCCTGTGAGGGGGCAAGGATGCAGATTTACTTTCACTAAACACATCAGAAAAATCAGTCAAAAAGTCAGGGACATCCTGAGACTGGGGAGAGGCAGAAAAAACTGGAGTGTCAGTATTAACATATTGGCAGCCCCAACTGGTCACAGACACAGATTTCCAATCCAAAACAGGATTATGAGACTGTAACCAAGGGAAACCTAGTACAATAATGTCATGCAGATTATGCAGCACCAGAAATTTGCAACTCTCCTGATGATCTGGTTCATCCCTCATTATCACCTGAGTAGAAAACTGGGGTTTATTCTACGCCAAAGGGGTAGAATCAATGCCCAGTAGGGGAATAGACTTCCGCAGGGGTATCATGGGAAACCCACAACGTTTGGCAAAGTCAAAATCCATCAGGTTAATAGCTGCTCCTGAATCAACAAAAGCTTGAGCAGAAAATGTGGACAGGGAGCAAATCAGGGTAACAGTCAACAGAAATTTAGTCTGAACACTACCCAAGACAACTGAGCGTGCAAAACGTCTTCCCCGCTTAGGGCAGACAGAGATAGCATGGGAAGAGTCACCACAGTAGAAACATAACCCATTGCGCTTACGAAACTCATGACGCTGAGTCCCAGAAGTCACTCCATCACACTGCATGGGCTCAGGAGCTGACTCACAAGGCAACACTATCTCACGCATAGATCTGCGCTCATGCAAACGTCTGTCAATTTGAATAGCCAAAGACATAGAATCATTGAGACCAGAGGGAATCCCACCATAACGTCCTTTACTTTTTCTGACAGACCCTTTCGAAAAAGGGCTGCCAAAGCATAATCATTCCATTTGGTCAGGACTGCCCACTTTCGAAATTTCTGACAGTACAACTCAGCGTCCTCCTGATTTAATGCCAGCATGGTCTTTTCAGCTTGATCAGTGACATTAGGTTCATCGTACAATAATCCCAGAGCCTGAAAAAATACATCAATATCATTCAAAACAGGATCCCCAGGTGTCAGGGAAAAAGCCCAATCCTGAGGGTCGCCACGCAGCAGGGAGATGACAATTTGAACCTGCTGTGCCGCGTTCCCTGAGGACTTAGGCCTTAAGGCAAAAAACAACTTACAGTTATTTTTGAAATTCAGAAATTTAGATCGATCCCCCAAAAACAAATCTGGCATGGGGATCCTAGGTTCCACAACTGGCAACCCAGCAATACTCCGAACCTCAGTGGCAAGCTGATCCACACGGCCAGACAACTGTGCAAACTCCATTGAGAGAGAAAAAAAAAATTCCTCCTCAGCACCCAGAGAAAAAGAGGGAAAAAATGCAACAAACATTAAAAAATAAATAAATTCTGACAACCCCTTTTTTTCTTTTTCCTTTTTTTTACTATTTTTCCCTTCTGTTGAGTACAATATAATTTTCAGTTTGGCCAGTCATACTGTTATGTTTCGGTAACTGAGGAGAAATGGCAAAAAATAGCAAAAGCGGTAATACACCAGAGAGGCTGGAACCTATTGGATTGCAGTACCCTGAACTAACCACACAACTAGAGGTAGCCGTGGAGCGTTCCTACGTTGATCCTAGACGCCTCGTCACAGCCTGAGAGATAGCTACACCTAAAGGCAGAAAGCTATCTGCCCCGGAGCAGATCCTCAAAGAAAATAGGAAGCCCCTAAACATGTAATGGCGGTTAGACAAGAAGAAAGCACGGACACAGACAGAAAATAGAATGAGCAAACGCTGGGGCCCAATCTGTCTAGACAGAAAAGTACAGGAAAGAATTCTAACTGCAATCCAACAAAAACCCTAACAAAAAACCAACACTTCTGATGGCCAAAAAACCTGAGATCACACGACCTCTTCCACCTAAATCAGATCTCTGGTGTAACAAAACGCAATTCAGCAAATTAAAAGTAACAAAAGAGCAAAGCAAAAGTGCAGACACAAACGGAGCACAATTGCAGCGCCAGACACCCAAAAAGGGGACAGGCTGCAGTTCACTGCAGGCAGCAAACCAGCAGAGAAAATCAAACAGAGAAAAAAAAAAACAAACACTTATCTGAAGGAGAGCAGGAAACTAGCAGTGCTTCAAGCAAGACCAGAAGAACAATTGATAACCGGCAAGGCTGCTGGGAAATCAGGTCACTTATATCCTACCATTCAGCACCAGCTGAAGGCCATTCATTAATCAGTTCATTACCCTCAGCAAACACCGGAGGGAGCCCCAGCTCAGAAGCCGCCTCCAGTATATTCACAACAAATGCCTTGGAGCCTGGCTTGCAAGCCGCCAGATACAGGTCCTTCTCAAAAAATTAGCATATAGTGCTAAATTTCATTATTTACCATAATGTAATGATTACAATTAAACTTTCATATATTTTAGATTCATTACACACCAACTGAAATTTGTCAGGTCTTTTATTGTTTTAATACTGATGATTTTGGCATACAACTCCTGATAACCCAAAAAACATGTCTCAAAAAATTAGCATATCAAGAAAAGGTTCTCTAAACGACCTATTACCCTAATCTTCTGAATCAACTAATTAACTCTAAACACATGCAAAAGATTCCTGAGGCTTTTAAAAACTCCCTGCCTGGTTCATTACTCAAAACCCCCATCATGGGTAAGACTAGCGACCTGACTGATGTCAAGAAGGCCATCATTGACACCCTCAAGCAAGAGGGTAAGACCCAGAAAGAAATTTCTCAACAAATAGGCTGTTCCCAGAGTGCTGTATCAAGGCACCTCAATGGGAAGTCTGTTGGAAGGAAACAATGTGGCAGAAAACGCTGTACAACGAGAAGAGGTGACCGGACCCTGAGGAAGATTGTGGAGAAGGACCGATTCCAGACCTTGGGGGACCTGAGGAAGCAGTGGACTGAGTCTGGTGTAGAAACATCCAGAGCCACCGTGCACAGGCGTGTGCAGGAAATGGGCTACAGGTGCCGCATTCCCCAGGTAAAGCCACTTTTGAACCATAAACAGCGGCAGAAGCGCCTGACCTGGGCTACAGAGAAGCAGCACTGGACTGTTGCTAAGTGGTCCCAAGTACTTTTTTCTGATGAAAGCAAATTTTGCATGTCATTAGGAAATCAAGGTGCCAGAGTCTGGAGGAAGACTGGGGAGAAGGAAATGCCAAAATGCCTGAAGTCCAGTGTCAAGTATCCACAGTCAGTGATGGTGTGGGGTGCCATGTCAGCTGCTGGTGTTGGTCCACTGTGTTTCATCAAGGGCAGGGTCAATGCAGCTAGCTATCAGGAGATTTTGGAGCACTTCATGCTTCCATCGGCTGAAATGCTTTATGGAGATGAAGATTTCATTTTTCAGCACGACCTGGCACCAGCTCACAGTGCCAAAACCACTGGTAAATGGTTTACTGACCATGGTATTACTGTGCTCAATTGGCCTGCCAACTCTCCTGACCTGAACCCCATAGAGAATCTGTGGGATATTGTGAAGAGAAAGTTGAGAGACGCAAGACCCAACACTCTGGATGAGCTTAAGGCCGCTATCGAAGCATCCTGGGCCTCCATAACATCTCAGCAGTGTCACAGGCTGATTGCCTCCATGCCACGCCGCATTGAAGCAGTCATTTCTGCCAAAGGATTCCCGACCAAGTATTGAGTGCATAACTGAACATTATTATTTGATGGTTTTTTTGTTTGTTTTGAAAAAACACTTTTATTTTATTGGACGGTTGAAATATGTTAATTTTTTGAGACAGGTTTTTTGGGTTATCAGGAGTTGTATGCCAAAATCATCAGTATTAAAACAATAAAAGACCTGACAAATTTCAGTTGGTGTGTAATGAATCTATAATATATGAAAGTTTAATTGTAATCATTACATTATGGTAAATAATGAAATTTAGCACTATATGCTAATTTTTTGAGAAGGACCTGTATAGTCTTGGTTTCCCCACTGTGCTAGTTTGTTTTGCTATTGTATTTCTGACCTTTGCCTGGATTTCTGACTGTTCTACTGCCTGCTGTTTTTGTACTTTTGCTGACCGCCTGGTTTTGACTTTAACTTTAGCCTGAATTTCTGACCCTTCTTCTGCCTGCCGATTTTGTACCTTTGCCGCCCTTCTGGTTTTGATCTTTGGACTTCTGACTTCGCAATTGGGCTCGCTTTTTATTCCCTTCCTAGCGTCCATCCTACTCCGGTCCACTGCTCTCATAGGCAGCTACAACCTGGGCTTCGCTGTAATTCCAGATCCCTGTATAGGGGTAAAGGGTCTCGGGGTTTCTCGGGGTGCTGTCTTACCTGCAGTTCAGACCTGCCATGAGCGGACGTCACACTACGCTGCTATCTCTGTGTATGACTCCTTGCCTTCGTCCTGACAATTCGCTACTTATCCCTCTTGTACTGCGCTGTCCTCTCCGTGTATGACCCCTGTTTGTCTGACCTGAGTTTCCCCCTTCACTACTCCAGGGTCCCTGTAGCATCCTGCACTCATCTCCATCAGCAGGACGCTAAGCCCCGCCCCCTGTGGTCACATGATCGCAGGTCCCTTTGCTTTCTGCTACCTTCAGCGTCTCCTCTCACCACGCTGCTCAGGTCCCGTCTGCCTGAGCTTCCCCTGCAGCATCTGACCCCGGGCCCTTCCGCAGTGTGGGTGAGTTATCCTGCTCAGTCGTGGCAGTTTGCTGGTGCTGACAGTATCATGATAACAGTTTAGCACCAAAAACCTGATTAACTTTATTTCATGAATGGACGATGATGCTAAATGATTTATGGCATGAACGACGCTCTTGTTGTCAGTGTAAAAACAAATACGTTTGTCACGCAAGTGTAGGGAGATGGACCGGGTTAGTGATATTTCTCTCGTGTCGGGGCTGGAACTATCGGGACTGTCACCATTGTTGCTGGGGGAAGGACTTTCTGACTGGAATGGACCTTTGCACCTGACTGTGGAGGGTGGGTCGGATATAAAGGAGACTAAGCACACCAGAATGGGGCCTTTGGCAGGAAGACAGCATGTGCTACAGGAGAAGGTTGACTCCCTCCCCGCAGACCAACACCAACTAGCAGGTCCGCACTGTACTTGTTCATCCCTTGCACATACAGACCTTGTATCACCAGAGACTGTTACTCCTTTTGCTTCTGACTCCAGTAAGTCTAACCGGTCCGTACCACTGACGGTGGTCGGCGCGCTCCATAGGATTCACCAGGCGGTGCACGTTGATTCAGGTACCGTGACCGCGGCCTGCACTCTGGGACTTTGTATACCTTCAGCGGTGCCTCACGCATCCTCTCGTGCAGCACCCCGTTCCAGGACCAAAGGACTACGTTTGAGGAGACCAGGATATGTCGCAACCGTAAAGAGACAGTGCCTCACTTTTCTTCGGGACCAATTCAGAGACTGCTCCAGTTACCTGCGGCACCATCGAGGGATTTTCCAGCCCCCTTCATCCAGGAACCACAGACTGATAAGTTAACCCGTTATTTGCACTTCCATTACCATGATATAATTGCATATTCTTGTTCACTTACATACTTTCTTATTCTTTCCCTGTGTGGAGTATTCACTGTTATAATTTCCTTTATGAAAAGAAACCCGTTAACTCTTGCTCTGCCTCCTGCTCGTCACTGCATCCCACGTTCCTGCTTGTTGTCCTATACAAGCAAGGACTCTAGATGGAAATGGCAACAGAGATCGGAAACAATTCCAACAATGAGAGGTTTTAACCCAACCCCTACAGTGCCAAGACTCTGGCCACTATTCAGCACACCACTGATTCCCAAAAATAACACCGAAATCGGAGAAACCTGTGGCGTTGGTAAAAAAGGATTAATTACTCATTGGCTGCTTCCACCAATTGAAAATAGGTGTGGTCATTAGAGTTGAGCGATACTTTCCGATATCCAAAGTATCGGAATCGGAATGGTATCGCCGATACCCAAAAAATATCGGCGATACCCGATACCGATACCGGAAGTCCCATGTAAGTCTATGGGAACAAAATATCGAAATTAAAAAAAACCCATTCTTGCCTTGTTGGTTAATTGTACATGAAGGAAAACAAGAAAGAGTAATGTAGAATGTATTGGGGAAGGTTGAGGATGAGGAGACATTAAAGGCATAGATGTTTAACCCAATCAAATGGAATAGCATAAATATTTTTTTTTTAAAGATGTTCGGATTGACGAAGAAATTGACAATGTTGTTAACGTTTTTTCTATT
Organism: Oophaga sylvatica; assembly: GCA_033576555.1. Classification (NCBI taxonomy): domain Eukaryota; kingdom Metazoa; phylum Chordata; class Amphibia; order Anura; family Dendrobatidae; genus Oophaga; species Oophaga sylvatica. Next base: position 411,386,253 of record JARQOD010000001.1, read on the forward strand.
TTGGCAAATATGTATATTACACAACTTCCATGCTCTTCATCTTCACCTTTTTAACTTTTCACACACTTTCTCCTTCATAATCTTCTGCAGCATCATCTTTTTCATCAAATTATTCTTCATCTTCACCTTCTTTATCTTCTTCTTAAACTTCTTGCTATTCATCTTTGTTAACATTACTCATATTCTTCTTATTAAACTATTATTCTTATTCATATTCTGCTTCATCTTCTTCATCATATTCTTATTTGTGACAGAGAATCCTGTACTTGTAATCTGTCAAAGTATGAATTTTTCATCCTTCCGTTCTTGCTGTCACAAAAGATTTAAATTACAACAGTATTTGTCCGTGTTCAGTTTAGCCTGCAGCAGCAGGCATTTTCCAGGGGCACCACGAGGAGGAACGGACTCACCCCCATACACTGCTTAGTCTTCTTCTGCTTAGAATTTAGAGCATATATTTTGCTCTTCATTTTGGTCTTATACTTCATGTTCTTCTGCTTTTAGATCTTCTGCTTATTGTTCTTGTGTCTCTTGTTCTGTATCTTGTATTTGTAGCACAATCTTGTACCAGCTGATGTTACTGGGACACGGTTACTAAGCAGGAGGTACCTGTGCTCCAAAGCACTACCAAGGACCAGCAGACGTTGCTGGAACTCGGATACCGAGATGGAGGCACCTAGGCCAAAGGCACTGCGGAGAACCAGCTGACGGTACTGGAACCCGGAGGGGCAGCAGAAGGAAAAGAGCCAATGGCACAACCGAGGACCAGCTGACGTTACTGGGACACGGTTACTAAGCAGGAGGTACCTGTGCTCCAAAGCACTACCAAGGACCAGCAGACGTTGCTGGAACTCGGATACCGAGATGGAGGCACCTAGGCCAAAGGCACTGCGGAGAACCAGCTGATGGTACTGGAACCGGAGGGGCAGCAGAAGGAAAAGAGCCAATGGCACAACCGAGGACCAGCTGACGTTACTGGGACACGGTTACTAAGCAGGAGGTATCTGTGCTCCAAAGCACTACCAAGGACCAGCAGACGTTGCTGGAACTCGGATACCGAGATGGAGGCACCTAGGCCAAAGGCACTGCGGAGAACCAGCTGACGGTACTGGAACCCGGAGGGGCAGCAGAAGGAAAAGAGCCAATGGCACAACCGAGGACCAGCTGACGTTACTGAACCCCAGTAACACAGGAGCAAGTGTTGACTGTGCTAACAGCACTTCCGAGCAACAACTGGCGGTGTTGGAGCCCAGGGTCAAGGAGGATGTTTAAATACTAGATCAAGTAATTTCCTTGTTACCTGTCAATTTTAAATGTCTATACTTCAAACAAGAGAAAGATAACCTTTACTACCATAAGATGATGATTTCATTTAAACTAATATCTAGATAAATAAAGAATTGACAAACATAAACACATACATTAACATGTTGAACAGCAATGCAAACCACAAAATAAATTAGTTAAGGAATCTGCTATACGGTTGTACATAAAAGCATACAAGTACATATCTGAATCCATTAATGATGGATAAGTAACAGTATGTACACCATTTTTATTGTATAGACAATGAATGTCTGACTTCAAAACATCATCAGCATTACAAGTTATCTGTGATATTACTAAAATGTTCCATTTGCTGAATAATGTCACTAAATAGTTTATACAAAATTATACAATTTCCATCATGTAATACTCATAATATGTGGCAATAATCATTTTTATTAACAAACATAACCTTTAAAAAGTGCATAGTGCATAGTGAAAATTGCTATTTATGGCTGACTGTCGACTTGGAAGCATGACAATGTGTAGCCCTGGTACACAATACCAGGAGGATGAGTGGAGAGGTAACAGTTAAGGTCTCTTCATGACATCATGTACACTTCTGACACACCCAGTAGGGGTGTGGAAGGGAGTGATTTAGTCAGTCAGTGTCCGGACTTCAGAGTGAGAAGTCAGTTTCCTGTCCTTGGACAGAGTAGACGTGTCCAGTTTAAGTCTATCATCAGTTCAGAAAGTGGAGTCTGGTGTAGGTGTCTGTATACACCTTAGTCTAGTCAGAGCTGTGCCCCACTGGAAGAAAGACTGAACTATTATTAAGAGACAAGCAAGGCGAAGGGCAAAGTGGAAGGAAGGTAATTGGAAAAGTGCTTTTGACTTGGAAAAGTCCTGCACGTTGCAACCGGTTACTGGGGACCGAAGGATCACTATTGTACAGCATAGTGAAGAGAAAACCAGGAATCTACCGGACCCTAGGTCGCGGCAGACAAGCCCCTTTATAGTCAGAACGTAGCTGGAGTCAGGGGGTGTGAAGACTTTGAGTTGTGCACGACAAGAAAAGGATTCAGCTCCCTCGCAGGAAGGCTTCTAACACAAATTTGACTGGGCAGAACAGCTAAAGACTAGCTGGAATCATAGAGAGGACTACGCTTCAGGCTGGTCGTACTCAGCTTCATTGGAAAGTAAAGGAGGCCCCTAACTTGCTTAGCTGTTGCTCAAAGCTCATCCTCCATCAACCCATCAGCCTCCCTGGGACCTGCCTTATCATCCTGCAAGTAAAGGTATGGAAAGACGTTGACTGTGTGAGACTGAGTTATTATTGCATGCCTGCACAATCCTCACCTAACTACCGACCTGAGGGAAGAGTCCCACCTGTAGGGGACCCGACATCTAGCTGCATCACCATCCCCTCAGAGATCTATAGCAGCGCTGGTACAAATTACCAGAATACTACAGGTGGCGTCACGAACTGTACATAATCAATCCCCTGTAAATATATCCCCAACATACGCCAGACCGCCCGGGCCACAGACCGAGCCACAGCTACCTGTGACAATCCCCATAGGACTTCTACGGGCTCGGCTCTGAGTACCCCATTGCCCTGGTAACCCACAATTGTGGTGGCGGGTCGACACAACAACTTGGCGTCACGAACAGGATCCGAAACTTGCAGCATTGCGAGCCCTGTGTGCCTGTGGAGTGTTTTGATGAAAAAGACTGTTGCTATTGTTTGGCGCTAAAATCCGCCATTTTGCGCCATATTCGCGCCCTCAGGCGCTGGAGAAGAAGGTGGGCGGACCTGAAAAAGCGCGCAAAGTCTTGGACACGCCCCAACCTGCACCCCCAAACTGCATAGCAATCTGCGTCGCAAACCGCATCGCAAACTGCATAGCAATCTGCTTTGCAAACCGCATCGCGAACTGCATAGCAAACCGCATCGCAAACCGCATCGCAAACTGCATAGCAATCTGCATCACAATCCGCATAGCAAACTGCATCACAATCTGCATTGCAATCCGCATCGCAAATTGCATCGCAAAATAGAGCTGCAGGTCCTGCGACAGGAAGTGAACGCTCTGACATCAGAGCGCCTGCGACGAAGGTCCTGTTCCCACTGCGGTGCCTGTGAAGTAGCAGCATCTGAAACCGGTAGGCTCCGTTTAACCAAGGGGGCGCTAAGATGTCACAACAACCGGCTGACAGTGCGGCCCCGGCCGGAGTCCCCAATCCCGCACCGTCTGGTATTGTAGCGCCAGATGGGGGCGCAGGCCCTGCACCCAGTCCGGTAGTCCGATCATGCCACTAACGCTCCCATATATGCCTGGGGCGAAATGGCTTCCCCAATACAGCGGTGAGCCAGGCACATTAGCAGGCTTCAAGCGGAAGTTATGCAGCATCCTAGAAATGTACTCCATGCCTGAGAGACAAAAAGCTGCTGTGCTAATAGGGCAGCTAACTGGCGCTGCTGAGAGGGAAGTGGAGACTTGGGATACCGTTGATCAGGAGTCGGTACCTGCGATCTTCCTTAAGCTACATGCCATATTTGAAGACCGCACAGAAACGGATCTCCGGTTGGCCTTCTATCACTGTTCACAACAGCCAGGTGACAGCATCCGGGACTATGCTTGCCGACTACAGGGAGCCCTGAGAGCCCTCAAGCAAATTAACAATTTAAATGCTATCGACGAGAATAGAATGCTGAAAGAACAATTTATACAGGGATTGAGATCCCCAGAGGAACGCAGAAACTGTAAATTGGTGGTCCTTAGATCATCCGGATGCTACCTTTGATGCCCTAAAGGACATGGCAATAAAAGGGCTGCGGCCCCTGGGCAAACCTGAGGTGTCCACCCAACATCATCAGGGTGAAGTCACTCTGGAACCGGCAGTAACCCCCTGTTCCCCGCTAGTGGCTGAAGCCAAAGCGCAGGTGACACCTCCTAGTGAATTGGACTGTCTGCGCTCAGAGGTGCGCCAGCTGACTAAAAATCTGGCCGCTGTGATGAGTGCCCTACAGCTGCGGAAAGAAGAGGAAGGGAAGATCTTGCTAGCTGACTGCCCAGAGGACGTTCCGTGGATGCACCGGAGGAGAAAGAAGACGTCGCCCCCCCGGAGGAGGACAACGCCACCCCCAGGAGCAACCTCTGATCAACACCCTTCTCGTCGAGAGATCATCTGTTACCGCTGCAACCGGAAAGGTCATCTGTCTACACAGTGTCCTTTAAACGGGCAGAACCTGGGTCCAAGGGCCAACACCCAGGAGAATACCCGTCAGGCCCCCTAGACTGGAACCGCAGGTATGTGGGCGGGCGACCCTACCTGTCTATTATTCTAGATGGTATTGCTGTTCCAGCATTGTTAGACACTGGGTCCCAGGTGACCCTAATACCTGATGCTCTATATACCAAGTACTGGTCAATGGACAGTCTTAAACCTCCGAGCCTTGACTTTACTGTGTATGCTTCGAATGGTCTTCCTGTAGAAGTACTCGGAACAAAATGTGTAGATGTAAAGGTGGGTAGAGAGGAGTTGAAAGACCAAGGGCTTCTGGTAGTAAAGACTGTAAATGAGGAGAACGGTTTAAATATCATTTTGGGTACTAACATTATCGGTAATTGTTTGGGAGAAGTTGTGTTCTTGCTCCAACAGCTCGCTGAGATTGCCCGACCAAGGCAGAGAGGAGTAATCCAAAGAGAGATCCGGGCCCTGGTGTGTCAGCAGCAAGCGAAGCTTACCGACGGCGAAATTGGTAATGTACGGGTCACTGACTCAGATCCTATTGTGATACCCCAATGAGTGAAATGATCATTTGGTGCAGGGCGGCCATAGGTCTGAGGGGACAGAATTACCAAGCGGTAGTAGAACCCCACCATTCAGAACATAGACCTACACTTATGACTGCTAGGGGAGTAGTAGAAGTGGTGAATGGAAGAGTACCGGTACGGCTTCTCAATTGGGGAGATGATGAGGTAAATTTACCCCGTTATGCAACCATTGCTAAACTTCATGCTGTTGTCACGCGGTCTTATGATATGTGTACGATGTCAGTAAACTATTCTTAAAAGAACAACACTCTATACAACATATAGATTAGCAACATCAGCATGTAAATATAGAATAGATTTACCTGACACGATATCCGTTGAACTCAGGGTTAATCTTGAGGACTTGATACACTGTCACAGGAAAGAGGAGGACCGGGGGTCTAACCTGACCCTAAACTGGGGTCCTAACTAATCCCTCACCTTGGAGGTACTGATAATGGTTCAGAGGTCCAAGTCTCCAGCCTAACCTGTCTCCTATCAGTCCCTGAACCCTGTAATCAGTCCTAAGAAGGATACTGATTACCACCAAAGGAATATGGGCTGATCTCTGCTAAATACACAGATTAGACATATTAGACAGACTGGAGAAAACACAGACTTGCATACACACTCAAACACAGAAGGAACATAAATGATCTGGGATATTAAACTCTAAGCAAGGTGAGCTTAAAACAACTAAGGAGCTCTTTAACTTAAGTCTATACAGATACAATCCTATCTGTGGTCTGCATGAAGAATTTCACTGGCAACTCCCAACACAGACAACCAGAGATTTAAAGGAAACCAATCAACAAATAATTAATTGCAGCCGGGAGAAACTGCACCCAGTCCCAGAACTGAGCACAGACAGAATTAACTCCCTAACTGCCAAACACAAAGAAACAGCAACTCAGCTGTGAGAAGTCAGAATGTGCAACCGCGACGATCTTCGTGGCAATGCACACATGACAGTACCCCCCTTCTACGAGGGGCCTCCGGACCCTCAGGGCCAGGTTTGCCCGGGTGAGTTCTGTGGAAGGTCCGCACCAAACGATCTGCGTTAATGTCAGACGCAGGAACCCACGTCCTCTCCTCTGGACCATACCCCTTCCAATGCACCAAGTACTGAAGGGACCGGCGATTCAGACGTGAGTCAATGATCTTTGACACTTGAAACTCCAAGTTACCATTGACCACCACTGGAGGAGGAGGTAGAGGTGATGGTATGACTGGTGCCACGTACCTCTTAAGTAATGACTTGTGGAACACATTGTGGATTTTAAACGTAGGAGGGAGGTCCAGACGAAATGCCACAGGATTAATTATGGAACTGATCCTGTACGGCCCGATGAATCTGGGGCCCAGCTTCCAGGAGGGAACTTTAAGTTTTATATTCCTGGTAGACAACCATACCAGATCGTTCACATTCAGATCTGGACCAGAAACTCTCCTCCTATCAGCCATACGTTTATAACGGTTCCCCATAGCACTCAGATTATTCAATACACCTCTCCACACTGAAGCAAGTGACGACGAGAAACGCTCCTCCTCAGGAACCCCAGAAGGGACCCCCCCATTGAATGTACAAAACTGGGGATGAAAACCATATGCCCCAAAAAACGGGGACTTACCAGTGGACTCGCTCCGCCTGTTGTTAAGAGCGAACTCTGCCAGAGGCAAGAAAGAAGACCAGTCCTCCTGGTTCTCTGAGACAAAACACCGAAGATAAGTCTCTAGGCTTTGATTCAGACGCTCTGTCTGACCATTGGTCTGCGGATGAAAAGCCGAGGAAAATGACAATTGCATCCCCCGACGTAAACAAAATGCCCTCCAAAACTTGGACACAAACTGAGACCCCCTATCTGACACCACATCAGAAGGCAACCCATGAAGTCTCACAATCTCCCCAATGAACACCTGCGCCAGAGTTTTAGCATTAGGGAGGGCAGGGAGAGCAATGAAATGTGCCATCTTACTGAACCTGTCAACAACCACCAGTATGACAGTCTTCCCTGACGACTGAGGAAGGTCCGTGATGAAGTCCATAGACAAATGAGTCCATGGACGCTCCGGAAGTTTCAAGGGTAAGAGGGTCCCAGACGGACGGGTATGAGGGGTCTTAGAGCGAGCACAAACCCCACAGGACGCGACAAAAGTTAAAACATCTTTATTAACGTTAGGCCACCAAAACCGGCGAGAAAGGAGATCTAAAGTAGCCTTACTCCCTGGATGTCCTGCTAAAGCAGAATTATGATGTGCCTCAATAACCTTTTGTCTCAACTGATTTGGGACAAACAGTCTCCCTGGAGGTCCTGCAGGGGCGTCCCCCTGAGCCTCTAACACCTCCTCCTCAAGCTCAGAACATACAGCCGACACTACCACCCCCTCCTGAAGGATAGGAATCGGGTCATCCATTTTCCCGGCCCCTGGGAAACTGCGAGACAAGGCATCCGCCTTAACATTCTTAGATCCAGGGCGATAAGTGACAACAAAATTAAACCTGGTAAAAAACAACGACCATCGAGCTTGTCTGGAATTCAGACGCTTAGCAGATTCCAAATACAGCAGGTTCTTGTGATCAGTAATGACGGTGACCGGGTGGACTGCCCCCTCCAAAAAGTGACGCCATTCTTCAAAAGCCAACTTAATGGCCAAAAGTTCCCTATTGCCGATATCATAATTCCTTTCGGCGGACGACAATTTTTTAGAAAGAAAGCGCACGGATGCCATTTACCAGGGGACGGACCCTGGGACAATATTGCACCCACCCCTACGTCAGACGCGTCCACCTCCACAACGAACGGCTGTGATGCATCTGGTTGGATGAGAACGGGTGCCGAAGCAAAACATTTTTTCAAAGAGGAAAAAGCTTGGCAAGCTTTGTCCGACCATTTAGAAAAATCCGTCCCTTTTCTTGTCATGTCAGTGAGAGGTTTGACAACAGATGAGAAATTACAAATAAATTTCGGTAGTAGTTAGCAAACCCAGAAAACGCTGCAGAGCCTTAAGATCCTCTGGCTGATCCCATTCAAGCACTGCTCTCACCTTTTCAGGGTCCATACGGAAACCGGAGGCTGACACCAAGAAACCCAAAAACTGAAGTTCCTGTACGGCGAATACACACTTTTCCAGTTTGGCGTATAGTTTATTGTCTCGCAAGATCTGCAACACCTGTCTCACATGCTCCTGGTGAGACACAAGATCTGGTGAGTAAATTAAAATGTCATCCAAATATACGACCACAAACAGCCCCACCAGATGACGAAAAATGTCATTAACAAAATGTTGGAACACTGCTGGTGCAGTAGTCAGACCAAAAGGCATGACAAGGTTCTCATAATGTCCCTCCGGCGTGTTAAACGCCGTTTTCCACTCATCCCCCTCTTTTATCCTAATCAGATTATACGCCCCCCTGAGATCCAATTTAGAGAACCATTTGGCGCCAACAATTTGATTGAAGAGATCAGGAATCAGAGGGAGTGGATACGGATCTCGAACAGTAATCCGATTAAGTTCGCGGAAATCCAAGCAAGGGCGTAGGCCTCCATCTTTTTTCTTCACAAAGAAGAACCCCGCGGCCACTGGGGAAGATGAAGGTCTAATATGCCCTTTGGCCAGACTCTCCGAAATATAATCTTTCATAGCCTGCCTCTCAGGACCAGAAAGGTTATATAACCTAGCTTTAGGTAACTTAGCATCAGGAAGTAAATTAATAGAGCAGTCATACACGCGATGAGGAGGCAACTCCTGACACCCTCCTCAGAGAACACATCCCCAAAGTCCTCCAAAAAAGGAGGCAAAGTACTAGGCACGACCGCACTGATGACTGTGTTCATGCAGTTACTTTTGCAAAACTCCCCCCATTGGCTTATATCTCTGGACTGCCAATTAATCACAGGGTTATGTTTAACCAACCAAGGAAGTCCCAACACAATAGGAGTAGGTAGACCCTCCAACACATAACAAGATAATAGTTCCCTATGTATTGCCCCTACCCGAAGGTCAATGTTATGAACCTCATGAACAAAGCTACCTTGGCCGAGAGGCCTGGCGTCAATGGAGAATATAGGGATCGGTTTGACCAATACACTCAGATGCATACCTTGAGCCTGAGCAAACTGAGCGTCAACCAGATTAGCCCCGGACCCACTATCAAGAAGAACAGAAAATCTCTCCACTCTCGTACCAACCACCACCTCCACTGGTACAAGGAACTGAGAAGAACTAGCGGACGAAATACATACTCCCAGGTTGTCGTCCACCACACAACCTGGGATTAACAGTTTTCCGGCGACTCTTTGCTCAACAAGGCACGGGATGGACATCCCCCAACAAAATGTCCCTCTTTCCCGCAGAAGAAACACCTTCTAGTCCTGCGGCGTACCGCCAATCCCCTCCTACGAAATGATGTCCCTCCCAACTGCATAGGCTCCTCCGAACAGACAAGGGGAACCTCAACATAAGGGACTTTAGTAGTAGGTGGAGTAACAACAGGGGGCGGAGTTACCTCGCACCTCTCCCGGAGCCGTCTATCAGTACGGATAGCTAGGGCTATAGCAGCCTCCAGTGATGGAGGAGAATCATACTGAGCCAAAACGTCCTTTAATTTGTCAGAAAGCCCATGACAAAACTGGCTTCTAAGAGCTGGGTCATTCCACTGAGTATCTGTGGCCCATCTACGGAACTCAGAAGCAAATTCCTCCGCCGGACGATCTCCCTGCTGTATCTTACGTAATTTTGTCTCAGCAAGAGAGACCCGATCTGGGTCATCATATACCAAACCCAGGGCAGTAAAAAATCGATCTACTGACTGTAGAGCCGGGATCCCGGAGGTAGGGAGAAGGCCCAGGATTGAGGGTCCCCTTGTAGGAGCGAGATAACAATTCCCACTCTCTGCTCTTCACTCCCTGATGATCGAGGCCGAAGCCGAAAATACAATTTACATGCTTCCCTGAAGGTAAAAAATTTGTCTCGCCCACCAGTGAACCTGTCCGGGAGAGCTACTTTAGGTTCAAATCTGGTTTGCTCCGAGGGAGACAAAACTTTGGACTTAAAGTCCGTCAGCTCCATGGATAATCCCTGCAACTGCAGAGCCAGCTGGGCTACTGGATCCATGGCAACTGGGAATAATTTTATAGGCCAGTGAAAATGTCACGCGGTCTTATGATATGTGTACGATGTCAGTAAACTATTCTTAAAAGAACAACACTCTATACAACATATAGATTAGCAACATCAGCATGTAAATATAGAATAGATTTACCTGACACGATATCCGTTGAACTCAGGGTTAATCTTGAGGACTTGATACACTGTCACAGGAAAGAGGAGGACCGGGGGTCTAACCTGACCCTAAACTGGGGTCCTAACTAATCCCTCACCTTGGAGGTACTGATAATGGTTCAGAGGTCCAAGTCTCCAGCCTAACCCTGTCTCCTATCAGTCCCTGAACCCTGTAATCAGTCCTAAGAAGGATACTGATTACCACCAAAGGAATATGGGCTGATCTCTGCTAAATACACAGATTAGACATATTAGACAGACTGGAGAAAACACAGACTTGCATACACACTCAAACACAGAAGGAACATAAATGATCTGGGATATTAAACTCTAAGCAAGGTGAGCTTAAAACAACTAAGGAGCTCTTTAACTTAAGTCTATACAGATACAATCCTATCTGTGGTCTGCATGAAGAATTTCACTGGCAACTCCCAACACAGACAACCAGAGATTTAAAGGAAACCAATCAACAAATAATTAATTGCAGCCGGGAGAAACTGCACCCAGTCCCAGAACTGAGCACAGACAGAATTAACTCCCTAACTGCCAAACACAAAGAAACAGCAACTCAGCTGTGAGAAGTCAGAATGTGCAACCGCGACGATCTTCGTGGCAATGCACACATGACAGCTGTTGATAATAATTCTATTCTCCCGGCTGAGTCCTTAGACTCCTGTCAAATAGAGGAGGACAATGACCCAGCAACCCAGGTGGCGGAGTGGTGTCAGCAACTCCATGTTGGGACGGACACCACTCCCGCTCACCAGAAGCAAGGGGTATTACGGGTGGTGCAAGAGTACGCCCAAGTGTTTAGCAAAAATCCACTTGATTTTGGGACAATTAAGGGAGTACAACATCATATCCCTACAGGCAGTCATCCTCCCATCAAAGAGCGGTATAGGCCCATACCTCCAGCTCATTATCAGAAAGCTAAAGAAATGTTGAATGATATGAAGAAAGCTGGGGTGATAAGGGATAGTTGTAGTCCCTGGGCAGCCCCTCTAGTTCTGGTTAAAAAGAAAGATGGTAGTATGAGAATGTGTGTGGATTACAGGCAGGTGAACCGCATAACACACAAGGATGCATACCCGCTACCACGCATAGAGGAATCATTAGCTGCTCTGAAAACGGCTAACTACTTTTCTACCCTTGATCTGACTAGTGGTTACTGGCAAGTGGCTGTGGCTGAGGAGGATCGTGAGAAAACGGCTTTCACCACCCCAATGGGGCTCTGTGAGTTCGACAGAATGCCGTTTGGGCTCAGTAGTGCCCCAGGAACATTTCAGAGAGTGATGGAAAACTGTCTGGGACATCTCAATTTTGAAACCGTGCTGCTATACCTAGACGACGTTATCGTGTATTCCAAGACATATGAGGACCATCTGAAGCACCTGGCAGAAGTGTTTGAGTCCCTGGCCAGGTACGGGATGAAATTAAAACCCTCAAAATGCCATCTACTCAAGCAGAAGGTACAATACTTGGGGCACATCGTCAGTTCGGAAGGAGTAGCGCCGGACCCAGAGAAAGTCACTGCCATCCAGAAGTGGCCGGAGCCGAAAAACCTTAAGGAAGTGCGACAGTTCCTGGGACTAACGGGTTACTACAGGAGATTCGTGAAAGATTACACGAAGAAGGCAGCTCCTTTACAGGACCTCCTGGTAGGACAATCTTTAAAGAGCAGAAACCCTCCTTTCAATTGGGGTAAGGAACAGGCTGAAGCATTCCAAAAGATGAAAGAGATCCTGACAGGTGATGAGATCTTAACCTATCCTGATTACAGCCAACCGTTCCTGTTGTACACCGACGCCAGTAATGAAGGGTTGGGAGCCGTTCTCAGTCAGAAGCAGAATGGACAAGAAAAAGTCATCGCATATGCCAGCAGAAAACTCAGGCCAACTGAAAGGAATCCGGAAAATTATAGCAGCTTCAAGCTAGAGTTTCTGGCGCTGGTCTGGGCCATTACTGAAAGATTTAAGCACTATCTGGCCTCCAATAAGTTCACGGCGTACACCGACAACAACCCGTTAACGCACCTGGAAACCGCCAAGCTGGGTGCCATGGAGCAGCGATGGATGGCTCGGTTGTCCAATTATCAGTTTACTATCAAGTACCGGGCAGGTCGAAAGAATGCTAATGCTGATGCGTTGTCCCGAATGCCGCATGACTCTGACACGGAAGAAGAATCGGACGACCTGGAAGAAATTGAGCTACCCGCGTTCCATCGAAATGGGGTAGTCCACGAGCATCGAGTCCACAGAAAGCAGAATGGTGCAACATTAAATCCTTTACCCCATCATAGTTGGAAAGAGACTCAGGACAGTGATCCAGTGGTCAGCCGCATCAAGGAGTTGTTAAGACAGGAAGGCTCCTCTCTGGAAAAGGATGCACCTATGTCAGCCAAGCTCCTGTGGAACGAGAAAAGCAGGTTGTTCCTATACCGTGAGAAGTTGTGCAGAAGATACGTCAACCCCAGAACCCATGAAATGGTCTGGCAAATCGTGGTCCCCAAGGCAGACGTCCCAATGGTGTTGGAAGCGTACCACGATCAAGCAGGACACTTTGGCTGGAGGAAGCTGGAGACCCTGTTGAGATGCCGGTTCTACTGGGTAGGGATGCGCAGCTCTGTCGAGAGGTGGTGTCGGAACTGTGGACCCTGTGGTCTCAGAAGAAAGGACTACGGTAGTCAAAAGGCCCCCCTGCAACCTATCCGGACGACTCGTCCCCTGGAGATTGTGGCCCTGGACCACGTCAAACTGTCGCCGAGTAGATCTGGATACTCATACGCCTTGACCATGGTGGACCATTACTCCAGATTTCTGGTAGTCGTTCCAGTGAAAGACCAGACCGCAGTGACGGCCGCGAAGACCTTTCAAGCAAGCTTCTGCAGACCGCATGGGTATCCCGAGCAAGTCTTAACCGATCAGGGACCTGCTTTCGAAGCTGATTTATTCAAGGAATTCTGTCATATGTACGGGTGCAAGAAAATAAGAACAACACCATATCACCCTCAAACCAACGGTCTTTGTGAAAAGATGAACCATATTGTCCTTGACTTGTTGAGATCCATACCGTTGGAAGACAGGAATCAATGGCCGGATTTACTACCTGATTTGGTTGATTTGTACAACCATATACCTGTAAGCTCAACTAACTGCACTCCAGCCTATCTTATGAGAGCAAGGCCCGGAAAACTACCAATGGATTTAGAACTTGGAGTGGTAGAACCGGAGGCAGACGATGCCGTGGAGAACTGGGACGTCAATCGGCAAGAGCAATACAGAAGAGTACAAATCTGTGTAGAGGAAAGTCTCAATAAGGCACGGGAGAAACAGGAAGATGTTTACAACCGAAATGCTCCTGCCAAGCCTCTGATGCCTGGAGAGGTAGTATTAAAAAGAAAAAGAAAGATGCATAAACTGGATAATCAGTGGGAGCAAGAACCCTACGTCATACAAGATTCTAAATACGACAACAGAAAAGTTTGTGTCGTCAGTAAAGACGGAGGAAGAACAACAACCACGGTGTCCAGAGATCATTTGAAGTTGTGTCCAGAATACTTAAAGAGTTGTGAAAAGAACCCTGTCTTCAATCAAAGAGAAAGAAAGGAAGAGGTCATACACACCGATCTGGGAGATTTTCCTGCGGATTGGCCCCGACTGGGAGATGCTGTGATAATTCCAGTGTTGCAGTTTTATCAGCCACAAGAGGAAGTTCTACCTCCAGTTGTGCCTGTGGTGCCAGTTGAGCCCGCTCAGGAGTTACCCATCCCAGCAACACCTCAACCTGTGGAACCTCAAGATGGATCATCTGAAGCAGCGCCCCATACTATGGGATCTCCTGGTGAAGCTGACTCACACCGCCCAGCCATCAGTACGCTTGCCAGATCCATAGAAAGGTTAAGGCAGTTCTATAGTTTGCCGTTACGCAGTGCAGACAGATCGCAACTTGTTATACCTGAAACTACACCACGTAGATCAGAGAGAATCACAAAAGGGAAATTACCCATTAGATATCAGCAGTGATTATAACGAATTTATGTGAACATTGTAAAAGTCTATATATATAAATGTGTTTTTTTCTCTATTATGTCTTCGTTTAACAATGGACTCAGAGGCTGAGGACTGAGCCAGCCCAAAAACTGTATCCTGTACATAGTTGCACTAAAGTGCCTTCTTAATGGTTTCACATGAACCCTTGACTCACCTCTGAACCAAAAACCCGTGTGGTGTGGCACTGAGTGAGGTCTGCATTTGGATGTCCTGCAGCCCACCCAGGACCCACGTTGAAGGTTTGGTGCGGGTCCTTCACAAGTATCTTGTATATATATTTATTAAATGCTACTTGATACTTTTGTATTTCTATATGTAAAATGTTATTGTTCGTAACGTTCAAGGTGTTCTCACCTCCCGGATGGGAAGATGTTATTGTTTCAATGTTTATTGCATAAACAAAATGTCTTTTGTATTTTACAGCCCGGGAGTGCTGTCGTTTACCATGGGGGAATGTGTAGCCCTGGTACACAATACCAGGAGGATGAGTGGAGAGGTAACAGTTAAGGTCTCTTCATGACATCATGTACACTTCTGACACACCCAGTAGGGGTGTGGAAGGGAGTGATTTAGTCAGTCAGTGTCCGGACTTCAGAGTGAGAAGTCAGTTTCCTGTCCTTGGACAGAGTAGACGTGTCCAGTTTAAGTCTATCATCAGTTCAGAAAGTGGAGTCTGGTGTAGGTGTCTGTATACACCTTAGTCTAGTCAGAGCTGTGCCCCACTGGAAGAAAGACTGAACTATCTATTAAGAGACAAGCAAGGCGAAGGGCAAAGTGGAAGGAAGGTAATTGGAAAAGTGCTTTTGACTTGGAAAAGTCCTGCACGTTGCAACCGGTTACTGGGGACCGAAGGATCACTATTGTACAGCATAGTGAAGAGAAAACCAGGAATCTACCGGACCCTAGGTCGCGGCAGACAAGCCCCTTTATAGTCAGAACGTAGCTGGAGTCAGGGGGTGTGAAGACTTTGAGTTGTGCACGACAAGAAAAGGATTCAGCTCCCTCGCAGGAAGGCTTCTAACACAAATTTGACTGGGCAGAACAGCTAAAGACTAGCTGGAATCATAGAGAGGACTACGCTTCAGGCTGGTCGTACTCAGCTTCATTGGAAAGTAAAGGAGGCCCCTAACTTGCTTAGCTGTTGCCTCAAAGCTCATCCTCCATCAACCCCATCAGCCTCCCTGGGACCTGCCTTATCATCCTGCAAGTAAAGGTATGGAAAGACGTTGACTGTGTGAGACTGAGTTATTATTGCATGCCTGCACAATCCTCACCTAACTACCGACCTGAGGGAAGAGTCCCACCTGTAGGGGACCCGACATCTAGCTGCATCACCATCCCCTCAGAGATCTATAGCAGCGCTGGTACAAATTACCAGAATACTACAGGTGGCGTCACGAACTGTACATAATCAATCCCCTGTAAATATATCCCCAACATACGCCAGACCGCCCGGGCCACAGACCGAGCCACAGCTACCTGTGACAATCCCCATAGACTTCTACGGGCTCGGCTCTGAGTACCCCATTGCCCTGGTAACCCACAATTGTGGTGGCGGGTCGACACAACAACAGATAGATAAGGTATATATAGATGACACTGCATAGCCACAGATGGTGAATGGCGATGTAATACTGTACCTCAATAAAGTGTGCGTCACTACTACATAATTTTTTTTATATAGCTTTATAAACAGGGTACATGGATGTATGCTTGTGCCTTTGTTTTGACGCACAGACTGCCTTCCTGCTGAGACGCGTTGGGTAGTGAACAGTTGTGTGCAGTGTTCACTGCAGTCTCTGCGGAATAACCACACTTAGACCTTATAACTTTTCAGACTTTCTTTATCAATCTACCAAGATGAAGAAGGCAGGGAGTAAGGCACGTGGTCGTGGAGTTTCTTCAGGGAGAGGACGTGGGGATTCTGTGGCTGCTGCGGCCCCCAGTGACACAGCATCCACCAGTTTTCCCCGTGAGCGTTCCTTTATGCGCACTTTTGTAGGAGCTCGGAGTACCCCCCTGCTGCGGGAAGAACAAATTGAAGCCGTTGTTGTTTGGATGTCAGCCAATGCATCGACTTCAATTGCTTCCACCTCCTCTCAGGACCACAGCACTGTTGGGCAACCATCTGTCTCTTCACCGCCTGGCAAATTGCCCAGGCAGTCAGAGAGTTCTGTACAGGAGCCAGCTGAGTGTCTGCTTCTGTTCTCAGAATCTATTGGCTTGCAAACAGGGGCCCAGCCAAGCAGCATTCTGTAATGTGAAGAGGGAGTATGCAGTGATGCGCAACAGCTGTGTCTCTCTGAATCTGAAGAGGCGGGTGAGACAGTGCCGATGGTCAGCACACCGCAGAACGCATCTGATGATGATGAGACCCAGGTGCCAGTTTCTGTTGAGCATGGTGCTGGGCAGACCACCCAACAGCAGGTGTTGGAAGAGGGTAGTGGAGATGATGAGGTCCAAGACCCAACATGGCATGAGGAACAGGAAGGTGGTGGGAGCAGCTCAGAGGAATAATAATAATATTTATTTATATAGCGCCATCATATTCCGCAGCGCTTTACAGTTTAGCAGTTTCAGAACACAAGTCATAAGTAACAACGTTAACAATACAATAATTTAAGCTAAATAAGTCGCCCCTGCTCGTGACAGCTTACAATGTACAATGAGATGGGGCAGATACAAAGTATAGGTGTTTATATACAATGGTGCATTTACAATGATGTTCCAGCCATCTTAAGGGACTGAGGGATGGAGATAGTGAATGGGCTAGAGACACACACACACTTACACAGAATACATAGAATGACTTTGATTAGTGAATGTGATAGGCCGCTCTGAACAAATGTGTTTTGAGGGAGCGCCTGAAACCATGCAAATTGTGGATAGTCCTAATTTCTTGGGGTACAGCATTCCAGAGGATTGGCGTAGAGCGGGAGAAGTCTTGGAGTCGGGAGTGGGAGGTACGTATTAGTGCAGAGGTTAGTCGAAAGTCGTTTGCAGAGCGCAGCAGTCGGTTAGGCCGATAGATAGAAATGAGGGAGGAGATGTAGGAGGGGTGCTGCACTGTGGATAGCTTTGTGGCTGAGAACCAGTACTTTGGTTGAAAGCTGGGAGAGGCCTAGAGAAATGGTTAGTGATAGAAGGAAGATAGAGGAAGACATTGCCCCAACGGTACAAACAGGAGGGAGAGTTAGGCTGCAGACTCGGTTGCCTGTAGCCTCCAGTTTGGCACCTGTTCGGAGCAGTTGTCTTCCAAAAGTCAAAACGTGCGCTCCCAGGACTTGCACTGCGTGGTCCTTTTTTCACACACTTGCACATGATATTTGCTATGTGAAATGCAAGCTGTGTAATCAAAAATTAAAAATAGCTAAAAGTGTCAGTCACCTCAATACCACAAATATGTGGAAACATGTGCGGACAAAGCACGTAGTTGAGTTACAAAGACACACTGGAGATGTAGGCCAACCTACAGCAGCACCTACATCTTCAGGTTGTGTTGAAGCCTCTTCATCGAGCTCACACACAGCTGGTTCTGCTTCCTCACAGGATCGCCATGGAAGAACCTCGGCCACTGTTGTCCAGAGACAAACTGTTATTCCACACACAGCAGCAAGTTCCCTGTCATCCTCACACTCCCAGGCCACAAAACAGCCATCAGTAGCACAGGCATGGGATAAAAGACGGCCATACTCCGCAAACCATGCACGAGCACAGGCTCTGAATGCTGGCATTGCAAAACTCCTGTCCCTTGAAATGCTGTGATTCAGGCTGGTGGAGACAGACAGTTTCCGTAACTGAATATCATTGTCAGTCCCCAATACAATGTGCCAAGCCGATTTCATTTCAGCAGGCAAGCCGTCCCTGGTCTGCAAAAGCATGTTGAGGGAAAAATTAAACATGCGCTACTAAAAGCCCTCAGTAGCAAGGTCCACCTGACCACCGATGCGTGGAGCAGTACCCATTGTTATGATCTGCTACAACCAGTAAGGAAAGAAGGGAATTCTGTCCCTACAATACAACTAAGCTGAATCCCTACGATGTAACGGGGAACCTGATCCTGCGACCAGACCCGCTAAAGTCCTCATCTAGTGTGAACGAAGACCTATAGTTGCGAGGGAGTAATCCCTACAAGATCTAGGGACTGGGAGAAAAGGTGGACACCTCCTAACATAAATTGTAGCATGGATAATTAAACAGAAAAATAAATACTTTGTGATCCTAACATCAAGCAAAACTGACAGATTAAGGCACCTAAGCACCCGGCTAGCTTAACAGTAGATAATACAATGAAGTCAAGCAAAGCCAGAAGGGCGGAGCCAGACTAAATAGGGAAAAAAGGTCATGTGACCAGCAAACTGAAACAAAACCTAACAAGAGGGTTCTAACACCCATGGCCAGGGACAATACCTTTCCCTCACTGCCCATTGGGTCAATGTTGTGCAGCCGGGTACTGATCTTGCGAGTGGCGCTGTACGTGTTCTGCCAACTCCAAGGATTGCAGGAATCAAGTCTGTACACATTGATTCCTCCTCCTACTCCAGTTCCTCAGAATCATCGCTGCAGGAGCCGTCACGGTCTACCTCCACATGGACCCGTGAACGTTTACCTGTTGCGACCGATATGAGCACAGCCGTGTCCAAATGTCAACAGGCCGTCCTGAAATTAATTTCCATGGGGAATCTTAGCCACACAGCGCAGGAGCTCTGTAATGCCATAAAGCAGGAGAGCGACGTGTGGTTTTTGGAAGAGAATCTACAGGCAGGCTTGGTAGTGTGTGACAATGGCCGAAATCTGGTGTCAGCTCTGGGCCTTGGCAACCTCACTCACATACCATGTCTGTCATATGTGCTCAACTTGGTCGTGCAGAGTTTTTTGAGGGACTATCCGGATCTTGATGCACTGCTGCACAAGGTCCGCCTAGAGTGCGCTCACTTGTGACGTTCCAGCATGGCCAGATCGCTGATTGCAGCTCTGCAACGCAGATTTCACCTTCATGAACATCGCATCATATGTGACGTACCCACCAGGTGGAATTCCTCGTTACATATGTTGGAGCGGTTGTGTGAGCAGCAGCCAACAGTAATGGAGGATCAGCTGCATCAGGCGCAGTCAACTCGCAATTTGCGCCGTTCACACTTCACCACTACTGAGTGGGCCTCTATAATAAGAATAATAATAATATTATTTATTTATATAGCGCCATAATATTCCGCAGTGCTTTACAGTTTAACAGTTTCAAAACACAAGTCATAAGTAACAACGTTAACAATACAATAATTAAAGCAAAATCAGCCGCCCCTGCTGGTGAAAGCTTACAATCTACAATGAGGTGGGGGAGATACAAAGTACAGGTGTTTATATACAATGGTGTTTTTACAATGATGGTCCAGCCATTTTAAGGGAGTGAGGTATGCATGGAGATAGTGAATGGGCTACACACACAGAATTACACATAGAATGACTTTGATTAGTGAATGTGATAGGCCACTGTGAACAAATGTGTTTTGAGGGAGCGCCTGAAACCATCCAAATTGCGGATAGTCCGAATTTCTTGGGGTAGAGCATTCCAGAGGATTGGCGCAGCGCGGGAGAAGTCTTGGAGTTGGGAGTGGGAGGTACGGATTAGTGCAGAGGTTAGTCGAAGGTCGTTTGCAGAGTGCAGCAGTCGGTTAGGCCGATAAATATAAATAAGGGAGGAGATGTAGGGGGGTGCTGCGCTGTGGAGAGCTTTGTTGGTGAGAACCAGTAATTAGAATTGGATCCTATAATGAATGGGCAGCCACTGCCAGTGTAATGAGTGCCGAAGGACTCTATGAAGGATATCTGCCACGTTTTGCGTGCGTTTGATGAGTCAACGCGGATGGCGAGTGCAGATGATGCACTAGTCAGCCTGACTGTCCCCCTTATCTGCCTGCTTCAAAAAACACTGCAAGCACTAAGGCATGAGGTTTTGGAAGAGGTGGAGGATGAGGAGTCACAAATTCCATCACCTTCTGGACAGTCAGCGCAACGTGGTTCCTCACAAAGGGCTGGAGGACTTTCAAAGTACCATGCTGTATCAACAATTGAACCTCCAGAGTCGCTGTCTATATTTTCATAACCATTACAAACTTTTAATGTATTTACAAAGCACATAATGTACAGTTTTTGTCTATCCTTTTGTAATGCTATTGTGTTTCCATAAACTGATGTTACAGAATTATGATACAAAGTTTTTAAATTTTGAGTTTTAAATTTTGTAAATTTTTATGTATTTGAAGGACTTTGTGAGGAGGATGAGGAGGAGTCAATGGAGGAGGAAGACATCGCTCCAGAGGGAGGTAGACAATGCTCTAGTCAGTATGTAGACCAAGGGTGGGGTGATGCACAGCAGGCAGAGATGACGCCTCTTGCAGGGGACAACGTTTCTTGGCCAGTTGGGAGTCTGCAGCACATGGTTGATTTCATGCTGCAGTGGCTGAGAAACGACCGCCGCATCGAACACATTCACACCACGTCTGATTATTGGGTGTACACCCTCCTAGACCCTCGCTACCGGGACAACTTACAAAGCCTCATCACACCGTTGAACCGGGAGCGTAAAATGCGGAAGTACCAAGACACACTGGTGCAATCCATAATGTTCTCCATTCCAGCCGAGAGCACTGCTGCTACTGCTTTACAAAGCAGCTCTGTGCGTCGAGGCAGTGGAGACAGCTCTGCAACAAGAGGGAGCACAAGCAGCGCCTCTGCACAGGGCAAGAACAGTATGTTCCAAATGTGTCGAAGTTTTGTGGCAGCGCCACCAATGTCTACACCATCCGAGACGGCTCCAGTCAGCAGGAGGCAACATTTCCGTAAGATGGTGACAGACTACATGTCTTGCCCTCTCAGTGTACTCCCAGATGGCTCTTCCCCATTCAACTTTTGTGTCTCTAAGCTGGATACATGGCCAGAGCTTAGCCAGTATACATTGGAGGTGCTGGCTTGCCCTGCTGCCAGTGTATTATCGGAGCGCGTCTTTACTGCTGCAGGTGGTGTACTAACAGACCGTTGCATGCGACTATCCTCCGATAATGTAGAACGGCTTACTTTTCTGAAAATGAACTAGGCATGGATCTTGCCTGAATTTGCCTGTCCGGTTTCAGATTAACTAACTGGTTGGCAACGTTTTCCATGTCTCCTGTTATGTTCATCTTTCTACCACCTGAGCTATACTCCCTGGGCTACAACACTGCCAGTTGCTGCTCAGAAGTGTCGTGTCCACAGCCAATACACAAGCTATAGTGATAGTGGGGTTCAGTAACGCCTGCTGTTCCCCTGCTGCGTGTCTGACAAAAATTAATGCTGCTAACTCCAAATTAAAGTTCAAATTAAAGTTCAAACATCTCATACTAGGCCTCAGGCTACACCCTCCTTGACCCTGGGCTCAGAAGTGTTGGATGCACAGATCAAAACAATCGATGATGTGTTTGTGGGGTTCAGTAACGCCTGCTGTTCCCCTGCTGTGTGTCCGGCAAAAATTACTGCTACCTAGCTACACATGTTGAAAAAAACATGACATGTTAAAGTGGCTAGTGCTACACATAGATATCAGGCTACACCCTTATTTCTAAGCTGTAAACAAGTGAAACGTCAAATTTAAAACCATTCAATGATTAGTGTTGGTAACAAATCTGTAACTAAATAATTGTGACATATTATGGCAGATATCCACATGTCTAACACAAATGCTAACACAAAAGCATACTTATGCTATAGGGTACTGATGGTGAACCTTCTCACTCCATAACTTTGACAAATCCAACTCACATCATGCCTCAAATGCTGCAATGTTGGAAGTGCATAATGTGGGTTGAACTTTGACAACAGCTGCAGTGCGAAGGTTATCCTTCTGTGTTCTTGGCTTTTAAATAAAAGCATACAAGTAAATATAATAATACATTGTTGATTAAGGGACATGATGTACACCTGTAATATTGTGCAAACAATGGATGTAGGACTATTCCTCTTCAACATTACTTATATTTGTGTCATTTGAAAAAATACATATTTTAGTTAAAAATTAAAAACCCATGTTCAGTAGCTGTGAAAGGCCCGTTTGTGTACTTCTATATTGTTTGCAACCAATGTATTGTATACGGATGGAAGCACGTCACTGTAATAGATTTGAATTATTTTAAATAGAATAAAGCAGCACCAATTCGAGAAAAATGTGAAGGATGAGGCAGTGAGACACGCTCAGCAGAGTACAAGCAACAGTGGTTGAAGAAGTAACTGGAGCGGGATCTGCACTACAAAAATGAAAACCTCTGACTACAGTAAACAGTGCACACAACTGTTCAGTAGCTGTGAAAGGCCCGTTTGTGTACTACTATATTGTTTGCAACCAATGTATTGTATACGGATGGAAGCACGTCACTGTAATAGATTTGAATTATTTTAAATAGAATAAAGCAGCACCAATTTTAGAAAAATGACAAGGATGAGCCAGTGACAGACACTCAGCAGAGTACACGCAGCGGTGGTTGAAGAAGTAAATGGAGCGTGATCTGCATTTAAAAAAAAAAAAAATAAAAATACCTCACAGACTGCAGTGAACACTGAAACACAACTATTCACAATCTGTGAAAGGCTACTCCTTTGTCTACTTCTATAGTGTTTGCAACCAATGTATTGTATACGGATGGAAGCGCGTCACACTAATAGATTATATTATTTTAAATGGAATGGAGCAGAACCAATTGGAGATAAATGAAAAGGATGAGCCACTGAGACACGCTCAGCAGAGTACAAGCAGCAGTGCTTGAACAAGTAACTGGAGCGTGATATGCACTCAAAAAAAAAAAAAACACAGACTGCAGTGAACACTGAAACACAACTGTCCACAATCTGGGAAAGGCTACTCCTTTGTCTACTTCTATAGTGTTTGCAACCAATGTATTGTATACGGATGGAAGCGCATCACACTAATAGATTAGATTTTAAATGGAATGGAGCAGAACCAATTGGAGAAAAATGAAAAGGATGAGGCACTGAGACACGCTCAGCAGAGTACAAGCAGCAGTGCTTGAACAAGTAACTGGAGCGTGATATGCACTCAAAAAATAAAAAACACAGACTGAAGTGAACACTGAAACACAACTGTCCACAATCTGGGAAAGGCTACTCCTTTGTCTACTTCTATAGTGTTTGCAACCAATGTATTGTATACGGATGGAAGCGCGTCACACTAATAGATTAGATTTTAAATGGAATGGAGCAGAACCAATTGGAGATAAATGAAAAGGATGAGCCACTGAGACACGCTCAGCAGAGTACAAGCAGCAGTGCTTGAACAAGTAACTGGAGCGTGATATGCACTCAAAAAATAAAAAACACAGACTGAAGTGAACACTGAAACACAACTGTCCACAATCTGGGAAAGGCTACTCCTTTGTCTACTTCTATAGTGTTTGCAACCAATGTATTGTATACGGATGGAAGCGCGTCACACTAATAGATTAGATTTTAAATGGAATGGAGCAGAACCAATTGGAGAAAAATGAAAAGGATGAGGCACTGAGACACGCTCAGCAGAGTACAAGCAGCAGTGCTTGAACAAGTAACTGGAGCGTGATATGCACTCAAAAAATAAAAAACACAGACTGAAGTGAACACTGAAACACAACTGTCCACAATCTGGGAAAGGCTACTCCTTTGTCTACTTCTATAGTGTTTGCAACCAATGTATTGGATACGGATGGAAGCGCATTACACTATAATTTCTATTGAATGGAGCAGCTAGAATTACACTAAAGAAAAAAAAAAAGAGTCTGTGAGTGACACGTGCAGATGCCTACAGACAGCGTTGGATGCAGAGCAAACTGCAGCGTCACCTGCACTCACACACACCTTGCAGAGCTGTTAAAACAACACTGCAGGCAAAAGGAAGCTTTACACAGCGGTTGGTGATAGCCTGCCTACAGCACAGTACACTAAATCGCAATCTCTAACTGTCCCTCAGAGTCAGCAGAGCAGCGTTCTGTCCCTATCTGAATTCACAGCACAGTGACGCTAAAATGGCGGCGGCGCCTTTTATAGTGCATTCTGACATCATTTCAGCAGCCAATCACAGCCATGCCATTAGTTAAGATGACTGCAGCATTACAGGATGTGCCCACACTTCGTAGGATTCCTCATTGGCTGACTAAAATCACATTGCCTCTCAAAGAATTATGGGAACTTCCGATTCCGGTATACGATATTGAAAAAGTATCGGAATTAAGTATCGGAATTCCGATAACGCGAATATCGGCCGATACCCGATACTTGCGGTATCGGAATGCTCACACTAGTGGTCATTATAAGATGAGAGGAACGGTCTCCGAACAGCCAGATCAGCTTGCAACAGGTGGGTAAGTGGCTATACGAAACAGATGATGAGGAAGCTTGATACCTCTGGTGGAAAGAGACAAGCAGCAGGAAAAATTCTACCCATAGCCATGACTCGGCAAGCAAAAACGAGAAGGCCCAGTAAAGACTGATGGAGGGTAACGCTTCGGACAGCGAAAAAAAAATCGATCAAAGACAGTAATTTAAAAAAAATTTCTTCCGGGAGACAAAAATCATAGATATCGAATCAATTTTGACACCTAAAAGGATAAGGTAGTAATCATTGGGCCCAAAAAATTTTCGCTGGACAGGTGATCTCAGATATGTGACAATGAAAACTAAAAGTGTCCAACAAAAATTGGCAGGACCTAGAGCCCTGTGGGCCTGCAAAATGAAAATTGTAGAGATAATGAATGATGGAAAGGGAATCTGTATCATACTTAATGACCCATTCGAGGAAAGAACTAAATAACAAGAAATTGAACATCCCATGGGAAGGCAGATGTCGTAATAATATTGACCATCCACAAAACAACCCAACAGGTGATGACAGTCTGGATGAAGAGGCAAAAGCCGAAAAGCTGATTCAATGTCAGATTTTGCCATTAATGGTCCCTAGCCAGCTTCCCTAATTAGAGTAACCACCCTGCAAATGAAACATAAGTGACTGACGCGTCGTTTTCTGAAATGCCGTCATCACCTTTCTCACCCCAAAGGTTCATCAGGGAATAAGTTAAACGGAACTTGCCGACTTCTTCCTTTTGGAAGATTCCTAACGAAGAAACCCATAAGTTATAAAAGGAAGCGAGGAATTAAAAAAGGAACTGCAAGTCTGTCCAAGGAGATTTCTTTTTGCAACTTCTCAGTTAGGTTATGAGGGGAATATGTGGATGATTTTATGTTTGAAGCAAAGAAAGGAATTAAGAAACCAAAACTAAACCAAAACTGAATTGAGCTCCAGCTTCTTTATTGGGGTACAGGTCAAGCCATGGCCCCATCGTGGATACGCTTACCAGAGTCATAATTAATATTATTATTGACTGGAAGGTTTTGTTAGTAATTTTGTGGAGTGGCGCGTGAATTTGACAGCTGCATGGGGTCTCCGCAAACAGAACACTCATGTTTGTACTTACATAGTCCGTAAAAATAGCAGAAACCCTAGATAAACAGCCAGCACGTGCCAGGTCTACGGATGACCACTGACCCTGTGCTAGCGGTGAAACCAAAGGCCGCTGCATGAAAGGAAGTTGTGGCTTTCTGGGCCAACATTAACTGTAGCCATGTGTCTGCTGCGTTTATCCCCAACCCAAATGTGGCTGCAGAGCCAAATGCATTCTGAACTCTTCATCATAATGCCACCAGGCGCTGCCCCCAAGAGCTTTGTAGGAGTTCTAAATGGTATTGAGGTAAATGAACATTTTAAAGCAACGCTCATGGTGCTTTTGACCCATGATGTAGTCCATTACAAAAAGGCCTGCAACCAGTTATTCATGGTTTTTGCAACATTGGGTCTACACTCAGTCTATCCAGAGCTTGGCATTCTTTGTTGGTCAGTGGAAACCAGAGACCAAATATTGGCCTACTCATTAGAGCAAATCTTGTTGACCATATCCTCATCTAAATGGGATCCCAGAGAGTTGATGCAGCAGAAGAATGCATCTTTGTGTATACTGGCATGAACAGAAGGTTGAAACTTCTGTTTTGAACTTGAGAATTCTGACCTAATAGAAGAGAGTTTAATAAAAAAAAATGTGGTTTATTAGTAGCCATACTGAGCAGCTGACTCACAATTGATTTAAGAGCTGCTATTACCCTTGAACCATCCCCCAAGAACCTGAATACTACTACTGACTGCTACCTTGTTGAATGAGAGGAACAGGAGTAACTGGGATCGGCTGTGAAGGACTGACCATGCTGTGAGAACAAGTATGGACTGGATAAATTTTGGGTGACCTGTGATGATGTGAACGGTGACCTAGCTGTGTGGCATGGTGCATTGGCCTGCTGGAAAAAACAGTCATCAGAGTTGGGGAACATTGCCCAAGCAGATGGAATCATCTGTTTTTCCAGGTTAACCTTGTATACGGCTTGATTCATACTTCCTTCGCAAAGATTAACCTGCCCAATTCCAGCCTTGCTGAAGCATCCCCAGATCATGACCGATCCTCCACCAAATTTCACAGTCGGTGCAAGACACTGTGGCTTGTACGCCTCTCCAGGTCTCCGTCTAACCATTAGATGACTAGGTGTTGGGCAAAGCTGAAAATTAGACTCATCAGAGGAGATTACCTTACTCCAGTCCTCTATGATCAAATCTTTATGGTCTTTGGCAAACTTCAGCCTGGCTCTCCTTTGCTTCTCATTGATGAAAGGCCATAGCTGGTATCACGACCATAACGACCCGACCTATAAAACTGTCCCAATAGTTAACCCCTTTAGTGAACACCATAAAAAAACAAGGCAAAAAACAATGCTTTATCATCATACCACCGAACAAAAAGTGGACTAACATGCGACCAAAAAGACGGATATAAATAATCATGGTACCGCTGAAAAACGTCATCTTGTCCTGCAAAAAACGAGCCACGATACAGCTTCATCAGTAAAAAAATAAAAAAGTTATAGCTGTCAGAATAAAGTGATGCAAAAACAATTTTTTTCTAAAAAAATAGTTTTTATTACATAAAAGCGCCAAAACATAAAAGAGATATAAATGAGGTATCACTGTAATTGTACTGACCCGAAGAATAAAACTGCTTTATCAATTATACCATACGCGGAACGGTGTAAACGCCCCCAAAGAAATTCATGAACTGCTGGTTCTTGCTCATTCTGTCTCCCAAAAATCGAAATAGAAAGCGATCAAAAAATGTGATGTGCCCGAAAATAGTACCAATAAAAACGTCAATTTGTCCCGCAAAAAACAAGACTTCACATGACTTTGTGGGCCAAAATATGGAAAAATTATTGCTCTCAAAATGTGGTTATGCAAAAACTATTTTTTGCAATAAAAAGTGTCTTTTAGTGTGTGACAGCTGCCAAACATAAAATCCCGCTATAAAAACCTGCTATAAATAGTAAATCAAACCCCCCTTTATCACCCCTTTCGTTAGGGAAAAATAATAAAATAAAAAAGAAGTATTTATTTCCATTTTCTCATTAGGGTTAGGGCTAAAGTTAGGGTTGAGGCTAAAGTTAGGGTTAGGGCTAAAGTTAGGGTTAGGGCTAAAGTTGGGGTTAGGATTAAGGTTACGGTTGGGATTAGGGTTAGGATTAGGGATTAGGGTTAGGGGTGTGTTGGTGTTAGGGTTAGGTTTGTGGTTAGCGTTAGGTTTGGGATTAGGGTCGGAGTTAGAATTGGCGGGTTTCCACTGTTTAGGCACATCAGGGGCTCTCCAAACGTGACATGGCGTCTGATCTCAATTCCAGCCAATTCTGAGTTGAAAAAGTGAAATGGTGCTCCATTCCTTCCGAGCTCTGCCATGTGCAAAAACAGTGGTTTACCCCAACATATGGGGTATCAGCATACTCAGGACAAATTGCACAACATCTTTTGCAGTCCAATTATTCCTGTTACCCTTGGGAAAATAAAAAATTGGGGGCGAAAAGATCATTTTTGTGGAAAAAATATGATTTTTTATTTTTAGGGCTCTATGTTATAAACTTCTGTGAAGCACTTGGGGTTTATAGTGCTCACCACACATCTAGATAAGTTCCATAGGGGGTCTACTTTCAAAAATGGTGTCACTTGTGGGGGGTTTACACTGTTTAAGCACATCAGGGTCTCTCCAAACGCGACATGGCGTCCGATCTAAATTCTAGCCAATTTTGCATTGAAAATCAAACGGCGCTCTTTCCTTTCCGAACTCTGCCATGCGCCCAAATAGTGGTTCCCCCCACATGTGAGGTATCAGCGTACTCAGGACAAATTGTACAACAACTTTTGGGGTCCAATTTCTCCTGGTACCCTAGGAAAAATAAAACAAATTGGATCTGAAGTAATTTTTTTGTGAAAAAAAAAGTTAAATGTTCATTTTTTTAACCCCTTCCCGACCCATGACGCCACGTAGGCGTCATGAAAATCAGTGCCAATCCGACCCATGACGCCTATGTGGCGTCATGAAAGGATCGCGTCCCTGCGGGTCGGGTGACCGGGGTCACTGAAAGGTCACCCGACCCGCCGGCACAGGACCCTTTGTGCTTCACCACAGGGGGGTTGGCTTAACCCCCCCGTGGCCACGATCGCTCTGATTGGCTGTTAAAAGTGAAACAGCCAATCAGAGCTATCTGTAATATTTCACCAATATAATTGGTGAAATATTACAATCCAGCCATGGCCGATGCTGCAATAGCATCTGCCATGGCTGGACACCGAGCCCTGACTCCCCCACACGGATTCACGGCGGCGATCGGCCGCCGCCACCGAAAGATGGCAGCGGTCGGTCACCGCCGTCACTAAAAGCTCCCCTCGTCCTGGCCTCCGCTGCCCCCACCTTCCGATCCCCCCCTCACTTCCGACCCCATACTCACCTCTCCCGGTCCACCGATGTCCCTGGATCCTTCCCGGCGGCTGCCCGGGATTCTTCATGGGCGCCGCCATCTTGGAAAATGGCGGGCGCATGCGCAGTGCGCCCGCTGGCCGGCGCATGCGCAGTGCGCCCTGCCTAGTCAAAAAATTTATTTTGATCACTGTGATAAACTGTCACAGTGATCAAAATAAAAGAAAGTAAGTGAACCCCCCCTGTCATAGGTAGGGAAAAATAATAAAGAATTTTTTTTTTCTCCTATTAGGCCCTGTGCACACGTTGCGGATTTTGCTGCTGATTCGCAGCGGATTTCGCTGCTGATCCGCAGCGGATTTCGCTGCTGATCCGCAGCTGATTTCGCTGCTGATCCGCAGCTGATTTCGCTGCTGATCCTCAGCTGATTTCGCTGCTGATCTGCTGCTGATTTAGCTGCGGATCAGCAGCGAAATCAGCAGCGAAATCAGCTGCGGATCAGCAGCGAAATCAGCAGCGAAATCAGCTGCGGATCAGCAGCGAAATCAGCTGCGGATCAGCAGCGGATTTCGCTGCTGATCCGCAGCTGATTTCGCTGCTGATCCGCAGCTGATTTTGCTGCTGATCCGCAGCGGATTTCGCTGCTAATCCGCAGCTGATTTCGCTGCTGATCCGCAGCTGATTTCGCTGCTGATCCGCAGCGGATTTCGCTGCTAATCCGCAGCGGATTTTGCTGCGGATCAGCAGCGGATTTTGCTACGGATCCGCAGCGGATTTGGCGCTGCGGATCCACAGCAGATCCAGAAACCATGTACAGTACAATGCAAATAAATGGTAAAAAAAAACGCTGTGCACATGCTGCAGATTTTTCAGCGCGGATTTGCTGCGGTTTTAAATCCGCAGCATGTCAATTCTTTGTGCGGATTCCGCAGCGATTTTACACCTATTCCATTATAGGCATAAAACCGCAGAGAAAAACCGCAGCAAATCCGCGCTAAATACGCAGGTAAAAGGCAGGTCGTTTTACCTGCGGATTTTAGAAAAATCCGCAAGTGAATCCGCAACGTGTGCACGGGGCCTTAGGGTCAGGCTGGGTTCATATTGCATTATGGCAGTCCGTTAGATGGACTGCGTTTCACCGCGGTATAACGCGGTGTAACGCAGTCCGTTAACGCTGCCACTCACCCCATTTGTGTGCGCATCGCAACGCATGCCATGAAGCGGCATGCGTTCGCGACGTGTCGTCATTCAGTGACGGAGCCTTGGACGCAGGCTGCAGCGTCTGGGCTCCATCACCGCTAGCACAGATGAATCATCGCTGATTCCTCTGCACTAGCGGGTATAGCATAACGCGATCGCGTTATGCTATACCGTTACCAGCCCGTCAACGCTACGTGTTGAACGGGCTGGTAAAACGCAATATGAACCCAGCCTTAGGGTTAGAACTAGGGTTAGGGTTAGAACTAGGGTAAGGGTTAGAACTAGGGTAAGGGTTAGAACTAGGGTTAGGGTTGGAATTAGGGTTAGGGTTGGAATTAGGGTTAAGGTTGGGATTAGGGTTAGGGTTGGGATAAGCGTTAGGGGTGTTTTGGGGTTAGGGTTGGGATTAGGGTTAGGCTTGTGGTTAGGTTTATGGTTAGAGTTGGGATTAGGGTTAGGGGTGTGTTGGGGTTAGGGTTATGGTTAGGGTTTGTATTAGGGTTAGAGGTGTGTAGGGGTTAGGGTTGGGGTTAGGGGTGTGTTGGGGTTAGGGTTGGAGTTAGAATTGAGGGGTTTCCACTATTTAGGTACATCAGGGGATCTCCATACGCGACATGGCGCCACCATTGATTCCTGCAAATTTTGCGTTCAAAAAGTCAAACAGTGCTCCCTTTATTCCAAGCCCCGACGTGTGCCCAAACAGTGGTTTACCCCCACATATGGGGTATCAGCGTACTCTGGAAAAATTGCACAACAACTTTGGGGGTCTAATTTCTCCTGTTACTGTTGGGAAAAAAAATTGGGGACTAAAAAATTTATTTTTGTGGAAAAAAATGATTTTTTTATTTTCACGGCTCTGCGTTATAAACTTCTGTGAAGAACTTGGGGTTCAAAGTGCTCACCACACATCTAGATAAGTTCCTTGCGGGGTCTAGTTTCCAAAATGGGGTCACTTGTGGGGAGTTTATACTGTTTAGGCACATCAGGGACTCTGCAAACGTAACATGACGCCCGCAGACCATTCCATCAAGTCGGCAATTCAAAACGTCACTACTTCCCTTCCGAGCCCCGAAGTGTGCCCATACAGTAGTTTTCTCCCACATATGGGATATCAGCATACTCAGGACAAATTGGACAACAACTTTTGAGGTCTAATTTCTCCTGTTACCCTTGGGAAAATAAAAAAATTGGGGACTAAAAGATCATGTTTGTGGAAAAAATATGATTTTTTTATTTTCATGGCCCGGCGTTATAAACTTCTGTGTAGCCCTTGGGGGTTCAAAGTGCTCACTACACATCTAGATAAGCTCCTTGGGGGGTCTAGTTTCCAAAATGGGGTCACTTGTGGGGGGTTTCTACTGTTTAGGCACATCAGGGGCTCTGCAAAGGCAACATGACGCCCACAGAACATTCCATCAAGTCTGCATTCCAAAATGGCGCTCCTTCCCTTCTGTGCTCTCCATGCGCCAAAACAGTGGTTCCCCCCCACATATGGGGTACCAGTGTACTCAGGACAAACTGTACAACAACTTTTGTGGTCCAATTTCTCCTGTTACCCTTGTGAAAATAAAAAATTGCGGGTTAAAAAAATCAGTTTTTGAGGAAAAAAAAAGATTTTTTATTTTCACGGCTCTGCATTACAAACTTCTGTGAAGCACGTGGGGGTTCAAGGTGCTCACCACACATCTAGTTAAGTTCCTTGAGGGGTCTAGTTTACAAAATGTGGTCACTTGTGGGGGGTTTCTACTATTTAGGCACATCAGGGGCTCTGCCCGCCCGCAGACCATTCCATCAAGTCGGCATTTCAAAGCGTCACTACATCCCTTCCAAGCCCTGACGTGTGCCCAAACAGTGGTTCTCCCCCACATGTGAGGTACTAGCGTACTAAGGACAAATTAGACAACAACTTTTGGGGTCCAATTTCTCCTGTAACCATTGTGAAAATAAAAAATATGGGGCTAAATAATAATTTTTTGAGAAAAAAAATGATTTTTTATTTTCACGGCTCTGCGTTATAAAGTTTTGTGAAGCACCTGGGGGTTCAAAGTGCTCACTGTGCATCTGCATAAGTTTCTTAGGGGGTCTAGTTTCCAAAATGGGGTCATTTGTGGGGGAGCTCCAAAGTTTAGGCATACAGGGGCTCTCCAAACATGACATGGCGTCCGCTAACGACTGGAGCTAATTTTCCATTCAAAAAGTCAAATGGCGCTCCTTCCCTTCTGAGCCCTGCCGTGCGCCCAAACAGTGGTTTATGACCACATATGAGGTATCTGTGTACTCAGGAGAAATTGCCCAACAAATTTTAGGATCCAATTTATACTGTTGCCCATGTGAAAATGAAAAAACTGAGGCTAAAAGAAAATTTTTGTGAAAAAAAAAGTACTTTCTTTTTTTTACGGATCAATTTGTGAAGCACCTGGGGGTTTAAAGTGCTCACTCTGCATCTAGATAAGTTGCTTGGGGGGTCTAGTTTCCAAAATGGGATCACTTGTGGGGGAGCTCCAATGTTTAGGCACACAGGGACTCTCCAAATGCGACATGGCAACCGCTAAATATTCCAGCATATTTTCCATTCAAAAAGTCAAATGGCGCTCCTTCCCTTCTGAGCCCTGCCGTGCGCCCAAACAGTGGTTTATGACCACATATGAGGTATCGGTGTACTCAGGAGAAATTGCCCAACAAATTTTAGGATCCATTTTATCCTGTTGCCCATGTGAAAATGAAAAAACTGAGGCTAAAAGAAAATTTTTGTGAAAAAAAAAGTACTTTCTTTTTTTTACGGATCAATTTGTGAAGCACCTGGGGGTTCAAAGTGCTCACTCTGCATCTAGATAAGTTCCTTACGGCGTCTAGTTTCCAAAATGGGGTCACTTGTGAGGGAGCTCCAATGTTTAGGCACACAGGAACTCTCCAAATGCGACATGGCAACCGCTAAATATTCCAGCATATTTTCCATTCAAAAAGTCAAATGGCGCTCCTTCCCTTCTGAGCCCTGCCGTGCGGCCAAACAGTGGTTTATGACCACATATGAGGTATCTGTATACTCAGGAGAAATTGCCCAACAAATTTTAGGGTCCATTTTATCCTGATGCCCATGCAAAAATGAAAAAATTTATGCTAAAAGAAAAATTTTGTTGGAAAAATTAAAATGTCCATTTTTTCCTTCCACGTTGCTTTAGTTCCTGTGAAGCACCTGAAGGGTTAATAATCTTCTTGAATGTAGTTTTGAGTAGCTTGAGGGGTGCAGTTTTTATAATGGTGTCACTTTTGGGTATTTTCTGCCATATAGACCCCTCAAAGTGACTTCAAATGTGAGGTGGTCCCTAAAAAAAATGGTTTTGTAAATTTTGCTGTAAAAATGAGAAATCGCTGGTCAACTTTTAACCCTTATAACTTCCTAACAAAAAAAAATGTTGTTCCCAAAATTGTGCTGATGTAAAGTAGACATGTGGGAAATGTTATTTATTAACTATTTTGTGTCACATAACTCTCTGGTTTAACAGAATAAAAATTCAAAATTTTAAAATTGCGAAATTTTCAAAATTTTGGCCAAAGTTCCATTTTTTTCACAAATAAACGCAAAAATTATCGACCTAAATTTACCACTAACATGAAGCCCAATATGTCACGAAAAAACAATCTCAGAATCGCTAGGATCCGTTGAAGCGTTCCTGAGTTATTACGTCATAAAGGGACACTGGTCAGAATTGCAAAAAATGGCCAGGTCATTTAGGTCAAAATAGGCTGGGTCATGAAGGGGTTAAACATTCAAAAAATTCCTGTGAAGTACCTTATGGGTAAATAAACTTCTTGAATGTGGATTTGATCACCTTAAGGGGTGCAGGTTTTAGAATGGTGTCATTTTTGGGTATTTTCTATCATATAGACCCCTCAACGTGACTTCAAATGTGATGTGGTCCCTAAAAAAAATTGTGTTGTAAAAATGAGAAATCGCTGGTGAACTTTTATAACTTCCTAAGAAAAAAAAATGTGATTCCAAATTTGTGCTGATGTAAAGTAGAAATGTTGGAAATGTTTTTATTAACTATTTTGTGCAATATACCTCTTTAATTTAAAGGCATTAAAATTAAAAGTTTGAAAATTGCTAAATTTTTGCCAATTTCCACTTTTTTCACAAGTAAATGCAAGTTATAGCAAAGAAATTTTACCTCTAATGTGAAGTAGAATAGGTCATGAAAAACATTCTCAGAATCGCCAAGATCCGTTGAAGCGTTCCACAGTTATAACCTCATAAAGGGACAGTGGTCAGAATTGTAAAAATTGGCCTGGTCATTAACGTGCAAACCACCCTCGGGGGTAAAGGGGTTAATGTACACTCTGCACCCCACCTTGACTGATAAAAGCCAGAAATGTAGAATTTTTTGCAAATTTAGTAAAAAAGGAAAACTGAAATATCACATGGTCATAAGTATTCAGACCCTTTGCTCAGACACTCATATTTAAGTCACATACTGTCCATTTCCTTGTGATACTCTTGAAATAATTCTACTCCTTCATTGGAGTCCAGCTGTGTTTAATTAAACTGATAGGACTTGATTTGTAAAGGCCCACACCTGTCTATATAAGACCTCACAGCTCACAGTGCATGTCAGACCAAATAAGAATCATGAGGTCAAAGTAACTGGCCAAGGAGCTCAGAGACAATTGTGGCAAGGCACACATCTGGCCAAGGTTACAAAAGAATTTCTGCAGTACTCAAGGTTCCTAAGAGCACAGTGGCTTCTATAATCCTTTTATGGAAGAAGTTTGGGACCACCAGAAGTCTTCCTAGACCTGGCCATCCAGCCAAACTGAGCAATCGTGGGAGTTTAGCCTTAGTGAGAGAAGTAAAGAAGAACCTCAAGATCACTGTAGCTGAGCTCCACATATGCATTAGGGAGATGGGAGAAAGTTCCACAAAGTCAACTATCACTGCAGCCCTCCACCAGTCGGGCCTTTATGGCAGAGTGGCCCGAAGGAAGCCTCTCCTAAGTGTCAAACATATGAAAGCCTGCATAGAGTTTGCTAAAAAACACATGAAGGACTCCCAGACTATGAGAAATAAGATTCTCTGGTATGATGAGACGAAGATAGAACTTTTTGGTGATAATTCTAAGTGGTATGTGTGGAGAAAACCAGGCACTGCTCATCACCTGTCCAATCCAATCCCAACAGTGAAACATGGTGGTGGCAGCATCATGCTATGGGGGTGTTTTTCAGCTGCAGGGACAGGACGACTGGTTGCAATTGAAGGAAACATGAATGTGGCCAAGTACAGAGATATCTTTGATGAAACCTCTTCCAGAGTGCTCTAGACCTCAGACTTGGCCAAAGTTTCACCTTCCAACAAGACAATGACCCTAAGCACACAGCTAAAATAACAAAGGAGTGGCTTCAGAACAACTCTGTGACCATTCTTGACTGGCCCAGCCAAAGTTCTGACCTAAACCAAATTGAGCATCTCTGGAAAGACCTGAAAATGGCTGTTCACCAACGTTCACCATCCAACCTGATGGAACTGGAGAGGATCTGCAAAGAAGGATGGCAGAGGATCCCCAAATCCAGGTGTTATAAACTTGTTGCATCATTCCCAAGAAGACTCATGACTGTACTAGCTCAAACGTGTGCTTCTACTTAATACTGAGCAAAGGTTCTGAATACTTATGACCATATGATATTTCGGTATTTCCTTTTAATAAATTTGCGAAAATTTCTACATTTCTGTTTTTTTCAGTCAAGATGGGGTGCAAAGTGCACATTAATGAGAAAAAAAATTGAACTTTTTTGCATTTAAAAAATGGCTGCAATGAAACAAAGAGCGAAAAATTTAAAGGGGTCTGAATACTTTCCAAATGCACTGTAGGTGGAGACAACTAGCATAAGTATCCATCAAATGCGGCATATACCAAGGTGATGCACTGTCCCCATTGCTGTTCTGCATAGGTTTGAACCCCCTCAGTCAGATAATTACAGAGTCTGGATATGGATACAAGTTCAAGAGTGGAAGCACAATCACTCCTCTATATGGACGACATCAAGCTGTATGCGAAAAACGAACGAGACATCGATTCACTGATCCACCTGACAAGGATCTAAAGCAAAGACATCGGAATGTCCTTCAGACTGGAGAAGTGCGGCCGGTTGGTAATAAAGAGAGACAAGGTAGTCAAGACCGATGGAGTGCAATTACCAGCAGGGCACGTAGCAGATGTACAGACATGCTACAAGTACCTCGGCATCCCACAAGGATACGGTAACCATGATGAGGAGGCAAGGAAAGCAGCAATATCCAAATATCATCAAAGGGTAAGACAGGTCCTAAAGAGCCAGCTCAATGGGAAGAATAAGATTCGTGCCATCAATACATATGCCCTGCCAGTTATCAGATACCCTGCTGGCATAGTGTGCTGGCCAAAAGAAGAGATGGAAGCTGCAGATGTGAAGACACGAAAACTCCTCACAATGCATGGAGGTCTCCACCCTAAGTCAAGCACCCAAAGATTGTATACCAACAGAAAGGAGGGTGGCAAGGCTTGATAAGTATCCAAGCCACCATCACGGACGAAACAAGGAGTATCCAGGAATACATCACAAAAATGGCACCAAAAGATGAGATGCTGAGGGATACTAAGGCAGCAACAACAACAGACCTGGAAGGAAGAACAGGAACATGAAGTAGATCCATAGAACCAGATCCATAGAAGCAGAGATATACCACACAAGACAAGACCCAAGGTGCAGACTATGCAAAGAAACCTCAGAAACTGTCCAACACATAGTGTCAGGATGCAAAATGCAAGCAGGAACAGCATATACTGAACGCCACAACCAAGTAGTGGGAATTGTATACCGGAACATTTGCACAGCATATGGGCTAAGTCCTCCTAAGTCCAGATGGGAGACCCCAGAAAAAGTGGTGGAGAATGAAAGGGCTAAAATCCTGTGGGACTTCAAGATCCAGACGGATAATCAGGTGTTGGCTAACCAACCAGACATTGTCATAGTAGACAAGGATCAGAAGACAGCAATGATAATAGATGTGGCAGTGCCAAGTGACAGCAACATCAGAAAGAAGGAATATGAGAAGCTGGAGAAATACCAGGCCCTCAAAGGAGAACTGGAGAAGATGTGGAAGGTGAAGGCAACAGTGATTCCAGTGGTGATACGAGCACTTGGAGCAGTGACCCCTAAGTTAGAAGATTGGCTACAACAGATCCCAGGAGCAACATCTGAGCTCTCTGTCCAGAAAAGCGCAATGCTGGGAACAGCTAAGATCCTGCGCAAAACCCTCAAACTCCCAGGCCTCTGGTAGAGGACCCGAGAATGAGAAAGGATAACAAAGACCACCCCCAGTGGGGGTGAGAAGGAAGTTTTTTTATTCATATACACACATATGTATACAGTACAGACCAAAAGTTTGGACACAACTTCTCATTTAAAGATTATCGCCAGCAAAGCACCCCCACACCATCACACCTCCTCCTCCATGCTTCACGGTGGGAACCAGACATGTCCATCCATTCACCTTTTCTGCGTCGCACAAAGACACGGTGGTTGGAACCAAAGATCTCAAATTTGGACTCATCAGACCAAAGCATAGATTTCCACTGGTCTAATTTCCATTCCTTGTGTTCTTTAGCCCAAACAAGTCTCTTCTGCTTTTTGCCTGTCCTTAGCAGTGGTTTCCTAGCAGCTATTTTACCATGAAGGCCTGCTGCACAAAGTCTCCTCTTAACAGTTGTTGGAGAGATGTGTCTGCTGCTAGAAATCTGTGAGGCATTGACCTGGTCTCTAATCTGAGCTGCTGTAAACTTGCGATTTCTGAGGCTGGTGACTCGGATAAACTTATCCTCAGACGCAGAGGTGACTCTTGGTCTTCCTTTCCTGGGGCAGTCCTCATGTGAGCCAGTTTCTTTGTAGCTCTTGATGGTTTTTGCTACTGCACTTGGGGACACTTTCAAAGTTTTCCCAATTTTTCGGACTGACTGACCTTCATTTCTTAAAGTAATGATGGCCACTCGTTTTTCTTTCCTTAGCTGCTTTTTTCTTGCCATAATACAAATTCTAACAGTCTATTCAGTAGGACTATCAGCTATGTATCCACCAGACTTCTGCACAACACAACTGATGGTCCCAACTCCATTTATAAGGCCAGAAATCCCACTTATTAAACCTGACAGGGCACACCTGTGAAGTGAAAAACTATTTCCGGTCACTACCTCTTGAAGCTCATCAAGAGAATGCCAAGAGTGTGCAAAGCAGTCATTAAAGCAAAAGGTGGCTACTTTGAAGAACCTAGAATATAAGACATAATTTCAGTTGTTACACACTTTTTTGTTAAGTATATAATTCCACATGTGTTAATTCATAGTTTTGATGCCTTCAGTGTGAATTTACAATTTTCATGGTCATGAAAATACAGAAAAATGTTCTGTGAAATCTACCTCTCCAGTAACAAAGCAACACCAATTATGAATTAATTTCTCCTGCTGTTGTGCAAATGGAACAGACAACAGGTACAAATGATTGGCAATTAGCAAGACACCACCTATAAAGGAGTGGTTCTGCAAGTGGGGACCACAGACCATTTCTCTATTCTCAACTTTTTTGGCTGTTTTGGTCACTTTTGCATTTTATCATTTTATCATTGCTCTCACCCCTAGAGGTACTGTACAGTAGTATGAGGTGGTGTCTACAACCAACAGAAGTTGCTCAGGTAGTGCAGCTCATCCAGAATGGCACATCAATGCGAGCTGTGGCAATAAGGGTAGCTGTGTCTGTCAGCACAGTGTCCAGAGCATGGAGCTGATACTAGGAGAGAGGCCAGTATACCAGGAGACGTGGAAGGGGCTGTAGGAGGGCAACAGCCCAGCACCAGGACTGCTACCTCCTCCTTTGTGCAAGGAGGAACAGGAGGAATAGTGCCAGAGCTCTGCAAAAGGACCTCCACCAGGCCACTAACATCCATGTGTCTGCTCATACTGTCAGAAACAGACTCCATGATGGTGGTATGAGTGCCTAACGTCCACAAGTGGGTGTTGTGCTTACAGCCCAACACCATGCAGGGCAATTGGCATTTGTCAGAGAACACCAAGATTGGCAGATTTGACATTGGCACCCTGTTCTCTTCACGGATGAGAGCAGGTTCACACAGAGCACATGTGACAGACATGACAGAGTCTGGAGATGCTGTGGACAACGTTCTGCTGCTTGCAACATCCTCCAGCATGACGGGTTTGCAAGTGGGTCAGTAATGGTATGGGGAAGCATTTCTTTGAAAGGCCGCACAGCCCTCCATGTGCTAGCCAGAAGTATCCTAACTGCCATTAGGTACCGGGATGAGATTCTCAAAACTGTAGTGAGACCATATGCAGGTGGAGTGGGACTTCGGTTCCTTCTGATGCATGACAATGCTAGGCCTTATGTGGCTGAAGTGTGTCAGCAGTTCCTGAATGATGAAAGCAATGATGCTATGGACTGGCTTGCCTGTTCCCCAGACCTGAATCCAATCGAGCACATCTGGGACATCATGTCTTGTTCCATCCACCAATGCAAAATTGCACCACAGACTGTCCAGGAGTTGACTGATGCTTTAATCCAGGTCTGGGAAGAGATCCCTCAGAAGAACATCCGCCGCCTCATCAGGAGAATTGCCCAGGCGTTATAGGGAGGTCATACACATCTGTGGCGGCCACATACACTGCTCAGCATCATTTCCTTGTCTAGAGGCATTTCCACTGAAGTTGGATCAGCCTGTAATTTGATTTTCCACTTTGATTTTGAGTATCATTTCAAATCCAGACCTCCATGGGATATTCATTTTGATTAACATTGATCATTTTTATGTTGTATTGTTCCCACCACATTCCAGCATGTAATGAGTAAAGATTTGCAACTGGAATATTTAATTAAGTGATACCTAGGATGTGGGATTTTAGTGTTCCCTTTATTTTTTTGAGCAGTATATATATATATATATATATATATACATACACACACACACTGTATATAGGCAAGTCCATATAATATATTAAATCATCCAGGGAGGCCTAGGATGATTAAATCATCCAGGTGTATACAGTAGAAACTCTGAGAGCAGGAAACAGGAGATCCACAGAGGTTTGCAGGAGCAGGTAGAAAACCAGGAAGCCACCAGGACCAGGAACAGGACACAGGCAGAGCAGAATACTCTAGCACTGCCTAGAAGCTGGGGTGGAGTTATAAGGCAGGAAGACAAAGAGCACATGAGACGAAAGACACTATCTTGACAGAGGGCAGGAATGCCCAAAAAGTGATCAAAAAATATTCAGAGTCCTGACAAGGAGAGGTGTGGTGGAATGGATGCATCTTTATTAACTGCTTGGGATGCTTAATATGATGGCTGTGCTGGGTGGGTACAATATTGCACACATGTTGTAGCAGGGGGCTGTGAGTGACTAGCAGCTTCCTCAACAGTGGAGGGACTGCAGCTAGCCTGACCACACATTGATAATGATGCAGGCTGAGGTGGCAGGAAAGTGGGAAACATGGCACAAGACGACGGTGCTGCATTACCCCTGGGACAGGGAAGGCATGCAGCAGCCGCAAAAATTAACTGACGGTGTGTGGGTGTGGCCGTTACAGGGGTGTGCTCTCCTTGTGATGACTCATTACTGGGACTCAAGCAATTCGGTGGGCAGATTCACCATGCGGGATGACAGCCGTCAGGGGGTAATGCTCGAGCCTCAGGAGGGATCACGTCCAGCTCACCAAGTATGCAGATGAGCCACAAGTAACTTTCCTCCTGATTCTGAGCAGTGTAGCTGCAGCTAAATCATGAGTCATTATGATTCTGGTTCTCTCACAAGCAGACAAAAGCCTCCGGGCCCCACAGAGTGAGGAGAGACTATCATGATCCTGTCAGCGCCAGGGAACTGCCAGGGCTGAGCAGGGTGACTCACCCACACTGCGGAAGGGCCCGAGGTGGATGCTGTAGGGGAAGCTCAAGCAGACGGGACCTGAGCAGCGTGGTGAGAGGAGACGCTGAAGGTAGCAGAAAGCAAAAGAACCTGCGATCATGTGACCACAGGGGGCGAGGCTTAGCGTCCTGCTGATGGAGATGAGTGCAGAATGCTACTGGAACCCTGGAGAAGTGAAGAGGGAAACTCAGGTCAGACAAACGGGGGTCATACACGGACGGCGCGGTACAGGAGGGACGAGCAGAGAATAGTCAGAACATAAGCCAGGAGTCATACACGGAGATAGCAGCGCAGTACAAGAGGGATAAGCAGAGAATTGTCAGGACGAAGGCCAGGAGTCATACACGGAGATAGCAACGTAGTACAGGAGGGGCAGGCAGAACTCGTAACGGGAACAGAACCAAGTCAAAACCAAGCAAGCATAAAGTAGCACAAGCACAAAGCACAGGGCCACACACACTCGGCCAAGGGTCAAAGTATAACCGACAGGGAATGGCTCCACAATGAGGCTATAAGAAGCCTCCCAGAATCCCAGAGTGAGGCCGTCCAGATTAACCTCTGAACTACCTAATCCCACAAACAAAGCAGCTCATGACAGAGACCTAAAGAGGCGGGGCTCAACTTTATATAGGAATATACACTGCTCAAAAAAATAAAGGGAACACTTAAACAACACAATGTGACTCCAAGTCAATCACACGTCTGTGAAATTAACCTGTTCAGTTATGAAGCAACATGGATTGTTAATCAATTTCTCCTGCTGTTATGCAAATGGAAAGAACAGGTAGAAATGATAGGCAATTAGCAAGATAACCCCTATAAAGGGGTGGTTCTGCAGGGGATGACCACAGACTGTTCTCATCCTTTTTGGCTGTTGTTTTGGTCACTTTAGCATTTTGTTATTGCTCTCACTCCTACAGGCTACAGTAGCAACCAACAGAAGTTGCTCAGGTAGTGCAGCTCATCCAGGATGGCACATCAATGTGAGCTATGGCAAGAAGGGTAGCTGTGTCTGTCAGCAAGGTGTCCAGAGCATAGAACAGATACCAGGAGACAGGCCAGTACACCAGATGTGGAGGGGGCCTTAGGAGGACAACAACCCAGCAGTAAAACAGCTACCTCCTCCTTTGTGAAAGGAAGAACAGGAGAAGCAGTGCCACAGCCCTGCAAAATGACCTCCAGCAGGCTACTAAAATCCATGTGTCTGCTTAGACTGTTAGAAACAGACTCCATGAGGGTGGTATTAGGGCCCGATGTCCACAAGTGGGTGTTGTGCTTACAGCCAAACACCGTGCAGGGCAATTGGCATTTGCCAGAGAACACCAAGATTGGCAGGTTCGACATTGGCACTCAGTGCTCTTCACAGATGAGAGCAAGTTCACACTGAGCACGTGACAGACGTGACAGTCTGGAGACACCGTGGAGAACGTTCTGCTGCTTGCAACATTCTCCTGCATGTTCGGTTTGGCAGTGGGTCATTAATGGTGTGGGAAGGCATTTCTTTGGAGGGCTGCACATCCCTCCATGTGCTAGCCAGAGGTACCCTGACTGCCATTAGGTACTGGGATGAGATTTTCAGACCCATTGTGAGACCATGTGCAGGTGCACTGGGCCCTGAGTTCCTTTTGATGCATGACAATGCTAGGCATCATGTGTCTTAAGTGTGTCAGCAGTTCCTACATGATGAGGGCATTGATGCTATGGACTGGTCTGCCCATTCCCCAGACCTGAATCCAATCGAGCACATCTGGGACATCATGTTTCAATCCATCCAGCAACGCCACGTTGCACCACAGACTGTCCAGGAGTTGACTGATGCTTTAATCCAGGTCTGGGATGAGATCCCTCAGGAAAACATCTGCAGCCTCCTCAGGACCATGTGCAGGTGTTGTAGGGAGTTCATACAAGAAGCACGTGAAGGCCACAGACACTACTGCGCATCATTTCCTAGTCTTGAGGAATTTCCACTGAAGTTGTATTAGCCTGTAATTTGATTTTTCACTTTTGTTTTGAGTATCATTCCAAATCCAGACCTCCATGGGATATTAATTTTGATTTACATTGATCATTTTTATTTTTTATTGCTCTCAACGCATTCCACTATATAATGAATAAAGATTTGCAACTGGAATATTTCATTTAGTGATATCTCGGATGTGGTATTTTGGTGTTCCCTTTATTTTTTTGAGTAGTGTAGGATGAGAGGAGAGCAGGAACTATTGGCTGGTGGGAAGGAAAGGAGGAGAGAAACATGGGAACAAGAATGTTAACCCCTTAAATTGGGGAACATAAGTCAGGGGCATTCAACTGATGATTGGAATGCCCTACAATATGTGCATGTAGCTCTTTCAAAGACAAGTCCAGTTAAACCTTTACATGGCCAGTTTATTCCTCCATTACTGAAAAATCAGAAAATATGAAAAAGAGGCTGAATAGTTATGGTAGATCTGAAGCCACTGTCACTCCAGCTCCATCCCTTGCTCAGCGCTGCTTATTCCTGCTTGACCGACAACTCCTTTGCCTGAAGAGGATGTTAGTCAAGCAGGTAAAAGTGGTGCTCGGAGGGGAATATAAAGCTGGAGTGACAGAGGCTTCAGATCTACCATAGCTCTTCAGTCTAATTTGCATATAAATTCAAATGCTGATTTCTCAGTAATAAAGGAATGGACAGGCTGTGTAAAGGTATTGCTGGACTTGCCTTTGAAAGAGCTTCATGTGCATGTAAATAAAACCCAAGATAAAAACATACAAAGCAACTACACTACAGTAAATAAATAAACAGCAATAGTGCATGAAAATAATATAGGGTGCTTGGTTAACATCATTTTGATTAAAAAAATTAAAAAGCCATCCCACCATCACGGTGACCCTATTCAGGACAGTCCTAACCTCT
This sequence comes from Oophaga sylvatica, assembly GCA_033576555.1. Lineage (NCBI taxonomy): Eukaryota > Metazoa > Chordata > Amphibia > Anura > Dendrobatidae > Oophaga > Oophaga sylvatica. The sequence goes on from JARQOD010000001.1 coordinate 411,430,578, forward strand.
AATATTAAAACCTTACCATTTATCAAGTGACGTACATGTGGAGAAGGACACCCAGGCATGGGGAACTATATGGATGTAATGTCCAACTCAAAGAAAAGGGAGGCCACACCTTTATTTGCACAAAATGCAAAAACACTGATACAAAAACACCTGAAGAGATTAACTGGAATATACATTGGTGTGCATGCAGGATGTAAGAGCATTTTTTTTTTCATGTGCATGTACACAGGTGGTCAAAATTGTTGGTACTCCTCGTTTAATGACAGAAAAACCCACAATGGTCACAGAAATAACTTGAATCTGACAAAAGTAATAAATCAAACAAATCTATTAAAATGAACAAATGAAAGTCAGACATTGCTTTTCAACCATGCTTCCACAGATTTAAAAAAAATAAAACTCATGAAATAGGCCTGGACAGAAATGATGATACCCTTAACTTAATATTTTGTTGCACAACCTTTTGAGGCAATCACTGCAATCAAACGATTCCTGTAGCTGTCAATGAGACTTCTGCACCTCTCGACAGGTATTTTGGCCCACTCCTCAAGAGCAATCTGCTCTAGTTGTCTCGTGTTTGAAGGTTGCCTTTTCCAGACGGCGTGTTTCAGCTCTTTCCAAAGATGCTCAATAGGATTTAGGACAGGGCTCAAAGAAGGCCACTTCACAATAGTCCAATGTTTTCCTCTTAGTCATTCTTGGGTGATTTTAGCTGTGTGTTTTGGGTCATTATCCTGTTGCAAGACCAATGATCTGCGAATGAGACCAAGCTTTCTGACAATGAGCAGCACATTTCTCTCTAGAATCCCTTGACAGACTTGAGATTTCATTGTACCCTGCACAGATTCTAGACACCCTGTGCCAGATGCAGCAATGCAGCCCCAGAACATAACAGAGCCTCCTCCATGTTTCACAGTAGGGACAGTGTTCTTTTCTTGATATGCTTCATTTTCCATCTGTGAACATAGAGCTGATGTGCCTTGCCAAAAATTTCCATTTTTGTCTCATCTGTCCATAGGACATTCTCCCAGAAGCTTTGTGGCTTGTCAACATGAAGTTTGGCAAATTCCAGTCTGGATTTTTTATGATTTTTTTCAACAATGGTGTCCTCCTTGGTCGTTGGCTCATACAGCGACGGATAGTGCGATCTGACAATGATGTTCCTTGAGGTTGAAGTTCACCTTTAATCTGTTTAGAAGTTTTTCTGGGCTCTTTTGTTACCATTTGTATTATCCGTCTCTTTGATTTGTCATCAATTTTCCTCCTGCTGCCACGTCCAGGGAGATTGGCTACAGTCCCATGGAGCTTAAATTTCTGAATAATATGTGCAACTGTAGTCACAGGAACATCAAGCTGCTTGGAGATGGTCTTATAACTTTTACCTTTAACGTGTTTGTCTATAATTTTCTTTCTAATCTCCTGAGACAACTCTTTTCTTCGCTTCCTCTGGTCCATGTTGAGTGTGATACACACCATGTCACCAAACAGCACAGTGAGTGTCTGTAGCCCTCTATACAGGCCCACTCACTGATTCCAAGATTGTATACACCTGTGATGCTAATTAGTGGACATACCTTGATTTAACATGTCCCTTTTATCACATTATTTTCAGGGGTACCATCATTTCTGTCCAGGCCTATTTCATGAGTTTTATTTTCTTTTTAATTCTGTGGAAGCATGGTTGAAAAGCAATGTCTGACTTTCATTTGTTAATTTTTATACATTTTTGATTTATTTTTACTTTTGTCAGATTCAAGTTCTCTGTAATTATTGTGAGTTTTCTGTCTTTAAATGAGGGGTACCAATAATTTTGACCAAATGTGTAAATAGTTGACAAATTCCCTTAAATGATTAAAGTAACTGCCTGGTGACAGTTTAAATTAATCCTTACTGGGGTAGAACTGCAATGGCAGTACCACAATACTGGTAGTAATGTCCATACACTAAGTGCTCTTTCACACGTTTTGATAATTCCGCTACCGGAAATACCAGTACTGGAGATATCAGTGTCCGTGTGCATGTGTGTGTCTAATACTTGTGGCAACCGTGGGCCGCATCAGTACCACATGTACAGGCACCTGGGAAGCTGCGGTACTGTTTACGCTATTCCCCGGCACCGGGTGCCAAAGATAGCTGCTCATTCTCCCCTGCTCGCGCTGTGATCAGCGTGAGCAAGGGAGAATGTTGAGAGTTGCATTCAACTGATAACAGTGAGAGAATTTATCAGCCACCGCCTGATCAATAAATAAATAAACCGGTGTGGGTTCCGCTATATTTTTGACAACCAGCCAGGCAAAAATGACAGTTGTGGGCTGCAACCCTCAGCTGTCAGTGTTAGCAAGGCTGGTTATCAAAAATATAGGGGTCACCATGCATTTTTTTTAAATGATTTAAATAAATAATTTTGACAATCAGCCTTGCTAAAGCAGACAGCTGGGGGCTGGTATTCTCAGGCTGGTAAAGGGCCATTGATATTGCGAGCGCAGCATCAGTGAGCAGCAGTGATGTCATCAAGGTATCAGCTGGTCACTAAGGCTGCATTCCCAGCCAGGCTGAACTGCAGTAACCTCAGCACTGTGAAAAAAAGTCAGTTAGTTCACCGCAGTTCAGCTCAGTGAGTTCACCGCAGATCAACGTGAGAAATTTCTCACTGAGATCTGCAGTGAACTGGTCTGAACTCACTAAGCTGAACTGCAGTGAACTCACTGACTTTCTCACAGTGCTGAGGTCACCACAGTTCAGCCCAGCTGGGAACACAGCCTCAGTGACCGGCGAATACCTTGATGACGTCACTGCTGCTTGGTGATGCTGCGCTCACAGCAGCTCATTTATCAGTGGTTCTCAGCCTGGATGGTCGCATAACATGGATTACAGCGTAGAACAGAATGACGGACAAGTGAGGGTTATTATTGTTTTATTAAAGCAGACAAGGGCTTCAATGGAATGGGCATTAGGTGAGTACAACTGTATTTATTATTTTTAAATAAAGAAAAGTGTGTTTTGTTTTTATTTCGAATAAAAGATTTTATACTTGCTGTGTGTTTATTTACAATATAACTATAGGATTAGTAATGGAGAGGCTTCTTATAGACACCTCTCCATTGCTAATCCATGGGCTTGATGTCACCGGACAATATAAAGGTAAAATCAACCCCACAGATATGAACCCCGCTTGCCACCACCACAGGGCAAGTGGGAAGAGCCTGGCAAAGCTACAGAATTGGTGCACCTAATAGATGTGCCTTGTCTGGGTGGCAGCGGGCTGTTATTTTAAGGCTGGGGGGCAAATATCAACTGCCCCTTACCAGCCTGAGAATACCAGTCAGCTTTAGCAAGGCTGGTCATCAAAAATGGGGGGACCCCACTGTTTTTCAAATTATTTATTTAAATAATAAAATATATGGTGTGGAGACCCATCTATTCTTGAAAACCAATCTAGCTAAAACTGACAGCTGAGGATTGCAGCCCTCAGCTTTCAGTTTTGCCTGGCTGATTGTCAAAAATAGAGGGGAACCCACGCCATTTTTTAAATTTATTTATAGCACAGGCGACGGCTGATTAGTACTTCCTTCAGCCACTGTCTTCTCTAGCTGTTATCATTTGAATACAACACTCAACATTTTCCTCCACTAGCACTGATTGCAGCACTAGCACGGGAGAATGATGAGAGCGGTCTTCAGCACGCGGCGCTGGGGAACTTTGCAAACTGTACCGCTAATTCCCAGACACCAGTACGTGTCCCACTGATGACACACGGATGACATCCGTGTGTCATCATTGTGCACATGTGCGGGATGTTTTGCGGCCAGTGCAGCTGTTGAAAAACGGTCATGTCAGTGTATTTTGCCCACGGATACATGGTCTGTAGAAACGCACTGACATGTGCAGAGACCCCTTCACTTGAATGGGTCTATGTGTGTAAGTGTCCCCGGTGCATATGAAAACTGTCACCACACGTACCAGACACATTGATGCATGAAAGAGCCCTAAGACTGGTTTGTCTACAGCAATGGGCTGCGCATTGAGTCATGAGGGAAGAGAGATAAGGTACAATTGTTTCAAAGAAAACCATAAGTAATGCACTCAACCTCCATAGCTGTATGCACGCTCACCACGCAAGGCTGGATGGCTGAACAAAAGGCATGTTCAAGCATGTTTAAGGTTTGCTCAACAACATTTAGACAAGTCTGTGAAATACTGGGATATTCCAGGCGTCTGCCTGCTGAATGTGAATTTTTTTTTTCAATACATATAATATTCAGTATGTAAAATAGGCGGCAGGTCACTGAGGAATCAGTGACCTTTCATAAGCCAAAAGCAGAGAACCACATAATGAACCTCCCAGAGGCCCACCCCAGAGCACGAGAATCTCATTAACTGAGAACTTAAAATAAAGATTAAAGATGGATTTCATCAACCAAGGTATCAGTTTAATCAGTATAACGGCGCCAACCTGACACTGTCTGTAGGTTACTCAGCACAATCCTGCTGACAAGTTCCCTCTTAAGGATGTGGAGAGTGTTTGTGTTGAAGAATGGGCCAAAATCACACCTGAGCAATGCATGACACTAGTTTCTCCATATAGGATACGTCTTAAATCTGTCATCACCAACAAAGGCTTTTGTAAAAAGTATTAGGGTATGTGTTCACGGTCCGGAATTGATGCGGGTTTGACACTGCATATTTATGCAGCATCAAACCCCCGGCGCCCAGCTGTTACAGCATAGTGGATGGGATTTCAAGAAATCCCATGTCAACTACCGTATTTTTTGGACCATAAGACGCACTTTTTTCCCCAAAATTTTGGGGTAAAATGGGGGTGCGTCTTATGGTCGCAACATACCGGAAAGTCCAGTGGCGGCGGCACTCCCAATGCAGCTTCGCTGCGATGCGGTGGTGGTGTTCGGGCAGCAGCGGGCCTCTGGGCTGCGTGGGGGGCTCCGCCGGCATCTCGTCCCAGCCGGAAAGCCCCCCCGCAGCTGCGACGCGGTGCCGGCATGGTGGTGCGGTGGTGGTGTTCGGGCAGCAAGCGGGCATCTGGGCTGCGTGGGGGGCTCCGCCGGCATCTCGTCCCAGCCGGAAAGCCCCCCCGCAGCTGCGACGCGGTGCCGGCATGAGGAATGGCCGCCTGGGGCCTCCGGGAAGATGGCCGCCCACGCCTCCCAGAGGCCCGCTTGCTGCCCGAACACCACCACCGCATCGCAACGAAGCTGCATTGGGAGCGCCGCCACCACCGGATTTGTGAGTATATAGCCACCCTGGCCACCCCACATAACACAGCCACCCCACATAACACAGCCACCCCACAGTGCCCAACCACCCCACACAGTGGTAAGCTAAATTCGGACTGTAAGACGGACCCCCATTTGACACATTATTTTTTTTTTTCCCAATTTTCCTTCTGAAAATTTGGGGTGCGTCTTATGGTCCGGTGCGTCTTATAGTCCGAAAAATACGGTATGTGTCCACAGACGTCCGCGAATCACCCGCGGAGAATGACATACGGCGCGTCTTTCCAGACCGCAGCATGTCAATTTCTCTTGCGGAGACTCTAGTCTCTGTAAGAGAAATTACATCAATAGAATGTATTGAACATGGTAAAATCCAAATGGTTCAGTGATCACATAGGGATTTACCTGCATTCAATAGAAGGCAGCGCTTTGAACGCAGCAAACATGCACTGCTACAAAGCGCTGCTAGTTCCCGATCGTGGGCACCCGGCTTAAATTATATTTCAGTAAGCATGTTCAATACTTTTTCCTGTGTAAATTCTCGTTACACATAACTTAATTTCTCGACTTACATTGTTTGATTTGATTTCTTTGCTTGTGTGGATTGGATCAGCTGTTAACAACATCTGGTGAGAATTTCATGTCAATCTCAACTTTAGAAATATATTTACTGACGTGTTGAATACTTTTTACCCTCTGTTTGTATTGTAAATCATATACTGTAGTTCAGTAATATGTTATTTTACTTTATAGCGTCAACATTTTCTGCAGCCTTGTACAGAAGTTGCCATTATATTTACAGCTTACTCCACTTTAGAGGTAAGCGAACACAAAAGAGCAAGGAGGGAGCTGTGCAGGAATGATTTACATCAAAAGCCACAAAAATGGATGAGAAGGAAGGGGTTCAAAGTGGTGGGTGGTTTATGTAATGATATCTGCAGAATGTAACTGATGGTGGTATTTTCAGTGTTCGTATTGTCATGTGCACTATAGCTGGCGATACAGCATGTGAAATTCTAATTAATATAGGTAATTCATTATGTAGAAGACCGCACAATGGTTTCTGTCAAGGAGCACATTTAATATAAAACAGACCCTTATAGCTGTAGAGTATGGCTATCAAGCTATAAATTATAGTTGGAAAATATTACATTATTGTTATTTTCGAGTGGCGTTTCGCTACTTAGTGTTGATGAATTTCTTCCCTTCATAATGAAGGCAGCAAAAAGTTGAAATTCTGCAATTACAACAAGAAATAACTACAAGAAATAACATGCGACAGAACTGCTCCAGCTTTCACAAAATTACATCACTTTTTACATACATTGCATTAAGCATGATGTGCTTCTGATCCTGCCGTACACTTCAGATCTGCATTCACAATTCTACAGAAGAGCTGAAATCTCCCTACATTCCATGCTGAATCAATGTTTGTACATGGTTTACCTCGTTATTTACATAATACTGATGTACTAATTGTCACGGGTGTGTCGCCACAAAGATCGTCGCGATTGCACAGCCTGACTTCGCACAGCTGAGTTTTTGGTGCTTGGTGTTTTTCGGCAGTGAGGGAGTTAATTCTCTCTCTCTGTGCTAGACGAGGCCCAGCCTCACCCAGCTGCAGTTAATTCTGCAGTATTGGGACTCCTTCAAATACCTGCCGGTTTGTTTGGGTAGTTGTCGGTGAAAGCATTTCATACAGACCATCAGAGCGGATCGTGGTATTGAAGAGTTTGGAGCGAAGTGTACTCGGTGTGGTTTTTTCCCTTCCTCGCTTTTATCATTTTTCTCCTTACCCGTTTGTGTTCCCTCTGTTATTGTGGTGTGAGTTTTGTATGCAAGGTGGTTTTTGGTTTTCCCCTTGTACTGTCTCGTTCGTTCTAGTACTGTGTATAAGCATTTACTACCCTATCCCCTACTGTTGTGATCGGGGTCCTTCTCAGGACTAGATTACTGAGGTTCAGGGATTCTCAGGAGGTAGGGTTACGCTGGCGGCCTGGACCTCTGTACCATTAACAGTACCTCCAGGTAGAGTGATTAGTCAGGGCCCCCGCTTAGGGTCAGCATAGGACCCTGACCTCCTTTTCCGCAGTGACAGCGTGACACTAATGAGGTGAAAACACTGCATTGTAGGGGGCTGAACTTTGTTGTTAGGGATGTTTCTGATGACAAGTTTGCGTCAGTGACAATCAGTGACACTATGAATGCAGCAATGCGCTATAATAAGATGTGTAATTTAGGACCAGGAGAATTTACATGTCCCATATAGATGTTGTCCAAAAGGGAAAATATATTTAAAAGGATCGCTCCACATAGACATCAGTTATTTAAAAAATTAGAGGAAATGTGGAATTACATGCCCAAGTATTACTATTTGGTCCTTCTTTCTGACTCACACAGGAGGGACTTTAAAGGGAATCTGTCAAGATCAACCCTCCTAAATCATCTATATGGGCATGCAGGTCATAGGAAGCTGAAATTATACTGTCACGTGTGACAAGGGACTGTGGGCACCTACCCGACTTCTCGAACTAGGCTATCTCTGTCCCCCGG
>JARQOD010000001.1:411438461-411499200 GCA_033576555.1 Oophaga sylvatica
AACATGGTAAAATCCAAATGGTTCAGTGATCACATAGGGATTTACCTGCATTCAATAGAAGGCAGCGCTTTGAACGCAGCAAACATGCACTGCTACAAAGCGCTGCTAGTTCCCGATCGTGGGCACCCGGCTTAAATTATATTTCAGTAAGCATGTTCAATACTTTTTCCTGTGTAAATTCTCGTTACACATAACTTAATTTCTCGACTTACATTGTTTGATTTGATTTCTTTGCTTGTGTGGATTGGATCAGCTGTTAACAACATCTGGTGAGAATTTCATGTCAATCTCAACTTTAGAAATATATTTACTGACGTGTTGAATACTTTTTACCCTCTGTTTGTATTGTAAATCATATACTGTAGTTCAGTAATATGTTATTTTACTTTATAGCGTCAACATTTTCTGCAGCCTTGTACAGAAGTTGCCATTATATTTACAGCTTACTCCACTTTAGAGGTAAGCGAACACAAAAGAGCAAGGAGGGAGCTGTGCAGGAATGATTTACATCAAAAGCCACAAAAATGGATGAGAAGGAAGGGGTTCAAAGTGGTGGGTGGTTTATGTAATGATATCTGCAGAATGTAACTGATGGTGGTATTTTCAGTGTTCGTATTGTCATGTGCACTATAGCTGGCGATACAGCATGTGAAATTCTAATTAACTATAGGTAATTCATTATGTAGAAGACCGCACAATGGTTTCTGTCAAGGAGCACATTTAATATAAAAAGACCCTTATAGCTGTAGAGTATGGCTATCAAGCTATAAATTATAGTTGGAAAATATTACATTATTGTTATTTTCGAGTGGCGTTTCGCTACTTAGTGTTGATGAATTTCTTCCCTTCATAATGAAGGCAGCAAAAAGTTGAAATTCTGCAATTACAACAAGAAATAACTACAAGAAATAACATGCGACAGAACTGCTCCAGCTTTCACAAAATTACATCACTTTTTACATACATTGCATTAAGCATGATGTGCTTCTGATCCTGCCGTACACTTCAGATCTGCATTCACAATTCTACAGAAGAGCTGAAATCTCCCTACATTCCATGCTGAATCAATGTTTGTACATGGTTTACCTCGTTATTTACATAATACTGATGTACTAATTGTCACGGGTGTGTCGCCACAAAGATCGTCGCGATTGCACAGCCTGACTTCGCACAGCTGAGTTTTTGGTGCTTGGTGTTTTTCGGCAGTGAGGGAGTTAATTCTCTCTCTCTGTGCTAGACGAGGCCCAGCCTCACCCAGCTGCAGTTAATTCTGCAGTATTGGGACTCCTTCAAATACCTGCCGGTTTGTTTGGGTAGTTGTCGGTGAAAGCATTTCATACAGACCATCAGAGCGGATCGTGGTATTGAAGAGTTTGGAGCGAAGTGTACTCGTGTGGTTTTTTCCCTTCCTCGCTTTATCATTTATCTCCTTACCCGTTTGTGTTCCCTCTGTTATTGTGGTGTGAGTTTTGTATGCAAGGTGGTTTTTGGTTTTCCCCTTGTACTGTCTCGTTCGTCTAGTACTGTGTATAAGCATTTACTACCCTATCCCCTACTGTTGTGATCGGGGTCCTTCTCAGGACTAGATTACTGAGGTTCAGGGATTCTCAGGAGGTAGGGTTACGCTGGCGGCCTGGACCTCTGTACCATTAACAGTACCTCCAGGTAGAGTGATTAGTCAGGGCCCCAGCTTAGGGTCAGCATAGGACCCTGACCTCCTTTTCCGCAGTGACAGCGTGACACTAATGAGGTGAAAACACTGCATTGTAGGGGGCTGAACTTTGTTGTTAGGGATGTTTCTGATGACAAGTTTGCGTCAGTGACAATCAGTGACACTATGAATGCAGCAATGCGCTATAATAAGATGTGTAATTTAGGACCAGGAGAATTTACATGTCCCATATAGACTGTTGTCCAAAAGGGAAAATACTATTTAAAAGGATCGCTCCACATAGACATCAGTTATTTAAAAATTAGAGGAAATGTGGAATTACATGCCCAAGTATTACTATTTGGTCCTTCTTTCTGACTCACACAGGAGGGACTTTAAAGGGAATCTGTCAAGATCAACCCTCCTAAATCATCTATATGGGCATGCAGGTCATAGGAAGCTGAAATTATACTGTCACGTCGTGACAAGGGACTGTGGGCACCTACCCGACTTCTCGAACTAGGCTATCTCTGTCCCCCGGATGATTTAATATGATAGGGTCTTGGACCTTGCTATGCTCCTATGTTACACTTATTTGTTCCCTCCCCCACCCAGGTAGGTGCGAGGCCAAAGTGTATAAGTAAACAGACAAGGATTAAAGAAAGCTACAATCATACAAATACACTCACAAAACAGAGTGGAAAACAGGGGAGGAATAGGTAGGAAGAAACCAAATGGGAGAGGATAAGGATAAACATGCAATCTAACTCCACGCAGCAATCTCCTTAAAAACTCTTCAACCGCCTACTCCAAACACTGAACTTCTCCTTCAACTCCAAGCCAGGTAGTGGTAACCTTCACTGGCCAGGTCAGAAGCAAGGAAAAGGGTTCTTATACCTGCTGGAAATAATGAACTCAGAACAGCTGATAGAACCCAAGACACAAAACTCCATGAGTGAGCTAAGCAGTTTAACCCTTGCAGCACCAGAGTAAAGAAAGCCAGAAGTGCTAATAGAACAGTGAACCTTTCTAACTACTGCAGGTGTATGTATCACCAGATGCTGCGATTATCTGACCCCTCTCTGTCATGGTATCCTCGTGACATTATCCCTCCTCCTAGGAGGGTACCACATTCTTTCCTTTGGACAGCAACCCTTCCAATGCACTAAATATTGAAAAGACCAGTGAACCAAGCAAGAATCAACAATTTTAGTAATCTGGAATTTCAGACTTCTATTAACCATGACAGGGAAGAAAGTGGGAGGGATGGTACCTGTAATGCTGCTGCAGTGCAGTATAGCGCAACCTCCACCAGGGGATACTGGTGAGGGAAGAGAGGTTGCACACACACATAGGGTAATACCACAGAGCAGCAGCACAAGTGTCACATGGTGGCGAAAGGGTGGTCAGACGAGCCAAGTCAGCAACAGTCAGGACAAGAAGTACCAGAGGTCACAGCAATTCACGTGGTCAAATACAAGCCAAAAGTCAGAGCCAGATGGGAGCAGATACAACCGAGATGAGAGACAGTAACACAGGTCAGAAGGCAAGCCGAGTCATATACCAAGGGTCCAAGCACAGGGAGTGAACACTAAGACAAGCAGGGTGGCAGGGAAGGGAGGTCAAGGGAGCAGAATACACAGGCAGAGGACAAAACACAGTATCAAGGGGTCAGCTGCTCTAGCCTGGAAGCATGAACTATCACTGACATTGGTCAGCAGGCCACAGCAGACTGAAATAGCCCAACAGAACCGAAAACGAGGCAGAGAAGGTCAACCCTCGCATGACCAGACTGGGAGAGAAATAACATGAAACAAACCCCGGCCACCCACACAAAGGTCTGGACCCAACAAGTGTTTACCATCCTCAGTTTTGCAGTTTCAATAGCACTCGTTCTTCTGGGGTACCTGAGGATTTCCTCATCTGTTACATCAGTATGGCAAGGCGTTCTTAATAACATAAGGCAGAAGGGGTTGAAATATAAGAGTATGGCGGATCAGAAATGCTTGCTGGATCCAGACCATTGTGTGGGTGATTTGGTGCGATTATCTTCGAAGAATATTAAATTAAAGATTCCATCTTGGAAACTAGGACCCAGGTTCATTGATCCCTATAAGATTGTTGCCATTGTCAATCGAGGGGGCATTTCGCCTTGCTTCACCATCTACTTTTAACCCCTTTTCGACATCAGGAGTAATAATACGCCATTGTCGGACACAGTCCCTTTGATGTGGGCTCCTGTGCTGAGCCCACATCTCTCCCGGCACAAGTCAGCTGTTTTAAACAGCTGACATATGCTCGGAACAGCCGCTGGTGGAATTGCGATCCACCCATGGCTATTAACCCATTAAATGCCGCTGACAACGGGACTTAACATGTGCTTCCAGCAAGCAAGCCAGAAATTCGTCCATCGGTGACCCCCGTCACATGATCGTGGGTCACCGATGGGTTGACATGACAGCCAGAGGCCTCATGCAGACCTCTATGGTTGTCACTGCCATGTTGCTACGAGCGCCACCCGGTGGTTGGTGCTCATAGCAAGTCAGCAATTCTGCTACATACAGGCAATCTGATCATCACCTGTACGTAGCAGAACCTATCGGGTTATGGCAGCTTCTAGTCTCCAATGGAGACTATTGAAGCATGCCAAAAGTAAAAAAAAAAGTTTTTAAAAATATAAAAAAAATAAAAAAAAGTATAAAGTTCAAATCACCCCCCTTTCGCCCCATTAAAAAAAAAAAAAATCAAACATACACATATTTCGTATCGCCACATTCAGAATCACCCGATCTATCAATATAAAAAAGGAATTAACCCAATAGCTAAACGGCGTAACGCGAAAAAAAAAGTCAAAATGCCAGAACTGACCGTCATATCCAAACATAGCCTAAGTGTGAACAGGTGTTTACCTAGAGTCACCAACTCATACACACTCAAACAAAAAAGGCAGCACTCTGCAGCGCCATAGCACGCAAATATGAAATTTGAATTGCATTACTGCATTAGAAATATGAAAAATTAAGAATGTTTGGTGCATAAATTGGCCAAGTCATGTATACCTGTAAGTCACGTTAAGGCGATTCTCGTTTCCAGGACCTAAACTAATGCCAATCCTCTCTTAGAATAAAGTCTTCATCTGTATGGGAACCTAATGTGAATCCTCTCTTAGACTGTAATCTATGTCAGTCTAAGTAGTGGTCCTGCTGTGATTAAAAACTCCTGAGGCTAAGAGGCAGCGTGCTCAGTCAGAAGGTTAATGTATACAAATTTCAAAAAAACTGACCGTCACATTCAAACATAACCTAAGTGTGAACAGGTGCTTACCTAGAGTCACCAACTCATATACACTCAAACAAAAAAGGCAGCACTCTGCAGTGCCATAGCATGCCGCCTCTTAGCCTCAGGTGGTTTTAATCACAGCAGGACCTCTACCCCGCCACAGAGATATAGATTTCCGTCTAAGAGAGGATTCACATTAGATTCACTGTTCTCTACTCAAAAAATATGTGACCTCCTCGGTACCATCCCTACCACCACCTTCCCCTGTCATGGTTAATGAAAGTCTGAAATTCGAGATGGCTAAAATTGTTGATTCTTTCTTGGTTTGTTGGCCTTTTTAATATTTAGTACATTGGAAGGGTTGCAGTCCAAAGGAAAGAATGTGGATACCAGCATCCAATGTTCAAGTGACCAGGTTGGTTCAGGCCTTTCATTCTGATAAATTGGGTTCTGAGAGTCCGAAGTCCCCTCTTAGGGGGGGTACTGTCATTGTTCTGAGTTTGTGACTTCCAGCAGGTATAAGAACCCTCCTCATTGCTTCTGACCTTGTCAGTGATAGTACCGGCTTTGAAGTTGAAGGAATGAGTTAAGTGATTGGAGTAGGTGTGTTTTTTCAGGAGATTGAGCATGGAGTTGGTTTGTATGTTTATCCTTATCCTCTTCCATTTGGTTTCTTCCTTCCTATTCCTCTCATTTCCCACTCTATTTTTTTCAGTGTATTTGTATGATTGCAGTTTTATTTAATCACTGTCCGTTTACCCCTGTCTGTCTGGTTAGTGTGTGCCTATACACTTCGGCCTCACACTTCCCTGAGTGGGGGAGGGAACAGATAGGTGTAAGATAGGAGCATAGCAAGGTAGAGACCCTAGCATTTCCACCATCCAGGGTAATCAGGGGGACAGTGATAGCCTGGGCTCCCCTAGTTCGAGGGATTGGGTAGGTGTCCACAGTCCCTTGTCACTACATGACATTATCACTGGCCAAGTCAGAAGCAAGGAGGATTCGTACATTTGCTGGGAGTAACAAACTCATAACAGCTTATACAACCCAAGACAGAGAACTCTAGGAGTCCAACTCAGCAGATTAACGATTGCAGCACCAGAGCAAAGAAAGCCAGAACGGTGACGGTGAAGCTGTTCTAACTACCGCAGGTTCGTCCCCCTGACGAAGGACACCGATCCAAATCACGCGTCGGGGCGCGTTTCGCACCACATTTGACTGCCATACATCTATTCCAGGTATTTTGCTAGATTAGGTTTCTTTTACATGGCTCAATATATTTTCCTTCTTCAGTTTTTATGCGTTGACTTGTGACTTGCAGCGCTGGAGTCCTGGGTTTGAATCCCACCAAGGACAACATCTGCAAGGAGTTTGTATGTTCTCCCCATGTTTACGTGGGTTTCCTCCGGTTTCCTCCCACACTCCAAAAAAAAAAAAAAAAAACCATACTGATAGGGAATCTAGATTGTGAGCCCCATCGGGGACAGCGATGATAATGTGTGCAAACTGTAAAGCACTGCGGAATATGTTAGCGCTATATAAAAAAATAAAGAAGAAAAAATAGATATCAATTTATCTTAATTCCATTCTTTATTATCACAAGTTTTTACTTTTTGGACTGTTTCTAGTTAAATTACCGTGTTTATTTCATCTAGTTTTACCAAGCCACCTTTGGGTTTATTTATTTTTTCCTATTTTGGATTATGATATTATTTGATTCTATTATCCACTGTGTGGTGCTGTATCACATTTTACTTATTATGAGTCTTTACATGCTTATCTATTATACATGTACATTTGTATGATATTTCATTTTTACTGGCTGTCCCATGTTTATTTATTTTTTATTTTTTGGTATATTTTTTCATCATTTGATATCATTCTAATTTGTTTGTGGACACTCTTGTATTGTCTTTTATACTAATGTGCCATTCTTTTTAATAAAGGCATTTTTAACATTTACCCCCTTTTCATTCATCTCATTTCAATATTTTTGCTTGTCTTCTCCATTGATTTCTATTCCATGCTGGGTGGCTTTTTCTTTTCTTAGGTTAGTCCCGAATAGGTTAGTCAGGTGTATGTGTCACAAGACACTGCGATTGTTTGACCCCACTCTGTCACAGTATACCTTGATATCTGCGATCAGATGTCTAATTCCAGAGAAATCAATGTTTTCTTAATATGTATATGAGCTGTTAAGGTCTATGGGCTGGACATAGCTCTCCCTGAGAATCTCCTCGATTATCCTAATGACAGAGTTTGATCCAAGTTTCATCCTAATGGCAGCACAATTGCAGAGAAGATGGAGAACCTAATTTTTCCATTTTCTCCATTCTCTGTGTATGTCGTTCTGCACTCAGAAGACATAGACTTGTATGGGTGTGCATGGTTTGAATTATCGGATACACCCGCAGCATGGTGCGACTGTTTTATCATGCCTGGTTGGCATAAGAAAAAAAAATTGCAGATCAGCACTACCTTATAGTATAACATTGGGCCAAGCACTATCCTATAAAAATCAGAGAGCACTTGGCCGTATTATACTCTTGTGTGAGCGAGCCCTGAAACTACGTTTTCCATGTAATGCTGCAGAAATTCAGAGTAAAACATAGGTGTTTGTAATTAGGGCAGCCTGTGATTCAGATAGCATGAACCTCAGGACAGGCTCCCTTTAAAGTACAGATTAGGAGTAGTGTTGAGCGATACGATAATGCAAATATCGGTTATCGGCCGATATTAGCTCTATCGGCCTTTCGATAATTTGTTTCGATATTTTCGTCTTATCGAATACCGGAATCGGATTTGTCACTGTCACTGTCTGTGTCCGTCGGTCGGGTCTGTCACTGTCAGTGTCCGTCGGTCGGGTCTGTCAGGAGTCAGCGGCACTTACCTGGCAGAAGATCTCCGGCGGTCACGTCCTGGACTGCTTCATGGCCGCCATCCTCTTCTCCCCGGCGGTCACATGCAGTTTCTCGCGATAACTGCAGTGACTGCTGGGTAATCGCGGCCGTAAAGCAGTCAGTCTGATGACGTCACCGCCGGGGAAGCAGGTAATCAGCTGTGCTGCGTTGCGATGACAGGCTCTGCCTGTCATTGCGATGTAGTAGAGCAGGATCGTCGTGGGACTGTCGTTATGGACTGCGTCGGACAGGTGGTATACTGTTGGTTTGTTTTTTTTCTTTTTTTACAGGAGATCGATGGCGTCGCAGGAATGAGAGTACAATAAAAGAAATGAAAAGTGTGTTGTCTCTTTTATTTCATTAAAATACTTTTTTCTTGCTTTGTCTTTTTTTTATGCATTTAATAACTTTGGGATTAATAATGGATCGGTGTCTTATTGACACCTCTCCATTATTAACCGGGCTTATTGTCACCGTGCAATCAACGGTGACATTAACCCCTTATTACCCCGCTTGCCACCGCTACAGGGCAAGTGGGAAGAGCCGGGTAAAGTGCCACAATTGGCACATCTTTTGATGCGCCAAATGTGGGGCTGCTGTAGCCTGGTATTATCAGGCTGTTGAGGGCCAAAATCCATGGGCCTTGACAGTCTTTTAATACCAGGCCGCAGCAGTCTGCATTTTACTTGGCTGGTTAACAAAAATAGGGGGACCCCTACGCCGTTTTTTTTTTCGAGGGGATCCCCTATTTTTGTTAACCAGCCAAGCTAAGCAGACTGCTGTGGCCTGGTATTATCAGGCTTGCAAGGTCCATGGATATTGGATCCTTACCAGCCTGAAAAACCAGGCCTCAGCGGTCTGCTTCATCTGGCTGGTTAACAAAAATAGGGGGGACCCCACGCCAATTTTTTTCGAGGGGATCCCCTATTTTTGTTAATCAGCCAAGATATGCAGACTGCTGTGGCCTGGTATTATCAGGCTGGCAAGGTCCATGGATTTTGGCTCCTTAACAGCCTGAAAATCCAGGCCTCAGCGGTCTGCTTCATCTGGCTGGTTAACAAAAATAGGGGGGACCCCACGCCAATTTTTTTCGAGGGGATCCCCTATTTTTGTTAACCAGTTCCCTCTGACGTCACTGATTGTGTCCCTGGCTGACCTGAAGTGAAAGTGGAAAGCAATCAATTAAGCTTTCCACTTCCTCTCCTGTCAGCCAGGCGAGGAGCTCATTCATTTGGGGGTTTACTGTGAGGCTGCAGCATTAGCTGCGGTCCCTGCAGTAAACATTAACCCTTTCTGAAGGATTACACCGTGGGACCTGACTGTACATCAGATTGGTAAGAATAATTTTGCTTTATTATTTTATTTTTATTACAGGAAATGGTTTTAGCAGGAAAATAAAATATGGTCAAAAACTGTGTGATTATTTCATTAAACTTCTTTTTTATTAAAGTGTGTGTGTTTGATTTTTCTTTCATACAATAGGATTAATAATTGATAGTTGTCTAATTGACAGCTCTCAATTATTAACCTGGCTTAAAGTGACCTTTCAATTGCAAGGTCATTTTAACCCCTTACTAACCCATTCGCCACCGCTACAGGGCAATGGGAATAGACGGGCAAAGTGCCAGAAAGGGCAAATCTAATTAGAGATTTGCCCTTTCTGGGGTGTCTGGGGGCAGATGTTAGTAGCCGGGGGGGGCCAAAAATAATGGTCCCTCTCTGGGCTATTATTATCTGCCCCCACTCACTGGCTTTGTCTGTCTGGTTGCGAAAATAGGGCGGGAGCCCACGCCTTTTTTTTCAGCAATTTTACACCTCATATATATATATACATGTCATTAAATTTGTGACACATATATATATATATATATTTATATTTATAGTTCATACACTTCTACATAGTATAATAGCCGCTAATTCAATTGCCGGCTTTTGTGAAAATGCAGAACCCGACATGAAATGACACTTGGTTTACATAGAGTTAACCATGTCTTTTCATGTAGTTTGATATCTGATTTGCACAAACAATTACATGAGTGTAAGTGTGCAAAATTTCACACCTGTAGGGGTTAATTAAAGGTGTAAATTCGTAGCAAAAAAGTCCGTTTTTTTTACAACGAATTTACACCTTTAATTAACCCCTACAGGTGTGAAATTTTGCACACATAGACTGATGTAATTGTTTGTGCAAATCAGATTGCAAACGACATGAAAAGACATGGTTAACCCTATGTACACCAAGTGTCATTTCATGTCGGGTGCGTCTGTCTTTTCACAGAAGCCGGCTTTACCCGGCAATTGAATCAGAGGATATTTTACTATGTAGAAGTGTATAAACTATACATATATGTATATATATATGTCACAATGACATGTATATATATATATATGTATTCTATGTGTGTATATTTAGTGTTTACAAGGAAATAAAGGTTTCTTTTAGTTGCGATATTTTGTTCCCATAGACTTACATTGGACTTCCGCAATCGGAATCGGATATCGACGATATTTAGTGCTATCGGCGATACAATTTCGATACGATATTTTTAGATATCGAGCAATATCGCTCAACACTAATTAGGAGTCATAACTGGCAGCGAAGCATCAGGTTAAGGATTTAATCTCTGTGTAGGAGGGAAAAGACGGCAGGCTCAGGCAGTCATGGAAACATGTTTTCTCTGCCTCTTAAGCTGTCTCAGTATATCTGGCAGTAAGCTGAACTGCTTTGCTATAATATAGTAGAAAACAATTTATTACATGGAGAAGGCAACGTTATGACATCTGAATCAAGCATATATAAAGAAAAATGTATCATTAATCACTGACTAATTTTTTTTATTTGCTAGCTTGACTGCACCTAACACATTTTATGACTTTACCAGTAAAGCTTGCTAAGAAACAAAATTAGTATAATGTAAAGAAATGTCAGCTGTCGTCACTTTATAGTCAGAATAAAAGGAACAAATGTTTGAACTTTTTTTTAGCGCTATAATGCATATAAAATTAAAAAAGCTATTTTGCAAACAGTTGTGATTAATATACGCCTTGCTCATTGGCCTTCTAAAGTAAAATCCTCCTGGTTGAAGTATTTTATACCTGGTTTACCAGAGAGCACTCCTCCAGGAATTCTCAGTTGCAGTTGCGCATGTAAGGCCGGCGTCACACACAACGACAAAAAATCGGTCCGTTTTAGACGGTCGATTGTCGGATCAAAATGCAAACATCACACATCCTTCTGGCATCCGATTTTCCTTCAAAGATGCGATTTAGTCGCATGTGTGTGTACCTTGTAACATCCGATTTTCATCCGACTTGCGAGAATTTCTCGCAGGCTTGCAAAACTGACATATAATGGATCCAAAAGAATAGTATTTAAATCACAAAAAAAAGAATAGATATATACACATAGAACACATATATATATATATATATATATACAGTCATGGCCAAAAGTTTTGAGAATGACACAAATATTATATTTTCACATGATCTGCTGCCCTCTGGTTTTTATGTGTGTTTGACAGATGTTTTTACCACAGACAGAAATATAATAATTGCAAACATATGAGTAACAAAAGCTTATATTGACAGTTAGAATGAGTTAATGCAGCAAGTCAATATTTGCAGTGTTGACACTTCTTCTTCTTCAGGACCTCTTCAATTCTCCCTGGCATGCTCTCAATCAAATTCTGGACCAAATCCTGACTGATAGCAGTCCATTCTTGCACAATCAATGCTTTCATTTTGTCCGAATTTTTAGGTTTTTGTTTGTCCACCTGTCTCTTGATGATTGACCACAAGTTCTCAATGGGATTAAGATCTGGGGAGTTTCCAGGCCATGGACCCAAAAATCTCTATGTTTTGTTCCCTGAGCCATTTAGTTATCACCTTTGCTTTATGGCAAGGTGCTCCATCATGCTGGAAAAGGCATTGTTGATCGCCAAACTGCTCTTGGAGGGTTGGGAGAAGTTGCTCTTGGAGGACATTCTGGTACCATTCTTTATTCATGGCTGTGTTTTTAGGCAAGACTGTTAGAGAGCCGATTCCCTTGGCTGAGAAGCAACCCCACACATGAATGGTTTCAGGATGCTTAACAGTTGGCATGAGACAAGACTGGTGGTAGCGCTCACCTTGTCTTCTCCGAATGAGGCGTTTTCCTGATGTCCCAAACAATCGAAAAGGGGATTCATCAGAGAAAATAACTTTACCCCAGTCCTCAGCAGTCCACTGCCTGTACCTTTTGCAGAATATCAGTCTGTCCATGATGTTTTTTTCTGGAGAGAAGTGGCTTCTTTGCTGCCCTCCTTGAGACCAGGCCTTGCTCCAAGAGTCTCCGCCTCACAGTGCGTGCAGATGCACTCACACCTGCCTGCTGCCATTCCTGAGCAATCTCTGCACTGCTGGTAGCCCGATCCCGCAGCTGAAACACTTTTAAGAGACGGTCCTGGCGCTTGCTGGTCTTTCTTGGGCGCCCTGAAGCCTTTTTGGCAACAATGGAACCTTTC
Source organism: Oophaga sylvatica (assembly GCA_033576555.1). NCBI lineage: Eukaryota > Metazoa > Chordata > Amphibia > Anura > Dendrobatidae > Oophaga > Oophaga sylvatica. The sequence continues at coordinate 411,450,797 of JARQOD010000001.1, forward strand.
TCCTTGAAGTTCTTGATGATGCGATAGATTGTTGACTGAGGTGCAATCTTTCTAGCTGCGATACTCTTCCCTGAAAGGCCATTTTTGTGCATTGCAATGATGACTGCACGTGTTTCTTTAGAGATAACCATGGTTAACAGAAGAGAAACAATGATGCCAAGCACCAGCCTCCTTTTATAGTGTCCAGTGGTGTCATTCTTACTTAATCATTACAGATTGATCTCCAGCCATGTCCTCATCAACACCCACACCTGTGTTAATGGAGCAATCACTGAAAAGAGGTTAGCTGGTCCTTTTAAGGCAGGGCTGCAATGATGTTGAAATGTGTTTTGGGGGATAAAGTTCATTTTCTAGCCAAATATTGACTTTGCAAGTAATTGCTGTTAAGCTGATCACTCTTTATAACATTCTGGAGTATATGCAAATTGCCATTAGAAAAAGTGAAGCAGTAGACTTTGTAAAAATTAATATTTGTGTCATTCTCAAAACTTTTGGCCATGACTGTATATATACATGTCATTGTGACATATATATATACATATATTTATAGTTCCTAGACTTCTACATACTGTTATAGCCGCTAATTCAATTGCCGGCTTTTGTGAAATCACAGAAGCCGACATGAAATGATACATTGTTTCCACACAGTTAACCATGTCATTTCCTGTATTTTGATATTTGTTTAGAACTTACAATTACATGAGTGTATTTGTGCAAAATTTCAGACATGTAGGGGTTAATTAAAGGTGTAATTTCGTTGAAAAAAAATGCGTGGGCTCCCGCTGTATTTTCTCCACCAGACAGACAAAGCAAGCGAGTGGGGGCAGATAATAACAGCCTAGGGAGGTTACATTTTTTGTGCCCCCCCTGGCTACTAACATCTGCCCCCAGACACCCCAGAAAGGGCAAATCTATAATTAGATTCGCCCTTTCTGGCACTTTGCCCGTCTATTCCCATTGCCCTGTAGCGGTGGCGAATGGGTTAATAATCTCACCTTAATGTCACCTTAGTATTGAAAGGTGACCTTAAGGCAGGTTAATAATTGAGAGCTGTCAATTAGACAACTATCAATTATTAATCCTATTGTATGATAGAAAAATCAAACACACACAGTTTAATAAAAAAGAAGTTTAATGAAATAATCACACAGTTTTTGACAATATTTTATTTTCCTGCTAAAACCATTTCCTGTAATAAAAATAAAATAAAAAAGCAAAATGATTCTTACCAATCCGAAGTACAGTCAGGTCCCACGGTGTAATCCATCAGAAAGGGTTAACAGGTTACAGGTCGCAGAGAGCTAATAATGCTGTCTCAGACCTGTATTCCCCTGAATGAATAAGTTACTCTCCCAGCGAAAGGAGAGGAATAGATTCATGAATGGAGCTTAATTGATTTATTACAACTTTCACTTCAGTGACCTGACCTAAGGTGAAAGTGGATACAATCAATTAAGCTTCATTCATGAATCACATCCTCTCCTGTCGGCAGGATATAAGCTCATTCATTCAGGAGCTATCAGATGAGCACGCAGGATTACTTGCGCTGCTTATCTGATTGCTAGTAGTTAACCCTTTGTGAAGGATTACATCGTGGGACGTGACAGATTGCCAGATAGGTAAGAATAATGTTGTTTTATTATTTTATATTTATTTTAGAAGAACAAGGGCTTCGAACGGATTAAGACTTAAATAAAAGATGGTCAAAAATATGTGTTTTTATTTCATTAAAATTATTTATTCTTAAAGTGTGTGTGTGTTTTTTTATTTACTTCAATAGGATTAATAATTGATAGTTGTCTAATTAACAGCTCTCAATTATTAACCTGCCTTAAGGTCACCTTTCAATACTAAGGTGACATTAAGGTGAGATTATTAACCCATTTGCCACCGCTACAGGGCAATGGGAATAGACGGGCAAAGTGCCAGAAAGGGCGAATCTAATTATAGATTTGCCCTTTCTGGGGTGTCTGGGGGCAGATGTTAGTAGCCAGGGGGGGCACAAAAAAAAAGTACCCTCCCTAGGCTATTATTATCTGCCCCCACTCGCTTGCTTTGTCTGTCTGGTGGAGAAAATACAGTGGGAGCCCACGCATTTTTTTGTCAACGAATTTACACCTTTAATTAACCCCTACATGTCTGAAATTTTGCACAAATACACTCATGTAATTGTAAGTTCTAAACAAATATCAAAATACAGGAAATGACATGGTTAACTGTGTGGAAACAATGTATCATTTCATGTCGGCTTCTGTGATTTCACAGAAGCCGGCAATTGAATTTGCGGCTATTACAGTATGTAGAAGTCTAGGAAATATAAATATATATATATATATATATATATATACACATGTCACAATTACATATATATATATATATATATATATATATATATGTATTCTATGTGTGTATATCTATTCTTTCTATTCTTTATTAAAGCTGTCAGTGTGATTTTACAGTATAGCCGGGGATGAATTGCCGGCTTTTCTAAAGGACAAACCGATGCGATTTCATCGCAAGTCACACATGCGGTCCGTTTGTAATCAGATTTTTCATCGCTCCCATAGACTTGTGTGTGGCCCAGCTTCGCAAGGCACACATGTCTCCTGGAAAATGCACAGGAAAGTAACTGTAAAGCTTGATATTCATTCACGCACACTTCTCAGCATTGCCACTAGAGGCATATCAGACTATTTAGTAGTGTGACGTAGCAAAAGTGAGTCATTCCAGTGATTAGATAGATTCCAGTCAGTCTGTGCAGGAGGAGAGGAGACAGCACATTCCAGTCAGAGCTCAGCCTGAGCTAGACAGAAGTGATTCAAGTTCCTGTCTTTGGACAGAGAAGTTCAGATTAGTCTTGGAGGGAGAGGAGAGAAGACTGAATCCTGACAGAGCTTGTGTAGCTCATCTGATAAGAAAGTGGAGGCTAGTACGGGTGAAGTGAATCATCCTAGCCTAGTCAGAGCTACCCTTAACCTGCTACTCAGAACAATCTGCCTGTGTTCCTGTGAAAGAAGGAAGGAAAGGAATTACAGCAGTTATACCAACGAGTCAACAGAGAACAGGTCAGTGAGCACTGAAGGAAAGCTGACCTTTGTACGATTGCTACACGTGCTTATGTTAAGAGCGAGAGCAGGGCGAAGGGCGAGTGGAGAAGAGTGACAAAGGGACAGATCACCCTCACTCAGTTAACCGGACACCGGGGTCCGAAGCGTTGCTAGTGCTTCACGCCTAGTAATAAGAGAACCGGAGGCTTTCTGGACTACAAGTCGCAGAAGGTAGCCCTAAGCGCTGATACGTAACCGGAGTCAGGGAGAACAGGGACTTTGAGCAGGACCCTGCAAAAGTAAGGACTTAGTTCTCTCAACATCTGATAATCAGAGACATAGAAGGCTCCACCACAATGTTGGCCGGGCGCAGTTGCTATTGAAGGAGTTGCACTTGACTTTATGCAAGTTGTACTCACACACATTAAGAGGATAAAGGAGGCCTCTAACCTGCTCAACAGTTTTCCTGAATGTGCATTCTCCAACCTGACCAGCTTCCCGGGACATACCTGCAACATCTACAAGTAAAGGTATGGAAAGAGACTGCATTGTGTGTGACTGAATTCTTATCTGCACCCTGCATCACCACCATAGACTTTGAGGGACCAGTCCCACCTGTGGGGGACTTAACATCTAGCTGCCATAACATCCCCTCAGAGATCAACCCTGCAGCGCTGGTCAATCAGATCAGAAACCACAGGTGGCGTCACGAACTACTATAACTACAATCCCCTGTAAATATTCCCCCATTGCATGACCGCCAGGGCCACGGACCGAGCTCTGCTGCCAGTGACAACTCCCATAGACTTCCATGGGCTCGGTGCCGAGTACCCCATAGCCCTGGTACCACCAATGTGGTGCGCGACATCCTTGGTGTCACGAACAGGATCCGAAGCTTACAATTTGTGAGTCCTGTGTGCCTATTGAACTGTTTTTGTGAAAAAGACTGTTTTGTGATTTTTGGCGCCATTTTCCGCCATTTTACCGCCATATTCGCGCCCTGAGGCGCTGGTGAAGAAGGTGGGAGTGCCTTCGTGGGCGTACCCCCCCCCTGTGGCGCGAAAGTTATGGCCGCCCTCTCAAAATGCTACTATAATGTGAGATCCTACCCCACTGCAAGGGAGATCCGCCTCCTCTTCATCTTCTATGCAAAAAAGAGGAAGCGCAAATCCCGCCTCCACGGAAGAGACCAGATTGTTCCTGATGGAAACCACAGTCTGGCCTGGAGAGAGATGGCGGAAGGACAGGAGCAGCTATGTGGAGGAGCGGCGGCGCGCAGGCCCTGTTCCCCAGAAAAGCTACTGCCTGTGCCGGAGCCGTCCCCAGTACGGGACCTTCAACAAACCATGCTGGAGTTAAAGGAGGAAAATGCGGCGCTCAGAAAATTTATACAGCGCCATGCAGACATGGAGGAAACGGAGAGATGCTGGCGTGCCCAGACACAGCGGCTGCTGTGGGACACAGTGCTCTCTCCTACAGGAACAACGCCATTACCTGAACTTCCTGTGTCACCGCTGCAGAAAGCTGAAGGAAAACCGGAGGCCGGCCCCAAAAGAGCTGTACCTGACCCCACCGATGGAGCGGTGGAAGAGAAGGAGGCTGAGGAGGCCCTGCCCGTTCTGGAGTGCCAGCCAGGCCAGGAGGCCGCAGCAGACTACAGTTCCCCGGTAGGAACACCGGAGGGGTCCCAGCCATCTCTGCCAGAAATCGATTGGGAGCAAATGGAGTATCTGGATGACATCACCTATGCTGCAAAAGTGGAAAACGAGCAGCGACGCAGTGATCAGGAGAAGCGACGGCAGCAGGAGAGAGAAGCGCAGCAGATCCGTCAGCGGTACCATGAGGAGTTCCTCGCCGACAAGGAGAGTGTCCGCAGGAATAAAGGTACGCTCCGGGAACCGCGGCATCAGGGGTGCATCACCGGATTCAAACTCCACAAGGGCTGGGGCTTCATCCACGAGCCGGGCCTGTATCAGGAGATCTTCGTGAGTCGCAGGGATGTAGAGTCCCACCTGCCCATCGGACACCCGGGAAGGGATCTCATTAACGGGGACATCGATAGCTACACACGTCACTGGGGTCTAAAAGGATGGTATGCCCTAAACGTCTCTATTGTCAGCGACTCCGTCCCCGACGCCGGTAACGTACACCATGCCGCAGCGTCCCAATCCCGGGCTCCCACAGTGCCAGGCCGTGCACCAGCATCGCCCCCTGCGTACACTTCTCCACCAAGATCTTGCTTTGCATCGCCCCCTGCGTACACTTCTGCATCGCAATCTGCGACCATTTCTGCATCGCAACCTGAAATGTACACTGCGGCACCTTCTACAACGCGACCTGCGTTCTACTCTGAGGATGTACCCGTTGGGTCCTTGGAGGATCAACCAAAAGATGTCGCTACACAAACGTATATTGCAGGACACGATCTTCTTGTGATGGGTTCCCAAGGGCATCGTATACTTCTGGCCCCAGGGATGGAAAAAGTAATTGTCATAAGCAAGAAAGATGAAAGCCAGTAGGACCCAGACAGGGGTTTACTGCACCTGAACATGTATAAAGTTTGAAGAAGTTTTATTGAAGAAAAATTTGCACTTTATTGAAATGTTTAATAATGTTTGCTTATTTAAAGTAGAATACCCGGCTGGGTACAGAGTTAAAAGAGTTAAAGTATAATGTGATTTTACTTGAAATGTGTTTAACCATGCAAAGGACTGCGTGGCTGTGGACTTTGCCAGCCCAAAAACTTATATTGTAAATAGTTCGCACTTCGGTGCCCCATTTTGGTTTTACATAAAACCTAACTACCTCTGAAGAAAAACCCGTATGGTGTGGCCTAGAGTGAGGTCTGCAGTCAGAAGTCCTGCAGCCCACCCAGGACCCACGTGGGAGGTTTTTGGTGCGGGTCCTCCACAAGAATCTTGTCTTATACTGTATATATTTATTGAAAAGTATTTTGATAATTTTCTACTGATTTATGTACAAATTGTAACGTTCAAGAGTCCGTACCTCCCACAAGGGATGAGTGATTATGTTAATGTTATATGCAAAACAAAAATGTTTTTCTTTTCTATTTCAGCCCGGGAGTGCTGAGTTTAACTAGGGGGGGATGTGTGGCCCAGCTTCGCAAGGCACACATGTCTCCTGGAAAATGCACAGGAAGGTAACTGTAAAGCTTGATATTCATTCACGCACACTTCTCAGCATTGCCACTAGAGGCATATCAGACTATTTAGTAGTGTGACGTAGCAAAAGTGAGTCATTCCAGTGATTAGATAGATTCCAGTCAGTCTGTGCAGGAGGAGAGGAGACAGCACATTCCAGTCAGAGCTCAGCCTGAGCTAGACAGAAGTGATTCAAGTTCCTGTCTTTGGACAGAGAAGTTCAGATTAGTCTTGGAGGGAGAGGAGAGAAGACTGAATCCTGACAGAGCTTGTGTAGCTCATCTGATAAGAAAGTGGAGGCTAGTACGGGTGAAGTGAATCATCCTAGCCTAGTCAGAGCTACCCCTTAACCTGCTACTCAGAACAATCTGCCTGTGTTCCTGTGAAAGAAGGAAGGAAAGGAATTACAGCAGTTATACCAACGAGTCAACAGAGAACAGGTCAGTGAGCACTGAAGGAAAGCTGACCTTTGTACGATTGCTACACGTGCTTATATTAAGAGCGAGAGCAGGGCGAAGGGCGAGTGGAGAAGAGTGACAAAGGGACAGATCACCCTCACTCAGTTAACCGGACACCGGGGTCCGAAGCGTTGCTAGTGCTTCACGCCTAGTAATAAGAGAACCGGAGGCTTTCTGGACTACAAGTCGCAGAAGGTAGCCCTAAGCGCTGATACGTAACCGGAGTCAGGGAGAACAGGGACTTTGAGCAGGACCCTGCAAAAGTAAGGACTTAGTTCTCTCAACATCTGATAATCAGAGACATAGAAGGTGTGAGGAACTCAGCCGGCCGCCACACGGTAGCCCGGGTATCACAGCTTCTGATACCACTGCCGCTACCACATGTGACGGACGATCCCTTTCCCCCACGTCACCAATGGGACGTAACTCCACAGGTACAGCTCTCCGGCGCCCCCCTTTGTCTCTCAGGTCAGTAAGAGAACTGCACCTAGAGCAAATGGCCGCCGGGGAAGGTGTCCTGCTACCCACTGGGTATTCTAAGATTCGTGATCAGAGTAAAAGCATCAGCCCAAGATTAATTTTATGGTTTAATTTGCCTTAAGGGCGCACTAGATAATTACAGAAATATACAGTAAAGCTATACAACGTAACTACAATGGAATGGCAGTCAGAGTAAAAAATACAACAATAATGTACAAGGCTTAAAGGTATAAGCTATGGATCAATATTACCGGGTATTATGGTCATGGGAAGGCCTTGGCTCTGCCATTCCCAGGTACAGTCTTCAGTTCCTGAATAGTCCCTTGGTCTTTCCTAGACCATCTTGTTGGCTTCTGTGTGTGAAATGGAATGAGACCAGCAGCCTGGTCATGGCTAGTTCTTAAACCTGCTAGGCCCATCCCCATTGCTTTGAAGCACGCATATTAATTGGCCTGCAATTCATATGGAGCAGGAAACAATGCCTGAGCTTGGGCTATTTACCATACGACTGACCATCTCATTCAGTCACTGGCCTAGACTAATTAGCATGTAAAGGCCTATTGATTCCTAGTGGACATCAAAACCTGTCATACTGGATATGCTAAAGGCAATGTGTAGCTAAAAGTCTGTGGCTGTGTGAACTGACAAAATGGAGGCTGGTACAGGCCCTATACAAAATGGCGACAACCTTTTCCTTACACCTCCCTGCTTTTGAGGGCGCTAGGGGGTATCACATTCCTGTGTTCCCCATGCGCCCTACCGCACCCTCTCTTTGGCTAGGGTGGCAGATCCATGAGGATTTCTGACTCTCTGTCCTCTCCTTCCTCTGGAAGGTTGCACACTGGGTGAGCATAAGCCTCCCGCTCATGGTGGGCCTTCATCATGTTCACATGGAAGGCCTTCCTCCTTCCACGAGCGTGGTCCAGGGTGACCAGGTAGGTGACGGCGTTGAGCTGCTCGTGCACGAGGTATGGACCCTCCCAGGCCGCCTGAAGCTTGTTTTGTGGTACGGGGACCAGTACCCACACCTTTTGACCCACCTGGTAGGTCCGCTCACAAGCATTCTGGTCGTACCATCGCTTCTGGTCAGCCTGAGCTTGGGCCATATTGTCATGCACCAGCCGTGTCAAGGCCATCATTCGGTCCCGGAAGCGCACGACATACTCAATGACCGACACTCCAGGGGTGGCTAAATCCCCTTCCCATGCTTCCTTCACCAGAGCAAGGGGCCCCCGTACACGTCGCCCGTACAGGAGCTCAAAGGGGGAGAACCCCGTTGAGGCCTGTGGAACCTCCCGGTAGGCAAACAGCAGGTGTGGGAGATACCGCTCCCAGTCCTCTCCGTGGGAGTCGACCAACATCCTCAGCATCTGCTTTAAGGTGCCATTGAACCGCTCACACAAGCCATTGGTCTGTGGGTGATACGGGCTGGCCACCAGATGTTGCACCTGTACCTGCTTACAGAGAGACTCCATCAGCTGCGACATGAACTGGGTCCCTCGGTCGGTGAGCATTTCCTTGGGAAACCCCACTCTGGAGAAAATCTCCAGTAAGGCAGTGGCCACTTTGTCGGCCCGAATGGACGACAAAGCTACCGCCTCCGGGTACCGGGTGGCATAGTCCACTACCGTTAGTATGAAGCATTTCCCGGAGCGGCTGGGAGTGGACAGAGGTCCAATGAGATCCACAGCCACCCTCGAGAAAGGCTCTTCGATGATGGGCAGAGTTACCAGTGGGGCTTTGGGGCGCGGACCCCCTTCCCCACCCTCTGACAGGTGTCACACGAACGGCAGTAGGCTATCACCTCGGTCCTCATTCCAGGCCAGTAGAAATGCTGAGCTAGCCTGGCCCTGGTTTTAGTGATCCCTAAGTGTCCGGCCATTGGAATCTCGTGTGCGATCCGCAACAATTCCGCCCTGAACGGATGGGGCACCACTAACTGTCGGTCCCTGGGCCACGCCTCCAGTGAACCCTGCTGGACCGTTACCCGGTACAGCCGTCCCTGGTCCCAGACCACTCGCTCGCGGTCGGACTCCAGGGGAGGCTGTGCCGCCTGTTCCTTGAGAGTCTTCAGGCTAGGGTCAGCTTCCAACGCTGCCTGAAATCCCTGACTAGATATGGCAAGAATTGATGAAACTGCCCTGTCCTCTGTCAGTGCCCCGGGATCTGTCTCCTGGCTACTGTCTGACTCGGCAGCCACTTGGTCAGAGAGGGGGAAACCGTCGGACCTCCGCGAGGCTCCTTGGGCTTCAGCGCTCCCACTCCTGGTAACAGCGGCCACGACCGCTGAGACCACGGGTAGCGCCTGCTTTCCCTCCTCCTCTGACCAAGTCGCCGGGTCAGGCAGACTTCCCTGACTAATGACATGAAGAACAATTGGGAGCTTGAATCCCTAACATATGAAAAAACTAGTGTGTATGAAACATATGTAACCAATCCAAAAATAAAGTAATTACAACAAATATCTCAAAAATACAAATATATACTTTATTTCAAAATGCAGTACATAAAAACATAATTACACACCATGTACAAAAACTATATATAAAAAACCAGTGAAAACATGACATAGCCATGGTGTAGCAACCGCAGACAAAAACATGAATATGTGTTATAATGAAAAAATCCAGTGATTTAGGATGAGAGAAAAAGGTGCACGTTACCAGTGACCAAAGAGTGTATATGTGATAGAGTAAAGCGTATGTTTAATATATATATATGCATGTAAGGCATGAAATTATAATCCTCCAAGTCAGGCAGTACAATGACTAAATCTTGACTGAATAGAGGGCGGAGAGATTAATATATATCCACATACGTCCACAAAGTCTCACACAGGTCACTGACCGACTGCCATGGTAGAAGAAACCGCAGTCACATACATAGTACTTGAAGCACATATAACTGCTCACCCATCATATGAAGTCTGCGTGCTACACCGAGGCCCCGACGCCGTTTCGCGTTTCCGCTTCCTCGGGGGCAGTATGTTAATGTGTCAAATCAATGACCTTTTTATATCCCCAATCCGTGCATCCTGACCAATCACGCCGCTAAGGCAATGATGAGGCAGAGAAGAAAAGCCCTGTTCCGGTATACGGCGCATGGGGGCGGGACATCCGGTGCTCTGACGTCACATCCGGCGTCCCGGGTGCAACTCGTGTCAGGAACAAGTGTTCCTATCGACGTCAATGAGACGAGCTGCACCACCAGATACCTTAGGCAACGGAAGCATATCGGAAGGACCGGCCACATGCGTCACACCTGAAGGACGAATCTCCTTCCTATGCAGCCACAACACTGAACAAATTTGTAAGTGATCATAAAAAACAGAGAAAGAAGGAGACAAGAAAAAAAGGGGAGGATAAGGAAATAGGAAAAATAAATGAATAAATAATAAAAAATGATAAAGAAGGGGAACAGAAAAAAAAGGAAAAAAGAGGGAGAAAAGAAAAAGAAAAAATTTCTTTGTATAAAGGATAATGTGAAAACACATAAAACATAATAAGTTATATAGAAACGATATCTAGGCTGGTATAATGGACTACACATGTATATATCTAGAGAGATTAATATAGAAACCCACAATGCCATAATCAGATTTTCACATGTGATATATAGATTTCAGAAATACAATGAAATAACAATACAGAATTATAATAAATATAACGGCAGCATCTTCCATAAGACATGGTCCAGAGGAGGGCACGGAAATGTGTATGGAATCAAAATGGTCCACAGGGGAAAGGTAAAGAGGAGAAGAAGTCATCCACTGTAACTAAGGATACACAAAAAACACACAATTAAAATCAATAAAATGAATCAAAGGAGATGTGACGTCTGAAGGGGCTTCTAAAGAACTATAAGTATGAGGAAAAACTCAGCTGTTCATTAAGACCATAAGGAACCATGGTATTTAATCTAATGATCCATCTACATTCTAGTTGGGATAGCTTCCGTTTCAAATCTCCCCCCCTAATTCCACCGTGAATTCGATCTATCCCGCGTATCTTCAATAAGTCCGGGTTACACGCATGTTTAATTCTAAAATGGCGGGGGATAGTTTTTAATGTCGTCACATCAAGGGCCGTTTTAGCTGCTACTATATCTCTAACGTGTTCTCTAGTACGTACCCTAAGTTCACGCGATGTCAGCCCTACGTATATTAGGCCACACGGACATGTGGCGTAATATACAACGAAATCACTTTTACAGGATATATATTCCCTAATTTGGTAAGTATGTTTACCGTCCGAAGAGCAAAAAGTTGCTATACGCTCAATGTTACGGCAAGCCATACAGGATCCACATGGAAAGCTTCCAACACGGGGTTTAAGGGCAGAAAAAAGGTAGATGATGGTTGTCCAATATAGTGACTTCTCACTAACAGGTCCTTCAAGTTACTACTCCTTCTGGCTGTCAGAAGGGGTTTATCAGGAAGCCAATCCCCCAAGATGGGTTCTGTCTTTAAAATGGGCCAATGTTTATTTAGAATGCCCCTAATAGTGTTCCATCTATTGTTGTAAGTGGAGACAAATCTTACATCCTGGGACCGATCTAAGACAGCAGTAGAGCCCGACAGTAGAGAGCCACGAACGGACGCCTTAGCACGATTGTATCCCTTTTTGATAGAGCGCTGGCTGTAGCCACGTGCGCGAAATCTATCCCGGAGATCAGCCGCCTGCGCCTCGAAGCTCCCCTCCGTAGAGCAGAGGCGCCTGACGCGCAGGAACTGGCCCACGGGAATTGCTCGTACAGTCGAAGGTGTATGGGCTGAGGTAGCATGTAGGAGCGAATTGACGGATGTCTCCTTACGGTGCACATCCGTCTGTATTGCTCCCGTGGAGGTCACCTTGATGCAAATGTCCAAAAATTCCAGCCGCTCATCATAGAGCTTATATGTTAGTTTGATATTGACTTCCCTGACTTCCTGACATCCCGGATGTGGGGAACTCCTGACCTGGGGTCCTACCTGGTGGCTCCTCTCCCGGGACACCCCCTCCCCCCATGGCCTGTTCCTCTTCCTGCAGGGGCCCTAGACTCAGCAGGCTGGATTCACTTAGGGGCCCTACACTGCCCATAGCAGCCCCTCCCTCCACCTCTGAGCTCTCCCCTACAGCCTCCTCACCTGTCCTCACTGTGAGCCCTGTGTGTGTAGTGTCAGTGCATGGCTTACCATCAGGTGTCACTCCCTCCTCCACTGTTGGAGGCACATTCAATACATTAACATTAGCATTCACAGTAGAGTCATGACATTCTTGGGGAGCCGGACTTGGGGGTTCAGTGGCCACATACTGGGACACTAGCCGCCCCAAATCGGTCCCAAGCAACACATTGGCAGGAATATTCGGCGTTACTCCCACCTCCCGCATCCCCCTCCCGGCACCCCAATCCAAATACACCTTGGCAACGGGCAGCGCCGGTTCAACGCCTCCAATTCCGGAGACGGCAAGGGTTTTCCCAGGTACCAAGTCTTGAGGGGACACCACCTCAGGGCGTACCAGGGTTCGTTCAGCGCCTGTGTCCCGCAGTCCCATGACCGCTGAGCGGCCGATGGTGACGGGTTGGTAATTGTCTAGGGACCTCCCACCACCCCCTCCCACACACAAAACAGTGGACGGTTTCTGGGACAGGGATGGGGCCTTCTGGCGCTGGGGACATGCAGCCTTAAAGTGTCCTGGCTGATTGCAATTATGGCAACGTCTGGGTTCTGTTCCTGGCCTGGAGAGGGCAGCAGGGGGGTACACCCCTTGCACTCTGGGGGCTGGATATGGGGCTGGGGCAGGATTGGGCTTACCCCCTCTCCAGGTGCTGCTGGCAGGCTTCTTTGGCTCCGGCGCCCTGTTGTTGGCATACTCGTCTGCCAGGGCGGCTGTAGCAGAAGCCCCCTTTGGTTTCCGGTCACGGAGGAACTGCTGGAGGTCTTCTGGGCAGTTCCACAAAAATTGCTCCACGACAAACAGTTCCTGGACCTCCTGGCGGGTTTGTGAGCTCTAGACCCGAGGTCCAGTGCTCCGCAGCTCTCAGCAGGGCCCGCATGTGGTCGGTCCAGGTGTCCTTTGAACCCCGCTGCAGGCTCCTGAACTTCCTGCGGTACGACTCCGGGGTGAGGTTGTAGTGCTGGATCAGGGCCCGCTTGATGCTGTTGTAGTCCTGCTCTTCCCCGGCAGGTAAGTCCCCCAAAACTTCCAGGGACTTACCCCTCAAACGGGGGGTCAGGTACCTTGCCCACTGATCCAGGGCCAGATGATGTTGGAGGCATGTCCTCTCAAAAGCCAGCAAAAAGGAATCCAGGTCTCCATCCTTTTCAAGCAAGGGAAAGTCCTCCGCCCGGACCTTGGAAGCCCTTGTCTCCGGTGGGCCTGGTGCGTCCAGTGAGGGCCCGTGCTGAGCCATCTCCAGTCGGTGCCGGCGCTCCGCAGCTTCACGGCGTTCTGTATGCTCACGCTCCGCAGCTCTCTCTGCCGCTGCTTGCTCACGCTCCGCAGCTCTCTCTGCCGCTGCTTGCTCACGCTCCGCAGCTCTCTCTGCTCTCTCACGCTCTGCTGCTTTCTCTGCTCTCTCACGCTCTGCTGCTTTCTCTGCCGCCACCAGGAGTCTGTCATAGGCGGCGTCATTACCAGCCTCGAGCTGTGCCATAGCCGCTTGGAAAATGGCCTCCGATCTGGACAGGCTGGGACCAGGGCCGGATTAACGTAGGGGCTGATGGAGCTGCAGCTCCAGGCCCCTTGTTAGAGATAGGCCCATCCCCCGGCCCAGCCAGCCAGCCGCTTGTTATCTAATGGCTCTCTGCTCTCCTCCCTTCCCTGTGCTGCTGACGTCAGCCTGGTGATGGAGGGTGAGGAGAGGAGCCAGGAGAGACTGTGTGCTGGAGGGGGAGAGAGGAAACCTGGTGCTGAAAGTACTATAGGAGAGGAGTCGGCAGCAGCACAGTGTTATCTCATTCACCCAATCCAGAAGCAGGATGTAAATGAAGGCAGAACATGTGACCACAGAGCAGCCAGTCACAGCTCACCTTTCACTTGTCCTCATCCATGCACTGTCTTCTTACAGCTTTGCCTATTGGCATCCTGCCCTGTGTTCAGTGTCACGTTGTAGTGACGGTTCCTGTCTGGAGGAGAGAGTTAGAGACAGGCAGGCAGAGGTGTGTGTGCTGTTACAAGAATCCCAGCCATATTACAGTGAAAGCAGATGGAGAATCCTGAAGTCTCTGCACAGGTTTGTGTTGTAAAGTGTGTGGTTTCTGACAAATTCCATCAGTAGCATTGAATGGCCCATAGTATATATGGGCAGCATTGAGAGGCCCATTCTAGTATATAGCGCAGCATTGAATGGCCCATAGTATATATAGGGCAGCATTGAATGGCCCATAGTATATATAGCGCAGCATTTAGAGGCCCTCTCAATGCTGCCCTATATATACTATGGGCCATTCAATGCTGTGCTATATATACTATGGGCCATTCAATGCTGCGCTATATATACTATGGGCCATTCAATGCTGCATTATATATACTATGGGCCATGCAATGCTGCGCTATATATACTATGGGCCATGCAATGCTGCGCTATATATACTATGGGCCATTCAATGCTGCATTATATATACTATGGGCCATGCAATGCTGCGCTATATATACTATGGGCCATTCAATGCTGCATTATATATACTATGGGCCATGCAATGCTGTGCTATATATACTATGGGCCATGCAATGCTGCGCTATATACTAGAATGGGCCTCTCAATGCTGCGCTATATATACTATGGGCCATGCAATGCTGCGCTATATATACTATGGGCCATTCAATGCTGCATTTATATATACTATGGGCCATGCAATGCTGCGCTATATGGGCCTCTCAATGCTGCATTATATATACTATGGGCCATGCAATGCTGCGCTATATGGGCCTCTCAATGCTGCATTATATATACTATGGGCCATTCAATGCTGCGCTATATATACTATGGGCCATGCAATGCTGCGCTATATGGGCCTCTCAATGCTGCATTTATATACTATGGGCCATTCAATGCTGCGCTATATATACTATGGGCCATGCAATGCTGCATTATATATACTATATGGGCCATTCAATGCTGCATTATATATACTATGGGCCATGCAATGCTGCGCTATATGGGCCTCTCAATGCTGCATTTATATACTATGGGCCATTCAATGCTGCGCTATCTATACTATGGGCCATGCAATGCTGCATTATATATACTATGGGCCTCTCAATGTCGCCCTATATTACTATGGGACATTCAATGCTGCGTTATATACTAGAATGGGCCTCTCAATGTCGCCCTATATTACTATGGGACATTCAATGCTGCGTTATATACTAGAATGGGCCTCTCAATGTTGCCCTATATTACTATGGGACATTCAATGCTGCACCATATACTAGAATGGGAGCGTTTAAATGCCCTCTCTCTGTTATGTATTGAAAATAGATTGCTGAATGAGCTTAATCTTGATTCTGCAATTGAGGAATTTGCAAGCAAAAAAGCACGAAAAGTGAATGTGTAGTTTAATTTTCTTCTACCAGTTTGATTTATTTACGATAAAACACAGTTTAGCGTTCAGTGAATAACCCTGTTTATTTGCCTCATAAGTTACTATCAGCGTGATAACCATAACAGACTTTCTATATCCACCATATACTAGAATGGGCCTCTCAATGTTGCCATATATGTGTATGGGGCCTCTCTGACGCAATATTACTAATGTGGCTATGTATGGCAGTATTATTGAGATGGCTATGTGTGGCACTATAAGAGGGCTATGTGTGGCAGTATTAAGGGCCGTTTAGACTGTCCAAATTCTTGTCTGATCGGCCGGACTTTAATTATTTCCCAGGGTGCCCTGAGGCTGAGAAGGTTGAGAAAAACTGCTATAGGAGGACGTCAAACTGAGGTGTGAGTTGTGTGTTCCTGTGGAGCAGGTACTAATGTTATAATACATCTTGTGCTGCTGACATATATACAGACATGTTATTGCTATGTATAGCTGTGGTACTGGTATATAAGCAGGTACTAATGTTATACATAGATGTGCTGCTGACATATATACACACACAGTACTGGTATATATGGCTGTGATACTGGTATATAGGCAGGTACTAATGTTATAGATGGGCTGCTGACATACATACAGACACAGAACTGGTATATATAGCCGTGGTACTGGTATATACGCAGGTATTAATGTTATATGTAGATGTGCTGCTGACATATATACAGACAGGTGGCCAATCAGTGGCTACTGTCTGAAGTTCTGGCATGGTGGCCGCCATCATGCTAGGAGTTCTGACAGTGACTGCTGCAGCGGATGATTGTCACACCTGTCCGGCGCATAATCTCATTACTTGGACCATTGCCATTAATATGGAGGTTGATTGGGGATTGTGATCCACCAGCTGCTTGTTAGTCCCTGGATTGTGGATTATTATCTGTATTTACCCACATAGTCAATGTCCGCACGTGTAGATTGTGCCTGGATTGTGGATTTTAATCTGTATTTATTTGCCTCATAAGTTACTATCAGCGTGCGTAATAACCATAACATACTTTATATCCACTGTATTTATATTAGGCATGTATCATATATTTATATTTACTTTGTTCTATAGCTTTATTTACAATAAAACACAGTTTAACGTTCAGTGAATAACCCTGCTTATTTGCCTCATAAGTTACTATCAGCGCGATAACCATAACAGACTTTCTATATCCACTGTATTTATATTAGGCATGTATCATATATTTACTTTGTTTATATCTTTTACGTTACATTTTTGGCCTTTGTGAATTGCCGTGTTTGGCCCCACCCCTTGCCCCGCCCCTTGCCCCGCCCCTTCAGCTCCAGGCCCATCATGTTCTTAATCCGGCCCTGGCTGGGACGGGCAGGGGGTGGACAGTCCACTGTGAGACTGAGCACGGGGGTCGGGCTCCTTGGGGAGCCCTGGCTGAGCTCCCCCTCATCGGTATCGAACCCCTCATAGGCCACAGCATTGGCCTCCCACTTTGCCCTACTCCTGGTGCCTTCCGCCATTTTGGGAACCTTTGGTTACTGAAACACAGCTGCAACCCTGACCTTGCACACAACTTGTTATATTTACACTCTGACCGTCTAGTGCTGGGCTGACCTTAAGACCCCAGCAGTGAAAGTACTGCTGGTAGTCTCTAGTGTCTGGGAGTAGGGGTCCCACGCACACTATTACTCTGATCCCACCGCTGCCACCAATTTGTGAGGAACTCAGCCGGCCGCCACACGGTAGCCCGGGTATCACAGCTTCTGATACCACCGCCGCTACCACATGTGACGGACGATCTCTTTCCTCCCACGTCACCAATGGGACGTAACTCCACAGGTACAGCTCTCCGGCGCCCCCCTTTGTCTCTCAGGTCAGTAAGAGAACTGCACCTAGAGCAAATGGCCGCCGGGGAAGGTGTCCTGCTACCCACTGGGTATTCTAAGATTCGTGATCAGAGTAAAAGCATCAGCCCAAGATTAATTTTATGGTTTAATTTGCCTTAAGGGCGCACTAGATAATTACAGAAATATACAGTAAAGCTATACAACGTAACTACAATGGAATGGCAGTCAGAGTAAAAATACAACAATAATGTACAAGGCTTAAAGGTATAAGCTATGGATCAATATTACCGGGTATTATGGTCATGGGAAGGCCTTGGCTCTGCCATTCCCAGGTACAGTCTTCAGTTCCTGAATAGTCCCTTGGTCTTTCCTAGACCATCTTGTTGGCTTCTGTGTGTGAAATGGAATGAGACCAGCAGCCTGGTCATGGCTAGTTCTTAAACCTGCTAGGCCCATCCCCATTGCTTTGAAGCACGCATATTAATTGGCCTGCAATTCATATGGAGCAGGAAACAATGCCTGAGCTTGGGCTATTTACCATACGACTGACCATCTCATTCAGTCACTGGCCTAGACTAATTAGCATGTAAAGGCCTATTGATTCCTAGTGGACATCAAAACCTGTCGTACTGGATATGCTAATAGGCAATGTGTAGCTAAAAGTCTGTGGCTGTGTGAACTGACAAAATGGAGGCTGGTACAGGCCCTATACAAAATGGCGACAACCTTTTCCTTACAGAAGGCTCCACCACAATGTTGGCCGGGCGCAGTTGCTATTGAAGGAGTTGCACTTGACTTTATGCAAGTTGTACTCACACACATTAAGAGGATAAAGGAGGCCTCTAACCTGCTCAACAGTTTTCCTGAATGTGCATTCTCCAACCTGACCAGCTTCCCGGGACATACCTGCAACATCTACAAGTAAAGGTATGGAAAGAGACTGCATTGTGTGTGACTGAATTCTTATCTGCACCCTGCATCACCACCATAGACTTTGAGGGACCAGTCCCACCTGTGGGGGACTTAACATCTAGCTGCCATAACATCCCCTCAGAGATCAACCCTGCAGCGCTGGTCAATCAGATCAGAAACCACAGGTGGCGTCACGAACTACTATAACTACAATCCCCTGTAAATAATCCCCCATTGCATGACCGCCAGGGCCACGGACCGAGCTCTGCTGCCAGTGACAACTCCCATAGACTTCCATGGGCTCGGTGCCGAGTACCCCATAGCCCTGGTACCACCAATGTGGTGCGCGTCACTTGCATTGGCGATAGTCGACCCACAATCGGTGACAATCGCAGCATGCTGCGATTGCACACGGACGTTTAAAACGGACCACAAAAAATCTGATACTGGGAGCTGCTCCATAGATTAACATAGGACACACTGCAATACGATTTTTCATCGCATTGCAGTCGTCCGATTCTGTCGCCAGTGTGACGCCGGCCTAAGGTGGAAATCTGTTATTCTATTAGGCCTCATTCAGACGTCCAATATTCTAATACAAGTGGGTTTCATGGACAGCACTTGTATGTGTGATAGTCTATAACCATTCATGTGCTCGTGAGTTTTCGTGGACCAATTAGTCCACATAGTGGAGACATGTCCGATTTTGATTAAAGAGTTGGATCAAAATTGGCAATAAAAGTCTATAAGTCTGTGAAAAAAAATTGGATCACACTCGGATGACATCCAAGGGCAACCCAATATTCACGGACAATCAGAAGGGGGAGAAACTTTTATTTTTTGTTTTCACATACGAGAAAAACTGATTTTCACGTTGTAACGGTCTTAAGTAAGGGAGAGGGCCGTCAAACTGTCCCTGGAATTGGGACTCTAACTATCCCTGTCCCGGGGGTACTCTTGAAGGTAGAGAGACCTGGGTCTCCGACCTTAGGGCCCCGTCACACATAGCGACACACCAGCTATCCTGACAATGATATGCACTTGTCAGGATCTCTGGTGTGTCGCTACATGATCGCTGGTGAGCTGCCAAACAGGCAGCGATCAGGACAGCGACACTGCGGGTAACGTCGCTTAGTTACCCACAGTGTACGTTGGATACCAGCCCACTGGTGCAGGGAGCTGGTAACCAAGGTACACATCAGGTTTCCAGGCGCTGCGCAGCACCTGGAAATCCGATGTGTACCTTGGTTACCAGCTCCCCTGCAGCAGCGTGCTGGTATCCAACGTACACATCGGGTTTCCAGGCGCCACCCAGTGCCTGGAAACCCGATGTGTTCCTTGGTTACCAGCTGATCACTGGTCTCCTGCCTGCCACACGCAGCGATGCGTGCTGGCCAGCAGGAGACCAACGATCAAAAAAATGTCCAGGACATTCAGCGACGATCAGCGATACCCAGCAGGGGGGCTGATCATCACTGAATGTCACACACAGCGATATCGCTGTTGCATCACAAAACTAGTGACTCAGCAGCGATCTTGCTAGCGAGATCGCTGTGTGTGATGGGGGCTTTACTATGCTCTTGTTAAGCCCTAATCTGTCCCTTCCCCCATCCCATGAGGCATGGGACAGAAATGTAAGGTAACCAATACACAAAGACAAAACAGAGAAGACAGAAAGCCTATATCATACCAAAGCACTCACCAACAATAGGGAGAAGGATAGGGGCAGGGAGGAATTAACTAAATAGAAATAGGGACCAGGAGATATACACTCACCTGTGTCAGCAAACTACAGATCACTCCAACTCCAACTGCCACTCCAAATCCAAATCCAAATCCAAATCCTCAGCTTAGCATAGGAAGAAGAATCTTTCACCTGCAAAGGAAGAGATGGTGAGAGCTGGTATATGTAGGGAGTAGAGATGATTAGCAGTATCAACAGCTGTCTGCACAAAAGAGGAATGTTCTCAGCCAGCATGAAAAGAGTCATTAACCCCTTCAGCACTGAAAGAAATGAAATCCATTTAAAATAGGACACAAATCACACCGTCTAAAGAAAACCTGTAATTCATTACCTGTTGTGTCCTTCTACCTTCAGGTATCCCAGAGGAACATGACACTCGGACCACACTCGGACCAAAGGCTGATAAAAAAAAAATCACTATATAGTTCGCACATCACAGCTATTTTGGTTCTTTTATCTGTATGGTGTACTGTAATACACTGGTTGTAACCGCATCCCCGGCACTGACTGACAGCCGGCCCTAATACTGAGCTCTAATACTGAGCCTGCTATCAGTCAGTGCACAATGTCAGAGTGCTATCATCCTGTAGATTAAACCCATATCTGGAGGTTAATAGTGTTATTTTACATGATAGGTTCTCTTTAAATGAAGAATATCTACTTTATTTTTTATAGGTCTGACTTTTATAAACTGGAATATATTTGGGAGCTGCATTAAAAATCCTGAGTAATTTTGGAAATAGCCATGGAGAAGTCAAATTTCCTGCATCATAAGCAGAATACAGGTGCATCAACACATCAGTGCAGCCTCTATTGATTGAATGAGCCTTGCCAGCACTCTGCTAATCTGGTTGCTGGGGAAAAGAATTATCTTTACCCAACAAGGATGTAACAAGTTTCCATAAGGACACAAAGAAAATCTTAGAAATGGGCCCTGGCTCTACCATGAACTCCTTCAGCAATGAGTTCAGAACAAAAAAAAATTCTGATTATTTTGATCACCCGTGGCTTTGAAGGCAGAGCAAAGTACTGCAGTGCATAGGCGCTGGGCCTCTCTGACCTTTCCAACAGGGCAGATAAGTATGTGAGCCACCCACCAGGGCCGTGGGGTACTCGGCACCGAGCCCGTTGATTTCTATGGGGGATGTCACGGGCAGAACACGGCTCGGTCCGTGGTCCTGGGGCTCACTGAAATGTGGGATATCTACAGGTGAATTGAATATTGAGATGGGGATTTGTGACGCCACTTGTGGTACCTGCTCAGGATGACCAGCGCTGCTATGCAGATCCACTGAAGGGTTAATATTGTGCAGCTAGATGTTAAGCCTTCCACAAGTAAGGCTGAGTTTTCCTCCATGGCAGATAGATGTGTGGGGATGCAGGACAGACGGGGACCCGGCAGTCAGGAGTAATAAGGGAGACACACACATAAGTCACTTTGGTACCTTTACTGAAGATGTTGCAGGCACTCCCCGGAGCACTGTAGGGTGAAGGGTGCACATCCAGATTCCTCCACTGAGTAGGTGTGTGGCCTCCTGTTCTCTGCCTTTTTGTAATGAAGTCTTGGCCTGCGTGTAGCTGGGCCTAGCTTAGTCTCCGTCTTGTACCTGGCTGACCTTGTGGTTGGACCTTCTCTGAAAGAACAGGGTCCCTTGGCCAGTACCAGCCGAACTCCTTCCTCCTGATCCTGCTACGTATCAGCTCTGTGGTACTCCTGGGACTTGTAGTCCTCCAGGAACTCCGGTGATCTCCTAATGGGTCGTGGAGATCCCTATAGGCTCGGACCCCGGTGTCTGGTAATGCTTGCTGAGATGAGCTGTAGAGGCTCCTCTGTCTCATTAACTTTCCACTCGCCTTCGGCCTACCTGGATCCTCACACGATCACACACTGGCAGTTGGTGGGCTGCCTCTTCACCGCTCTCTAAGCGTCGGCACGCTTCTCACTGAGCTGTACTCCTAGCTTCAGCTCTGACTAGGCTGGAGTGGTCTCTGTTCCACTCTTTACTAGACTCCACTCTATGAACTGAATAGCTCTGCAGCCTCTCTAACCTCAGCTCTGCACCTCCACCTTGCTGCAGACTGACTTCTCTGAGGTGGCTGCACTGAACTGCTCTCTCTGAGATGACTGAGCAGAACTGAGCTGCAACTTCCTATGTTCAGCTTCTTTTATATGTCTAAAACAGCTCCCTCTGGTGGTCTTTGGGGATAAGATGAACGTGTGTGAAGGTGTATAATGACCTCTAGTGGTATATTCTTTCAGTGCACCCTTCTGGGAGATATGGATTCAGTCGCAGCTGGGCTCCACATTCCCCCTAGTAGAACTCAGCACTCCGGGGCTGAAATACACAAACAAAGAACAATAAACATTGTATAAATAACTCTTCCTTTACAGGAGGTAAGGCACTCTTGAACTGTTGCATAACGGTAAATGAACAACTATATACATTAGCACAATGAGGAATTGAGCAACCATAAAAGTCCCAGTCTCTTTTGGAAAAGGATGCTCAAAAAGGGTAGAGGAAACAAGTAAAAATAATGTCCATTCCACTTGTTTCAATTTTAAAAGGAAAACAGATTAATAAATAACGGTATAATAAAGCATATTATAAGCAAAAATATATACATTTATGTACAGTGACTCTAGACAATTATTTACATTTGCCAAGGGTTGAACTAATCTCTAAACCTAGCAGGGCTGTGTCCTTTTGTGCTACGTTCTGATCTACGTGGTGCAGTAACCTGTGAGGTAGCAGTTTCCCTGTTTGTTCTGCGTGAAAGTGAATTATAGAATTGCCTTAACCTCTCTACAGGACTGGCAAGCACACTGTGAGCTGGGTGGACTGGCTCGACTTCTGCAGGGGATCCTTCTTCCTGAGATTCAGCTTATTGGGATTCCGCTTCTTGGGGTGCTGCTTCTTGGGGTTCTGCTGAAGCAGGTTCTTCTGGAACTGACTCTACTGCAACAACCGGCTCAACTGGGTGTAGAGGTTCTCCTTGTGGTTGATAGAATTGAAGCACGGGAATGATTACGGCTTCTCCAATGCGAGGCCAATCCACGGGGAAATCTCCTAAGTCTGTATGTATGACTGCTTCATCACGCTCTTTCTGATTGACAACAGGTTCTTCCTCTTGAAGCTTTAATGGATCCGGACACAACTTTAGGTGATCTCTGGATACAGTGGTAGTTGTTCTTCCTCCATCCTTGCTAATTATGCACGTTTTCTTGTTGTCAAACCTTGAATTCTGTACGATGTAGGGCTCTCTTTCCCATTGATCGTCGAGTTTGTGTATCCTCCTCTTTCTTTTCAACATGACTTGACCAGGTGCGAAAGGTTCAGCTGGCGCACTTTTGTTGTAGCGATCTTCTTGTTTATCCCTTACTCGATTGAGACTATCTTCAACGCAGGCCTGTACTTTTCTGTACTGTTCCTGTCTGTTTGTGTCCCAGTCTTCAGTAGTCACATCTGCTTCTGGTTCTACAACACCAAGCTCCAGATCCATGGGCAGCTTTCCTGGTCTTGCCCGCATGAGATAAGCTGGGGTGCAATTGGTGGAACTCACAGGTATGCGATTGTACAGATCTACCAGGTCAGGTAGTAAGTCTGGCCACCGATTTCTCTCCTCGAGTGGTACAGTCTTCAGCAGGTCAATGACGATGTGATTCATCTTCTCACAGAGACCATTAGTTTGGGGGTGGTATGGTGTGGTTCTTATCTTCTTACACCCGTACAAGTGACAGAACTCTTTGAACAATTCGGCCTCGAAGGCTGGGCCTTGGTCAGTTAGCACCTGCTCAGGATATCCGTGTCGTCTGCAGAAATACGCTTGGAACGTCTTTGCTGCTGTCTCTGCCGTCAGATCTTTGACAGGGGCGACCACCAGGAACCTGGAGTAGTGATCCACCATAGTCAGGGCATAGGAGTATCCTGACCGGCTGGGTGACAACTTGACATGGTCCAGGGCCACGATCTCCAAGGGACGAGTCGTCTTGATGGGTTGCAGGGGTGCCTTCTGACTGCTGTAGTCCTTTCTTCTGAGGCCACAGGGTCCACAGTTCTGGCACCACCTCTCGATGGAGCTGCGCATTCCCACCCAATAGAAACGACACTTCAACAGGGTCTCCAGCTTCTTCCAGCCAAAGTGTCCCGCTTGATCGTGGAAGGCTTCTAACACCATCTGGATATCTGCTCTGGGGACTACTATCTGCCATACCATCCCATGGGTCCTTGGGTTGACGTACCTCCGGCACAGCTTCTCATGGTAGATAAACAACCGGCTTCTCTCATTCCAAAGCTGCTTAGCTTGTAGAGGCGCATCCTTCTCCAAGGAGGAACCTTCTTGAGTTATCAGCTCCTTGATTCGGCTGACAACTGGATCGCTGTCCTGAGTCTCCTTCCAGCTGTGGTGAGGTAAAGGATTTAACGTCTTACCACGCGGCCTCCTGCAGGCTTGTTGCTCGTGGATCATCCCATTCCTGTGAAAGGCAGGTAGTTCAATCTCTTCCAGATCATCCACTTCTTCTGTGTCCGATTCATGAGGCATCCTGGATAGGGCATCAGCGTTGGCATTCTTGCGGCCTGCTCGGTACTTGATTGTGAATTGGTAGTTTGACAGCCGAGCCATCCAGCGTTGTTCCATGGCTCCCAGCTTAGCTGTTTCAAGATGCATCAAGGGGTTATTATCGGTGTAGGCAGTGAACTTGCTGGAGGCTATGTAGTGCTTAAACCTCTTCGTGATTGCCCAGACCAGTGCCAGGAACTCCAATTTGAAGCTGCTATAGTTCTCTGGGTTCCTCTCGGTCAGGCGGAGCTTCCTGCTTGCATAGGCGATGACTTTCTTCAGGCCATTTTGCTTCTGACTGAGGACAGCTCCCAATCCTTCATTGCTGGCATCAGTATACAGCAGGAACGGCTGGCTGTAGTCAGGATAGGCTAAGATCTCATCACCTGTCAGGATCTCCTTCATTTCCTTGAATGCCTCAGCCTGTTCTTTACCCCAGTGGAATGGAGAATTTCTGCTCTTGAGGGACTGTCCCACCAGGAGGTCTTGCAGAGGCGCTGCTTTCTTGGTGTAATCCTTCACAAACCTCCGGTAGTATCCTGTCAGTCCCAGGAACTGTCGCACCTCCTTGAGATTTTTCGGCTCCGGCCATTTCTGGATGGCGGTGATCTTCTCGGGGTCTGGCGCTACTCCTTCTGAGCTGACAATATGTAGCAGATACTGTACCTTTTGTTTGAGCATATGGCACTTTGAAGGCTTCAGTTTCATCCCATACTTGGACAGTGACTCGAATACCTCCGCCAGGTGCTTCAGGTGGTCTTCATACGTCTTGGAGTACACAATTACGTCGTCCAGGTACAGCAACACAGTTTCAAAGTTGAGATGTCCCAGGCAGCTCTCCATCACTCTCTGGAACGTTCCAGGGGCACTGCTGAGTCCAAACGGCATTCTGTCAAACTCACAGAGTCCCATCGGGGTGGTGAAAGCCGTCTTCTCCCGATCCTCCTCAGCCACAGCTACTTGCCAGTACCCACTAGTGAGGTCAAGGGTGGAAAAGTAATTAGCAGTCTTTAGTGCAGCTAAGGATTCCTCAATGTGTGGTAAAGGGTATGCATCTTTATGTGTAATGCGATTTACTTGTCTGTAATCTACACACATTCTCATGCTTCCATCCTTTTTCCTGACTAGGACTAGAGGTGCTACCCAGGGACTACAACTATCCCTTATCACCCCTGCTTCCTTCATATCACGCAACATTTCCTTGGCTTTCTGGTAGTGTGCTTGTAAGGTTCTGTGTACATGTTCCTGAAACTCAGTTTGTTCGTCAGCCATTTTACTTTCTGTCTTGCTGCAGCTATCTTGCCCTCAGTCAAAATGGAGTTTCCAGCTTGCATGTTCCCGCCCTGATTCTCTCCTTTTGCTTCTTAAGCAGCCACAGCTGAGCAATCAGTGCTTCAGAATCTAGCCTGCAGTGAACCTGTGACCTGACTCCTAAAGCCTTGGACCTTGTACTCCAGCTATTCCTACTGAGGAACTCTGAAGCACTTGTGGACTCTGAACCCTGCTCTTTGAAAGACCCACGTTTGCATGGACTTACGGTAACAGAGAAGAAGATCCTGAACCTGTTGTGGAGAGTGATTGCTGAGCTTAGATTACTCTGGCCTGCTGTGTCTCCTGCTTCTGTGTCTGCAAACTGTGTGACTATTTTTGCCAACTTGTATGAAGTAATACAAGACTTTCTATATCAAACCTGTGTCTCATGTATTTTCATCGCACCCAAGCACAAGACGCTATATGAACTGTACTACATACATTACAAGATTCTGAAGCCAAAACGTTAGTGTCTGCTGGGTCTGGAAAGGCTGTGTCTGCTGTAACTGTGGATATCGGATGTCCGGTTGTACTTTCTGTGATGACAGTGGTTGTGACTTCTCACAACCATTCCAGGTGAGCAATTCCCTTAAGTGTTGTTTTTTCTGCAGTGTTACCACAGGTAAACACTATTGTTTTTTTTTTTTTCTTTTCTCTTTTTGTCTGCTGTAACTGTGGATATCAGATGTCCGGGTGAACTTTCTGTGATGATAGTGGTTGTGACTTCTCACAACCATTCCAGGTGAGCAGTTCCCTTAATTTTTTTTTCTCTCTGCAGTGTTACCACAGGTAAACACTATTGTTTTTTTTTTCTCCTCTCCTCTTCTTCCAGTACTCCTGTCTTAAAAGATCTGGAAAAGGGAGGCCCGCATAAAGGAACTTTGCGGAGTGACTGATAATATCCTTGCAGATTTGCAGAATATAAAGACCCGTTTTTCAAGCCTACAGGACCTCACTAATCACAATTTGCAAGTGTTTGGACAGACTGCCCAGGATTTGCGAGCCAGGATTGAGGTTCTAGAAGAGCGAGTCCAGGCTCCTGCCGTAGCCCCGAGTTCTGGGATTCCCAAGTTGCCCCCTTTTCGTTTTGGCGGTGAACGTGAGAAATTCAGGGGATTTATTAATCAATGCAATCTTTTTTTTTCTGCACATGCTTCACAATTTCCCACTGAACGATCTAAGGTGCTTACTATAATTATGTTGCTTACCAACAAGGCTTTGATGTGGGCAAACCCTCTGATTGAGACTGAGGATGATTGTTTGAATCACCTTGATGCTTTTATTTCAGCCATGGGGCAGGTGTTTGATGACCCCAATCGAGGTGCAACAGCTGAAGCAGCCATGTTAGCTTTGCGCCAAGGTAAGCACTCGGTAGCTGAATATGCCTTGGATTTCAGGAGATGGGCCCTTGATACCACCTGGGACAGTTCCGCCAAAAAATCTATTTTTCGAAAGGGGTTATCTCCACTGATTAAGGATGAACTTGCTCGTGCCGACCCTCCCACTGCGTTAGGTGACTTTATTAACTACTGCATCCGTATTGATACTCGTCTGACTGAACGCAGGCAAGAGAGATGGTTCGAAAGCAATCGCACTAACCTTTTCCTACCTTCCTCTCCAGCTAAGGAACATTTGAGTAGGATTACACGGGAACCTGAACCTGAACCCATGCAGGTAGACTCTTTACAACGACGGGTTAGTGATGCACGCAAGGAACATCGTTTTAAGGAGAATCTATGTTTCTATTGTGGTAAGTCAGGGCACTTCATTATAAACTGCCCCAGCCGTTCTCGTAAGACTACTACAGCACTCATTCATTGTGAGTGTTGCGAGAGGGGATCTGTCAGGTCCGAGCCTCAGGCTCCAGAGAGATCTGCAGCAACAGATCTTGATTTCTCGGACTTAAACTCTGTTACCTCTGAGGACGTTGACTGTGTAAACGCTGCCATTTTTCAAGTTTCCTCAGCGGTGTCCCAGCTGAGTTGTAAGAAAAACAATTCTCATTGCTTTCTTTCCATCAAACTCTGGGTTGACTCAGCTTGGGTGTCTAGCTCTGCTATGATCGACTCAGGGGCAAGTGGAAATTTTATGGATGTCTCCTTTGCTCTGAAACAGGGGATACGTTCAGTGAAGAAGGCTACTCCAGTACAGATGGAAACTGTGGATGGCTCCCTGCTGACCTCTGGACCAGTGGATCAGGAAACAGAGCCTTTGAGGGTTCTTATGGGTAAAGATCATCAAGAGAAACTGTCCTTTATGCTTATCTCTTCTCCCCACTTTCCATTATTCTAGGGCTACCATGGCTGCAGGCTCAGAATCCTACCATTAACTGGGAGACCAAGGAATTACACTTTCCAGAGAAACAGATGAGTCCAAAAGTTTCAGCTTGCTCTGTTCCTAAAGGAACCATGTCAGTCCCTGAACTACCAGCTGTATACCAGGACTATGTGGATTTATGTGACAAGAAGAACGCTGACCAGCTTCCTCCTCACCGTCCATATGATTGTCCAATTGAATTATTGCCTGGAGCAGAGATACCTTTTGGTAAGATCTACCCCTGGCGGGGCCCGAGCTAAAGGCTTTAAAGGATTACATAGACGAAAATCTAGCCAAGGGCTTCATACGCCCCTCTTCATCTCCTGCAGGTGCACCCATCTTCTTTGTAAAGAAGAAAGATGGATCTCTGAGACCATGCGTAGACTATAGGGAACTCAATAAGGTTACTATTAGAAACCGTTATCCATTGCCTTTAATCCCTGAGTTATTGGAGAGAGTGCGACATGCCAAAATTTTCTCTAAACTAGATCTTCGTGGGGCCTATAACTTAGTCCGTATTAGACCTGGGGATGAATGGAAGACTGCATTCAGGTCACGCTATGGACACTTTGAATATCTAGTTATGCCTTTTGGTCTGAGTACCGCCCCAGCCACTTTCCAACACTTGGTGAATGACATCTTCAGGGATCTCCTAGATACATTCGTGGTAATTTATTTGGATGATATTCTAATTTTTTCTAACTCCACAGAGGAACATCATGGACATGTGAGAATGGTCTTGGAACGTCTAAGACAAAATCATCTTTACATCAAACTTGAAAAGTATGAATTCCATAGGACCGAAATTCAATTTCTGGGGTATGTACTGTCTACACAAGGAATTAGTATGGATGGAAGCAAAACCCAAGCCATCAAGGATTGGCCAAGTCCTAGAAATGTGAAGGAGGTACAGCGCTTCATCGGGTTTGCCAACTTCTATAGACGTTTCATTAGAAATTTCTCTGAGGTAGTGTCACCTATCACCCAACTTACCCGGAAAGAGTCTAGGTTCTCCTGGACTCCCAAGCCCGATTAGTTCCCCAGGAGTAATTCAAATAAGACCTACAAAGGACTAAAGGAAGATACCATCGATTCCTTTTTGGCAAACCCCCAAGGGAGTAAGTTTGTCTTTAAAAGGGGTTGGATTCAGGGACACGCCTGATATTCTGAAAAATCAAAGAGTATTGCAACTCATTCCGTTCCAAAATTGCTGGGATAGAGGAATTCTAAAGACCAGGAATTTCTTCTCGTTTTTTTTGGGGCCCCTTCAGAAGGTTTTTTTTAAACTAGTCACTTATGTGAATTTGTAAGATGCCAAAAACCCCTCGTCCCCACAAGGTTGTTAAAAACCTCTTCCCCCCCCCCCCCCTGGGGATCCATTTCATGGATTCATTGTGGAGTTCCAACCCCTAAAAGGGAAACAATTTTAGTGGGGGTTGACCGTCTAACAAAGGCACTCTTTTCCCTTGTGTGCTTACCCATGCAAAACAGACATCAAATTTATGATTAAAGATGTTTTCCTTACATGGAGTACCGGTGAGGTTTTTTCGGTCGAGGGGTGCAATTCACTTTGGGTTTTTGGAAAAAATTTTTTGTGCAGCATTGGACATTAAGAAACCCCTTTTTCTGCTTTTTCACCCCCCGTAATGGACAGCCCCAACAAACCCCAAAAAACCTGGGCAGTATTCCGCTGCTTTTCTGCCACTCCCCGGTGTTTTGGGTGGATTCTTCCTTTTGTGAGTTCTTAAACAACTTAGGTGCCTCCATAAGCAGTTCCTTTTTCTTAATTAGGTTATCATTAACTTCTCCCCGATTTTCCCTAGAAAGCCTTCCCCGCGTGGCTGAAAAAATAAAGTCTTTACAGAAAATATGGATCTTTAAAGGGAATCTAATCGCTCAGGAAGGTAAAGAAAGCAGAGAAAAAATTTGAAACCGCACCAGCTTTAAGGTAGGAGCTTGGTCTGACTGTCACCAAAATTTTTAAAATTAAGGCCCCTCGTTATTGGAATAAAACATTGGCCCCCATAAAATCAAAAAATTTAAAAGTGCCTTTTGCTTGTCGTCTTAATGCCCAAACTATGAGAATTCCCCCCTTTTTCTTTATCCCTAAAAAGGCTGCGACCCAATATTTCCTGGGTTTTTCCTTCCCCCGACCCGTGTGTCGTGGTCGGGAAAAATTTGTGGGGAAAAGGATTTTAGATTCCAGGTTTTATGAAACAGTACAAATTGTTTAAAATGGCGGGTACCCATGGGGACAACCGGGGAAACCCCGTCAAAAAATTAAGCTCCTCGTTTCCTCATTTTTATCAGGGACCACAAAGCCTGGGTGGGTCATCCGGGGGTTGTCCCTAAGGGGGGAAAAATTTAAGGTTCTGTGACATGCCTAAAAATCGTTTGTTCGTCACCCCTTTTATTTTGTTTGCTGCAGCTATCTTGCCTCTCAAAATGGAGTTTCCCTGGGGTTCCCCCCGATTTCCCTTTTGCTTCTTAAAGGCCAAAGTGAGCAATCAGTGCTTCAGAACACCCCGCTAAACCCGGGCTGATTAAAACCTTGGCCTTGTACCCCCTTTCCCCCAGGGAATCGAAGTTTTTGGCTCGAACCCTGCTTTTGAAAGACCCCCGTTTGCATGGACTTAGGGGGAACGGGAAAAAAAACCCCCAATGTTGTGGAGAGTGATTGCTGAGCTTAGATTCTCTGGCCTGCTGGTTCCTGTTCTGTGTCTGAAAAAGGGGGTTTTTTTTCCAATTGTATAAAGTAATACAAGACTTTCTTATAAACCCCCGTGTCTCAGATTTTCATCGCACCCAAAAAAGCGCTATAGAATGACTACTCATTACAGTGGGGTGGATGGCCTGCCCCTTCTTTAATGGGAGGATGTTTCCCCGTGGAGATGGATTTAAACCCCCTTTAATTTTCCCCAAATCGGGGGGGTTTTTTTCTAAAACCCCGTGCTATCCTGAACTACTCGGTATACTCCTTGTTTTTGGGGGGGTGGGTGTTGTCTGTCCCGACTGGAGTGCTGACACCAAAAACCACCGAGGGAAACCGTTATCCCCATGGTTTGGGGGTTAGGGCTCCGTTTGTGAATGGAGTTATTATCCCAGCTGAATTAGCAAAAAGGGGCCCAAATGGAATTTGTTCTCCTCTCCCCAGTTGGAAGACCACTGGAACCCTCCTTTTTTACACCACTACCCCCTGGCAGTCAAGGTGTAGGTTTGCTCTGAACAAAGGGGGTCTTTCTAGCTTGGTAGTTTTTCCTCTCAGACTAGCTGCTTAACCCCCCAAAAAACTTTCACTTTGGGGATACAATGGGTTTGGGGGGTTTTACCCGTACATTTCCCCAACTCACCCCCGGTCATTTCACTTTTTGCTGGGCCCCCAATCCAGATCTCCCCTTCCGGTCACTCCCCCCTTTTCCTTGGTCTGGCAACTCGGCGAGCTGGGGAGTAAAAAAACAACCCCCCAAAACAGTTCAAAATTTTGTGCTAAAACCACATTCAACCCATTTTTTTCCCATTAACAGTCTTCACTCAAGAAATCCCCCATCTTTTAGTCAACTTCCCCCCTTTTTGTTTACGTTTTTAGCCCCAGTTTTAACAAGAGGGAGACCATTAGAGGGTATACGGAAAGTCAGGGTTTGGGGGTTGGGACCGTCATGGACCAGTTCTATTTTAAAAAAAAATCGGTATGACTTTTCCTGGACCCCGTGTCCAGCAGGTCCAAAAATTTGGTTTCCTCCCAAAACCCGGGTTCGTCTGAGGGGCCCTGGGAGTCTTTCCTGGGGTTGGCCCCGGCCCCGGATTTGCTTGTTTAAAGGACACGACGTGCTGGGTGTTTCTCTGTGGCACGGTAGCAGATACTTCGGCGAGGATGTTGCGGGGCTTTTGGGATGGCGTTGTCCTCTTCCGGTGGGGCGACGTCCCCTTCCCCCGGTTTATCAAGGAACATCCCGGGGAGTCAGCTAGCAGGATCTTTTTCCCCCTTTTCCAGGTTCCGTCCGATTGCAGGGCACTCATTAAAGTGGCCGGTTTTTTTGGTCAACTGGGCACTTCGGCGCAGACTTTTTGCTCAGTGGGGCGCCACTTGCGTTTGGCTTCCGCAACCGGGGGGGGAAAAAGGTGGATGCTGCTGGCTTTAGGTGGTTCACTGGGTAATTGGGTTGCCATTCGGGTTTTCCCGGGGGGTGCAGCCTTTTTTTATAGCCAATCTTAAGGGCATCAAAGGTAGCATCGGATGACCAAAAGGACCCATGCACAGTCCTTTTTTCCCTTTGGGGGACCTCGTTCGTACAAATTGTTATTTTAACATTTTATTTCTTTGGTGAATTAGGGTTTTAAACCTTTTTGAGTGTCGGGGCCCCCTGTAGGGGGCGGCTAGCCCTAATGCTTCTTGGTTTCTGGGGCTTGGTAAACCCCCCCCGGGGATCTTTTCATGCGTCCAAAAAGTATCTGTAGTTTTTAAAAAATTGCAAGCACTGACTCTGGTTGCAGCTGTCCAAGTCCTATTCCCTCTCTGCGCCCAGAAATTGCCCAACCACTGCAGCCTTGCTTTTCTGTCATGGGTACATCCCCTTTTTTGGATATTTTTCGCTTAACCCCTGACAGGGTTTGGGGTTTTCCCGCTGTATGGGGAGCACTTCCCCCCAGGCATGTATGGCAGTGTTAGCGGTACTATGGGGCCACGGCCCCGGTGGGGGGCCGATTTCCGCCTGGCGGCAGCCGGTGGGAAAAGTCTTGGGGCGGTCCCCTGGCCCCACGGCAGCTTCGGCGGAAATTCGGCCCCCCAAAAGCGTGGCCCCTTCTCTGAAGGTGCAGCTCGCAGCGCACAGCGATGTAAAGGGCCCCTGCCCCCCGCACTTGACGTCAGAGGATCACGAATTTCCCCACAGGCCTTGCTGTGTCGCGTTGGGGGCGTGTCCAGGCTCAGCGCGCTTTTGAGGTACCCACTAGTTTTCGCGCCGCGGCGCTGTAAATGGGGGAAAAGGGGCGGGAAATCTTCACCATAAAAACACAGTCTTTTAGTGAGGCCACGTCCGGGGTGGAAACGGGCCAAGTTTGTTGCTGCGGGCCCCAAAACCCCTTTGTGCGCCAGAGATAGCCCCCCCCGGGGCCCGTTGGGACTCGGCCCCCGGCTTTTGTTTTCTGGGGGGGGATGTCAGGGGGGCAGCACAGGCCGGTCCGTGGCCTGGGGTCAGAAATGGGGGATATTTACGGTGAATTGAAATTGAGGGGGGGTTTCTGTGCCATTGGGGTTCCCTGTCAGGATGACCAGCGTGCTATGCAGATCATAAGGGTTTAAAAATTGGTGCGCATTTTTTTTTTAAACCTTCCCAAAAAAGGCTGATTTTCCTCCGGGCAATAGATTTGGGGATCGGACAGACGGGGACCGGCATCGGAGAATAAGGGAAACCCCCCAAAATTAAAAGTCCTTTGGTACCTTTATGAAATGTGGGGGCCCCCGGGAGCACGTGGGGGAAGGGTGCAATCCAGTTCCCCTCCATGGGGGGTTTTTGCCTCCTGTTTTCTGCCTTTTTGAAAAAATTTTTGGCTGCGTGTGCGGGCCTATTAGTCTCCGTCTTGCCGGCTGACTTTTTGGGGTTTGGCCTTTCTGAAAGAACAGGGTCCCCTTGGCCCGGGGGACCACCGAACCTTCCTCCGACTGCTACGTATCAGCTCTTGGTATTTTTGGGACTTGTACCTCCAAACCCGGTGTTTTCTAATGGGTCATGGGGACCCATGGCTCGGACCCCGGGTCGGTAATGTTGTGAGATGAGCTTAGAGGTCCTCTGTCTCATTAACTTTCCATCCCTTCGGCCTACCGGATCCACACGTACACCTGGCATTGGTGGGTGCCTCTTCCCCCCCTTAAGCGTCGGCACGCTTCTCACTGAGCTGTATCCTACTTAGCTTGCTGGTGGAGTGGCTCTGTTCCACTTTTACTAGATCCACTCTTGAAGAAAAACTTGGCCTTCAAAATCGTCGCCCCTCCACCTTGCTGAGCTGACTTCTTAGGAGGCTGCATGAACTGCTCTCTTGAGATGACTGAGCAGAACTGAGCTGCAACTCCCATGTTCGCTTCTTTTATATGTCTAAAACAGCCCCCTTGGGTTTGGGGAAAATGACGTGTTGAAGGGGTTTTAAAAGACCTCTATGGTATTTTTTCAGTGCACCCCCGGGAGATATGGATTTAGTCGCGCTGGGGTCCAATATCCCCGTGCAGGAGGTGATCCCCGGGACCTTAAGCAAGCAGGGGGTTTTTCTTGGAAAAATGGGGGACCGGCCCCCGCCCCCCGAAACCCATCGGCCGGACCCCCCCCAGGGATTTTAATAAAACTTAATTTTCTTATTTTTCAGGTCTGATCAGGGGCTTTGTAAAAAATTTTAAAAAACTGTAGAAACCCCGAAAGGGGTGGCCGCTTTACATCCCCCAAAAAAAAGCTGACGGGGTTTGTTTAAAGATAAGGATTTTTTTCAAACAGGGGTTTTTTTGCCCTTAGAGTAAAAACGTTGCAATTAAATACAGAT
The DNA here is from genome assembly GCA_033576555.1 of Oophaga sylvatica. Classification (NCBI taxonomy): domain Eukaryota; kingdom Metazoa; phylum Chordata; class Amphibia; order Anura; family Dendrobatidae; genus Oophaga; species Oophaga sylvatica. The sequence goes on from JARQOD010000001.1 coordinate 411,485,701, forward strand.
TTTTGCTTTCTCATTGCTTTTAAATAAAAAAAGCGTGAAGGGGAATTACATGCTGCTTTTTTTAAAAAACACTGCGTTCTTAAAGGGAACTGTCCCCCCCTTTTTTTTTTTATGAGTAAAGTACATCAAAAGTGGTCCCCTAAGTAACAGTGTATTTTTATGCCCCGAACCCCAGGTTGATGCAAAAATATCTTTGAAAATGGCCCTTGTGTAGCAAATCGCGCTTTCGGTCCCTGGCGGGGCGGGGTTTCCCTTTCCCTCCCCCTCCTCGGCTTGTGTAGCATCTTCAGTAAATTCCGTTCCATTGGTTTCCCGGTTTGCGCATTGAAAAGGGACCTCGCTCGAGCGGTATGTTTTTTCCAAAAGTGGGCAAGCATAAAAGCGCATTTTGCCCACTATCTTTCCCCCCGGAATCTTCCAAAGCAAGCTTATTTTCCCCGGGAGGGAAAACAATGAACCCCCGCACATTAACCCGCGTTCAAAAAACAAACCCCTGTCTGAAAACTTTTTTGAACTTCCGGTGTAATTTGCAGGGTTCAGTAAATTTCCAGCGTCCAGGAAAATAAGTTTCCCCTTGAAGACTTCCGGGGGATTGATAGTGAGGCAAAATACGGGCATGCCATTCTAAATTTTAAAAGTTTTGCCCACAGTTTGGCAAAGCATATGCGCCGGCGAGGACCCCTTTTTTAAGCGCACCCGGTAAACCCGGTGAATGCAGTTAAGGCCGACCTCACACTAAGTAGGAATAGGAAGTGGAGGGGTGAAAACCCAAACGCATTAACACGGACCAAAAATTCTCTTTGGGGTAGTTGATCATGCGTATTTTTCTTGGGGTTCTTACGGTGCGAGATCCCGCAGCATGCTGCGTTGTAGCGTATTCGCCCTTGTCGCCAATGAAAGTTATGGGTGCGAGAAAAAAAGGATTACACACGGACCATCGTTGGATTGCGGAATACGGAAGAGTTCTGCAGATCACAGGAATGGTGCAACACATGGGAGGAAGCGACACATGCAAATTAGTAAAAAAGGCGCCGGGACACCGGAAGAACGTTCCAAGGGTGCCATGATGTCCACCCTCATCAATTGGAGATGCTCATTGTTTTGGTGCAGGAGGGGGCCCGAAATATGGGACCACAGAGATGGCATTCGCTAAACCCGCGCAAGGAAAGAGTGGCATGGGGCGTTTCGTGGGCAAATGTTTCCCCCCTTTGGCGACGCCCAGGAGGAGCAGAGCGAATCAGTAAGTGACTTGATATTTTAAAAACTTCTTACGGTCAAGCGGTTTTGAATTTGGGGGCCAAAAGGTTTTTTTTTTGTTTTTGGGGCGCAAAAATCTTGTATAGTCACATCCTACTAGGCCCCCATGCTATTTTAGGTGTATGTGAAGAATTGCTTTGTGCAGATTGCTAATTGCTTACATTTTGTGTCATTGCAGGGATGTGTTATGAGAAGATGGAAAAAGCATCCGTGACCAATTACAGGCGGGAACGGCAGCAGAGGGCAAGAGCGGGTCAGCAGCCCCCAGAAAACGAAAGTAAAATTTTTTGAAAGGGCGGGGTTTTCTTGCCCTATTCTGGATCTCAGACGGAAGTAATACTCACACCACATAACAATATGCAGTTTAGGCTCACCCCCTAATGTTCTAATCCCCTTTCATTTCCCACAGAACCCAATCCAACCTACTGAGAGGGAGACTGGCTAGACTCAGAGGCCATTATTGATTGGTTGGGGGGGTGAAAAGTGGGGCCCATTTCTGAGCTCCCTGCAGATCCCCAAGCTTCACAAAGTGCCAGGACCTGACCAAGCATCTGTACCGCAACCGACCTGACCCACCTGCTGCAGCAGCAGGGCCCAGTGTAGAGGATGCAGCCAACGCAGCAGCCCCACTGTCCTCTTGGGGCTCCCCCCAGCCTGCTGCTTATCCCGCCGTAAGAGAAGATGGAAAGACATCACTGGGTCAGAACACGTAGGCTGTGGACCTGGGGTCTCAATTTTCCTTTCCAGGAGCTGTGGATGGGGTGAGGGACCTATGCCCCTAGCCTTGCCCCCCCACCTTGCCTCTACCCGAGAGGTCGGTCCGTGTGCGAGGATCAATTCAGATCCTAATTGAGCTGCACACCCCCCAATACCCCTGCTTGAATTCTTGAGAGGTGGCAGCTCTCCCTGTAACCTTATGCGCCTTGGACACAACAAAATGTGCATGCTCAATTAGGATTGATGTCCTCCTGCATGGGCCCTCACCTCAACCAACCTTGGCAACAACAGGGTCAAATGGTGGCATAATCCCACTTCCCAATATGGCCACTTGTACGACCAGTGTTTGGGAAACTGGTCCCAACCTGGATTTATGCTAACATGGACTTTTTGGGGGGTATGTTTCGTGGCTATCATCTTCACAAAATATAATCTCCCTTATCTGTATGGCAATGGCCCACACACCAACCTGACCGTTGGCAGATGTTGCTCAGGGAATGAAATCAACCCAAAGGGGGGATGGTCAAGTTTCTCATAGCCAATTTAAAAGAGATGTGGGAACCCCGCCAACCCCACCCACATCCACCAGCTTGATTACTTTTTTGAGTTAGATATTACGAAGTCAAAGTATTTCTCTTTTTTTTTTTTAATTTACTTTACACTCCTGTTGTGTTCGGGAAATGTGACAATTGATCATCTAAGTACATATGGTAAACATATGTATTGTTAGGGTTCTCTACTTTTTTTTGGCATTATGTGTTAGGTTTGAAACAAAATCTAAAATTTGTAAAATTTATTTCAAATAATATGTGTAAAGCATATTTGCACTCATCTGAATGGTACAAACAGCAAAAAGGTACTTAGCTGGTGGAATGTGGCCTAGGTGTCAATTTATTATTTCGTTAGATCTGATCATTTATACCAATGTTTGTTATTTTTTCCCCATCATTTTACAATTTTGGCTAATGCATCATTGCATTTGTCTAGTCAGGAACCCAACCATATGGGGAAGATATGGTGCTCACTAGTGATAGTGAAAGTTATTTATTTTGCGTATTTATTATAATTTATGGCCAATTTTTTGTTGTTTTTACATGCTGTCTATTGCATATTTGCAGTAGTGTAATCTTGTGAACCAAACATATGGGTAAACATATGGTCTTTACTATACATAGTGAAGGTATGTTCTTTTGTTATATTTTATTTAACTCACAGTTGTAAAATGCATCTATGCACTTGTCTAATGTGACCAAACACCCATATGAGTCACATATTATCAGCATAGCCATATTGACTATTGGTTTTTTCTTTATATATATTATGTATAGAAACATTTGTTATTTTGTCATGCCTTATTTTGGTACTTGTGTAAGAATGCCACACTTACACTATTGTGCTGTAAATACATATACCATATGAAGCAAATATGGTAGTCACACCTCAAGTGGCATTTTGAATACTGTTAAAGATATATTTTTCTAAAGAGTTTGGACTATTTTTTCATAAGTTGTTTGTACTAACCACAAACACATGTGTTAAGACCATTAGCAACAGACAGAGACTATGTGTAGAATAAAGGGTTTACTTAAATCACCACACACAAACATTACAGCATGATATAGCATATCTTGCCATGTTGTTGTACCTTCAGGTGACACAAAATATTGGGTAAAGATATCACGGGTTTTCAGTCCTGAGAGAGTGGGCGACGTAATGGGGATGACATGGGGCGTAGGCATATCCACATTGGTGACCACATTTTCGAACAAATCGATGGGCCACAATCATGCATTCTGGTGAAATTATGCAGAACAACACATGCTTTTATGACTTCATTCAGGTTGGCTTCACACAGCTGAATAGCAGACTGGAGAACCCGCCATTTTGCACACTGAATGCCAAAGGCCACTCCACCAGGCGCCAGGCCTGTGATAGGCGCAAGTTGAAAATCCGACGACGGTGGTCAAGGTGTCGTCGTGGATATGGCCTCATCACATTCCTTGATAGCTGGAAGGCCTTATCCCTAACTACAAACATATGGGACGGTTCCAGATTGGAGCCAGGAAGTTGGCGTGTGGTGGTAGATGCAACTCGTTATTGCGAAGCCGACCGACCGATAATGGAAGAATTGAAGACTTAGAGTCTCCAGTTCTTCCATAGGCCCCAATGTCTACAATTTAAAACCTGTAGTTACTGTCAACCAGAGCCTACAGTACAACTGAAAAATATGTTTTAATTATAGAATTGGGACCCTGAGTTCGGCGGCTTAGCACTTGGATGTGCTTCCCGTCAAGGGTCCTATTACAACTTGGGAACTGGCATTAGTCCTCAAATCCCCTGGCAATCCTCTTCCAGTCTTCCATCTTTGGTCAGGCATCACCAGTTGTGAAGTCTGTCCCAGAGTTGAGAGCAGGTATGGCACAATGCCAATATGGTGGACCTCCCAATCAAGAACTCCAAATGGAGTGCGCATAAGATATGCCAGTAGTTAGGAACCTACAAGTAACCAAATATAGAGAGAGAAATCACTACTGCACAAAGGTAGAAAAAACGCACTATACATAACCTTTACATGATGTCAGTTACAAACAATTCTAACTTACATTTACCAAAAGTTAAAGTTTCTGACATTTTTACATACATAGAATAGTTCTGGTAGTTGTAGGTGATATATGGGATATATTGTGAGGATATTTTAGCTACAGACATAAGGCTAAAGGGACACTTGTGGGAAAACACATCATAGCAGACAGTATGTAGCTGAGGAATACATACCGTAGCGTTAGAAGTCGCTCCTCTGCAGAGATAGCTGTGCACATCCGGGTATCCCGGTAGGTGATCCAGGGCGCACAATCTCCAACAAAACATCAAAGGTGGGAATGGTCATCCGACAAAACAGAAAAAACATTGTCTGGATGAGTCCGCAGAGATGCATAAAGGCGGTGAAAATGGCCTTTAGTGAGGTGTTGCCTCAAATGCGGATGCACCCACATTCGCCTCCTCCTGCGCGGATCAATGATCACTGGGTATTGTGGCCAAAGCAGTGGGACAAAACCAGTTGTACAACACCTGTTGAGGTGAACTGAAGACTGTCAGACATGTTGGCAAGGGAAGCAGCAGCCCTCCAACACAAGCACACCACAAAAATGGCAAGATTGGGGGTTGCAACCGGATGCAGAGGCAATAAATAGCCTTGCTGATGATGATTTGAATGAGTTTCAGGCCTTAAAACCGTTTTAAATGTCCCTTTTTAAGGCAGCGATAAAAATACGCTATTACAGATGCCATACGGATTGCATACGGATGCTTACATGTGCAAAATACGCAGCCGCACCCTGAAAACGCATAAAAAAATGGATTGTTGTGCCTGCAACATTTTGGGGTAATACGGCCTTACAATTACGGTCCATATTTTTGTACGGTGAGTGTGTCCCCGGCCTAAAGATTAAAAAGTGGTAAGGCAAGACAGGAGGGGGGTGGAGAAGTGGAACAATCCCGCCAAGCAGACCTGAACGCAGCGATTTGCATACAGCTAGAGGCACATTTCAAAGGTTTTTTTTGCATCAAAGCTGGGGTGTCAGGGGCTATGACAGGTACTATAGATTACTTATGGGACGCACTATTGAGTGATATCTTTATCTCATATCAAAAGGAAGGGGTGACAGATTCCTTTTAAATTCACTAAAAAAAAAAAAAACAAACGTGTGCATGAGATTTTCTGAAATCTCATAGCTTTTTCTGGTACTGTAAGGCAGCGTTCTCATTTGCTTGTAAAAAAATACTGTAAAAAACGCTGCTTGTGAACATAGCCATAGAGTATAATAAAGTATCCATGCAGATAGATGGTAGAATGAGTTAACTCTGGACTTGTCACGTGTCAGGGCAATTAAGAAAATTATGCTTCTCATGAAGATTTTTCCCTTAAATCTTTTTATAAGGATGTTTTTGTAATTTGACATTAACGATGTATGTAGTCCGGTTTCTGAACAACAAACGACAACAAAAATACAAAAAATAATTGAATAGCCTGAATGTAATCTTTTACTAAGTCCACAAATAGTTTTTCTCTCCTTCGTGCCTTACAAGACCAGTCACATGCTCTTACACCATGCTGGGCAGAGATACTTTGGGCCATTTGGCTCTGTGTGTCTATAACGCCAAATGCTGGACCCTTCCCTCAGCAGCTGCTGCATGCGAGCGACTAGGACTGTGTGTAGACAACTGTTTTTATGGATTTCTTTCTGGTTTCAGTTGGCAGCTTTTAAACAGTCAACATGTCTGTAACACACTCTCATAAGAAGCAACTGCAAGGCTTTACAGCCAGTAGGTGGTACTTGGAGTATGGAAACATTACTATCTCCTTCTTGGAAGACTGAAATTAATGTTTGCTTAGTATAATAATTCACTAAAAAGTTCATACAGATGCTAATGCATAATATTTGCAGACTACATATTAAATGGTTCACATTTGCAAATGCACAAATGAGCTATATGGGTTGCAAATCAGAAAAAAAAATGCAGAAGGCTCATAGTCCTGCATTGCGTCTCAGTTAGTGATAAGCGAACGTGCTTGGATAAGGTATTATTGAGTGAGTTGCCCGCCAGGGCCATGGGGTACTCGGAACCGAGCCTATTGACTTCTATGGGGGATGTCACGGCAGCCACGACTCGGTCCTGGCCCTGGGCGCTCACCAAAAAGGGGATTATTTACAGGGGATAATGTTTCGTATAGTGATTCTTGACGCCACCTGTAGTGTTGGCTGGAAGGAATGGTGTTGTGCTGCTAGATGGTAAACCTCCTACACGTGAGGCTGTGTCCTTCCGGGCAGATAGATGGTGTATATTTTAGAAATGGTGCTGAGGAGTGTATCAGGGAGATGTGCAACACTGGAATAATAAGGGAGACAGTCCAAGTGCAGTTTCAGGGGTTTACTCACAGTCTGTTGCATGCAGTACAGATGCCTTGCTGGCACTGTGTCCCTCCCATTCCCGGCTCCTCACTCCTCCTCCAGGCGTCAGTTGTAGTCCTCTCTCGGTGAGATCTTCGATGCTTTTGGTGCACGCCGGCTCATCCGGAAGCTCCAACTGGTCAGGGTCCTCCCGGGTCCTCTGGGTCCCAGCTGCGTTCCGCACAGACGGGTGCCGGGGCTGGTGTTGATTACAGGCAGCAAAGCCGGCTCAGTCCGGGTCTTCATGCTGCGAGGCCTGTCGTCCTCGGGGCTGCTTGCGGCCTGTCGGGCGCACTTGCAGGCGGTGTGCGGAGGGGGTCTGCCGCCGATTCCTCCGCCGGGACTGGTGCCCCCGTTATGGTGTCTGCAGCAGTGCAGGGATTTTCTTTGGCTCCAGATGCCAGCGTGACAGGTCGGTGGAGCGGCTGCTTCGGCTCCAGCGGCGGGTCCGGACGCAGCATCAGGGCCTGCCAGCTCCGCTCCATGTTCTCCGCTTCCTCCTGGTGCCGGGCCAGTTCCGCCAGCTCGGTGTCTGTAGCAGGGTCAGGGAGGGTGCCAACATCCTCCGGCAGCGCAGGCAGCCCAGTGGTGGAGAAATCTTCTCTTTCCTGGGGGAAGGTGCATTCCTCCGCGCCCTCACTCGCCAGCACACCACTGGTCGCCATCTTTATTAGATCACATGTATCTTCTTCCGGAGGGTCCCGCTCTTTTGTAGGGAGGCGGGTTTTCTTGTCCTCTTTCTCCCGCCAAAGAGGATCAGGAGGCGGATCTCTTTCGCCGTGGGCATTTCGGACATTGCAGAAGCTTTGGACTGGGCGGTCATTATTTTCGCGCCCCAGGGCAAGCACACGCCCACGAAGATACGCCCTCCTTTTTCACCAGCGCCTCATGGCGCAAATATGGCGGTAAAGTTCCACAAATTGCAATAAAGCCTCTAATGGTTTTGGCCATATTCTGGCACAATAAACAGTTCTGTAAAGTCACACAGGACCCGGCTTCACGGGCTTCGCTATCCTGTTCGTGAAGCCAAAAATGAGTCGCCCGCCAGGGCCGTGGGGTACTCGGAACAGAGTCTATCGACTTCTATGGGGGATGTCACGGCAGCCATGACTCGGTCCGTGGCCTGGGCGCTCACCAAAAAGGGGATTATTTACAGGGGATAATGCTCGTATAGTGATTCGTGACGCCACCTGTAGTGTCTGGCCAGGGTGACCAGCGCTGCTGTGCAGGCCCTCTGGAAGGGGTGGTGTTGTGCAGCTAGATGGTAAACCTCCTACAGGTGAGGCTGTCCTTCCAGTGCAGATAGATGGTGTATATTTTAGGAATGGTGCGAGGAGTGTAGCAGGGAGATATGCGATGCTGGAATAATCAGGAGACAGTCCAAGTGCAGTTTCAGGGATTTTACTCACAGTCTGCTGTATGCAGTACAGATGCCCGCTTGGCACTGTGTCCTCCGGGAGAGTGGTCCAGCAACCCCCAGGTAGATTGGTCGCCACTTCCCAAGACTCCCTTTCAGTGTATTCCTTTCCTGGCCTTCACTCTCTGTGCTTTTCTACTCCTTTCTTCCTAGCACCTCACCATTCAGTCCTTCAGATCAGAAGCTGCGGTCCTGTCGGGAAACAGATTGCTCTGTATGTCCTTGGTCCTATATAGCTTCCTTCCAGGGATGCTGCTGGTGGTGGTAGCAATGACCCATAAAGTGATCACCGCCGTTGGCTTACTAGCAGGGCATGAAGCTTTCCCACTAGTCTAGGGGCCGTTCCTGATGGCCTTAGCTTCCTTCTTCAGGATGGGGCCACGGGTGGATAAACCACCGTCCGTGCTTTTAGAAGCCTTTCTCATGCTCAGAAGCTCCTTAGGCTGGCTCCCCTCAGAGAGACTCCCAGGAGAGTTCTCGAGAGTCTGCTCGCTTCCACACCTCAGTGTGTTCTGCTCTCTAAGCTTCTCTTCTACTACTGCTGCAGCCTAAGCTCCACCCACCCATATATACACCCTTTGCTAACCAGTCTAAGTCAGACCATCCTCCCGTAGGGTACGTCCGTTTGCTCAGCTGGCATGGTGTATTGGATGCAGGTGTTGGAGTCCTAGGGTGCTCCCTCCTTTTCTGAGAGTCAGGTGTCACACCTCTGGGTGAGATGCAACACCTCTGTGGCGACTAAACCCTCAGGGGCGCCACATGAGCATGCTCGGTTGTTAACCGAGTTTCTTCGACGTGCTCCAAAAATTTGTTCGAATCCGCGCTCCTGCACGTCTGTTCAACAGCTGCAACACATGCATTGATTGCTTAACAAACAGGCAGCGAGACATGCAGCTGCGGGGACTTGAACATATTTTTGTGAGCACACCGAAGACACTCGATTAGATCTTATCAGATCACGTTCATCATCACTATTCTTAGCATATTTACTACTATCTCATACACGGTCTTCAACAAAATCCTAAAGGAGTGAAAAAACAGCCTTAATAAATTCCCTGCATTTTGAGTTATCTGTTCGCAACCAACTGGAAATCTACATGTCTATGGGCAGTCCAAATTTTCACTATTTCTAGTGTAAAATATAGTAAATCTGCTGGACAACGTTTGGCCAGTGCCCTTCTCCTGTTAAAGTTTGCAAACATTTAGCGTGTGTCAAAATTTCTTATTTTTTGTGCCAGAAAACTACCACAAATTACTTGATAAATTCTACTGAATATGTGTTGCAGTGGTGGAGGCTGGTGGATTGCTCCCTGACACTCCTAGGGTTAAATACTTTTGATGTTCATGTATGTTATGAAAGGATGATACCCAGTGAATCTGCAGTTAGCAGAGACAGGGTTAACTATAATGGCCAGCTCAGTTTGGGAGGGAGTACTGAGAGTTAGTGGCAGGTCCAGGAAGTGACAGAGCCAGTCAGTGTGTGGAGAGCAGTGTGTGAAGCAGCAGGTCTAAGTCAGAGGTTACTAAGGACAGGGGTGGGCCTAATAGTCGGGGCAGTGCATTGCCGAAAGTACCCTTCTGAGTGATTTCATCTAAATGGCCTGGGGGCAACCTCGAGATGGATATCGGGGGCCTGGCGAAAACTCAGCCTATGAAGCTACAGGGAAAGATGTACTCAGACTACAAGGGACGGAAGATATTGCAATCCGAATATACTGCTATTGGTGGAGAAGATTCTCTAGGGCTAGAGAAGCCAGGGAGAGAGACATTCTACCTATACCGAGAACCAGGGCTGAAGTTGTATCGGTAGCTATGGAAAAGATGACTACTCATTGGGCTTTATATCTACATCTGCCTGTAAATACTGTGATTACTTTTCCCAGAAGAGGAATTCATGGACTCAGAAGAAAAAGAGGCCTACAGCTCTAAAGTAAGTGTGATGCGCCTCAACATTGCAGACACCAGGACGGGGACACAAGATGCCTGTAGGATGACATAGCGAGTGGGAATAGAAGCTCGCCCACGAATACATCGTTTGGGCATCGTACAGTTGGCACAGCCAGCAGAATGCGAGTGCCTCGCACGAACAAAGAGGGAAAGATATGGCTCATGGCATAGATGGAAGAGCGCTGGTATACATGCGGCCCAAGATAGCAGCCGAATTCCTAGATGGAAATTACTGGCTAACACGGTACGAAGATACAATCTTTCCTATATCTAGATGGAAATGTCGCTTATCGTGGGCTTGGACGGCGCCCAAGGGCGCAAAAGATGTTCAGCCGCCATGAGTGACAGTCCGAAGAAGGATGGGCCCAGTGGCCAAAGGTCAGCCTTGAATGGGAGGTACGTTCCTGAGGAAGGCATGGTGCAGTGTGAGGCGCGGCCCACTGAGTGAAAGAATGTGATGGAAGGGGTGCAGCTGATTGCGGAGCTGCGCGAGAGTGAAGTGTGACATGGCGGTCGCATCAGGAGTTCGGCCCTGGAAGAGGCGGAGCCAGGTGCGCAGGAAGCGCGTACTGGAAGGCGTCGAGCACCATTTTCTCAGCGACACACGAGGAGTGAGGTGTGTAGCAGCAAGCTCTCTGCAGGAATGGCACAGATTAAACTGGACCTCAGTGAGCTCTATGGCGGTCCGGAAGGCACCAGTGAGGAGTGGGTGCTGGAGATTATCACCCCCGGGGCCACAGCAGGCAGCTAACACACAGTGAGACCTGCTCAGGAGCTGTTGCTGCTGCCGCCAATGCTGGTCAAGTGGACGATGGGGTCGCAATAAAACGGGGCCTCTTGGCTCATGAGCTGTAGGTGATCTATTGGAGCCGGATGCCGGAGAGTAAGACTTTCTCAACCAAGGGAGAGAATAGCCCAGAGGGTGCCCCATCATGGTTGGTCCAAGTTTTGGCCTTTATGGAGAAGGTCCCATGAAGAGCAGCAGCAGCGGTTGAGCCTGAGGTGAGGTCCGGCCACAGGAAGGTCCCATTTATTAACTTGATGGGGATAGAATGAGAACTTCATTGGTCAAGTCACCTCAACTACAAGCTGTGGTGGTGGCTGAGCGTTCCCACTCATGAGTGTACTGGAGTAGTAGAAGTGGACTGACCTGTTCCTACAGGGGTGGCTTGAAGGGTCTAATGCAGCTTGGTGAGAATCAGTCGAGGTGTCAAGTTCGACATCAGGAGAGTATACAGATTCCTTGAGGTGGAATGGACCGGGGACAAGCTCTACATCATCAGCAACTTGGTGAAGAGGAAATATTTACCCTCACGGTTACACAATCTACATCCAGGGGAGATCGTGGAATTCGTCAAATGCGAGTGTCAGTGGGGCTGGTATGCAGCCACCTTGGTGTGCCTGCATACCTGGGAAGACATCTAGAGCGGGACCAGGAAGTCTTCAAGGGGAGAGCTGAGAGAAAGGCCCACCAAGGGGGAGGTGGGACAGTCCCTGCAGAAATGGCGCTCGTGCCTAGGATCAGGATCCTAGTGGGGGGAAGGTAACCCCCAGCCGAAAGATCTCCTAAAGAACTAGAGGGTGCTAACCGAAATCTCTTCAGAGGGACGTGGACTGGCTGAATCTCTCCCAAGGCGGCGGACCACCATCCAGCTTGCCAGAATTGCTGGATTGGACAGGTAAACACCACAATGCCAGGGCTCAGTGGTGGCAATCAGGCCTAAGCAGCAGGTCTAAGTCAGAGGCTGCTAGGGACAGCATGAGCCTAATACTCGGGGCAGTGGATTGCCGAAAATACCCTTCCGTGTGATTCCATCTGAATGGCCTTGGGCAACCTCGAGATGGATGTCGGGGTTCTGGGACGAACTCAGACTTTGAAGCAACAGGGAAAGATGGACTCAGACTACAAGGGGTGGTAGGTATTGCAATCCAAAATTACTGCAAGTGGTGGGAGAAGACTCCCTAGGGCAAGAGGAGCCAGTGAGAGGGACATTTTACCAATACCGAAAATCAGGGCTGAAGTTGTATCCTGTACCTGTGGGGAACGATAGCAACCCATTGGGCCTTATCCTCTACATCTGCCTGTAAATACTGCTATTCACTAAGTAAACGTTTGGTTGTTTTTATGAACTCGTGTCTCCTGGATTACACCGGGACTGGGACACGAGATGTTTGTAGGATGCCAAAGCAAGTAAGAACAAATGCTCGCCCACGATTACCTCGATCGGGCATCATACATATGCATTAACAGACATGGTAATCTCTAAAGGTAGACAGATGCACTGCATAGTGCATTTTTTTCATGTTTCTCCACAATTTTGCAATGTATGCTGTCATATATAACAAGCAGCAGTTCAAACCAATGTATTTTGGACGGGGGAAGGCGAGGGGGTTCAATTGGGTAAAGTACTCAGAGTGCTGGATGACAAGGGTTAACAAGACAATTTGCTTGACCAGTGTAGTAAGGGTATTTAATATAAAGGGTGAGGTCAATGAACTAAACCTTTGCTCCCTGTAAATTGGTTGTAAGGGGTAATATCTCTCCTTGTGGTGAGTAACATGCCTGACATGCCAGTGTACTGAGCCTAATAGTAATAATGCCTATTTGTAAGAGTACAGAGAATAATATTGCTACTCTGGAAATTAATTATGCAAATTACCTCTTCAGAGAAGAAGAGGACTTGAACTCTAGCGCCACCTACTGAAAGTAGCAATCCTAAATGTCAATATCGATCATTTAAGAGCCTGCTGTAATGCCTGCTGCAGCGCAGTAGCACACAACCTCCACCAGGGGATGCAGGTGAAGGAAAAACAGGTACACTCACAGTGAAACCACAGTGCATCAGGAAGGAGCCACTAGGTGGCGGAAGAGTAGTCAGACAAGCAGGTCAGCAACGGAGAGGGAACGAAGTACCAGAGGTCACAGCAAAACACGTGGTCAGAAACAAGCCAGAGAAGTCAAAGCCGGTCGGGAGCAGGAAAGCCAGAGACGGAAGACAGACAAAACAGGTCAGAAGACAAGCCGGGTCAAATACCAAGGGGTTACAACACAGAGAGCAAGTACTAGGATGAGTGGAGTCATAGGGGAGAGCAGGGACAAGACCTAGGTAAACGGGCAGAGGACAAATCAGGGTATAACGGGGTCGGCTGCTCAAACCAGAGGCAGGAACTATAATGATGCTGCTTGCAGGTAACAGCAGACTGAAATAGCCA
>JARQOD010000001.1:411499300-411563667 GCA_033576555.1 Oophaga sylvatica
CCGGCTAGAGGGTGACCGGGGTCTATGCTGACCCTAAACTGGGGTCCTAACTAATCCCTCTACCTGGAGGTACTGTTAAAGGTACAGAGGTCCAGGCCACCAGCGTAAACCCTGTCTCCTATCAATCCCTGCCAACTGTAATCTAGTCCTAAGAAGGACCCTGATTACCACCAAAGGGAATGAACAGGTAACGGTTAATAAACAGAAAGACATACAAGAAAGACAAGAAATAACGTAAATAAAGTCTTACATACAACACTCACACACAGTAGGAACACCTAAGGTCTCAGAGATAAACTATATGCTGTAAGAGTAAAAACAACTAAGAAGCTCTTAGCTTAAGTATTCTCAGAACCGATCCAGTCTGCTAGACTACATGAATGCTTTCACCGGCATCTAACAAGCAGACTGGCAGGTATATGAAGGAATCTAATTAGAACATAATCAAAAGCAGCCGGGCGAGGCTGGACCTAGTCTTAGCAAAGAGCTAGGTAAAATTAACTCCCTATTACCAAACACAAAGAAACAGCAACTCAGCTGTGAGAAGTCAGAGTGTGTAATCGCGACGATCCTTGTGGCGATACACCCATGACAGTACCCCCCCCTCTACGAGGGGACTCCGGACCCTCAGGGCCAGGTCTGCCCGGGTGAGTTGTGTGAAAGGTCCGAACCAATCGATCTGCGTTAACATCAGACGCAGGGACCCACGTCCTCTCCACAGGACCATACCCCCTCCAATGAACCAAGTACTGAAGGGATCGGCGACTGAGACGTGAGTCAATGATTTTCGACCCATGAAATTCCACGTTATCATTGACCACCACTGAAGGCGGAGGTAGAGGTGACGGTATGACTGGTGCCACATACTTTTTAAGTAATGACTTGTGAAACACATTATGAATTTTAAACGTAGGAGGGAGGTCCAGACGAAATGCCACAGGATTAATTATGGAACTGATCCTGTACGGCCCGATGAATCTGGGACCCAACCTCCAGGAGGAAACTTTAAGTTTTATATTCCTGGTAGACAACCAAACTAGATCGTTCACCTTCAGATCTAGACCAGAAACTCTCCCCCTATCAGCCATCCGTTTGTAACGGTTCCCCGTAACCTTCAGTCTTAACCGATCTGGAACTATCAGTCTCCCTGGAAGTCCCACCGGGGCGTCCCCCTGAGCCCCAATACCTCCCCCTCAAGCTCAGAGCATACAGCTGACACTACAACTCCCTCCTGAGGAATAGGAACCGGATCATCCGTCTTCCCGGCCCCTGGGAAAGTACGAGATAAGGCATCAGGAAGCAACTTTATTGAGCAGTCATATGCGCGATGAGGAGGTAACTCTTTACACCCCTCCTCTGAGAACATCTCCCCAAAGTCCTCCAGAAAAGGAGACAAAGTCCTAGGCACAACCGCACCGATGACCGTGCTCATGCAGTTATTCCTGCAAATTCACCCCACTGGCTTATCTTTCCGGATTGCCAATCAATCACTGGGTTATGTTTAGCCAACCAAGGAAGTCCCAACACAATAGGAGTAGGTAGACCCTCCAACACATAACAAGACAATTGCTCTTTATGTCTTGCCCCTACTCGAAGATCTATGTTATGAACAGCTTGTACCAAGCTACCTTGACCGAGAGGTCTAGAATCAATAGAGACTATAGGGACCGGTTTGGCCAATACACTCAGTTGCATACCATGCACCTGGGCAAACCGAGCGTCCACCAGATTAGCCCCGGACCCACTATCAAGAAAAACAGAAATCCTCTCAGTTCTAGTACCAATCACCACCTCCGCCTGTCACACGCAGCGATGCGTGCCGATCAGCGGGAGACCAGCGATCAAAAAAATGTCCTGACATTTCAGCGACGATCAGCGATACCCAGCAGGGGGGCTGATCGTCGCTGAATGTCACACACAGCGATATCGCTGGGGAGATCGCTGCTGCGTCACAAAACTAGTGACTCAGCAACGATCTCGCTACCGAGATCGTTGTGTGAGACGGGCCCTTTACCTGAGGGTTGGCCATATCTACAAGGAAGGGTTTCAGCTCAAGCAATCACTCAATCATTAAATAGGTGCTGCCCCACCGAGTGGCTTGATCCACAACTGCCCCTTTTCCAGCACGTCTCTTCAAGATGGAATCAATTTTAGGGGTTCTGTCAGCAATAGCCAATTTCCTCACTTCACTAATCAGAGTTCCAGCATGTCCCTCTTGCAAGACTATCTCTTAATGCCAGCTGCAGCGTGTGCACAAGACAGCGCATGTGATGAATAGGAAAAGAGGTGTGAAGCAGCTTCAACAAGATCATCTAATTGTAAAGAATCATTTTGCTGTTCTTCTGTAGTAATATCTGTTTGTTCCTCCGTTATGGGGACAGAACTGTGGCTGTGGCCTTCCATCTGAACACACTGAATGTGAAATGTTATTCTAGCTGCTGTTCACCTTCATTATTCTCATTCATCAATTTAATTGTACTTATCATGTTTGAAGCATTATCAGTTACAGTTGCAAGAACCTGTTTTTTTTGAGTTCACAATCTTGCAGAACTTTTTCCACTAAGGTCTGGAGAAACTGGCTGCTGTGATGAGCTTTAGTATCTTTTACTGCCAGCCTCTAAGTAACAATTTTTTTGTTGTCACAAACATATCGAGCGTTGATAGCAAAATAGTTCACTCTGTGACGTGTGCAGGCATCCAGAAACACAATGCATTTATTTAAAGTCTTTTTAAGATCTTTCTTTTGGTTAAGGCAGTGTTTCCCAAACTCCAGTCCTCATGGCCCCCACGGGTCATGTTTTCAGGATTTCCATAGTGTTGAACAGGTGAGAGAATTCCTGATGCCTTGATGATACTTCCACCATCTGCGCAATACAAAGGAAATCCTGAACACATGACCCGTGGGGCCGCGAGGACTGGAGTTTGGGAAACACTGGGTTAAAGGCTTCTTCAATCACTAATTGTCCAAGAAAATACCAACTTTCCTGGCCATTTCTCCATTAAGAGCTGTAAAAGCTGGTGCAAATATTGATAATGATACTGATAATGATACAACAAGCTTGATGAGCTTTCTTTTAAACACATCTGCTGTCATTGTTACAATAACTTTGTCACTTACAAAATATCTTGTAACTGATGTTTGAGACGCTCTTTCTCCTCCTTTGCCTTGCAGAAGTGCTGGGCTCTGGTTTCTTGGTGCTGCTGTGATCTTTTTCAATCACAGCTTTGTAAACTTCTGGATGGCAGCGTTGTAAATGTCTTTTTAGATTGGAATCTCTTGAAGGAGCATTTTTACCACTGCCTGAGTATGCACTGATTTTGGCATCCCAGCATTTGTTTTCATCTGGGTCACTTATACACTGACACACAAAATGTTTTTTATCTTGAGTCACTGTGAAATGCTCAGATACAGCTGACTTCATAAGATGCTTCTTAGACATTCTGTAATTCTGTAAATTCGCTCTCAAAATTTTGTCCTGTAAAAAAAAATAAGGTATATTGTAATTCTTGCAAGAATAGTGAATCATGCACTGTATAATTTAGGATAGAAATAAAACAATCTTTGCATAAATCAATAGGACAGATGATAATTGTAAAGTTTGTAAAATATGTTGTTAGATAGCTTTACTCTGAACTTTCAATGTCAGGCTTGTCTCAGGGTACAGCTCACCAAAATGCTTCACATCATATTTCTTCACAGTCTATGAAGAGGGGAGGAGGGAGGGAGCATGTTTGTGCTGAATCATATTCCATAACACAGACACACACACAAATATATATGTCCTCATCGATCCTGTTACTGTATTTCCGAATTTGAGATGTTAGCAAACAGTTTTCCCCCTTATATTTTATGTATAGTGTATCTAAGTCATCCGAGCAACTAATTTCTCCAAACATGAGCTAAGAGGAAAAACAAACTAAAGCATTCAAGCATACAGAGACAACATATACTGAACTATTGATTTATGCACAGTTTATTGAAAGTTTAGATATTCTTTAAGAAGTACTTACCTTAGTCCTGCTTTTCTGTTCACTCCAGAAGTTCTGAGATGAATGCATTCCTTCCCTGTGTGTTTGTTATTTTTCCCCTTATCTGTAGAGGAGGAGCTTCACTACTTATCATGAACATAAACTGCAGCACAGATTCATGTCAGCTAAAAGTCTAGACCTTAGATCAGGAATAGGACAGACATTTATAGGACATTTCATAACTTTCCCAAATTCTTATGAAAAAATATTCCCCATAAACTGCATTGAACTACTGTACCCAATATATTATATATTTTAGGTGTCAGATTCAGTCCATTTTTTACCAACTTCACCAAAATGGGCTCGCACTCCACAGCCCTGGTCGATTGTTTATCTGACAGCCATCTAAGCTGATTCTACCATATAAAGGAGCACTCATTTGGCCGAGCACTAAGGTCCTCACTCTACGTAGGGGGACCAAAGTGATTGGTAGTCGGACATGCGTGATTGACATCTCCTCCATACACATGAAACCACATGCTGAACCCATTGATATCAATGGGTTCGGGTGACATTAGGCTAACGTGTATGGGGTGCCTGTCATGTGTGCATTGCCACGAAGATCGTCGCGGTTGCACATTTTGACTTCTCACAGCTGAGCTGCTGTTTCTTTGTGTTTGGCAGCTAGGGAGTTAATTCTGTCTGTGCTCGGTGCTGGGACTGGGTGCAGTTTCTCCCGGCTGCAATTGATTATTTGTTGATTGGTTTCCTTTAAATTCCTGGTTGTCTGCTTGGGGAGTTGCCAGTGAAACCTTCATGCAGACCACAGATAGGAATGAATCTGTATAGACTTTAGTTGTGAGCTCCTTAGTTGTTCTAAGCTCAACTTGGTTAGAGTTTATTTCCAGGACGTCCCTCCTGACAGCACCATGGGACGTCCTCCTCTTTGCTGGGACAGGAAACACACAAGAGATTAAAAGACCCCTCCCCGCCCCCTTTCCCTCAGTGTGTTTCCTGTCCCTGCATGGAGGGACACACAGGAGAATTTACCGGGTTCAGGGGGATCGTAAGGCCACGCCAGATCCTTCCCCCTGTGAAGCAGCCCAGGGCTGAAACTCTCCAGCGGGGAGTCCCTCAGCTCCAAAGACCAGGTGCGGCAGGCCCTGGATAGCGGACGTTCCTCCAGGTGGGAGGCTCTCGTCCCGGACCTCAGGCAGGGGGTCCAAGGCGGTTCCTGGTAGGACAGCATCCCGCAGCCTGTCGGGCGTTTAGCGGTGGAACCTGTCCATGCTTCGGCTGTGACCAGCGTCTGGGGGAGCGGTTCACTTCCGGTTCGACGGTCGCACTTCCGGTGACGTCATATCCGGGAGACGCTCATCGTATGGTGAGCAGACGTTTCCTGGAACGACAAACGCTGGTGGAGACTGTCACAGCACCTAATCGTGAGTATGTGTGCGTGTTCTGGAGGACGCGTTTGACAGGTGACATATCGCCGCTTCCCCTATCGGCAGGACGCAGTAATTTGGTCGAACAGCCTACCTTGTTCCTCATGGATACAGACGCGGCAGATGGCGGTGGGGTAAGTGCGCCTGGCGCAAAAAATCCCAGCCATAACCTGACAGCCACCCAGGAATCCGACCTGATTAGTTCCTGTCTCCTACTATAGGACAAAGGAACTTCATCCGCTCCCATAACTACAAAAAAGGCTGGCAAAGCCTCAGCGAAATCAGCCAGGTGTCCGGTGTGTCACAGCAAACTGCCAGATGGCTATGACAGAACCCTTTGTTCTTCTTGTACCTCTAAGGTTATGAGAGATGAACAGCCTTCATTACTTTCTGAAATGAGGCGCATGATTTCTGAGGAAGTTCAGGCCTCTATATCTACACTTACTCAGCAGTGGCCATGTAGTCCTGGCTCTAGTCGTAAGCGGCCCAGATGGGAGACGGATTCAAGAGAACAAGATTTAAGCTCTGAAAATAGATCAGATCTAGAGGACGCTATTTCAGAGGAAGAAGGAGAACTTCCCCCCGACACTCAGGAAAAGAAAAAGAAATTTCTATTTCAACCTGAGGATACTAAGAATCTAATTAGATCTGTACGGAGCACTATGGAGGTCGAGGAAACTCCCAGAACACAATCCAGACAGGATTTGATGTTCGGGGGACTTACGTCTCAGAAGGAGACTGTTTTTCCTGTTAGCGATCACATTAAAACAATGATTCTGGAGGAATGGAAGAGCGCTGAACGGCGTCTAGTTTTGTCACGTGACTTCAGGGGAAGACTACCGTTCGAACCTGAAGATGTTAAATTATGGGAAGAAGTTCCGAAAATCGATACCCCAATAGCTAGAGTCACAAAAAAGACTGCCATCCCATTTGAGGACTCCTCTGGCCTACGTGACCCTATGGACAGAAAGGCCGATATTCTCCTGAAAAGAGCCTGGGAAACCTCTGCGGCTCTTATTAGAACTAATATTGCTGCCACCTCTGTAGCCAGATCTATGGTTTATTGGATGAGTCAATTGGAGGATCAGTTATCCAATAAGACTCCTAGAGCTGAGATTTTAGCCTCTCTGCCGGTTATGAATTCAGCCACAGCTTTCCTGGCTGATATGTCTGCAGAATCGGTCAGATTTTCCGCTAGAAACAGCTCCTTATCTAATGCAGCTAGGAGAGCTGTCTGGCTAAAATCATGGTCCGGAGATAACGCCTCTAAGATGAAATTATGTTCCATTCCATTTTCAGGGCTTAGGGTCTTCGGACCGGCTCTGGATACTATCTTAGAATCAGTATCAGATGCAAAAAAGGGTTTCCCAGAGGATAAACCCCGCCGAGCTCAATCCTTTCGGCGGGGTTCCCTGTCTAGAAGACAGTTCAATTCTAGAGGTCAGGGAAGATCAAGCAGAGGATCATATAGGAGTTACCATTCCCAGGGAGGAAAGAACAAGAATACGTTCTTTGGCTCCTCACATAGAACAAGGAGACAATGACGCCAACTTTATTGGCGGACGACTCCGTTGTTTTGCAACAAACTGGGATCTGGTAACTCAGAATCAGTGGGTTCGCAGAACTATAGCGGAAGGTTATCGGATAGAGTGTTACGCTCCGCCACCCGAAAGATATGTTCCCCCTACGGTGATCTCCACAGACTCGGTCATGTGGACAGATCTCCAGGACCTACTAAAGCTTTCTGTCATAATTCCTGTTCCCCGAGCAGAATTAGGCAAGGGTCACTATTCCTCCCTCTTCACTATCTTAAAGCCGTCCGGAGAATCTCGTACTATAATAAATCTGAAACCCCTAAACTATTGGGTCACATACAAGAGGTTCCGGATGGAATCAATCAGGTCTACAACCCACCTTATAGACAAGGGCGCGTTCATGTGCACTCTCGATCTGAAGAGTGCATACTACCAGGTCCCAGTTCATCATACATCACAAAGTCTTCTCAGGTTTGCAGTGCAGTTGCCGACCCGGACCTGCCACTTTCAGTTTCAATGCCTACCCTTCGGGCTGGCCTCGGCTCCCCGAATATTCTCAAAATTGATTTCGGAGATTGTGGCCTTTCTAAGAAGCAGAGGTACTATTATCGTTCCATACTTGGACGATTTTCTTATAGTGGCGCGAACAGAAATGGCGCTGGTCGAACACAGAGATCGCTGCATTTCCATACTCAATTATCTAGGTTGGGTAATAAATTGGGAAAAGTCAGATCTAGTTCCCGAACAAAAGAAAGTCTTCCTGGGTGTTATACTGGATTCAAATCGAAGAATCTTTCTTACCTCGGAAGAAGCGAGAGTCTATACAGGACGTAATAGAGGTTCTAATGAAGCACCAGCCCTCTATAAGATTCGCCATGAAGGTTCTAGGTCAAATGACGGCTTGCATTCCATGCGTCAGATGGGCACAGTTCCACTCAAGACCCCTTCAGAAAGAGATTCTTTCGTCATGGAATCGGAACTACAGCTCGTTAGACAGGACATTACATCTGTCAAAGACGGTAAAAGAATCTCTCCTTTGGTGGATGCAGCCAGACAATCTAAAGTTAGGAGTAAGATGGTCGACTTCCCCTTACGTAAAAGTTACCACGGACGCCAGTTCCTGGGTTGGGGAGCTCATATAAAGGGCAGAATACTACAGGGCAGATGGCCAGAAGAAATCCAGTATCGATCCTCAAATTTCAGAGAGCTCTACGCTGTATGGGAAGCCCTAAGAAGGAACCAATCCGAACTCAAAGATCAGCATATCAGGATTTACTCGGACAACATCACAACAGTTTCGTTTTTGAATCACCAAGGAGGTCCCAGACATCGACCCCTTCAACAGTTGGCAGAGATGATATTCACCTGGGCAGAGCAGGTCGTCCTTTCCTTAACGGCAATCCACCTGGAAGGTTCCCAGAATGTAATAGCAGACTACCTGAGCAGAAAGAAAGTGAGTCCTACGGAATGGGAACTAAACCAGGATATCTTCAGAGATCTATGTCGGAGGTGGGGAACACCTCAAATAGACCTATTTGCAAACAGAAGAAATGCGAAGATTCCCAGGTTTTTCTCCCTGAACCCTTTGGACGATCCAGAAGGATTGGATGCCCTAAGCCAGAAATGGGAAGAACATCTGTTATATGCATTCCACCTCTAGCGCTCATCCCGGCCGTATTACGGAAGATCAAGGAGGATCGGGCTACAGTAATAATGATCGCCCCTTATTGGCCAAAGAGGAGCTGGTTTTCTCTGCTAACAGACATGTCAATCGAAAACCCCTTAGAGCTGCCGCTGATTCCGGACTTAATCCATCAAGGTCCGATCCATCATCCGGACCCGAAGAGATTGCATCTCTCAGCATGGATCCTGAGAGGGTGACCTTGAAGGCCAAAGGCTTATCTGACCAGGTTATAACCACAATCCAGGCCAGTAGAAAGCCAGTCACATCGGCTATCTATCTCAGAATCTGGAAACGCTTCTGTACAGTGAGTGGCGGGTCCGACTTGGTGACAGGCACTCCGAACATTCCTAAGATTTTAGATTTCCTCCAGTCAGGCTTCAACATGGGACTCAGACCCAGTACCCTAAAAGTTCAGATTGCTGCATTAAGCTCCTTCTTAGACTACTCACTAGCTTCTCACCCATGGGTGATAAGATTTGTTAAAGCTATTCAGAGATTACGGCCCACGATTAGACAGTGTCTCCCAGTATGGGACCTTACTCTGGTACTCAGGGCTTTATGTAACGATCCATTCCGTAACAACAGCACAATGCCTATTTCCTTGCTTACCAGGAAAACAGCTTTCCTGGTGGCAATTACCACAGCTAAAAGAATAGGTGAAATTCAGGCTCTATCCACTAGAGACCCATATTTTCAGGTTAGAGACGACAGCATTCTGTTAAGGTTGGATCCTGCTTTCTTACCCAAGGTTGCTTCAGATAGTAACCGTAATCAGGAGATTATCTTACCTTCCTTCTGTGATAACCCTTCCAACGAAAAGGAGCTGAGGCTCCATTCGTTGGATGTCAGAAAGGTGGTACTAGACTACATAGATGCCACTAAAGACTGGCGTTTAGATTTAAACCTATTTGTCCTCTACGGAGGAATCAGTAAAGGGAAAAAGGCGTCTAAACCTTCCATCGCTAGATGGATTACCTCTTTAATTTCAGAGGCCTATTTAGCTGAAGGGTCAGAACCTCCGGCGGGCCTAAAGGCACCCTCAACCAGAGCATTGGCTGCCTCCTGGGCAGAGAGGGCAGGCGCCTCTCTGGAACAAATTTGTAAGGCGGCAACATGGGCTAGAATTGATACATTCTGCAAACATTATAAAATAGATGTACTTTCTAACCAGCAGACGGCCTTTGGTAGGAAAGTTCTGCAAGCTGTGATCCCACCCTAAGGAGCTTTCTTTGGTACTCCCCATGGTGCTGTCAGGAGGGACGTCCTGGAAAAGGGTCATTAGACCTACCGCTAATTAGGTTTCCAGGAGTCCATCCTGACAGCACTGGTAGCTCCCTCCCTCTTCAATACATCATATGCTGTAATATGATTTTCAATAATTAAAGTGTTTTGTGCATTATACATGTCATGGTTCTTGATACAACACTGAGGGAAAGGGGGCGGGGAGGGGTCTTTTAATCTCTTGTGTGTTTCCTGTCCCAGCAAAGAGGAGGACGTCCCATGGTGCTGTCAGGATGGACTCCTGGAAACCTAATTAGCGGTAGGTCTAATGACCCTTTTCCCAGACCATTTATTTTCCTTTGGTGTTTGAGTGTGTATGCAAGCGAGTGTTATCCTGTCTGTCTTATATGTCTAATCTGTGTATTTAGCTAAGATCAGCCCATATCCCTTTGGTGGTAGTCAGGATCCTTCTTAGGACTGATTACAGGGTTCAGGGTCTGATAGGAGACAGGGTTAGGCTGGAGACTTGGACCTCTGAACCATTATCAGTACCTCCAAGGTGAGGGATTAGTTAGGACCCCAGTTTAGGGTCAGGTTAGATCCCGGTCCACCTCTTTCCTGTTTCAGCTCATCAAGTCCTCAAGATTAACTGTTATGTTACGGTAGCTGAGGAGTGCAGGTAAAAAAGGAAATACACCAGAGCAGTTGGAATCTATGAGATTGCAGTACCCTGACTAACCACCACAACTAGAGGCAGCCGTGGAGCGTTCCTATGTTGGTCCTAGACGCCTCGTCACAGCCTGAGAAACTAACTACACCTAAAGATAGAAATAGGAAAGCTAACTGCCCCGGAGCAGAACCCCAAAGATAATAGAAAGCCCCCAAACATGTAATGGCGGTTAGACAAGAGGAAATACTGACACAGAAAGAAAATAGTATGAGCAAACGCTGGGGCCCAAACTATCTAAATAGAAAAGGACTGGAAGGGTACTTACTGCAATCTAAGAAAACCCTGAAAAAACACCAACTCTACTAATTTCAAAATCACATGAGATCACACGACCTCTACCACCTAAATTAGTTCTCTGGTGTAAAAAAAATCAAAACAGCAGCCACTGAAAAAAAACTGGAAAAAGCAAAAGTACAAAACACAGTGGCTGGACTAAACTGAGAGGGCAAAAGCCCCCGGAGGGGACCCAGAAGACCCCCACAGAAGTGCAGGACAAAATGCAAAAATATAGCAAAAACACAAAATAAGAAATTGTCTTATCTGATAGCAGGAGATGCAGACACGACACAGCAGGCTACAAGGGAAACTGGAAAGAAGGATTCAGACCAGAACAATTGATCACCGGCAACCCTGATGGGAAAATGACTCCCTTATATAAGACCAATCAGTAACACCTGATTCCCAGTCCTCACAATCCTCACTAGTACCGCTTGTAACCACCAGAGGGAGCCTCTGCTCAGAACTCATCTCAAACTCATTCACAACAGTACCCCCCCTTGAGGAGGGGTCACCGAACCCTCATTTGAGCAACCAGGTCGGTCAGGATGAGTTCTATGATACGCACGGATAAGTCTCCTAGCATGGATGTCCGAAGCAAACACCCAAGAATTGTCTTCCTGACCATAACCTCTCCATTTAACCAAATACTGGAGTCTTCGTCTAGAAAAACGAGAATCCAATATTTTCTCAACCACATACTCCAGATTGCCCTCAACCAAAACAGGGTCAGGAGGCACAGCAGCAGGAACCACTGGCTCAACAAACCTCTTCAACAAGGACTTGTGGAACACGTTATGGATCTTAAATGTCCCTGGAAGAAGCAAACGAAAAGAAACAGGATTAATAATCTCCATGATCTTATAAGGTCCAATGAACCTAGGCTTAAATTTAGGAGATGCTACTCTCATAGGAATATTCTTTGAGGACAACCAGACCAAGTCCCCCACTTTAAACCGAGGACCATCAGTCCTATGCCGGTTAGCAAACCGCTGGGCCTTCTCCTGAGAGAGGGACAACCTCTCCACTACCTGGTCCCAAATCTGCTGCATACGCTCAACAACAGAGTCAACACCTGGACAGACAGAAGCCTCCGTCTGTCCTGAAGAAAATCGAGGGTGAAACCCAGAATTACAGAAAAACGGAGACATCAAAGTGGCAGAGCTAGCCCTATTATTAAGAGCAAACTCAGCCAAAGGCAAAAAAGAGACCCAGTCATCCTGATCAGCAGACACAAAGCATCTTAGATAAGTCTCCAATGTCTGGTTTGTTCTCTCAGTTTGACCATTGGTCTGAGGATGAAATGCCGAGGAGAAAGACAATTGAACACCCAGTTTAGAACAAAAAGTCCTCCAAAATCTGGAAACAAACTGGACTCCTCTGTCAGACACAATGTTCTCAGGAATGCCGTGTAAACGAACCACGTGCTGAAGGAACAACGGCACCAATTCAGAGGAGGAAGGCAACTTAGGTAATGGCACAAGATGTATCATTTTGGAAAACCTATCACAAATTACCCAGATGGTGGTCATTCTCTGAGAAACAGGAAGATCGGAAATGAAATCCATAGAGATATGGGTCCATGGTCTCTTGGGCACAGGCAATGGCATCAACAAACCACTAGAGCGAGAGCAAGGCTTGGAGCGAGAGCAAGTCCCGCAGGACTGCACAAATTCCCTGACATCGCGAGACAAGGTAGACCACCAAAAGGACCGACTAACCAAGTCTCTGGTACCAAAAATTCCGGGATGTCCAGCCAATGCGGAACCATGAATCTCAGACATCACACTCTTTTTCCATTGGTCCGGGACAAACAATTTTCCAACAGGGCAGCGCTCGGGCCTATCCTCCTGACACCCCTCCAGAGCAAGTCTCAAATTGGGCGAGATGGCGGAAAGAACTACACCCTCCTTCAAAATAACAGAGGGATCAGATAGCTCAGGAGAGTCCGCAAGGAAACTCCTCGAGAGGGCATCCGCCTTAACATTCTTAGTGCCAGGAAGAAAGGAAACCACAAAATTAAAACGTGTGAAAAACAAGGCCCACCTGGCCTGTCTAGGATTGAGTCGCTTGGCAGATTCCAGATAGACCAGATTCTTATGGTCCGTAAGGACCACCACCTGATGTTTGGCTCCCTCCAGCCAATGTCTCCACTCTTCAAAAGCCCACTTCATGGCCAATAACTCCCGATTACCCACGTCATAATTACGTTCAGTAGGAGAAAATTTTCGAGAGAAAAAGGCACAAGGGTTACTTTTAGAGGTCTCTGGATCTTTTTGGGACAAAACGGCACCTGCCCCAATTTCAGAGGCATCAACCTCCACCTGAAATGGCAGAGAAACATCAGGCTGCCGTAGAACAGGAGCAGAGGTGAATCTCTGCTTAAGTTCCTGAAACGCAGAGACTGCCTCAGGAGGCCAATTCACCACATCAGAACCCTTTCTGGTCAAATCAGTTAATGGTTTAACAATAACCGAGAAATTACCAATAAATTTACGATAAAAATTGGCAAAACCCAAAAATCTCTGAAGAGCCTTTAATGAAGTAGGTTGGACCCAATCACAGATGGCCTGAACCTTGACCGGGTCCATTTCAATAACAGATGGGGACAAAATGAATCCCAGAAATGAGATCTTCTGTACGCCAAAAAGACACTTTGATCCCTTCACATACAGAGCATTCTCTCTCAAAATCTGGAATACAGTTCGAACATGTTTCACATGAGAGTCCCAGTCATTAGAAAAAATCAAGATATCATCCAAATAAACAATCAGAAACTTGTCCACAAAATCCCTGAAAATGTCATTCATGAAGGACTGGAAGACGGAAGGAGCATTAGTGAGCCCAAAGGGCATCACAAGGTACTCAAAATGCCCTTCAGGGGTGTTAAATGCCGTCTTCCATTCATCCCCGTGCTTAATGCGAATAAGGTTATACGCCCCCCTGAGGTCAAGCTTGGTAAACCAAGTAGCGTTTTTCACCCTGGAAAACAGGTCAGAAATCAAGGGTAACGGGTATTGATATTTCACAGTAATATTGTTCAAGAGACGATAATCAATACACGGCCTTAATGAACCATCTTTTTTGGCCACAAAGAAAAAACCGGCACCTAAGGGTGAAGAGGATGGTCTGATATGACCCTTCTCCAATGATTCCTTGATATAAGACCGCATAGCGTCATGTTCAGGTACAGACAAGTTAAAAAGGCGACCTTTAGGGAATTTACTACCTGGCACTAATTCAATAGCGCAGTCATAGCTCCTATGGGGAGGTAAGGATGCAGATTTACTTTCGCTAAACACATCAGAAAAATCAAACAAAAAGTCAGGAACATCCTCAGCCTGGGGGGAGGCAGAAAAAACAGGAGTGTTGGTATTAACACATTGGCAGCCCCAACTGGTTACAGACACAGATTTCCAATCCAAAACAGGATTATGAGACTGTAACCAAGGGAAACCCAGCACTATAATGTCATGCAGATTATATAGAACCAAAAATTTGCAGCACTCCTGGTGATCAGGTTCAACCCTCATTATCACCTGAGTAGAAAACTGGGGTTTATTCTCAGCCAAAGGGGTAGAATCGATCCCCAGTAGGGGAATAGACTTCTGTAGGGGTATCAAGGGAAACCCACAACGTTTAGCAAAATCATAATCCATCAGGTTAATAGCTGCTCCAGAATCAACGAAAGCCTGAGCAGAAAATGAGGACAGAGAGCATATCAGAGTGACAGTTAATAAAAACTTAGTCTGAACACTACCCAAGACAACTGAGCGTGCAAAATGTCTTCCCCGCTTAGGGCAGACTGAAATAGCATGAGAGGCATCACCACAGTAGAAACATAACCCATTGCGCTTTCGAAAATCATGACGCTGTGCCCCAGACACCACTCCATCACACTGCATGGGCTCAGCAGCTGGCTCACAAGGCAACACCACTCCACGCATACTTCTCCGCTCACGCAAACGTCTGTCAATTTGAATCGCTAATGACATAGAATCATTGAGACCAGAGGGGACAGGGAATCCCACCATAACATCCTTTACTTTATCCGACAGACCCTTCCGGAAAAGGGCCGCCAAAGCGTCGTCATTCCATTTGGTCAGGACTGCCCACCTACGGAATCTCTGACAGTATAACTCAGCGTCATCAAGCCCCTGATTTAATGCCAACAAGGCTTTTTCAGCTTGATCAGTGACATTAGGCTCATCGTACAATAACCCCAAAGCCTGAAAAAATGCATCAACATCACTCAAAACAGGATCCCCAGGTATCAGGGAAAAAGCCCAATCCTGAGGATCGCCGCGCAGGAGAGAGATGATAATTTGAACCTGCTGCGCTGCGTTTCCTGAGGACTTAGATTTTAAGGCAAGAAACAATTTACAATTATTTTTGAAATTCTGAAACTTAGCTCGATCCCCTAAAAACAAATCTGGCATGGGGATCCTAGGTTCCAAAACAGGCAACCTAGCAAGATATGCAGCAATACTCTGAACCTCAGTGGCAAGCTGATCCACACGGCCAGACAATTGTGCAAACTCCATTGGGAGAAAAGATCCTCCCCAGCACCCAGAGATACAGAGGGAAAAAAAAAAAAAAAAAAATGCAACAAACAGAAAAATATCTCTGACAACTTTTCTTCCTTCAAAATATTTTTTCCCTTTTGCGAGTACCATACAATTGTTTTGGCCGGTGATACTGTTATGTTACGGTAGCTGAGGAGTGCAGGTAAAAAAGGAAATACACCAGAGCAGTTGGAATCTATGAGATTGCAGTACCCTGACTAACCACCACAACTAGAGGCAGCCGTGGAGCGTTCCTACGTTGGTCCTAGACGCCTCGTCACAGCCTGAGAAACTAACTACACCTAAAGATAGAAATAGGAAAGCTATCTGCCCCGGAGCAGAACCCCAAAGATAATAGAAAGCCCCCAAACATGTAATGGCGGTTAGACAAGAGGAAATACTGACACAGAAAGAAAATAGTATGAGCAAACGCTGGGGCCCAAACTATCTAAATAGAAAAGGACAGGAAGGGTACTTACTGCAATCTCAGAAAACCCTGAAAAAACACCAACTCTACTAATTTCAAAATCACCTGAGATCACACGACCTCTACCACCTAAATTAGTTCTCTGGTGTAAAAAAAATCAAAACAGCAGCCACTGAAAAAAAACTGGAAAAAGCAAAAGTACAAAACACAGTGGCTGGACTAAACTGAGAGGGCAAAAGCCCCCGGAGGGGACCCAGAAGACCCCCACAGAAGTGCAGGACAAAATGCAAAAATATAGCAAAAACACAAAATAAGAAATTGTCTTATCTGATAGCAGGAGATGCAGACACCACACAGCAGGCTACAAGGGAAACTGGAAAGAAGGATTCAGACCAGAACAATTGATCACCGGCAACCCTGATGGGAAATGACTCCCTTATATAAGACCAATCAGTAACACCTGATTCCCAGTCCTCACAATCCTCACTAGTACTGCTTGTAACCACCAGAGGGAGCCTCTGCTCAGAACTCATCTCAAACCCATTCACAACAATTAACCCTGAGTTCAGCAGATATCGTGTCAGGTAAATCTATTCTATACTTACATGCTGATGTTGCTATACTAGTTGTTGTATAGAGTGTTGTTCCTGTATTAATAGTTTACTGACATTGTATACATATCATTAGACAGCGTGACATTTTCACTGGCCATAAAAATTATCTCCAGTTACCATGGATCCAGTAGCCCAGCTGGCTCTGCAGTTGCAGGGATTATCCATGGAGCTGACGGACATTAAGTCCAAAGTTTTGTCTCCCCTGGAGCAAACCAGAGTTCAACCTAAGTTGCTCTCCCGGACAGGTTCACTGGTGGGCGAGACAAATTTTTCACCTTCCGGGAGGCATGTAAATTGTATTGTCGGCTTCGGCCTCGATCATCAGGGAGTGAGGAGCAGAGAGTGGGAATTGTTATCTCACTTCTGCAAGGGGATCCTCAATCCTGGGCATTTTCCCTTCCTCCGGGATCCCCGTCTCTACTGTCTGTAGATCAATTTTTTACTGCCCTGGGATTGGTATATGATGACCCAGATCGGGTCTCTCTTGCTGAGACAAAATTACGTAAGATACAGCAGGGAGATCGTCCGGCAGAGGAATTTGCTTCTGAGTTTCGTAGATGGGCCACAGATACTCAGTGGAATGACCCAGCTCTTAGGAGCCAGTTTTGTCATGGGCTTTCTGATAAATTAAATGACGTTTTGGCTCAGTATGAGTCTCCTCCTTCTCTGGAGGCTGCTATGGCCTTAGCTATCTGTACTGATAGACGGCTTCGGGAGAGGGGTGAGGTAACCCCACTCCCTGTTGTTTCTCCACCTACCACTAAAGTCCCTTATGTTGAGGTTCCCCTTGTCTGTTCGGATGAGCCTATGCAGTTGGGAGGGACATCATTTCGTAGGAGGGGATTGGCGGTACGCCGCAGGACTAGAAGATGTTTTTTCTGCGGGAAAGAGGGACATTTTGTTGGAGAATGTCCATCCCGTGCCTTGTTGAGCCAAAAGTCGCCGGAAAACTGTTAATCCCAGGTTGTGTGGTGGACGACAACCTGGGAGTATGTATTTCATCCGCCAGTTCTTCTCAGTTCCTTGTACCAGTGGAGGTGGTAGTTGGTACGAGAGTGGAGAGATTGTCTGTTCTTCTTGATAGTGGTTCCGGGGCTAATCTGGTTGACGCTCAGTTTGCTCAGGCTCAAGGTATGCATCTGAATGTATTGGTCAAACCGATCCCTATATTCTCCATTGACGCCAGGCCTCTCGGCCAAGGTAGCTTTGTTCATGAGGTTCATAACATTGACCTTCGGGTAGGGGCAATACATAGGGAACAATTATCTTGCTATGTGTTGGAGGGTCTACCTACTCCCATTGTGTTGGGACTTCCTTGGTTGGTTAAACATAACCCTGTGATTAATTGGCAGTCCAGAGAAATAAGCCAATGGGGTGAGTTTTGCAAAAGCAACTGCATGAACACAGTCATCAGTGCGGTCGTGCCTAGTACATTGCCTCCTTTTTTGGAGGATTTTGGGGATGTTTTCTCTGAGGAGGGGTGTCAGGAGTTACCTCCTCATCGCGTGTATGACTGCTCTATTAATCTCCTTCCTGATGCTAAGTTGCCTAAAGCTAGGTTGTATAATCTTTCTGGTCCTGAGAGGCAGGCTATGAAAGATTATATTTCTGAAAGTCTGGCCAAAGGGCATATTAGACCTTCATCTTCCCCAGTAGCCGCGGGGTTCTTCTTTGTGAAGAAGAAAGATGGAGGCCTACGCCCTTGCTTGGATTTCCGCGAACTTAATCGGATTACTGTTCGAGATCCGTATCCACTCCCTCTTATTCCTGATCTCTTCAATCAAATTGTTGGCGCCAAATGGTTTTCTAAATTGGATCTCAGGGGGGCGTATAATCTTATTAGGATAAAAGAGGGGGATGAGTGGAAAACGGCGTTTAACACGCCGGAGGGACATTATGAGAACCTAGTCATGCCTTTTGGTCTGACTACTGCACCAGCAGTATTCCAACATTTTGTTAATGACATTTTTCGTCACCTTGTGGGGCTGTTTGTGGTTGTATATTTGGACGACATTTTAATTTACTCGCCAGATCTTGTGTCTCATCAGGAGCATGTGAGACAGGTGTTGCAGATCTTGCGAGACAATAAATTATACGCCAAACTGGAGAAGTGTGTATTTGCCGTACAGGAACTTCAGTTTTTGGGTTTTTTGGTGTCAGCCTCCGGTTTCCGTATGGACCCTGAAAAGGTGAGAGCAGTGCTTGAATGGGATCAGCCAGGGGATCTTAAGGCTCTGCAGCGTTTTTTGGGGTTTGCTAACTACTACCGGAAATTTATTTGTAATTTCTCATCTGTCGTCAAACCTCTCACTGACATGACAAGAAAAGGGACGGATTTTTCTAAATGGTCGGACAAAGCTTGCCAAGCCTTTTCCTCTTTGAAGAAATGTTTTGCTTCGGCACCCGTTCTCATCCAACCAGATGCATCTCAGCCGTTCATTGTGGAGGTGGATGCGTCTGACGTAGGGGTGGGTGCTATATTGTCCCAGGGTCCGTCCCCTGGTAAATGGCATCCGTGCGCTTTCTTTTCTAAGAAATTGTCGTCCGCCGAAAGGAATTATGATATTGGCAATAGGAACTTTTGGCCATTAAGTTAGCTTTTGAAGAATGGCGTCACTTTTTGGAGGGGGCAGTCCACCCGGTTACCGTTATTACTGATCACAAGAACCTGTTGTATTTGGAATCCGCTAAGCGTCTGAATTCCAGACAAGCTCGATGGTCGTTGTTTTTTACCAGGTTTAATTTTGTCGTCACTTATCGCCCGGGGTCTAAGAATGTAAAGGCTGATGCCTTGTCTCGCAGTTTCCCAGGGGCCGGAAAACGGATGACCCGAGTCCTATCCTTCAGGAGGGGGTGGTAGTGTCGGCTGTATTTTCTGAGCTTGAGGAGGAGGTGTTAGAGGCTCAGGGGGACGCCCCTGCAGGACCTCCAGGGAGACTGTTTGTCCCAAATCTGTTGAGACAAAAGGTTATTGAGGCACATCATAATTCTGCTCTAGCAGGACATCCAGGGAGTAAGGCTACTTTAGATCTCCTTTCTCGCCGGTTTTGGTGGCCTAATGCTAATAAAGATGTTATAACTTTTGTCGCGTCATGTGGGGTGTGTGCTCGCTCTAAAACCCCTCATACCCGTCCGTCTGGGACCCTTTTACCCTTGAAACTTCCGGAGCGTCCATGGACTCATTTATCTATGGACTTCATTACGGACCTTCCTCCGTCGTCAGGGAATACTGTCATACTGGTGGTTGTTGACAGGTTCAGTAAGATGGCACATTTCGTTGCTCTTCCTGCACTCCCTAATGCTAAAACTCTGGCGCAGGTGTTCATTAGGGAGATCGTTAGACTTCATGGGTTGCCTTCTGATGTGGTGTCAGATAGGGGGTCTCAGTTTGTGTCCAAATTTTGGAGGGCATTTTGTTTACGTCGGGGAATGCAATTGTCATTTTCCTCGGCTTTTCATCCGCAGACCAATGGTCAGACAGAGCGTCTGAATCAGAGCTTAGAGACATATCTCCGGTGTTTTGTCTCAGAGAACCAAGAGGACTGGTCTTCTTTCTTGCCTCTGGCAGAGTTCGCTCTTAACAACAGGCGGAGCGAGTCCACTGGTAAGTCCCCGTTTTTTGGGGCATATGGTTTTCATCCCCAGTTTTGTACTTTCAATGGGGGGGGCCCTTCTGGGTTCCTGAGGAGGAGCGTTTCTCGTCGTCACTTGCTTCTGTGTGGAGAGGTGTATTGAATAATCTGAGTGCGATGGGGAACCGTTACAAACGTATGGCTGATAGGAGGAGAGTTTCTGGTCCAGATCTGAATGTGAACGATCTGGTATGGTTGTCTACCAGGAATATAAAACTTAAGGTGCCCTCCTGGAAACTGGGTCCCAGATTCATCGGGCCGTACAGGATCAGTTCCATAATTAATCCTGTGGCATTTCGTCTGGACCTCCCTCCTACGTTTAAAATTCATAATGTGTTCCACAAGTCATTACTTAAAAGGTATGTGGCACCAGTCATACCGTCACCTCTACCTCCTCCTCCTGTGTTGGTCAATGGTAACTTGGAATTTCAAGTATCAAAGATCATTGACTCACGTCTGAATCGCCGGTCCCTTCAGTACTTGGTGCATTGGAAGGGGTATGGTCCAGAGGAGAGGACGTGGGTCCCTGTGTCTGATGTTAACGCAGATCGTTTGGTTCGGACCTTCCACAGAACTCACCCGGGCAGGCCTGGCCCTGAGGGTCCGGAGGCCCCTCGTAGAAGGGGGGGTACTGTCATGTGTGCATTGCCACGAAGATCGTCGCGGTTGCACATTTTGACTTCTCACAGCTGAGCTGCTGTTTCTTTGTGTTTGGCAGCTAGGGAGTTAATTCTGTCTGTGCTCGGTGCTGGGACTGGGTGCAGTTTCTCCCGGCTGCAATTGATTATCTGTTGATTGGTTTCCTTTAAATTCCTGGTTGTCTGCTTGGGGAGTTGCCAGTGAAACCTTCATGCAGACCACAGATAGGAATGAATCTGTATAGACTTTAGTTGTGAGCTCCTTAGTTGTTCTAAGCTCAACTTGGTTAGAGTTTATTTCCCAGACCATTTATTTTCCTTTGGTGTTTGAGTGTGTATGCAAGCGAGTGTTATCCTGTCTGTCTTATATGTCTAATCTGTGTATTTAGCTAAGATCAGCCCATATCCCTTTGGTGGTAGTCAGGATCCTTCTTAGGACTGATTACAGGGTTCAGGGTCTGATAGGAGACAGGGTTAGGCTGGAGACTTGGACCTCTGAACCATTATCAGTACCTCCAAGGTGAGGGATTAGTTAGGACCCCAGTTTAGGGTCAGGTTAGATCCCGGTCCACCTCTTTCCTGTTTCAGCTCATCAAGTCCTCAAGATTAACCCTGAGTTCAGCAGATATCGTGTCAGGTAAATCTATTCTATACTTACATGCTGATGTTGCTATACTAGTTGTTGTATAGAGTGTTGTTCCTGTATTAATAGTTTACTGACATTGTATACATATCATTAGACAGCGTGACAGTGCCTTAAGGTTTCCCATACGGATGATAGCTGTTGCACGAATATTCGTTTGATATACCGCAATATCTCCCGACTCCCCCATATACATTAGGGTTTGGATTACTGAATGTGCTTGTGCTTTCAATGGAGAAAGAGGAAAAATCCTCAGCCAGTCACTTCTGGTGTCAGGACTCTGAACATTTTTGATGACCTTTTGTGCATTACTGCCCTTTTCCAAGATGGCGTCTTTGGTCTCATGTGCACTGTGTCTTCCTGCTATATAACTCCACCCCAGCCTTTAGTCTGTGCTAGAGTATTCTGCCTTGCATCCAGCTTCTGACCTCTGGTGGCTCCCTGGCTTTGTACCTGCTCCTGTGAACCTGTTTTATAATCCTGCTACTCTGCTCTGAGTTCCTGCTGCATACACCGGTTTCCAGTAATCCTCCTTCATCTGGCTGCTTGTGTTACTCCCCTCTGCATCTGCTGGACATGTAAGCTGTTGCAGCCCTGCGCTGCTTAAAACTGAGACTATCACTCAGGCCTCCCTGGTTGAGCTAAAGATATGATTTGAACTGCCTACCTGTGCTTGGACTAAACTAAGACTTATTCCTGTCAAGTATCCTCAAGTTTAACTGTGCTTCATAGACTCTCTGCTTGATTGCATTTCTCTCTGAAGTTTCCTATAGACTGTTAAGCTGCATTTATTATCTACACCAAGTGTTGTGGACTTGAGTTTTGTTTTGCTCCTGTTTGAATCACCGTGTGATAATATAGACTTTTCCACTTATAAGACTGTATCTTGTAGTTGTCTTGTTCCACACAAGAAGTCTCCTGAGTTATCCCCTATAATTATTACAGGATACTCTAGCCTCAAAAGAGGAGACTGTTGGAACAATGACTGCAGAAGGCAGATTAGAGCAGGTGTTTTCCATAAGTAGATCACTGCAGAAAGATGTGGAAGGTCTGCAAAAGAAGTTTGGAAGCTTTGAATGCAATGAACAGGTGCTTGGACAAACTTTGCAGGACTTGAGCACCCGCATGGCAGCCCAGGAAAATAAACTTACTGGCATGGAGCCCCAGTATGGATGGGCTTTTCAGGATATAAGCACGCAAATAGCGGCACAACCTTCTGGGCAACCGCCACCAGCTAGCCCACCTAAGTTGCCCCATTCAGATTTAATGGTGATTGCGACAAATTTCGTGGCTTTGTCAATCAATGTATGCTATATTTTGATGTGCATGCTGACCATTTCCCTAATGATAGATCTAAAGTATTGTGTGTAATAATGCTGCTGACCGCACGAGCACTCGCCTGGGCGAATCCGATGATTGAGTCTCGTGACCCGCGGTTAAATAATTTGGATGATTTCTTGGCCGCTATGGCATTAATGTTTGATGATCCTAATCGCCGTGCAACTGCTGAATCTGCTTTATTGTCTTTACGCCAGGCTAAACGTTGTGTTATTGAGTATGCTACCGAATTCAGGAGATTAGCAGTAGATACCAATTGGACAGTTATGCTCAATTGCCTATTTTTAAAAGGGGTCTGTCTAGCATTGTAAAGGACGAATTAACTCGCTCTGAATCACCACAAGAGCTAGAGACATTTATACAGCATTGTGTGCGCATTGACATTCGCCTTACTGAGCGTAGGCAGGAGAAGTTTGCTGCCTTGAACCGTATCGCTAACTTTTCCCTTCCTTCCAGAGAGTCTGCAGGTAAAACATCTCGGAAGGTAGAGGAGGTGCCCATGCAAATTGATTCTGTACAGAAGCGCGAGAGTAATGAGCGCCGGGAGCATCGACTTTGTGAAAGTCTATGTTTCTACTGCGGCCAGTCTGACCACTTTTTAATCAACTGTCCCAAGTGTCCCAAGCGGCCTAACAAGGTGCTAGCAGCGTAGGAGAGTATGACTACTGTGATGATGAATCTGACATCTCTGAATGTAGCCTGCCTATAAAGCTGTATTCCATTCACTTTCTATGACTTCATCACCCAAGGAGCTGAAGGAAAAGAACTCTCACTGTTCTCTCCTTATTAAGATCCTGTGTTCTGGACAGTGGATTTCCAGTGCAGCTATGATTGACTCTGGTGCAGGTGGCAATTTTATGGATATCGCATTTGCCAAAGAACATGGTATTGAAATTCAGCAAAGAGCTTCTCCAATTACCATGGAAACAGTGGATGGGTCACCTTTAATCTCCGGGCCTGTGGATCAGGAGACAGCACCCCTTGAGATTTTGTTGGAGCCTAATCATCAGGAGCAACTCTCTTTCTTGCTAATTTCTTCTCCTCATTTTCCTGTGATTTTAGGCACCCATTGGCTGCGTTCTCAGAATCCAACTATCAACTGGGAGACGAAGGAGATTATCTTTCCAACAAGGAGAAACCCAGCATCAGCTGAAGTTGTCCCTGAGTCCACTGCTACGGAACCACCTGTACAGGTATTTACTTTACCTTCAGCATATAAAGAGTTCTCTGACATCTGTGACAAGAAGAATGCAGATCAGCTTCCTCCACACAGGCATTATGACTGTCCCATTGAGCTGCTTCTGGGGCAGCTATTCCTTTTGGCAACGTATACCCTTGGCGGCACCTGAGCTCCAAGCCTTAAAGGAGTATATTGATGAAAACCTGGCCAAAGGCTTCATACGTCCTTCTTCCTCACCAGCAGGGGCACCTATATTTTTTGTAAAGAAGAAGGATGGGACCCTGAGACCCTGTGTAGACTATCGGGAACTCAATAAGGTAACCATACGAAACCGTTACCCTTTGCCTCTGATTCCCGAATTACTGGAAAGAGTCCGCCATGCTAAGGTGTTCTCTAAGCTGGATCTTCGTGGGGCTTATAATTTGGTGCGTATTCGTCCAGGGGATGAGTGGAAGACAACATTCGGATGCCGGTATGGACACTTTGAATATCTTGTGATGCCCTTCAGGCTTTGTAACTCCCCTGCAACGTTTCAACACCTTGCTAATGACATCTTCAGAGATTTGTTGGACAGTTTGTGGTGATCTATTTCGACGATATTTTAACCTTTTCTGACTGTCTACATCAACATGAAGAACATGTCAAAGCGGTTTTAAGACGTCTGAAAGAGAACCATCTGTATATCAAGCCGGAGAAATGCGAGTTCCATCGTTCTGAGATACAGTTCTTAGGTTATATCATCTCTCCTCAGGGCTGAACATGGAATCTGGTAAGATTCAGGCTATCCTTGACTGTCCGGTACCCAACAACGTTAAGGAGGTCCAACGTTTTATTGGTTTTGCAAATTTCTACAGACGTTTCATTTAAATTTTTCTGATATTGTCCATCCCATTACTTCCTTGACAAAGAAGGAAAAGCCTTTTAAGTGGTCTTCACAGACTCAAGAAGCTTTTGATCAGCTTAAGATCTGTTTCACCTCAGCACCTCTGTTGATACACCCAGATTCAACACTGTCTTTCATTGTGGAGGTGGACGCTTCTGATAATGCTTTGGGGCTATTCTCTCTCAAAGAACTGGAGAAAAGGAGCTGCTACATCCTTGTGCTTTCTTTTCTCGTAGACTAACCTCAGCAGAGAAGAATTACGACGTGGGAGACAAGGAATTACTGGCTATTATTGCGGCTTTCAAGGAATGGAGGCATCATCTGCAAGGAGCTGCACAACAGATCGTAGTGCTAACTGACCATCGCAATTTAGAGTTCCTTCGATCCGCTAGATGTCTTTCTCCTCGTCAGGCTTGTTGGAATTTATTTTTAAATCAATTTAATTTTGTTATCTCGTACCGTCCAGGTTCTCGTAATGGGAAGGCTGATGCTTTATCCCGAATCCATGCTGCGGATTCCGTACCTGGAGCCCCGTCCAAGACCATTCTATCTGATGCCAATTTTATCGGAGTTATCCACGATCAAGACTTGTGGAAGGAGTGCAGGGAGGCTTATGACTGTGATGTATTTCTGGCCAAACCACCTGTTGATATTAATCTTGTCTTTAAGGGTGGCATGTGGTTCACTGATCGACGTATCTACGTCCCTGAAGCCGTCCGTCTGCAGATTCTCAAGTTGGTACATGACTCCAAGTTGGCTGGTCACAGGGGGTACAGAAGACGAGTTCCTAAGCCGATTTTTCTGGTGGCCAACTTGCCTGAAGGATACCAAGGACTATGTTCTCTCTTGCAAGGTATGTGCTCGTTACAAGACTCCTCATGTGGCACCTACGGGTCTTCTGCAACCATTACCTGTTCTGTCCCGCCCTTGGGGGTCTATATTAATGGACTTTATTGTGGAGCTGCCTACATCGGGGGCATGAATACGATCTTGGTGACTAAAGCCGCTCATTTTGCTCCATGCACCGGCCTCCCCTCAGCTAAGGATACAGTGAACTTGGTTATACAGAATGTCTTTCGGCCGCATGGGGTCCCGGATGAGACCATCTCTGACCCATGGAGTACAGTTCACTTCAAGATTCTGGAAGGGGTTTTGCTCTGCACTCAATGTCTGTCTCTCTTCCGCTTACCATCCCCAGACAAATGGTCAGACTGAGCGTACCAACCAGACGCTGGAACAATATCTAAGATGCTGTGGCGCTTCCCATGGCTGTGGGGCGCCGGGACATGGCATAGCTTGCCTAGCTAGCCAATGCTCCCACGCCGCCAGTCCACGACGACGTGAGGCGTGGGTCCCAGATGATAAGAGAATGTGGACCCACTGGACCACGGAGGGAGACCCGGGCCTGCCCGGACTAGGGAAGGGCAGCGACCGGGATCCGTGGCAGCTGAGCATGTGAGCAAGGTGGCGACCTGCAGGACTAGACAACACCGCACAACTTCAGGTAAGAAGAAACATAAAGTTTACTTAAAGAAACACAGTACATAAACAGAACATAAGACCGGGCTCCCAATTCCGCACATCAGAGAAGGGTACACGACTCAGAATCACTGACGAGTGCTGGAGGACATCACGGGTAGATGCAGTCCAGGGTTATCTGGCACGGGCATACTTGGACGGCCTCTCTCTCAGGCCTTAGGCGTAGCACAGGCTCAGCAGGAGAACATCAGACACCGACCTCAGACAGACTTCAGACGATGGCGGGGTCATCACGGGTTGATGAAGTCCAGGATCATCTGGCACGGGCATACTAGTATGGCCTCACTCTCAGGCCTCGGGCGTAGCACAGGCTCAGCAGGAGAACATCAGACACCGGCCCAGGACGAACGTCAGACGATGGCGGGGTCATCACGGTTGATGAAGTCCAGGGTCATCTGGCACGGGCATACTAGGACGGCCTCTCTCTCAGGCCTCAGGCGTAGCACAGGCTCAGCAGGAGAACATCAGACACCGACCCAGGACAGACGTCATCACAGGGTAGACCAAGGAGGAACCGCAGGACATCGGAACATCAGGAACACGGATTGGGTCACAGGGAGTCAGGAACACAGACAGGAACACGGACTGGAAGATCAGGAACACGGATTGGGTCTCAGGGACACGGACTGGAACACAGGCATCGGACTCCGGACATCTGGTACCGATCAGCAGGCTCCGGACATCAGGTAGAGATGGATGGGATCCGGACATCTGGAAGTGGTCATCGGACATCGGATATCAGGCAGTGGTCATCAGGGAGGACACGGACATCTGGCAGCGACCTGAAAAGGAACCCCAGCGGTCTGGTGCAAGCCCCGCCAGGCTCAACGGGAGCTGGCCGGGGATTTGCACAGAGGCTGAGTACAGAGTAACAGAAACTCAGCACATACCGGACTCCTCCTTCCAAGATGAACTCAGGTTATATAGCAAGGATTCACAGTCACTGGCACAGGGTTCTGGACAGGCAGGTTTGTCACAGCAAGCGACCGAGGCAGTCTCCGGACAGGCAGGTTGTCATGGCAAGTGACCAAGGCAGTCTCTGGGACAGGCAGGTTGTCACGGCAAGTGACCAGGCAGTATCCGGACAGGCAGGTTGTCACGGCAAGTGACCAGGCAGTCTCCGGGCAGGCAGGTTGTCACGGCAAGTGACCAGGCAGTCTCTGGGCAGGCAGGTTGTCACGGCAAGTGACCAGGCAGTCTCTGGGCAGGCAGGTTGTCACGGCAAGTGACCAGGCAGTCTCTGGGCAGGCAGGTTGTCACGGCAAGTGACCAGGCAGTCTCTGGGCAGGCAGGTTGTCACGGCAAGTGACCAGGCAGTCTCTGGGCAGGCAGGTTGTCACGGCAAGTGACCAGGCAGTCTCTGGGCAGGCAGGTTGTCACGGCAAGTGACCAGGCAGTCTCTGGGCAGGCAGGTTGTCACGGCAAGTGACCAGGCAGTCTCTGGGCAGGCAGGTTGTCACGGCAAGTGACCAGGCAGTCTCTGGGCAGGCAGGTTGTCACGGCAAGTGACCAGGCAGTCTCTGGGCAGGCAGGTTGTCACGGCAAGTGACCAGGCAGTCTCCAGACAGGCAGGCATATACGACCTGATATGGTGGAGCCTCCAGGTAGGCTGCAGTCGGATGGCAGATGATCGCTCCCAGGTGAGCAGGCAAGAGCCGGGGATCTCTGCAGAAGATGTCCGAACTTCTGGATGGAACTGCAGACGGATGGCAGACAGGCAAGCCGAGAGGTAACAGGCAGGTAACTGGAATCAGGAGCTGATGGCTGAAACAGAGTTAGACTGCACAGGAACAACATTCAGGTACAGGATGCGATCCAGGATCAGGGATTCAGGTAATTAGACACAGCAGGAACAGGCCTGGATATACAGCCTCCAGGAACAGCGATCTGAGTAATCAGCCCCCAGCATAGGCGGAAACACAAGACACAGTTCAGACATTCAGGTACAGGGTTAGATCCGGGATCAGGGGTTCAGGTAATTAGACACAACAGGAACAGGCCTGGATATACAGCCTCCAGGAACGGCGATCTGGGTAATCAGCCCCCAGCATAGGCGGAAACACAAGACACAGTTCAGACATTCAGGTACCGGGTTAGATCCAGGATCAGGGAACAAGACACAGCAGGAACAGGGAATCAGCTCTCCAGAGCTGATCAACATCAGAGCAGGAGCAGAACACACAACCACATATGGCTAGGTTCTGGGATTCAATGTGAAGCTCTGGCAACGCCCACTAGGGCTGGGGAACTTTATATATGAGCTGCTTCACAGCGATAGGCTGGAGCAGTAATTCTAGTAAACACCCAATCCACATAAAAGCAGGACAGGTGTGGACCGCGCCCCCTATGCAGAGCCAGACAGCACAACACAGAGGGAACCCAACAATGGCTGCTGCCAAACACGTAGTAAGTCATGCACCACTGCAGAGGACTTTGCAAGCTACGGACGGCCTTCACAGCAAGTCAGGAACCGCACATGCGGGCGGTCATGCAAAGCAGCGGAGCCACTCACGCAAGTACGGGTACGCAGCAGAGCCGGGAACTGAGCAGCATCCATATAGGTAACAGACAACAGTATCCCAGCTGGTTAGGGGGAAAGGAGCAAAAGGGTTAATGCAAAAAACATGCAGAGTAACGCTGGAAAACAAAGTACAGAATACCAGCGTTACAGATGCTATGTCAGCCATCTCCAGGATGATTGGTTGGAGTTGCTACCGTTAGCCGAATTTTCATACAATTCTCAGAGCGCCTCCACTAAGTTTACAACTTTCTTTGCCAATCTGGGTTATCATCCGTGTATCTTACCTAGGTCTCTGATTAATTCTCCGGTTCCGGCAGTGGAGGAAAGGCTGACTGCGATGAGGCAAAATTTGGAGGTTCTGAAGGAATCCCTGACAACAGCTCAAGAACGTTATAAGAGATCGGCTGATAGATTCCGTAAACCTGCACCCATGTTCAAGGTGGGAGATTCCGTGTGGTTAGCAACTAAGAATCTGAAATTAAACGTTCCTTCACAGAAACTTGGACAGAAGTTCATTGGCCCTTTCAAGATCAACGGTATTGTGAGCTCCGTGGCCTGCCGTCTGAAGCTGCCTAAGACTATGAAGGTACACCCAGTTTTCCATGTATCTTTACTAAAGCCTGTATCTCCTAATACCTTCCAGGGACGTGTTGTGCCACCTCCGCAGCCTGTGGTGATTGATGGGCAAGAAGAATTTGTGGTGGAGGAAATTATTGATTTCAGGATTCGCAGGAATCTACTCCAATATCTAATAAGATGGCAGGGATATCCCCCTGAGGAAGACTCTTGGGAACCGGTGGAAAACATCAATAACCAACAGAAGATTTCTCGTTTTCATCAGAGATTCCCTGAGAAACCAGGTCCAGGATCGTCCTGAGGCAGCTTCTAAGGAGGGAGTAATGTCAGGACTCTGAACATTTTTGATCACCTTTTGTGCATTACTGCCCTTTTCCAAGATGGCGTCTTTGGTCTCATGTGCACTGTGTCTTCCTGCTATATAACTCCACCCCAGCCTTTAGTCTGTGCTAGAGTATTCTGCCTTGCATCCAGCTTCTGACCTCTGGTGGCTCCCTGGCTTTGTACCTGCTCCTGTGAACCTGTTTTAAGATCCTGCTACTCTGCTCTGAGTTCCTGCTGCATACACCGGTTTCCAGTAATCCTCCTTCATCTGGCTACTTGTGTTACTCCCCTCTGCATCTGCTGGACATGTAAGCTGTTGCAGCCCTGCGCTGCTTAAAACTGAGACTATCACCCAGGCCTCCCTGGTTGAGCTAAAGATATGATTTGAACTGCCTACCTGTGCTTGGACTAAACTAAGACTTATTCCTGTCAAGTATCCTCAAGTTTAACTGTGCTTCATAGACTCTCTGCCTGATTGCATTTCTCTCTGAAGTCTCCTATAGACTGTTAAGCTGCATTTATTATCTACACCAAGTGAGATTTGCTTTGCACCTGTTTGAATCACCGTGTGATAATATAGACTTTTCCACTTATAAGACTGTGTCCTGTAGTTGTCTTGTTCCACGCAAGAAGTC
Organism: Oophaga sylvatica; assembly: GCA_033576555.1. Lineage (NCBI taxonomy): Eukaryota > Metazoa > Chordata > Amphibia > Anura > Dendrobatidae > Oophaga > Oophaga sylvatica. The sequence continues at coordinate 411,529,676 of JARQOD010000001.1, forward strand.
TCCTGAGTTATCCCCTATAATTATTACATCTGGCATCAACTTATCTCCTGTGAAAACAAATAGAAGTTGAAGTTCTGATGGCCAGATCTTTCTTTCCCTTGACATTCTTTGCTGCGGGAGAGGCAAGAGGCCTCCAGATACATCAGATGGTCAGCTGGTCCAATCGCAATTGGATTCCGTCTAATGTGTATGGGTATCTTAACGATAGCCCACCATGGGATTGGTAAATGGCAGATTTATATCCACCTAACCTGTATTGACTGTGAACTAGATGCTCGCCTAGAAGTCAGATCTACTGAGTCGATTATGGCATCATGAACAGCATAAAATGGAAGTATTTCCAGCACTCAAATGAAGATGAAATGTTTGAGCTTGATTCTTCGTAATAAAATCCTGAACAAACATAGGTGTAGTTTCCCTTGACGCATTTTGAACACTGTCAGTGTTCTTGGTCGTGTTGAGTTGCGGCCATAACTATTAGAACACAATAATCTTTTAGAAGTCTTACAAGTTTGCAGAATGCCCCTAGGGGGTCAAACTATAAGGATTGCAGTAACATTCGGCACCTGTAACCTAGGGGGGGCAAAAAGTCCCCTTTGGCTTATATGAGAAGACCAATACTTTGAAAAATCCGTGATAGTTTGGGGCACCTTTTGGAGATCATGTATTGGGGCCCACAAGTTTCAAGTTAAGCCACTAAGTGATTCTTTAAAGGACCTCCCTTAAATCTTGTTGATGATGTTGACCACATGGTCAACATCACTAATACGTTTCAATATATCAAACAAAGCCTAATGCAGTTTCTTGTCATCTGCTGAAGTCTGGTCAATAACAGCGAGCTGGATTCTTCAGACAGCTTGATATATGTTTGGATTGTATTATGATTTAATATGCAGGAGAGAAAACCGCTGATGAGTGTTTTACATCAGGGTATTAAAGGCCATTCTGGAAGTACTCCACGTGAAGCATGTACCTCAAATGGTGATGAAAGCCAAGATGCTTTTGAGGTTACTTTATCTGTTGAACATTTGTTTTCCTTGGTTTGGCCTCTGTCACTGTGTCCTACACGGCTGTTTTATATCTTCTACTGCTAGAACTAATTAGTGCTCATGACATGTCAAGAGCTCAGTTAAAAGGGTATGAAGAAAAAAAGAAGAAACCACCGGACCACCCACTTACCAAAGAGATCAACCACCATATATATATATGAACCCTTTTGAACCCATGGCCCAGGTCCTTCATCTCAGGAGGTTCCAAAACTCCCATATCTATCTATCTCCACATTAATTACAGAAGCTTGCAAAAATCTGCAGCACCCCTCTCCAACCACCAGCCACATGACTGAACCAGATACAGTACAGTCATGGCCAAAAGTTTTGAGAATGACACAAATATTAATTTTTACAAAGTCTACTGCTTCACTTTTTTAATGGCAATTTGCATATTCTCCAGAATGTTATAAAGAGTGATCAGCTTAACAGCAATTACTTGCAAAGTCAATATTTGGCTAGAAAATGAACTTTATCCCCCAAAACACATTTCAACATCATTGCAGCCCTGCCTTAAAAGGACCAGCTAACCTCTTTTCAGTGATTGCTCCATTAACACAGGTGTGGGTGTTGATGAGGACATGGCTGGAGATCAATCTGTCATGATTAAGTAAGAATGACACCACTGGACACTTTAAAAGGAGGCTGGTGCTTGGCATCATTGTTTCTCTTCTGTTAACCATGGTTATCTCTAAAGAAACACGTGCAGTCATCATTGCAATGCACAAAAATGGCCTAACAGGAAGAGTATCGCAGCTAGAAAGATTGCACCTCAGTCAACAATCTATCGCATCATCAAGAACTTCAAGGAGAGAGGTTCCATTGTTGCCAAAAAGGCTTCAGGGCGCCCAAGAAAGACCAGCAAGCGCCAGGACCGTCTCTTAAAAGTGTTTCAGCTGCGGGATCGGGCTACCAGCAGTGCAGAGCTTGCTCAGGAATGGCAGCAGGCAGGTGTGAGTGCATCTTCACGCGCTGTGAGGCGGAGACTCTTGGAGCAAGGCCTGGTCTCAAGGAGGGCAGCAAAGAAGCCATTTCTCTCCAGAAAAAAACATCATGGACAGACTGATATTCTGCAAAGACTGATATTCTGCAAAAGGTAGAGGCAGTGGACTGCTGAGGACTGGGGTAAAGTTATTTTCTCTGATGAATCCCCTTTTCGATTGTTTGGGACATCAGGAAAACGCCTCATTCGGAGAAGACAAGGTGAGCGCTACCACCAGTCTTATCTCATGCCAACTGTTAAGCATCCTGAAACCATTCATGTGTGGGTTGCTTCTCAGCCAAGGGAATCGGCTCTCTCACAGTCTTGCCTAAAAACACAGCCATGAATAAAGAATGGTACCAGAATGTCCTCCAAGAGCAACTTCTCCCAACCCTTCAAGAGCAGTTTGGCGATCAACAATGCCTTTTCCAGCATGATGGAGCACCTTGCTATAAAGCAAAGGTGATAACTAAATGGCTCAGGGAACAAAACATAGAGATTTTGGGTCCATGGCCTGGAAACTCCCCAGATCTTAATCCCATTGAGAACTTGTGGTCAATCATCAAGAGACGGGTGGACAAACAAAAACCTAAAAATTCTGACAAAATGAAAGCATTGATTGTGCAAGAATGGACTGCTATCAGTCAGGATTTGGTCCAGACGTTGATTGAGAGCATGCCAAGGAGAATTGCAGAGGTCCTGAAGAAGAAGGGTCAACACTGCAAATATTGACTTGCTGCATTAACTCATTCTAACTGTCAATATAAGCTTTTGTTACTCATATGTTTGCAATTATTATATTTCTGTCTGTGATAAAAACATCTGTCAAACACACATAAAAACCAGAGGGCAGCAAATCATGTGAAAATATAATATTTGTGTCATTCTCAAAACTTTTGGCCATGACTGTAGTGTGACCACCAAGGTGTGACCTCAAGAGGTTGGTACACAAAATGAGAATGCTGGGTCTGGGGGAAAATGTGTGTAAATGGGTAAGTAACTGGCTTAATGATAGAAAGCAGAGGGTGGTTATAAATGGTATGTTTTCTTACTGGGTCGCTGTGAGCAGTGGGATACCGCAGGGGTTGGTGTTGGGACCTATTCTCTTTAACATATTTATTAACGATCTGGTAGAAGGTTTACACAGTAAAATATCAATATTTGCAGATGCAGTTACAAACCCTATGTAAAGCAGTCAATACAAAAGAAGATTGTGTTCTGCTACAGATGGATGTGGATAAGTTGGAAACTTTGGCTGAAAGGTGGCAGATGCGGTTTAACAATGATAAATGTAAGGTTATACACATGGGAAGTAGGAATCAATATCACCATTACACACTGAACGGGAAACCACTAGGTAAATCTGACATGGAGAAGGACTTGGGGCTCCTGTTGTGAATGTGTTAGAAATGAATTCTGAGCAGAAGCTCCCTCTGGTGGTTACAAACAGTTCTGAACCATTCAATGAGGATTGGCAATCAGGAGTTACAGACTGGTCTTATATAAGGGAGGTTCCCTCCCATCATGGTTGCCGGTGATCAATTGTTCTTGTCTCAACTGTGGTTCCTGGTTCACTTGGAAGCTTGCTGAGTCTTGCCTGCATCTTCTGCTATCAGATAAGATATTTTCTGCTTTTATTTTTGTGCTTGCTTTTTGCATTGTTCCCTGCACTTCTGTGGAGGTCATGAAAAGAAACCAAAGGATATGGTGTGGTGAAGCACCCCCACAGGAAGACAGGGTAGCAAAGAATACTGACAACCAGAGAAATATGCACCAATAAAAATTTATTTATTATTATACAAATAGCACATCAAAATACAATAAGAAATATTTAAATGATTTTAATGTTAAAAAATAATGAGAGACCCCAAATATACATATGCTGGAGAAAAATAATAATAAAGTGCTCAAAATATAACCAGGTAAGTATAATCAGCCTGTCCAATAACCTCAATGGGAGCTATAGCAAAATTATATGCATGTGTGCAACGCTAAAAAACAGATGCCCAAGTAATGTGCAACATAGTGCAGACTGAAATCAACTATATAAAAGAATCACACAGTGCCAAATAAATGTGATCCAAGTAACAAGTGCTGGAGAAACAAAAAATAATAAAGTAGCCAACCCAAATTGAAGTTGTGGCACTAGGCATAAAATTCAGAAATTACCTGGGAGCATGAACCGGCACAGGGGAATCTCAACCACGCGCCCCGACGAAGGTCTTATACCGAAACGCGCGTCGGGGCGCGTGGTTGAGATTCCCCTGTGCCGGTTCATGCTCCCAGGTAATTTCTGAATTTTATGCCTATTGCCACAACTTCAATTTGGGTTGGCTACTTTATTATTTTTTGTTTCTCCAGCACTTGTTACTTGGATCACATTTATTTGGCACTGTGTGATTCTTTTATATAGTTGATTTCAGTCTGCACGATGTTGCACATTACTTGGGCACCTGTTTTTTAGCGTTGCACACATGCATATAATTTTGCTATAGCTCCCATTGAGGTTATTGGACAGGCTGATTATACTTACCTGGTTATATTTTGAGCACTTTATTATTATTTTTCTCCAGCATATGTATATTTGGGGTCTCTCATTATTTTTTAACATTAAAATCATTTAAATATTTCTTATTGTATTTTGATGTGCTATTTGTATAATAATAAATAAATTTTTATTGGTGCATATTTCTCTGGTTGTCAGTATTCTTTGCTACCCTGTCTTCACTGTGGGGGTGCTTCACCACACCATATCCTTTGGTTTCTTTTAATTTTACCGGATGGTCTGCCATCTTTTTCTATGAATTTTTTGGGGTATAATTAAATATATTTGTTATTTTGGTTTTATTATTTTTTTTAATATATTTTGGATATATATTTATTATATATTATTAATCTCCAATTTTCCTGTTGTTTCTGTGGAGGTCAGCCAGGTTCCCTCCAGGGGATTGTGCTCCTCTCAGTTTATCTGAGCCACTGTTATTTGTTCATTTGCCTTTTCCAGTTTTTTCAGTGGCTGCGGCTTAGTTTTGTGACACCAGAGAACTAATTTAGGTGGTAGAGGTCGTGTGATCTCAGGTGTTTTTGCAATTAGTAGAGTTGGTATTTTTTAGGGTTTTTTGGATTGCAGTAAGTTTCCTTCCTATCCTTTTCTGTCCAGGTAGATTGGGCCCCAACGTTTGCTCATACTATTTTCTGTCTGTGTCTGTATTTCCTCTTGTCTAACCGCCATTACATGTTTCGGGGCTTCCTATGTTCTTTGGGGATCTGCTCCGGGGCAGATAGCTTTCCTCTTTCTATCTTTAGGTGTAGTTAACCTCTCAGGCTATGACGAGGCATCTAGGACCAACGTAGGAATGCTCCACGGCTGCCTTTAGTTGTGGTGGTTAGTCAGGGTACTGCAATCCAGTAGATTCCAACCTCTCTGGTGTATTGCCGTTTTTGCCTGCTCTCCTCAGCTACCAAATCATAACAGGCTCCTAGTTAATGATAAATTTACCTAGAGCAGCTAGTGCCAGGCAGCGGCTGCCAAGGCACACGGGATCATAGGGTTCATTAAAAGAGGTCTGGATACACATGTTGAGAGCATTATACTGCCTCTGTACAAATCCCTGGTTAGACCGCACATGGAGTACTGTATACAGTTTTGGGCACCGGTGCTCAGGAAGGATATAATGGAACTAGAGAGAATACAAAGGAGGGCAACAAAGTTAATAAAGGGGGTGGGGGAACTACCATACTCATAGAGATTAGCAAAATTAGCGTTATTTAGGCTAGAAAAAGATGACTGAGGGGCGATCTAATAACCATGTAAAAGTATATAAGGGGACAATACAAATATCTTTCCTAGGATCTGCTTATACCAAGGAAGGTGATGGTCACAAGGGGGCATTCTCTGCGTCTGGAGGAGAGCAGGTTTTTCCACCAACATAGAAGAGGATTCTTTACTGTTAGGGCAATGAGAATCTGGAATTCCTTGCTTGAAGAGGTGGTAATGGCGAACTCAGTCGAGGGGTTCAAGAGAGGTCTGGATGTCTTCCTGGAGTGTAACAATATTGTATCTTACAGTTATTAGGTTCTTTAGAAAGATGTAGATCTGGGGATTTATTCTAACGGAATATAGGCTGAACTGGATGGACAAATGTCTTTTTTCGGCTTTGCTAACTATGTTACTATGTAACTCACTAACCAGCAAGAGAATACATTTTGTGGGTGCAGAAGTAGAAATTGTACCCAGGTCCTGGAGCCTAAAGAGGCCCAAAGCCTGTATGCCAGACCGTGACCTGAGGTAACTGAGTGCAATTTTGGAAATTGTGCATTGGGGCCCATGAGCTTCAAGTTGCACCTTTCTATGGGGGATGCTGGCAGCTGTCACAGCCTCCACTTGGAATCTTTTCCTGATGATGCAAAAAAAAAAAAAGTAATGTAAACATACTATTCCTGTCCTCTATTCATTTTCATCAGTCAACTAAATTATTAGATTGTCCATAAATATTGACCATGTTGACCTATTGGAAAGCAATGACCCATATACTTAAAAGGGTTTTCAAGTCTCAGAAAACCTCTATCCCTGGGTTCAAAAAAGACTCTAACCAGGTCCAGTGCTGAGTCTCTGCCGCTGCACCCTGTGTTTGTTATTGTTTGCAGCGCTGCAGTCAATCATTGAGCTCAGCGGCTCTGCCCAAGTTTACGGCACAAGCTGCTCAATCAGTGCTGCAGACAAAAACGGACACCTAGAGCGGCAGCAGAAACTTAGAATGTGTGAATAGGGTTTTTGTGAAATTGGAAAAGCCCTTTTGTCACGGATGTGTCAGAGGTTGCCTACCGTTGCACTGCATCTGTCTGCAGAGAGTCTCGGTTGTTTGCTTTGCAGACTAGTGATCAACTCCTCCAGTGCTAATGACCACACCTGGACCTGGGAGTTTATAACTCCCTAATTCCTGTTGGGAGGTGCAGGTGTTATTTGCTGTTTGCACTTCTCTGTTGAAGCTTGGACCTGTAGCAGTCTGCTAGTGTCCTATTGGGGTTTGGAGGCCATTGGCGTTTCTCTCTGAGTCTACTCAAGCTTAGTGTTTCATTTATCCTTGCTGTCTTTAGTGTTACTGGGATTGACTAGCGTTCGTCCTGTCCTTGCTGATGCAGGGCTTATCGCCAGTGTCACACAGGGACTAGGTATCCTGTTCGGCGATAGATGCGGAACCTATAAAGGGACGGTAGGACAGACTAGGTGATGTTAGATCAGTCCAGGGGACTCCACTTCCCCCTTAGTGTTTGGTTCCCCTTCCTTTATTCCTTTATGTTGCACTTAGTCTGTCCTACACTGTGCGTTACACCTTTAAAGGACTGGTGTTGTGGAAGAGAAAGAAGACCAGTAAGAAGCCGTTGATTCTGCCCTGGTTAAGAATGTTAAATGCATTAATTTCTGAAATAATGCCTAGAATTCTAAGTTGTTTTCGTTGACCTCTCTTGATGATGCATTGGCTATGGACGGTACAATTAATAATCCAATGTGGAACACCAAGCTAAAATATTGAGCCCTGTGTGTCATTTCTGGGTACAGCACTTGTAATAAATGTCCCAAGAGTGCCATTGCTGCAACCTACCACTTATCTAATTACGATGGATTGGATTATTACCGGCCGGGCAGAACTGGAGGTCATCTGTTCTCAGTTATTGGCACGCACATGGTCAACTTCATAACAAAAATCAATTGAAACTCCAACACGTGACTGCCGTAAATCTGTCTTTTAGGTCACATGGTGATTTGGTAATTGATGTTCTGCAAAAACCTCAGTAGAGAAAGAAGATGGTCAGAGATTTACTGATCAAGAAGGAGGATTTTTTTTACTTTTGTATCATGACAGTATTACATTGAAAAGCTTCACATTTTCATTACATGAATTCTTTCCTAACACTTCAAGAATCAGCGATCAATAAACTATACATCTGATATTTTATTCTTCGAAATCCAAGGGTAAAACTCAGACATCAAATATCATGTACACAGAATCCCTAAAAACAATGTAGAAAAATATTTAGACTTGAGAGTCCTCAGTGGTTGATACCTTTTAATGGCTAACTGAAAAGATGGTAACAAATTGCAAGCTTTCCAGACTACTCAGGTCTCTTCATCATTTTTCTATCTACTGGCTAACACGGTACGAAGATATACATCTTTCCTATAAAAACAATGTAGATCTACTTGTTTCAGGATTAAGGATGGTTCTAATCAGAAACGTGCAGATCTACATTGTTTTTAGGGATTTTGTACACGACATTTGATGTCTAAATTTACCCTGGGATTTCTATGAAATACATTTTTCTGTGCACCATAGTGCTGGAACAACTTTCGTTTGCTATCCGCTACGTCTGAACAGCACATTTCCTTGTTCTGTTGTGTTGGAGTGCCGTTTTGAGAGCGACCTGGACTCTTTCTATATATCATTTTATTCTTGTACACTTTTTTAAAAAGATATTAAATGCCATTAAAGGAATTAATGCCTAAATTTGATAAAATCTTGAAAGGCAAAAAATGTTGTTTTTTTTTTACAATTATTTATATCTCTTTGGTAAATCTGGAGCCTGCTCTAGAAAGAATGAGTCTCCTTCCCCTTCTGGCAGCTGACTAACCAGTCCCTTCTTACTTTCCCTGTGTCAGAAGTCTTATCCGCAATACTGCCATGTCCTGCAAAGTTTCTGTTCCTTTCCTGTCAAGCAGGAAACCTATATCTATTGCCTGCTCCCCAGGGCACAGAGGACCAATGTGCAGAGACAGTGAGGAGAGAGACTGAGCAATGTGTGACCACCAGCACTTATCTCATCAGGTGGGCGTGTGCTTTACTATAAATTATGAACACCAGGGGGCGCCTTACTATGTAATTACATTTCAGAAGTACTCACTGAATCATTTTTTAACAGTATGGAAATTGCAAATATTGGTCATTTTTCATACTTTTTATTTTTTAATACATTTGATTTAATGGATGACAATAAGTACAAAAATTGTCCAAGTTTTCTGGATTAAAATTGGACTAGTTTCATAACTCATCTGAATCCAGCCTTATGCACAGTTTCCAAAATTTCCAATTTTCAAAGGATAGTCCAGCAAGTTGGGTAGAGTTTATGCTAATTTGCTGCAAAATAGGACTTTGACAAGTATTTTAATGGTTGTTCCAACGCTGAAGAGGAAGCTGCTTTATTTGCTTGTGGTTTGTTTTCCAAATGATAAGAATAAGTATTTCTTACTATTGCACCATATCAGTGGTTTCTCTTTTTGTGTTTTATTTTATTCTTTGCACAAATGACTGTTTTTGTTTTGTGGCAAAAAAACTGCAGATGTTGACTGTGAGTCAATAGAAAAATATGATGCACACTATGAGGAGCATGTAGCAGTTTACAAATGCAGCATGCTCTCCTAGGGTGTGGAGGTTTTATTATTTATTTTTATTTTTTCATAGGCTTTTCTAAAGGATGTGTATGGAAAAAAAATGCAGAAAAACTATATGTGAAGGAAGCCTGATAAAGCTTTACTAGTAGTGATGAGTGAGTATACTCGTTTCTCGGGTTTTCCAGAGCATGCTCGGGTGTCCTCCAAGTATTTGGGTGTGCTCGGAGATTTAGTTTTCATCGGCGCAGCTGTATGATTTGTGACTGCTAGACAGCCTGAATACATGTGTGGAATGCCTGTTTGTTAGAGAATTCCCACATGTATTAAACCTGTCTACAAGTTGCAAATCATGCAGCTGAGACGAAAAACTACGGTAAATCTCCGAGCACACCAAAATACTTCGGAGATCACCCGAGCATGCTCTGGGAGACCCGAGCAACAATGCTTCTCGCTCATCACTATTTACTAGCATAAAATTGAGGGATAAAAGCATAGTCCAGTTTTTTTGGACTTACTTGCCATTTTTCGTGATTCCTGGTGAACAGCCAGGAGCTTCAAAAATGATTATATGGACCTACAGAAACCGAACCTGGAAATTCTTTCTTTTAAGCATTTTTCTATATTAAAGGGTTGTTCCAACTACTTTGATATTGATGGCTTTCCCTTGGGATAGGTCACGAATGTCAAATTGGTGGGGATCTGTCCAGCTCAGACTGACCCACCGGAATGGGAGAATTCTCAGGTAGGCCCCTGTATATAAGTGGGTCCCACACCGTCTATATGAGCAGTAGTTGACATAATACATTTGATTCACTATTTACAGACAAAGGCAGCATGAAATCATTCATTTAGAAAACTATGTATAAGCATAGGCCAAAAAATTAATATTTGCATGTAAATGAACAGTGGGCCCTCACAGACAATGTTACTTTTGGGCCTTTGGCACCCCAGTCTGACACTGGATCTGACACATCCACAGATTAGTTGTTCTCAACATGGGCAATCGGCAGATCTAAGCAGTTGAGGGGCTGAACAACCCATCAACTGTTTGGTGGCTTCTGCCTGAGAACAGCTGGTCATGGGGGTACCGGGTAGTTCGTCCTCCACTGATCTGATATCAATGATATATCCCAATGAGATCTCATCAATATCAAACTAGTGGAATAATCCTGAAAGGCTATTCTGTTCCATTTATTAGTATATCTCTTTGGTATGTTAATAGGTCATAACGTCAGGTCCTCTATAAGAATTTTCATATATTCAACATTCCTCAAAGTGTAATTCTCCTTTAACTGAGGAACCAGCAGCCAACACGTTATTATTCTAACATTTGCTTGTAGATGATTTTATTATCTCTTGTATAAATCTACTTTGGGTGAAGAAAGTTGCTTGTCCTGTCTGGCTGACGCTGCATATTTCTTAAAGCTTTGTGCACTTTATGCACTTTCTTGCAATAAGAATTCACTTTCTAAATCCGATAGGATCTGTAAATTCCAGAACTGCTTAAAAACAGTCAACTCAAGATTTACAATCTTTTAATTCCTGTATGGATTGAAAATATACTAAGGTAGTTTACAGTCTTACAATGGACTGGTCCCTTTATGTTGTCCTGTTTGTTACCCCTCCATCTTCTTTGTGTAATTGTTCTTGCTGTTTCCTTATTTAATGGTATCATTTATTGTCCGGTTAGCCATGTATCTGTTGTGCAATATGATGTGGTTGGTTGTACTTGACTGTGATGTGCGTTTGTAGAAATTTGCTGGTAAGGATGATGGCTGGCGAGGGCAGTAGGGGTGCCAAAGCCTAGCTGAACTAGGTTTTTTGGATTGTTTACTTGGTGTGAGACTGGGCTTAGGTTATTTAGGGGCTAGTTTCACATCACTTGGGGTCAGTCGTAGCCTGAATGAGCAGCAATTTGAAGCTGCACATCCTATATAGCCTACAGCTTGCATTTGGAGGCACTCTTACCAGGATGTTGTGCCACGGAGCCTGAGATTGCCTCTGCATCTGCTGTGGGCAGAAGAAATTTGGCCACCCATATAGAGTGAAGAATATAGTCAGCTGCCATTGTGTCTTGGGAAGTTTCAAAGAGATGCAGCTTGTGGCCGTTTTAATCATGAGATAATATTCCAACGCTAAGGGCTCTGACTACATAGTGGTACAAACGCCATGTGCAATAGCAGTCCCAATGGGTTCATATGGAATGAAAAGTTTTTATATGGACCAATAACATTTTATGTGAACCTTCTTAAAAAATTCCAATACAGTTAGATGAAGTCTTAGAAATGCTCCACCTGTCTGTTAATCACCCAACGTAGGTTTCAAGGAATCTCATCTCTTGGTTCCAAAATTGGTAAAAGAGGCAGCCAGAGATGATAAATTGTGTGACCCATACAAAAAAATACTTGCCAATGTTGTGGCAAACTTGTCTTAGAAAAGAAAGTATAAAAAATTTTTGCTGTTGTAGTCACACTCCCTTTTTCATGCCATGGCCCTTTACAATCTCTCCATGTCTGTTCCAATCCTCCAGAACCCTTTTCCATGCCCCGTCCATGAAAGAACATTTCCAGGAATGCTCCCTTTCACGTATGCCTGGGAGATATACCAACTATTTTCTTGGAGCTTCCCAGACGTGTCTAGAGAATTGTCAAGTGTTACATTACAAAAGGCATTTCTGTGCCTGTTCTTCAACATCAATGATGTTCCATAAAGGGTCAAATTTATAATGACCCAAAGTTGGTTGCAAAATTTTTAAAAAGCTCAAAGTGTGATTTTTTTTTTTCCCATGTTTCACACATTAGTTTTAGTCGGGTTATAATCTAAAGGCTCCCATGGACATTAGACTAATGTTGACTGGTAGACAGGTGGATGACTATGAGGGCCCCCTATTATGACATGATATGGGGAGATAAAAATTTTGCATGTCCGAATTTTTCTTTTTGTTCTCCCTGAGATAAGCCACTGTCAGGGATGTCTAGCAGCGGCTCTCTCATAGAGAAAACAGCAACTCTTGGCAGAGCAAACGCTCCCGTCTATGGTGGAGCCTGGGAGATGGTTACCGGACGAACCATTGGCTGACACATCAATTGGCCAACAGCTATCTAAAGTGTATAGGGGATTTAGTTTGGTTTACAGGGGCTTTTCCTCATTATTAATATTGCGTACCGTATCTATTGGATTTGTTTGTAATCTCCTGGTCTTGATGGTCTTGGTGTTTCGGGGTATTGCCCCCATCAGTGCAAAGTATAAGAACTGATTTGTCTAGGTGAGAGGCTCTGGATTGAGGTTTAAGGGGTAACGTTTCTCCTTGCGAAGAGTGACATACCGGCTCTGGCATGCCAGTGTAAGGAGACTTATTTGCCATGCAATGCTCCTCTGGGAAATTTTAATATGCAAATTGCATCTTTAGAGAGGCATACTGGAATAGTCATTCCCCACTATAATAAATGGGAAATATATAGACTGCTTTTTAAGTGGCATATATTTTCCTGGACTTTGTGCTTGTAATCCTATTAAAGAAGAATCTCTCCAGCCTGATACTGCTGATAAGATAAAGCAATAAATTACAAATAGAGATAAAGCCTTGAGGATGAAAGGCTGATCAAACAAATAAGATAGCTGTCAGCTGAAACATGCATGTCCATTTTGGCTGATATGAGTGCGCGTATCTATTTTAATAGGAAGATGAAAAATGGATGCTACCAGGAACTTCTCACAGCAACATATATTCTGGTACCAGGAAAGATTGGGCATGTTAAAATTCAACATGCCCAATCCTTATTGCTCTAGGGGGTACAGAGGGGATGCCCTACGCGTTATATGAGCATTAGTGTCAATCTAACCAGTTTGCTCTGATCTAGCATGGCAACTTTGTACCTCAACCATCAGCAATGTCAAATGGTAAAAGCTTCTGATGATGACTCCACGGGCATAAATCTTCTATAGCTAATCATTTCTTGCAGTGTGCCTGTGCAGTGAACCTCTTTGTAGGGAGGTCGTTGAGTAAATGGGATTGTAGCGCTTTTCAGCTGGCCGCCTGACAATAATTGTGATAGACTCTGCAAATCTCTCATTACAGAAGGGGAAGCGGCACACACAGGACACGAGATGAGAAATATTCCTCTTTACACTGATTTATTTAACACCAAAACAATGGGGGTGCTTTGGCATGGAAGAAAGAAGTAATTAGAAAAATATGGTTGTGTGAACTATACTTTGCAGATGGTGTTTTTCTGGCAGAATTCTCTGCAGATCATTATGTGCGTTATTGGAGGAGTTTTGTCAAAACGATAAGTGGCGTGAACCTGTGCATGCGGGAATTTGGGTTACAGTTTCTTAACAGGTTAGCTCCTTTTTGATTGCTTAACCCCTTCATGACCCAGCCTATTTTGACCTTAAAGACCTTGCCATTTTTTGCAATTCTGACCAGTGTCCCTTTATGAGGTAATAACTCAGGAACGCTTCAACGGATCCTAGCGATTCTGAGATTGTTTTTTCGTGACATATTGGGCTTCATGTTAGTGGTAAATTTAGGTCGATAATTTTTGCGTTTATTTGTGAAAAAAATGGAACTTTGGCCAAAATTTTGAAAATTTCGCAATTTTCAAATTTTGAATTTTTATTCTGTTAAACCAGAGAGTTATGTGACACAAAATAGTTAATAAATAACATTTCCCACATGTCTACTTTACATCAGCACAATTTTGGGAACAACATTTTTTTTTGTTAGGAAGTTATAAGGGTTAAAAGTTGACCAGCGATTTCTAATTTTTACAGCAAAATTTACAAAACCATTTTTTTTAGGGACCACCTCACATTTGAAGTCACTTTGAGGGGTCTATATGGCAGAAAATACCCAAAAGCGACACCTTTATAAAAACTGCACTCCTCAAGCTACTCAAAACTACATTCAAGAAGATTATTAACCCTTCAGGTGCTTCACATGAACTAAAGCAATGTGGAAGGAAAAAATGGACATTTTAATTTTTCCAACAAAATTTTTCTTTTAGCATCAATTTTTTCATTTTTGCATGGGCAACAGGATAAAATGGACCCTAAAATTTGTTGGGCAATTTATCCTGAGTACACAGATACCTCATATGTGGTCATAAACCACTGTTTGGGCGCACGGCAGGGCTCAGAAGGGAAGGAGCGCCATTTGACTTTTTGAATGGAAAATATGATGGAATATTTAGCGGTTGCCATGTCGCATTTGGAGAGTCCCTGTGTGCCTAAACATTGGAGCTCCCCCACAAGTGACCCCATTTTGGAAACTAGACCCCCCAAGGAACTTATCTAAATGCAGAGTGAGCACTTTGAACCCCCAGGTGCTTCACAAATTGATCCGTAATAAAAAGAAAGTACTTTTTTTTCACAAAACTTTTCTTTTAGCCTCAGTTTTTTCATTTTCACATGGGCAACGGGATAAAATGGATCCTAAAATTAGTTGGGAAATTTCTCCTGAGTTCACCGATACCTCATATGTGGTCATAAACCACTGTTTGGGCGCACGGCATGGCTCAGAAGGGAAGGAGCGCCATTTGACTTTTTGAATGGAAAATATGCTGTAATATTTAGCGGTTGCCATGTCGCATTTGGAGAGTCCCTGTGTGCCTAAACATTGGAGCTCCCCCACAAGTGACCCCATTTTGGAAACTAGACCCCCCAAGGAACTTCTCTAGATGCATAGTGAGCACTTTGAAACCCCAGGTCCTTCACAAATTGATCCGTAAAAAAAAGAAAGTACTTTTTTTTCACAAAAATGATCTTTTAGCCTCAGTTTTTTCATTTTCACATGGGCAACAGTATAAATTGGATCCTAAAATTTGTTGGGCAATTTCTCCTGAGTACACCGATACCTCATATGTGGTCATAAACCACTGTTTGGGCGCACGACTGGGCCCAGAAGGGAAGGAGCGCCATTTGACTTTTTGAATGGAAAATTGGCTCCAATCCTTAGCGGACACCATGACGCCTTTGGAGAGCTCCTGTGCGCCTAAACAGTGAAAAAAACCAACATGTGACACCATTTTGGAAACTAGACCCCCCAAGGAGCTTATCTAGATGAGTAGTGAGCACTTTGAACCCCCAAGTGCTTCACAGGAGTTTATAAACGCAGAGCAGTGAAAATAATAAAATCATTTTTGTTTCTCAAAAAACATTTTTTTACCCCACTATTTTTTATTTTCCCAAGGGTAACAGGATAAATTGGACCCCAAAAGTTGTTGTCCAGTTTTTCCTGAGTACGCTGGTGTCCCATATGTGGGGGGAACCTCTGTATGGGCGCACGGCAGGGCTCAGAAGGGAAGGAGCGCCATTTGACTTTTTGAATGGAAAATTAGCTCCAATCGTTAGCGGACACCATGTCATGTTTGGAGAGCTCCTGTATGCCTAAACTTTGGAGCTCCCCCACAAATGACCCCATTTTGGAAACTAGACCCCCTAAGGAACTTATCTAGATACACAGTGAGCACTTTGAACCCCCAGGTGCTTCACAGAAGTTTATAACGCAGAGCCGTGAAAATAAAAAATCATTTTTTTTTCTCAAAAAATGATTATTTAGCCCACTATTTTTGTTTTCACAATGATTACAGGAGAAATTGGGCCCCAAAAGTTGTCCAATTTGTCCTAAGTACGCTAGTACCTCACATGTGGGGGGGAACCACTGTTTGGGCACACGTCAGGGCTCGGAAGGGATGTAGTGACGCTTTGAAATGCCGACTTGATGGAATGGTCTGCGGGCGGGCAGAGCCCCTGATGTGCCTAAACAGTAGAAACCCCCCACAAGTGACCACATTTTGTAAACCAGACCCCTCAAGGAACTTATCTAGATGTGTGGTGAGCACCTTGAACCCCCACGTGCTTCACAGAAGTTTGTAATGCAGAGCCGTGAAAATAAAAAATCATTTTTTTCCTCAAAAACTGATTTTTTAACCCGCAATTTTTATTTTCACAAGGGTAACAGGAGAAATTGGACCACAAAAGTTGTTGTACAGTTTGTCCTGAGTACACTGGTACCCCATATGTGGGGTTGGAACCACTGTTTTGGCGCATGGGAGAGCTCAGAAGGGAAGGAGCACCATTTTGGAATGCAGACTTGATGGAATGTTCTGCGGGTGTCATGTTGCGTTTGCAGAGTCCCTGATGTGCCTAAACAGTAGAAACTCACCACAAGTGACCCCATTTTGGAAACTAGACCCCGCAAGGAACCTATTTAGATGTGTGGTGAGCACTTTGAACCCCCAAGGGCTACACAGAAATTTATAATGCCGGGGCATGAAAATAAAAAAAATCATATTTTTTCCACAAACATGATCTTTTAGTCACCAATTTTTTTATTTTCCCAAGGCTAACAGGAGAAATTAGACCCCAGAAGTTGTTGTCCAATTTGTCCTGAGTACGCTGATATCCCATATGTGGGAGAAAACTACTGTATGGGCACACGTCGAGGCTCGGAAGGGAAGTAGTGACGTTTTGAAATGCCGACTTGATGGAATGGTTTGCGGGTGTCATGTTACGTTTGCAGAGCCCATGATGTGCCTAAACAGTAGAAACCCCCCCAAGTGACCCCATTTTGGAAACTAGATCCCCCAAGGAACTCCTCTAGATGTGTGGTAAGCACTTTGAATCTCCAAGTTCTTCACAGAAGTTTATAACGCAGAGCCGTGAAAATAAAAAATCATTTTTTTTCCACAAAAATAACTTTTTTAGTCCCCAATTTTTTTTCACAACAGTAACAGGAGAAATTAGACCCCCAAAGTTGTTGTGCAATTTTTCCCGAGTACGCTGATACCCCATATGTGGGGGTAAACCACTGTTTGGGCACACGTCAGGGCTTGGAATAAAGGGAGCACTGTTTGACTTTTTGAACGCAAAATTTGCAGGAATCAATGGTGGCGCCATGTCGCGTATGGAGACCCCCTGATGTGCGTAAATAGTGGAAACCCCTCAATTCTAACTCCAACCCTAACCCCAACACACCCCTAACCCCAACCCTAACCCCTACACACCCCTAACCCTAATACAAACCCTAACCATAACCCTAACCCCAACACACCCCTAACCCTAATCCCAACTCTAACCATAAACCTAACCACAAGCCTAACCCTAATCCCAACCCTAACCCCAAAACACCCCTAACACTTATCCTAACTCTAACCCTAACCACAAACCTAACCCTAATCCCAAACCTAACCCTAATTCCAACCCTAACCCTAATTCCAACCCTTACCCTAGTTCTAACCCTAACCCTAGTTCTAACCCTAACCTTAAGGCTTGGTTCATATTGCGTTTTAGCAGCCCGTTCAACACGTAGCGTTGACGGGCTGGTAACGGTATAGCATAACGCGATCGTGTTATGCTATACCCGCTAGTGCAGAGGAATCAGCGATGATTCATCTGTGCTAGCGGTGACGGAGCCCAGACGCTGCAGCCTGCGTCCAAGGCTCCGTCACTGAAAGACGACACGTCGCGAACGCATGCCTCTTCACGGCATGCGTTGCGATGCGCACACAAATGGGGTGAATGGCAGCGTTAACGGACTGCCATAATGCAATATGAACCCAGCCTAACCCTGAGGCCCCGTGCACACGTTGCGGATTCACTTGCGGATTTTTCTAAAATCCGCAGGTAAAATGACCTGCGTTTTACTTGCGTATTTAGCGCCCATTTACTATGGTTTTGGTGCGGTTTTTCCCTGCGGTTTTACACCTATAATAGAATAGGTGTAAAATCGCTGCGGAATCCGCACAAAGAATTGACATGCTGCGGATTTAAAACCGTTTTTTTTACCATTTATTTGCATTGTACTGTACATGGTTTCTGGATCTGCTGTGGATCCGCAGCGCGAAATCCGCTGCGGATCCGCAGCAAAATCCGCTGCAGATCCGCAGCAAAATCCGCTGCTGATCCGCAGCAAAATCCGCTGCTGTTCCGCAGCAAAATCCGCTGCGCATCCGCAGCAAAATCCGCTGCTGATCCGCAGCAAAATCCGCTGCTGATCCGCAGCAAAATCTGCTGCTGATCTGCAGCAAAATCCGCTGCTGATCCGCAGCAAAATCCGCAACGTGTGAAGAGCCTAATAGTAAAAAAAAAAAATCTTATTTTATTATTTGACCCTACCTATGACAGGGGGGTTCACTTACTTTTTTTTTATTTTGATCACTGTGACAGTTTATCACAGTGATCAAAATAAATTTATGGACTTTTCAGGGCGCACTGCGCATGCGCCCGCCATTTTCCAATATGGCGGCGCCCATGAAAAATCCCGGGCAGTCGCCGGGACGGATCCAGGGACATCGGTGGACCGGGAGAGGTGAGTATGGGGATCGGAAGGTGAGGGGGGGAATCGGAAGGTGGGGGCAGCGGAGGCCAGGACTAGGGGAACTGTTAGTGACGGCGGTGACCGATCGCTGCCATGAAATCTGTGGCGGCGGCCGATCTCCGCCGTGACATGGTGTGGGGGGGTCGGTTCTCAGTCTCCAACCATGGCAGATGCTATTGCAGCATTGGCCATGGCTGGATTGTAATATTTCACCAATTTCATTGGTGAAATATTACAGATTGCTCTGATTGGCTGTTTCACTTTTAACAGCCAATCAGAGCGATC
The DNA here is from genome assembly GCA_033576555.1 of Oophaga sylvatica. Lineage (NCBI taxonomy): Eukaryota > Metazoa > Chordata > Amphibia > Anura > Dendrobatidae > Oophaga > Oophaga sylvatica. The sequence continues at coordinate 411,548,701 of JARQOD010000001.1, forward strand.
GTGGCCACGGGGGGGTTAAGCCAACCCCCCTGTGGTGAAGCACAAAGGGTCCTGTGCCTGCGGGTCGGGTGACCTTTCAGTAACCCCGGTCACCCGGCCCGCAGGAACGCGATCCTTTCATGACGCCACATAGGCGTCATGGGTCGGATTGGCACTGACTTTCATGACGCCTACGTGGCGTCACAGGTCGGGAAGGGGTTAAATAAAGCAAAGTTCCCACGTGGCGTCTCTGCAGCGGAAATGCCAAATCGATATCTGCAGCGATATTTACCTTTCAGGATATCTTTGCGAAAATCAGTTCCCAAGGGGGTAGCAGCATTATGAAGGGCAAACGTTCTTCATCGGCAGCATAAATTGATATTTTGTGCGTCGATTTATACCATCGTTAATTTTTGCAGCATGTGTGGATTTCTTACAATCTCATACCGTGTACCCGCGCTGTAAGATGTAGTGGATTTTTCTATAGCTAATATTCATGAGAAAATTAGTTGTATTTTTGCTAGATGGGAAACGCCTTAAAAGAGCGTATACCATGCAAATCTAAGAAAGGACCGTAAAGAAGTGCGTTGTCTTTTTATGCCAATTTGCTAAAGGGGTTTTCTGGAACTAGATGTTGTTTACTACTTTTACATTGATAGCCTATCCTCGGAGAATCAAGATGTCTGATTCGAGTACAAGTGCAAGGACATGGGTCATTTTGTCTGTGCAGCCAAAGAATGGATAACCAGATTTGCTTAAGGGCCACCTTCATTCCTTTTGACATTCATGATCTGAGTTCAGATAACAATGTCCGGACCACCCAGGTGTCTTCTAATCTGACCCAAACAGCCTCATATACAATTAGGTTCAGAAATATTTAGACAGTGACCAAGTCTTCGTGATTGGGGCTCTGCCTACAACTATTTTTTATTTAGAATGAAACAACTGAGATGCAAGGTTTAAGGAGAATCTGTCAGTGGTTTTGGTGATTGACTCGACCATTTCAGAATATTCCACTTCTTTGCCGTATCTCCTAGGTTGCTTTCGCAGGATGTTTTCGGTTTTTGTTAATCTGTGCTGTGATGCACCATCCAAGCAACCTTGCTGCATTTGGTTGAATCTGAGCAGAGAGTGTCACCCTGTACACACAAAATTCATCCGAATACTTCTGTCTTCAGTCACATCATCAATAAACACAAGTTACGCTGTGCCACTGGAAGCCATACATGCCCGCAACATCACATGGCCTCCACCATGTATTACAGAGGATGTGCTGTGCTTTGGATCACGAGCTGTTCTAAGCCTTCTCCATACTTTTTTCTCCCCATATCTCTAGTACAGGTTGATCTTCGTTTCTTCTCGCCAAAGAATCCCTTTCCAGAACTGGGTGGCTTCTTTAGATGTTTGTTTTTATTTTTAAGGCTGATTTATGGTTTGCACCTTGTATTTGCTCTCATGAAGTCTTCTCTTTATGGTAAACTTAGATACTGAAACACCTACAGTCATGGCCAAAAGTTTTGAGAATGACACAAATTTTATATTTTCACATGATCTGCTGCCCTCTGGTTTTTATGTGTGTTTGACAGATGTTTTTATCACAGACAGAAATATAATAATTGCAAACATATGAGTAACAAAAGCTTATATTGACAGTTAGAATGAGTTAATGCAGCAAGTCAATATTTGCAGTGTTGACCCTTCGTCTTCAGGACCTATGCAATTCTCCCTGGCATGCTCTTAATCAACTTCTGGACCAAATCCTGACTGATAGCAGTCCATTCTTGCACAATCAATGCTTTCATTTTGTCAGAATTTTTCGGTTTTTGTTTGTCCACCCGTCTCTTGATGATTGACCACAAGTTCTCAATGGGATTAAGATCTGGGGAGTTTCCAGGCCATGGACCCAAAATCTCTATGTTTTGTTCCCTGAGCCATTTAGTTATCACCTTTGCTTTATGGTAAGGTGCTCCATCATGCTGGAAAAGGCATTGTTGATCGCCAAACTGCTCTTAGAGGGTTGGGAGAAGTTGCTCTTGGAGGACATTCTGGTACCATTCTTTATTCATGGCTGTGTTTTTAGGCAAGACTGTGAGAGAGCCGATTCCCTTGGCTGAGAAGCAACCCCACACATGAATGGTTTCAGGATGCTTAACAGTTGGCATGAGACAAAACTGGTGGTAGCGCTCACCTTGTCTTCTCCGAATGAGGCGTTTTCCTGATGTCCCAAACAATCGAAAAGGGGATTCATCAGAGAAAATAACTTTACCCCAGACCTCACCACTGCCTGTACCTTTTGCAGAATATCAGTCAGTCCATGATGTTTTTTCTGGAGAGAAGTGGCTTCTTTGCTGCCCTCCTTGAGACCAGGCCTTGCTCCAAGAGTCTCCGCCTCACAGTGCGTGCAGATGCACTCACACCTGCCTGCTGCCATTCCTGAGCAAGCTCTTCACTGCTGGTAGCCCGATCCCGCAGCTGAAACACTTTTAAGAGACGGTCCTGGCGCTTGCTGGTCTTTCTTGCGCGCCCTGGAGCCTTTTTGGCAACAATGGAACCTCTCTCCTTGAAGTTCTTGATGATGCGATAGATTGTTGACTGAGGTGCAATCTTTCTAGCTGCGATACTCTTCCTGTTAGGCCATTTTTGTGCATTGCAATGATGACTGCACGTGTTTCTTTAGAGATAACCATGGTTAACAGAAGAGAAACAATAATGCCAAGCACCAGCCTCCTTTTAAAGTGTCCAGTGGTGTCATTCTTACTTAATCATGACAGATTGATCTCCAGCCATGTCCTCATCAACACCCACACCTGTGTTAATGGAGCAATCACTGAAAAGAGGTTAGCTGGTCCTTTTAAGGCAGGGCTGCAATGATGTTGAAATGTGTTTTGGGGGATAAAGTTCATTTTCTAGCCAAATATTGACTTTTCAAGTAATTGCTGTTAAGCTGATCACTCTTTATAACATTCTGGAGTATATTCAAATTGCCATTAGAAAAAGTGAAGCAGTAGACTTTGTAAAAATTAATATTTGTGTCATTCTCAAAACTTTTGGCCATGACTGTACTTCCTGGAGAGTGTTCTTCACTAGGTGGAAGATGTGAAGGGGTTTCTCTTCACCATGGAAAGGATTCTGCGATCTACCACTGTTGTCTTCTGTGGACGTCTAGGCGTTTTTGAGTTCCCAAGTTCACCAGTGCACTTTTTTTTTTGTTGCAGAATGTACAAAACTTTTTATTTGCCCTCTTCTAACATTTCTGCTATCTCTCTGATGGATTTCTTCTTTTATTTTCTGCTTAATTATGGCCGGCATGTTGTGGGTTCACAGCAACATCTACAAAATGCAAATGCCCCACCTAGAATCAGCGTCAGACCTTTTAACTGCTTAATTGATGATGGAATAACAAGACAATAGCCATTACAACCCCTTAAAAAGCGTTTGAGATAATTGTCCAATTATTTTATTCCCTTTAAAAAGAAGCAGCTACATATTAAAGAGCTGTAATTCCTGAACCCTTATGCCAATTTGGATGTGAATACCTTAAAATTAAAGCTGATAGTCGGCACTTTAAGCCCATATTGATTATATAATACTAGTTTGAGTATGTTTAGGTGAACAACTAAAATGCCAAACATTGTATCACTGTCCAAATATTTGTGGACCGAACTGTAGGTCTTTAAGGCTGTTCAGTTTGGGTCAAGAGACCCACAATCTGTACTTGGGCCATGAATATCAGACGTGTTAAACTGGCCTAACAATCGAGAACATGATGAACTGGTTGAGCCTTGTTTGGAGCTTTGGTGTATTTGCGGATAGTCATTTTGTTAGATCAATGAAGAAGCTGGGGAAGAAACAACACAAATTATGTAAAGCTAAAGTGCTATGCAAAACTTCCTGCTGCAATACCAAAAACAAGTATTACTGATTATTGTAATTTCCATATACTAGCTGTTCGTCATCGATTTTCAGCTTCGTGTAGTCAGATGATCACTAAATTCTCCATATCTTGCCCTTCCATCTATACATTGTGCTGCGGATATGAAACAGCTTTGCAGGCTCTAAATGACGTCCTAATGTTATAATGCTTCGGACCTGAGTGCACACATGATCTGTGTGTAATAAAACTCGGCATTTGTCGGATTATTATAGAGCAACGTATTGTTTATCGAGATAGATCATAACAAGATGGTTGAGGGCTGTGTGGTGCGTGACTTGTGCGGGAGACGACTTTCTAATGCACTTTTATAATATCGGGTTAATGGTGCATTTAGATGCGCTGATATCGGCCAGTCACTGCACCATTAACGAGCTGGGGACAGATCATATTGGGCATCGTTCTGTCCCCATCATTGTTCGTTGGCCTGTGTAAAAGGGACAGTAAACGAATGCCGACCAACTTGTGCAAGCTGATCTTCCCTCTATAATAGCGCAGTGACTGGACGGAATACAGTACATGTTGTTAGCAACTCATCTCCTGTTTACATAGGAACAAGTGCTGCCGAAAACTATTTTCTTTGCTGGCAAAAACAATTTGATCACCGAGTGTTGTGCTCACATATTAGGTGATTTCCAATATGTGTACACCCGTGGATAATCGGGGACTAGCGTTCCTACAAATACTCTGACTAGTGACTGGTGTGTCATAAGCCTTCTAATCTGTTAGGTAGAGGAGCAATGAGTGCTGCCCATATGTATTTGAATAGTGGAATATTGCATTTTCAAATGCCGGGTAAAATCAGAAGGTGGCACATGGCTTATGCTAATGTTAAAGTCCTGGTAAATTGACAATAACTAGTTATTATTGGTTCCAATTCTGTGAGTTTTTTTTTCAAAGGATTGTGCTACCCCATCTGATGTAGAGATTGAGACCCTGAATCCGTCGATGTATCACTTACTACGCTGCTTGCTGCCACTTTGCTAAAATCACTGTTTTATCTGCTGCAGATCTAGCAGTTCTCTGAATACAGAGATCTGTATAACCACGCCCACTCCACTGATTTGCTGTTTTGACAGTGTGCAAAGAAAGCTGCCAATCAGTGGTGTGGGCGGGATTATACACAACTCCATATTAAGAGAACTGTTAGATCTGCAGCAGGTAAAACAGGAATTTTAGCAAAATTACAATAAGCAGCTCGGTAAGTGATACATCACTGCAATCAGGATCTCTGTTCCTACATCATGCTGCTCTCAGATGGGTTAGCAAAAACCTGGTGACAGATTCCATTTAAGATGCATGAGTAAATATCTAATTAATACTCTTCCATCAAGTTGTTCGCAATTATATTCACTCATTTCTCTATTTCTGTATCTAGGAAATCTGGGTGACTACAGATAATAACCGCCCACAGGGGTTGCTCGCCTAGCTTTTTTTGAGTCCGCCTAATAATATTGTAATGATTCTCAACTACTTCGGACGTGGGCAGAAAAAGAACAATAGATTAGACAAATAGTTTGAGTATGTTCATACATGGCAGTAATTGTGCAAAATAAAAAGACCACTACACCCGAAAAAACGCTGTTAATATAAATACATGGCCATACAAACTTCTGCAAAACCACTTGCCTGTCAATCACTAGGATTTCAGTGCCTCTTGGCAGTGTGGTAAGAAGCTTCTACACTTGGACTTTCTTTTGGCCGGCTTCCTGTGAATCGTGAGAATCTCCAGCCCGCGTTGTTCGGTGTCATTGCCCCATCAACTTTACACTGATCCTTATAAGTTAATACTCCCTCAGTTACATATTACAGGATTCGGCGGACAGTGTGGGCAGTATGAGTGTAGTGATCAAAATGTAATAAGAATTTGGTGGGTGGGGATTTTCTGGCAGACGTTTTATCATTTTTTTTTTCCTCTTAGGATGCACCTATAAAGGTGAGTCGCCCTCCAGAGCAATGGGAACTCGGATCTGAGCCTATAGACTTCTATGGGGGATGTCACGGCAACACAGCTCAGTCCGTGGCTCTGGCGCTCACCCGTTAATGTGGGATATTTACAGGGGAGTTGAATATTGGTATGGAGATTCGTGACGCCACCTGTGGTACCTGGTCAGGGTGACCAGCGCTGCAGTGCAGATCCACTGAAGGGTTGGTGTTGTGCAGCTATAGGTGTTAAGCCTCCCACAGGTGAGGCTGAGTCCTTCAGGGCAGATAGTTATATGGGGAAGCAGGACAGAGGGGAACCCGGCAGTTAGAGGTCAGAAATAGGACACACACACACAAGTCACTTTGGTACCTTTACTGAAGATGTTGCAGGCACATCCCGGAGCGGTGAAGGGTGCACATTCAGAGTTACCCACTGAGTAGGTGTGTGGCCTCCTGTTCCTTGCCTTTCTGCAATGAAGTCCTGGCCTGCATGTAGCTGGGCCTAACTTAGTCTCCGTCTTGTACCTGGCTGACCTTGTGATTGGACCTTCTCTGAAAGGACAGGGTCTCTGATGGCGGATCCTGCCGGACTCCGTTCTCCTGATCCTACTATGTATCAGCTCTGTGGTACTCCTGTGACTTGTAGTCCTCTAGGAACTCCGGTGTTCTCCTAATGGGTCGTGGAGATCCCTATAGGCTCGGACCCCGGCGTCCGGTAAATACTTGTTGAGGTGAGTTATAAAGCCTCCTCTGCCTCTTTCACTTCTCTTTCCACTCGCCTTCGGCCTACCCGGGCCCTCACACGATTACACACACGGGCAGTTGGTGGGCCGCCTCTTCGCCGCTGTCTAAGCGTCGGCACGCTCCTGGCTCTCAACTTGAGCTCTGGAGTCCCTTGCTGCAAACTCCACTCGTCTGCTCTGTCTGCAGACTACTCGCTTATTTCAGCTCTGACTAGACTGGAGTGGATTCAGTTCCACTTTACTAGCCTCCACTTTGCTGAACTGAACTGCTCTGCAGTCTCTCTAATCTGACTGAACTTCACTTTACTGCAGACTGTAGCCTTCAGACTGACTGACTGACAGCTGACTGAGCTGCAGTCCCTCAAATCTGAGCTCTCTTTCCTGTCTTCACCCTCCTTTTATGTAACTATCGGAGCTCCCTCTGGTGGTATTAGGGATGGGTGAAGGTGTGTGAATGTATATTGTGACCTCTAGTGGTGAATTCCTTCTGCGCACCCTTCTGGAAGATATGAATCCAGACGCAGCTGGGCTCCACAAAGGGATCCTGTCGGCTTTGAAATGGCATGCAATCTTTGGTTAGCTTCTTCTAGATCAAGAGGACCTGAGCAGATTGATCCATATATGTTTTTGGGCAAAGATTAATTACTAATTTATAATTTAAGATAAGCGGATGGATTTGCGGGTCCCCGGTCCAGCGTCCCGTTCATCGATACCTGGCAGCTAGACGGGAAACTCATGAATCTCTTACCTACTGGCGTAAGCAGCACGGCTTTTGATTAATCAGGGCTGGCGTGACGTCATCGGTGTGTAAAGTTGTGTTCATGACATCGCGCTAGCCCTGACAAATCAAAAGCCTCGCCACGGACATCAGAAGATAAGAGATTCCCAGTCCTCTCATCTAACTGGCATGTTCCGCTGACGTGGACGCTGGACTGGAGTCTCACAAATCGATCTGCTCATTTCTAGTTTAATTTATTAATTGAAATCCCTGCTATTTCTATGCTTAGGAGTCCAGTGGGTGGTTCTAACATGTGATCAGCTCCTGCTTTATTCCATTATTCCATACTACTCTTAGATTACACAGAATTTCCAAGCGGTCGGGTTTTCTTTAAGTGCATTTATTCATCTAGTTTGTAAAAATAATGTTATGATCTGAGGAGTCAGGATGGCAGTGCTATGCAAACAATGCAGAAGGATTGATACTATGCACAAATACATACCCTCGGGGATGTTGTGACTAGACCCTACCATCAACAGTAGTTGTAGTGCTCTGCATACTGATTTACAATCACTTCATGCATAAAACTGATAGTTATGTCACTTCTTTCATTTTTTATCCCTGATGTAAAAGACCCCAATAATCACATTATGTACTATGGGCGCCAATGAAACTATTTGTAGGAACAGTTTTCCTGTACTAGATGATGTGAATGGCCAAGGGGTGTTGATATTAGGCCTTTCTAAATAAGTCTTTATTAGTATACTGCATGTGCTACGTTACTTTAGTCCTATTTCTAGTAAACCAGATATCGCCATTTAAAGAGGTCCATTCAGTTTCCATTGATGGGTAATTGTTTCACCAGGTGTGAAAGTCAGTGTTTTCCTGAATCCAGTGTTCTTTTTCTTTTCTTCCTGCGCCTCTCCAATCCTAAGATATGGCTCCTTCTTACATACGCCTAAATCTAGTCTTGTTAGGCAAGGGGGTGTGGTTTTGAATCCCTCTTTGTGGGTGTGTTCCTTAAGGTCATGCCCTCATGGCTAACAATATCAGAAAGGCCCATATCTCGGGAACAGAGAGGTGCAAGGACAAAAGAAAACCATTCCAGATTCAGGAGAACAAGGGCGTTTACATCGTGTAATAAAAAATAATATTTAGGGCAAATGACAGGTTCTTTTTAATTTTAATATGCTATTAAAAGTCAGTGAAGCAGAAGTCTACCCGTCACAATCAGCTGCTACACCAAACACCAGTCCGCCGTAGACAGGGTCTCCTTTTCTAGTTAAGGTTTCATGTCCCATCTGGCAACATGAAAGGTTGTAATGTGCATGTAATCTAATTTCTTCGCACAGATTGCAATTTAGAATTTGCTTTAACACAATATTCTAGTAACAGACTCAATCCTGTAACTGATTCGCTAACGCGGTTTACCCTAATGACGGTAGAGAGATTGCAGAGCCATTGTATACTTAGGCCTGCATTCTGTATGGCCAGGAACTGTGTGACCTTTACACGAGCTACCAAACAGAAACCACTTTTTTGGCTGTTACAGATTTTTATTTTTTAGTACTTTTTCAAGAAATGGAGGTAATTGATATAACCTAATGGCAAATTAGATCATTGTATAAATGTTTTTGTAGTTGTCTTTTATAAGTGGATGGTTTTCTTTGAGAACCAGAATTTTTGGTTTAGAGATTTCATTATGAAATGGATCTCTAGTTCTTGTTTTCTTTTCGATACACCATCTGTATGTGATGTGTTGTGAATGGGTTTGAGATGAGTTCTGAGCAGAGGCTCCCTCTGGTGGTTACAAGCGGTACTAGTGAGGATTGTGAGGACTGGGAATCAGGTGTTACTGATTGGTCTTATATAAGGGAGTCATTTTCCCATCAGGGTTGCCGGTGATCAATTGTTCTGGTCTGAATCCTTCTTTCCAGTTTCCCTTGTAGCCTGCTGTGTCGTGTCTGCATCTCCTGCTATCAGATAAGACAATTTCTTATTTTGTGTTTTTGCTATATTTTTGCATTTGGTCCTGCACTTCTGTGGGGGCCTTCTGGGTCCCCTCCGGGGGCTTTTGCCCTCTCAGTTTAGTCCAGCCACTGTGTTTTGTACTTTTGCTTTTTCCAGTTTTTTCAGTAGCTGCTGTTTTTGTTACACCAGAGAACTAATTTAGGTGGTAGAGGTCGTGTGATCTCAGGTGATTTTGAAATTAGTTGAGTTGGTGTTTTTTCAGGGTTTTCTGAGATTGCAGTAAGTACCCTTCCTGTCCTTTTCTATTTAGATAGTTTGGGCCCCAGCGTTTGCTCATTCTATTTTCTTTCTGTGTCAGTATTTCCTCTTGTCTAACCGCCATTACATGTTTGGGGGCTTTCTATTATCTTTGGGGTTCTGCTCCGGGGCAGATAGCTTTCCTATTTCTATCTTTAGGTGTAGTTAGTTTCTCAGGCTGTGACGAGGCGTCTAGGACCAACATAGGAACGCTCCACGGCTGCCTCTAGTTGCGGTGGTTAGTCAGGGTACTGCAATCTCATAGATTCCAACTGCTCTGGTGTATTTCCTTTTTTACCTGCACTCCTCAGCTACCGTAACATAACAGTATCACCGGCCTTAAAAATTGTATGGTACTCACAGAAGGGAAAAAATATTTTGAAGGAAGAAAAGTTGTCAGAGATATTTTTCTGTTTGTTGCATTTTTTTTTTTTTTTCCCTCTGTATCTCTGGGTGCTGGGGAGGATCTTTTCTCCCAATGGAGTTTGCACAGTTGTCTGGCTGTGTGGATCAGCTTGCCACTGAGGTTCAGAGTATTGCTGCCTATCTTGCTGGGTTACCTGTTGTGGAACCTAGGATCCCCATGCCAGATTTTTTTTTAGGGGATCGAGCTAAGTTTCAGAATTTCAAAAATAATTGTAAATTGTTTCTTGCCTTAAAATCTAAGTCCTCAGGAAACGCAGCGCAGCAGGTTCAAATTATCATCTCTCTCCTGCGCGGCGATCCTCAGGATTGGGCTTTTTCCCTGATACCTGGGGATCCTGTTTTGAGTGATGTTGATGCATTTTTTCAGGCTTTGGGGTTATTGTACGATGAGCCTAATGTCACTGATCAAGCTGAAAAAGCCTTGTTGGCATTAAATCAGGGGCTTGATGACGCTGAGTTATACTGTCAGAGATTCCGTAGGTGGGCAGTCCTGACCAAATGGAATGACGACGCTTTGGCAGCCCTTTTCCGGAAGGGTCTGTCGGATAATGTAAAGGATGTTATGGTGGGATTCCCTGTCCCCTCTGGTCTCAATGATTCTATGTCATTAGCGATTCAAATTGACAGACGTTTGCGTGAGCGGAGAAGTATGCGTGGAGTGGTGTTGCCTTGTGAGCCAGCTGCTGAGCCCATGCAGTGTGATGGAGTGGTGTCTGGGGCACAGCGTCATGAGTTTCGAAAGCGCAATGGGTTATGTTTCTACTGTGGTGATGCCTCTCATGCTATTTCAGTCTGCCCTAAGCGGGGAAGACATTTTGCACGCTCAGTTGTCTTGGGTAGTGTTCAGACTAAGTTTTTATTAACTGTCACTCTGATATGCTCTCTGTCCTCATTTTCTGCTCAGGCTTTCGTTGATTCTGGAGCAGCTATTAACCTGATGGATTTTGATTTTGCTAAACGTTGTGGGTTTCCCTTGATACCCCTACAGAAGTCTATTCCTTTACTGGGGATCGATTCTACCCCTTTGGCTGAGAATAAACCCAGTTTTCTACTCAGGTGATAATGAGGGTTGAACCTGATCACCAGGAGTGCTGCAAATTTTTGGTTCTATATAATCTGCATGACATTATAGTGCTGGGTTTCCCTTGGTTACAGTCTCATAATCCTGTTTTGGATTGGAAATCTGTGTCTGTAACCAGTTGGGGCTGCCAATGTGTTAGTGCCAACACTCCTATTTTTTCTGCCTCCCCCCAGGCTGAGGATGTTCCTGACTTTTTGTTTGATTTTTCTGATGTGTTTAGCGAAAGTAAATCTGCATCCTTACCTCCCCATAGGAGCTATGACTGCGCTATTGAATTAGTGCCAGGTAGTAAATTCCCTAAAGGTCGCCTTTTTAACTTGTCTGTACCTGAACATGACGCTATGCGGTCTTATATCAAGGAATCATTGGAGAAGGGTCATATCAGACCATCCTCTTCACCCTTAGGTGCCGGTTTTTTCTTTGTGGCCAAAAAAGATGGTTCATTAAGGCCGTGTATTGATTATCGTCTCTTGAACAATATTACTGTGAAATATCAATACCGTTACCCTTGATTTCTGACCTGTTTTCCAGGGTGAAAAACGCTACTTGGTTTACCAAGCTTGACCTCAGGGGGGCGTATAACCTTATTCGCATTAAGCACGGGGATGAATGGAAGATGGCATTTAACACCCCTGAAGGGCATTTTGAGTACCTTGTGATGCCTTTGGGCTCACTAATGCTCCTTCCGTCTTTCAGTCCTTCATGAATGACATTTTCAGGGATTTTGTGGACAAGTTTCTGATTGTTTATTTGGATGATATCTTGATTTTTTCTAATGACTGGGACTCTCATGTGAAACATGTTCGAACTGTATTCCAGATTTTGAGAGAGAATGCTCTGTATGTAAGGGATCAAAGTGTCTTTTTGGCGTACAGAAGATCTCATTTCTGGGATTCATTTTGTCCCCATCTGTTATTGAAATGGACCCGGTCAAGGTTCAGGCCATCTGTGATTGGGTCCAACCTACTTCATTAAAGGCTCTTCAGAGATTTTTGGGTTTTGCCAATTTTTATCGTAAATTTATTGGTAATTTCTCTGTTATTGTTAAACCATTAACTGATTTGACCAGAAAGGGTTCTGATGTGGTGAATTGGCCTCCTGAGGCAGTCTCTGCGTTTCAGGAACTTAAGCAGAGATTCACTTCTGCTCCTGTTCTACGGCAGCCTGATGTTTCTCTGCCATTTCAGGTGGAGGTTGATGCCTCTGAAATTGGGGCAGGTGCCGTTTTGTCCCAAAAAGATCCAGAGACCTCTAAAAGTAACCCTTGTGCCTTTTTCTCTCGAAAATTTTCTCCTACTGAACGTAATTATGACATGGGTAATCGGGAGTTATTGGCCATGAAGTGGGCTTTTGAAGAGTGGAGACATTGGCTGGAGGGAGCCAAACATCAGGTGGTGGTCCTTACGGACCATAAGAATCTGGTCTATCTGGAATCTGCCAAGCGACTCAATCCTAGACAGGCCAGGTGGGCCTTGTTTTTCACACGTTTTAATTTTGTGGTTTCCTTTCTTCCTGGCACTAAGAATGTTAAGGCGGATGCCCTCTCGAGGAGTTTCCTTGCGGACTCTCCTGAGCTATCTGATCCCTCTGTTATTTTGAAGGAGGGTGTAGTTCTTTCCGCCATCTCGCCCAATTTGAGACTTGCTCTGGAGGGTGTCAGGAGGATAGCCCGAGCGCTGCCCTGTTGGAAAATTGTTTGTCCCGGACCAATGGAAAAAGAGTGTGATGTCTGAGATTCATTGTTCCGCATTGGCTGGGCACCCGGAATTTTTGGTACCAGAGACTTGGTTAGTCCGTCCTTTGGTGCCTACCTTGTCTCGCGATGTCAGGGAATTTGTGCAGTCCTGCGGGACTTGCTCTCGCTCCAAGCCTTGCTCTCGCTCCAAGTGGTTTGTTGATGCCATTGCCTGTGCCCAAGAGACCATGGACCCATATCTCTATGGATTTCATTTCCGATCTTCCTGTTTCTCAAGAATGACCACCATCTGGGAAATTTGTGATAGGTTTTCCAAAATGATACATCTTGTCCATTACCTAAGTTGCCTTCCTCCTCTGAATTGGTGCCGTTGTTCCTTCAGCACTGGTTCGTTTACACGGCATTCCTGAAACATTGTGTCTGACAGAGGAGTCCAGTTTGTTTCCAGATTTGGAGGACTTTTTGTTCTAAACGGGTGTTCAATTGTCTTTTCCTCCTCGGCATTTCATCCTCAGACCAATGGTCAAACTGAGAGAACAAACCAACATTGGAGACTTATCTAAGATGCTTTGTGTCTGCTGATCAGGATACTGGTCTCTTTTTTGCCTTTGGCTGAGTTTTGCTCTTAATAATAGGGCTAGCTCTCCCACTTTGATGTCTTCCGTTTTCTGTAATTCTGGGTTTCACCCTCGATTTTTCTTCAGGACGACGGAGGCTTCTGTCTGTCCAGGTGTTGACTCTGTTGTTGAGCGTATGCAGCAGATTTGGGACCAGGTAGTGGAGAGGTTGTCCCTCTCTCAGGAGAAGGCCCGCGGTTTGCTAACCGGGATAGGAATGATGGTCCTCGGTTTAAAGTGGGGGACTTTGGTCTGGTTGTCCTCAAAGAATATTCCCCATGAGAGTAGCATCTCCTAAATTTAAGCCTAGGTTCATTGGACCTTATAAGATCATGGAGATTATTAATCCTGTTTCTTTTCGTTTTGCTTCTTCCAGGGACATTTAAGATCCATAACGTGTTCCACAAGTCCTTGTTGAAGAGGTTTGTTGAGCCAGTGGTTCCTGCTGCTGTGCCTCCTGACCCTTTTGGTTGAGGGCAATCTGGAGTATGTGGGGTTTAGAAAATATTGGATTCTCGGTTTTTCTAGACGAAGACTCCAGTATTGGTTAAATGGAGAGGTTATGGTCAGGAAGACAATTCTTGGGTGTTTGCTTCGGACATCCAGCTAGGAGACTTATCCTGTATCATAGAACTCTCCTGACCGACCTGGGTTCTCAAATAGGGTTCGTGACCCCTCCTCAAGGGGGGGGTACTGTTTGAATGGGTTTGAGTGAGTTTCTGACAGAGGCTCCCTCTGGTGGTTACAAGCTACTAGTGAGGTTGAGGCGGGAATCAGGTGTTACTGATTGGTCTTATAAAGGAGTCATTTTCCCATCAGGGTTGCCGGTGATCAATTGTTCTGGTCTTAATCCTCTTTCCATTTCCCTTGTAGCCTCTGTGTCGGCTGCTCTCCTGCATCAGTAAGACAATTTTATTTTGGTTTTTTTATATTTTGCATTTGGCCTGCACTCTGGGGGGCCTTCTGGGCCCCCCGGGGCTTTTGCCCCTCATTTAGTCCCAGCCATGTGTTTTGTACTTTTGCTTTTTTCCAGTTTTTTTCGTAGCTGCGTTTTTGTTACACCAAGAACAATTTAGGTGGTAGAGGCGGGATCTCAGGTATTTTGAAATTATTGAGTTGGGTTTTTTTCAGGGTTTTCTGAGATTGCAGTAATACCCTTCCTGCCTTTTCTATTTAATAGTTTTGGGGCCCCCGCTTGCTCATACTATTTTCTTTTTTGTGTCATATTTCCTCTTGTCAACCGCCATTACTTTTGGGGCTTTCTATTATCTTTGGGGTCTGCTCCGGGCAGATAGCTTTGCTATTTCTATCTTAGGTGAGTTAGTTCTCAGGTGTGACGGTGCTAGGATCAACGAGGAACGCTCCACGGCGCCTCTGTTCGGGGTTAGTCAGGTACTGCACTCCATAGATTCCAACTGCTCTGGTGTATTTCCTTTTTTACCTGCACCCTCAGCTACCGTAACATAAACAGGGGGTGAAATCCAAGTCAGGACCCTACTAGTCATGAACTCATGGAGCCATCCAAGTAATTACCAAACCTACAGTAGACCAATCCTCACCTCCCTTGATGAATTGATTTTGT
>JARQOD010000001.1:411563767-411685715 GCA_033576555.1 Oophaga sylvatica
CTTTTTATTGCAAAAAATAGTTTTGCATCATCACATTTTGAGAGCTATAATTTTTCTATATTTTGGCCCACAGAGTTATGTGTAGTCTTATTTTTTGCGGGACGAGGTGTCGTTTTTATTGGTACCATTTTTGGGCACATGACATTTTTTGATCACTTTTTATCACGATTTTTGGGAGGCAGAATGAACAAAAACCATCAATTCATGAATTTCTTTGGGGGGGGCGTTTATACCGTTCCGCGTGTGGTAAAATTGATGATGCAGTTTTATTCTTCGGGTCAGTACGATTACAGCGATACTTCATTTGTATCATTTTTTTATGTTTTGTCGCTTTTATACAATAAAAACGATTATATATAAAAAATAATTATTTTTGCATCGCTTTATTCTGAGAGCTATAACTTTTATATTGTTTCGCTAATGATGCTGTATGGCAGCTTGTTTTTTGCGGGACAAGATGACGTTTTCGGCTGTACCATGTTTATTTATATCCGTCTTTTTGATCGCGTGTTATTCCACTTTTTGTTCGGCGGTATGATGATAAAGCATTGTTTTTTAGCCTTGTTTTTTTTTTTTTTTTTTTTAAGGGGTTCACTAAAGGGGTTAACTAATGCGACAGTTTTATAGGATGGGTCGTCACGGACACGGCAATACTAAATATGTGTACTTTTATTGTTTTATTTATTTTTATTTACATGAAGAAAGGAATCTATTGGGGAATATTTTTTTTTTCTTTATTTACTAATTTTTTTACTTGTTATTTTTTTTTTACTTTTTTACTTTGTCCCAGGGTGGGACATCACTGTATAAGGTCAGATCACTGGTCTGACAGTGTGCACAGCACTCTGTGAGACCAGCGATCTCACAGGCATTGCTGAAGGCTTTCTCAGCGCCTGCTCTCAGCAGGCACTGAGGAAGCCGCCTCCCTGCAGGACCCGGAAGGACCCCGCGGCCATCTTGGATCCGGGGTCCTGCAGTGAGGAGGGTCCCTCGGAAAAGCGCGACACCGCGCTGTTCTGAGGGTCTCAGGGGAGCTCGCAGGGAGCCCCCTCCCTGCGCGATGCTTCCCTATACCGCTGGAACACTGCGATCATCTTTGATCGCGGTGTGCCAGGGGTTAATGTCCCGGGGAGTGGTCCGTGACCACTCCTGGCACATAGTGCCGGGTGTCAGCTGTGATAATCAGCTGACACCCGGCTGCGCTCCCCCCGGGAGCGCAGCTGATTGCATATGACGTACTATTCTGTCCATGGGAATTAGGTCCAGGGTCACATGGACGGAATAGTACGTCTGATGGGATAAAGGGGTTAAGTAGAATGAGGTGTACTCTGGTTGGAATTCAACTGACACTGGAATGGAATGGCTGTCAGACATGTAGAGAAGCTGATTTTTATAAAACTGTGCAGTGGTCTCTTAATTATTGCCAGAGCTGTATATATAATTGATATAATTTTTTTCTTCAGCTGTCCTACGGCTTCGCTTTAAAGTAGTAATGCTGAAAAAATATTGTGTTTGCAAGCTAATATTATTAATAAAAAAGGATATCCCTAACCTGTAGCACAAAATTGTCTAATGAGCTTTCAAGGCGGAAATGGAAATGCATTGTCCTTGGATGAAAGAAATGGCCGGAGCAAAGCCTCCCCCCCCCTCCTCCAGGAGGCGTGGGCGGAGGCCAACATGACGGGGGGGTTGGAAGGGTTAGGTGTGGGAGGAGTATTTAGATTAGGGGTCTATATAGGGAGGTGGAGTAGGCTTCAGGTCAGTTCCAGCTTTAGCAAAAAACAGTTACCATGTCCGATGTGGAGAGACTCTGGAGCTGCTGAGGGAGACGGCTTTATCGCAGCCTCCAGGGTGGTTAGAGGCCCAGGTTGCAGGTATTGCTCCTGGTACCTCCAGGCAGTCAGCCCCATCTCCGGTTAGGGAGCGGCGGTCGAGAAGGGTGAGGCCTCCTGAGCGGCTGTCCCCAGATGCAGCTCCCAGGGCCTCGTGTCGGCGTAGGAGCTCCTCTGGGGACCCTCTAGGCCGGGCGCCACAATGTTCCCGGGCTAGCAGGCCTCGGCCTGGGAGGAATCCGGTTGCTCGGCGGGGCCCTGCGGCGGTGTCTAGGCCTCCGCCTCGCGCTGGTGGGGGGCGGAGCCAGCACGCGCTAGATGGCATAGGCGTACAGGATCTGCGGGGGGCCGTGGCAGTGGTACCGCCGCTGTGCGGCCTGCCTCTCCCTGCAGTACAGAAGCGATCGCTGGTGGAGCAGCGGCCTGCTTTCCGGCAGGGCCAGTGACTTCATCCCCCACTGACAGTGGGGTAGCAGGTCTGTCGGCAGGCTGCGGCAGCGGGAGGCCGGTGGTGCGGCCTGGCTCATCACGCAGGTCACGACTAATTAATGACAGGGCAGTGGCCTGCTTGGCGGCAGGGCCGGGGCAGTCTTCCCTCACAGACAGTGAGGCGCAAGGTTTTTCGGGGGGTTGCCTGAGTGTGTGGCCTGCTCTCACCGCCGGTAGCACGATGATTAGCCCAGTATTTGGCGCGACAGCGGCCTGCAGCGCGGCAGGGCCGGGACCATTGACCCTGCTACAGGGTGACGGGGAAAGTCATCCGGGTATTATTGAGGGATCACGGGGGGCCATCGCTGTGCAGGCCCTTAGTGCGACGGGTGCTAGGGACGTGGCGACCCAGGTAGTGGAGACATTTGGGACTCAGCGGTCGGGATCCTCTCTGGAGTTTGGGCCCTCTACGCCAGTCGTTTTCGAGGGGAGTCCTAGTCATCAGCAGCAGGCCACTGGAGTTGCCGTCGTTAGCCAGGACGGAGTGGAGGCATCCGAGGATCCAGGTTTTTCGGCTGGAGGGCTCACAGCTCCCTCGCAGCCCGGTGAGTACACCTCTTTGTCTGGCGTTCGTCACCCAATTTTGTCTTCTACACAGTGTTGGGGGGGTCAGGTGGGCGATTATCAGGGCAGTGGGGGTTCTGCGTCCAGTGGGGAAGTGACTGGGGGGTTAGGGACATGTTGGTGGGCGTGCGGGACTTGTTGTCTCGTTTGGAACGGGGTTTGGGTGGTTCATCTCCGTTGGCTGCATGGGTTGGGTCGCAGGCTGGGGGGCATACCGGGCCGAGTGGATCAGAGTTGGCGGGACCTGTCGGCGAGCCGGTGTCGGTATCAGTACAAACCGAGAAGGAGAAGGTGCGTCGTGTGCATTTGGATGATAGGGCGCACGGGGAGGTATACGTATGTTTTAAGAAGGAAGTTAGAGAGCGCATTTGGAAGGACGAATATGTGGAGATTTTCTCGTTGTTACCTCTTGGGAAATTTAACTTAGATAAGAGTAAAAAAGAGGACAGTAAAAAAGAGGAGGAAAAACGCAGGTGGCGCCTGATTCCCCAGACGTTTGTTAATTGGCAACAAGCTTTCGCCATTTTGGCAAGTGTCATTGGGGAAAAGGCTCCGGATAATTGTTCGGCCCTATTTTGCTATTTGGATGCCATAGGTGAAGCTTATAGGGTGTATGGCGGGCAAGCTTGGCTCAGGTATGATGAACAATTCCGGCAGAGGAAGGCAGTTTGTCCTGCTCTTCGTTGGGATCAAAAAGATATTGGTCTGTGGATGCGGGTCATAGCGCAAAACAAATTTAGCCATTCCTTTCATGGGGGGGCTGGGAGCACCAGCCAGAGTAATAACACCTCCGGCACAGCCGGGGGCAGCGGGCAAGGACAGGCAGGAGGGCATAAGTCGGGGGTATGCTAGCAATTTAACGACGGCCAGTGCAAGTTTGGGGCGAATTGTAAATTCAAACATCTGTGCTCCACTTGCAATGGCGCCTCTCACGGAGCATCCAAGTGTTTTAGTAAAGGAAAAGGAAAATTTGGAAGCGGTAATTCACCAGGGGAGACTCCAGTGAAACTGGAAAGGATGGTCCCCTATCTAAATAGATATGGGGACCGGGAAAAAGCGGCATTATTGTACTCGGGTTTTAAGGACGGTTTTGTTATTCCACATCCCCCATTTGATATTCCGCGAGTACTGAAAAACCTGCAGTCGGCGTTGTTACATCCCAGAGTTGTTTCGGATAAGCTGGAAAAGGAAGTTTCGTTGGGTAGAATGGCTGGCCCTTTTATGTCTCCCCCTTTTCAGATTTGGTTGTCTCCCCTTTGGGAGTCGTTCCAAAAAAGGAGCCGAATAAGTTTCGACTTATCCATCACTTGTCATACCCGCGGGGCAGGTCAGTGAATGATGGCATTGATCCTGAGATTTGTTCTGTTGTTTACTCCTCGTTTGATGAGGCGGCGCGGTGGGTGAGAAAGTGTGGTTGAGGGGCCCTTTTGGCCAAGACAGACATCGAGTCTGCGTTTCGCTTGTTGCCGGTGCACCCTGATAGCATAAAGTTACTGGGTTGCTATTTGGGATGGTGTGTTTTTTGTTGACAGGTGCTTACCCATGGGGTGTTCCTTATCTTGTGCGTATTTTGAAGCTTTCAGTTCTTTTCTTGAATGGGTGGTACGAGACGTTTCGGGTTTTGATTCGGTTATTCATTATTTGGATGACTTCTTGTGTGTTGGGCCAGCGGATTCATGGCGGTGTTCTAGGATTTTAAAAGCAGTTCAGTGGGTGGCTGAGCGGTTTGGTGTCCCGTTGGCGCCTGACAAGACGGAGGGTCCAAGTACGTGTCTGTGTTTTCTAGGGATCGTTATTGACACCATTGCATGGGAGTTCAGGCTTCCTGAGGACAAGCTATCGGCGTTGAGAGTGGAGGTGGTCAGAGCGCGTCGGTTGAAAAAACTGTCTTTGCGTGATCTTCAGTCGTTGTTAGGGAAGCTGAACTTTGCTTGTCGGGTGATGCCGATGGGGCGAGTTTTTTCACGTAGGCTGGCAAGCGCTACTTCAGGTGTTCGAGCCCCTCATCATTTTATCAGGTTGTCCGCGGAGCTTAGGGCGGACTTGTCAGTTTGGGAATCTTTTTTGGAGGGGTACAATGGCCGTTCCTTGGTAATGGCTGAGGTTGTTGACAATGATGCTTTGGACTTGTTTACTGATGCGGCAGGCGGGATTGGTTTTGGGGCATATTTCAAGGGACAGTGGTGCGCATCTCATTGGCCCAGAGAATGGGTAGAGGGGGGCTTGGTGCGTAACATAATGTTGTTGGAGATCTTCCCGATCCTCGTGGCTGTTCATTTGTGGGGGCGCATTTTTCGGAATCGAGTGCGCTTTAATTGCGATAATATGGGAGTGGTATGCGCGATTAATGGTCTCACCGCATCGTCCCCCCCTGTGGTTCGGGTGTTGCAGGAATTGGTGTTGGTATGTTTGTCCTTGAATGCTCATGTTACAGCGACTCATGTTCCTGGTGTGAAGAACGAAATTGCTGATTCTCTTTCTCGTTCACAGTGGGATAGTTTCCGGTCATTGGCACCAGAAGCAGAGGTAGTGGGTCTAACGTGTCCGGAGGAGCTATGGAAGGTGGCTTTTGGGCCGCAGGGTCGTTGATCAGGTCTTCGCTAGCCCCCAAAACTTGGGAGGCGTATCAGGCGGTTTGGCGGATGTGGGAAGGGGTTTTCGTAGCCTGTTCAAGCATTGGCATCGGACACGATTGGGAGCGAATTTTGTTGTCCTGGTTGGGACAGGGTGCGACGGAGGGTGTTATGTTACGGTAGCTGAGGAGTGCAGGTAAAAAAGGAAATACACCAGAGCAGTTGGAATCTATGAGATTGCAGTACCCTGACTAACCACCGCAACTAGAGGCAGCCTGGAGCGTTCCTACGTTGGTCCTAGACGCCTCGTCACAGCCTGAGAAACTAACTACACCTAAAGATAGAAATAGGAAAGCTATCTGCCCCGGAGCAGAACCCCAAAGATAATAGAAAGCCCCCAAACATGTAATGGCGGTTAGACAAGAGGAAATACTGACACAGAAAGAAAATAGTATGAGCAAACGCTGGGGCCCAAACTATCTAAATAGAAAAGGATAGGAAGGGTACTTACTGCAATCCCAGAAAACCCTGAAAAAACACCAACTCTACTAATTTCAAAATCACCTGAGATCACACGACCTCTACCACCTAAATTAGTTCTCTGGTGTAACAAAAACAAAACAGCAGCCACTGAAAAAAAACTGGAAAAAGCAAAAGTACAAAACACAGTGGCTGGACTAAACTGAGAGGGCAAAAGCCCCCGGAGGGGACCCTGAAGGCCCCCACAGAAGTGCAGGACAAAATGCAAAAATATAGCAAAAACACAAAATAAGAAATTGTCTTATCTGATAGCAGGAGATGCAGACACGACACAGCAGGCTACAAGGGAAACTGGAAAGAAGGATTCAGACCAGAACAATTGATCACCGGCAACCCTGATGGGAAAATGACTCCCTTATATAAGACCAATCAGTAACACCTGATTCCCAGTCCTCACAATCCTCACTAGTACCGCTTGTAACCACCAGAGGGAGCCTCTGCTCAGAACTCATCTCAAACCCATTCACAACAGGAGGGTTGGTCTTGCTCGAAGGTATCACGGGTTTTGGCCGCTTTATCTTTCGGTTTTCGTTTACGGGGGATTCAGGATTTTACAAAAACGTTTTTGGTTAAGCAGGCAGCGAAAGGATTTCTTCGTGTAAAAAGTCGGGGTGATACTAGGCGCCCGATTTCATTTGGTATATTAGAGCAGTTGGGCTTTGCGTTAGAGTTGACGTGTTTCCTCGAATTTTGAGGTGGCGTTGTTTCGCTTAGCTTTTTCGTTCGCATTTTTTGGGGCTTTGCTGGTGGGTGAGCTGGTTTCGCCGAACAAACTTGTTGTAGGCGGGTTATTGGCGAGGGATGTCGTGTTGACTTCGCGGGGTGTTGAGTTTTGGCTGCGGAGGTCTAAGACAGATCAGGCTGGTAAAGGTCGACGGGTGGTTTTGTGTGGTGTGCAGGGCTCTTTAATGTGTCCGGTACAATGTTTCCAGCGCTTTCGGGAGTTTCGGCCTAGCCTGGTCGGTTCTTTGTTGTGTCATGCGGATGGGGTAGTTTGTCTCGGTATCAGTTTGGTGCCATTTTTAAGAAGTCTATTCGGGTATTGGGCATGGATGACTCTCGTTTTGCTCCTCATTCTTTTCGAATCGGGGCAGCGACGGAGGCAGCGCCAGAGGGTTTGAGTCCGGCGTCCATTCAACGTATTGGCGGTTGGAAGTCAGGCCGGTATCGGAGTTACATCAGGCCTTAGTTCGTCAAGTGGCTGGAGGGAGATGCCTGGGAGGGTATTGTTCTGTCTCCGGGTACTCCGGTATTTGGTATTTTAGCCTTGTTTTCTCTTTTCAGGTATCGTGCCTTTGCTTGTGTGGATTTTTGGCCATTCCTTCGTTTACTGGGAGCGTTGCGAGCTGACGTCAGGAACGAAGGTCGACAGCTGGGTTTTCACAGGAGCATGGCTGTGGTGCGGTGGATTGGTTTGAGAGGAATGGAATGGAGAAGGGTTCTCCAGGAAATACATGGTTGTGTTTTGATGGACCGTGCTCCTGACATTTTAGTTCTCCATGTTGGGGGCAACGATCTGGCGGTTCGACCTTTCCGGGAATTGGTAAAGGACATTAAGCAGGATTGTTTGCGTTTGTGGTTATTATATACAGGCGTTACTATTGTTTGGTCTGAAATTGTTCCACGCAGGCGATGGCGTACGATGAGGTCCTTGGTAAAGGTCAACAAGGCCAGGATAAAAGTGAATAGGGCAGTTTCTTCATTTATTGTTAGGAATGGAGGAGTGTCAGTGCGGCATTTTGATCTGGAGAAGGGCGAGGGCGATTTTTGGTTGGCGGACGGGGTCCACCTAAATGGGGTGGGTTCTGATATTTGGGCGCTCGGCCTTCAAGAGGGGATAGAAAAGGCCATGGCATTGCGGTTTGGGGGGGTCTCGGGCCATTGAGGTGTTCAAGGGCCCTCGTTGTGGCGGTCCGGGGGGGGGGGGGGGAGTCCTTGAAGTCGGTTGGAAATTGGTTTTGGGGGACTCTGGATAGGGTCTCCTCCGTCTGAAGTTACGTTGATGGTGATCTGGTGAGATGTGGACGGGGAGTTCCGCAGGAGTGGGCGGATCCCCGAGGAGCTGGGTGAGCAACATATCATGGTGTGCGTTGGTGCTCCTGAGCCTGTGGGGTAACGGCTGGGAGTAAGATGATGGGTGTTGTTCACAGCAATTTCGGGTTAATTCACCAAGATCTTGTGGCTTCAAGGACTCCTCCTCAACGTTCAAGTATTATAAAGCTATGTTATCATTTGGTATTTTGTTAATGTTTGTGTATTTAATAAAAGGCTGCTGTGGCCATTAGAATTCCAAATAATTTGGGCTCTGTGTATTTGTGAGCGGCGTATGGGGTGGGTTATGTTACTGGTTGGGTGGTACAGGTGATAGGTTACATTAGACTCCCCGCAGGTAAGCGACTTGACAATACCAACGTCAGATAGGTGAAGCCGTGCGCTGTCTCCTTATAGCTTGTACTTCTTGTTTGCAGCATTAAGTTCAGAAATGTTGCATGTGTTATAAAGTATTGTTGGCGGGACTGTCCAACAATATGGGGTATGAAGTGACCTCCTAGAGGAAACGATAGGTAGATGAGCACTGTCTGCCCAGGGGCGGACATACCACTTTTACAACCTGTGCAACCCCAGGGGCTGAAGAGGTAAGGGGGCCCACAACCAGCTCCAAAGCAGGTGGAACTGTGCATGATGATGAGCTATATGCCTGTAATGGGCCCCTTATTCTGTTCGTACACAGTGGACCTCTTCTATCTGTGTCCACCTGTAAGGAGGAAGACCGGGCTGTGAGTGTTGACAGAGCACCGGGTCCTGAACTGCTGGGGCCGCGCCTTTTGTAGCAGGAGGAAGGAAATTAAGGACGGAGCGGACCCATGACCTGCAGAGAGGGGGTGTGGTAAGCCGAGAGAGACAAGGGGTTGTTGCGTGGGAAGAGGACAGAGTTCCCACCAGGGAGAAGTAAGAGGGCAGACCTGTGGCGCACTGCGGGTAGCGTTAGTCCGCGCGGCAGTGATAGGACATGAGTGTAGAAAAGACTGGGTGGGGGATCATTATGTGAGACTCCTGATTGCAGAGCACGTCGTGCGAGACCCCTGGTTGCAGAGCACGCCGAGCGGGGGATTGTTGGGCGAGACTCCTGACCGCAGAGTACATCGAGCAGGAGATTGTTGTGAAGGGCTCAATGGGTCAAACCAGTGAATGCCTGTTGCCGCCAGAAGAGCAAAGACAAATCATGCGGGGAAGCATGAAGATTTCAGAACCGGCCTCAGCCGGCATCCAGCGTTTACCCCTGAGCACGTGACAAGCGTCAGGCTCCCGATAAGTGGAACAGAAACTCATAAACGGTCGCCTTAAGTTACTCAGTTCTTTTGGGCTTTCTAGCTTAAATCTGGTTTAACCCCCTGTTGCTCCCTGCGAGGAGACTTCTCCCTGTAATTGTTAAATTAAACCAGTTACCCCTGTTAACCCTTGCTCTGCGTATCTGTGTCGCTGCATCCGATTGCCTGCTTTACACACCCCTGTGGCAACCACTTATATCCATCTCCTTATGCTGATCTGAGCATCCATGTGTATATGTGAGTGAGGGCATATAACACGGCCGAGTGCTATGTGATGTTTTATCGGATACAACTCGGACCTGTGTTATACTATGGGTCAATGCAGATCTGCTATTTTTTTTCATGCCAACGCCATTGCGAACGATTCTGCAAACCAGATCACGCGCACACATTGAAGTCTATGGGTGCATGTAAAAGATTAGATTGCACTTGGATGACATAAGAGTGCAGTCTGATTTACGCGGACACAGACAATAGAAAAGATGGAGAAATTAAGTTCTCCATCTTCTCTGCACCTGTGATACTATTCTCTCATGTGAGAGAATCAGATCACAGTACAATGACACTCAGCTCAAACTCAGATCAGAGTGACATTAGCATATTCTGTCATTCTGCATGCAAGAATCGACGCTCATGTGTGTCATGTTCCAGGACTTGGGAATCATACAGTATTGTTGTATTGCAATAAGGTTTGCCTTTTAGAAGTTTGTCCTCCATCTCTCCCTGCCTGCCTTCCTAGCTCTGATGTCAGTAACCCATTCCTTCTTCTTCCTCATTCTCTGTATGTCTGTCATCTTGGGAACCTCATGTCTTGCAGTTCTGGTTCAGAATAGTCTTTTTTACCTTTTGTAATTGTGCATAACTACAAGAATTCAGCTTGAAAATAAACCTTCTTCTGGAATCTGCACCCATGCCTCCTGTAGTTGAGTCAAAATATCTGATGAAACCTCTTCGTGTGAGTACTGGTACATAGAGACAGCCAAGAGGTGGTGTCTCGAGTTCCCTATGCTCGCAATCTAGTTATGGAGTCAGAACAGTGTGACCCCGGCCTTGAAGGAAATATCTATTGGATAAAAGCTTTCTAAAGTGTATAACCAGCCAATCATACATAGAGGACATTATTATTATTTTTAGAAGTTTTTATCAAATAGTAAACAAATAAAAAACTCTACCAGTGAAAACTATGATAAAAGGCAAACTAAAAGACGCCAGCATGCTTAAGAACAAAAGACGCCGGCATGTCCTGAAGGGTCTTCCACTGGCAAAACTTGATGGCTACGCCAGTGTCTAATATGAGCAGAGTTTTTTTGAGGAGCCTTTTGGAACAGGTCCACTACAAATGACTCCTTTTAAATATCACTTAAAAAAACACTTTTCCTGTTCATTTCTATTGTAAAATGACTTACTGGTCATATGTTTGGTCATATGGTAATATGTTTAGTATTTTGAGCATTTTTCTCCCACTTCATGTTTTGAAAAATGCCTGGTGGGAGAAAAGAGAGGTTGCATGTCACTTTTTTGAGTCCTCTTCTTATGGAATCACTCCAAAATAGGAACTGTCCAATGAAAATGTTTAAAAAAAAAATACTTCAAGGGGAAAAAACCTCTTCAAAACTGCTTCTGGAAATGGAAAACTCATTAAAAAAATCCCTAATGCACACAACAAATTTTTGTTATTCTGAAGCTTCTACTGAACCGGTTATTATGGAGTATTTTCTCTTCAGCATTTTTGCAACCATTCTGATTGGATGTAGTTTGGAGCGGATTCCACCAGAATCATACTCTTTCACTCTTATTTTTCCACCAGGTCTTTTTCAAAATTTCTTCAGAGGGAAATAAAAAAATGCTAAAAAACTATTTTTGAAGTGGTTTTTGAACAGGATTTCGGAGCACAACCGTTGTGTGAACATAGTTTTAGAAGCATTGCTTCCAGAGGAGCATCTTGATGTTTCAAAGAAGTAGCTCAAGGCACGCAGTCCACATTACGGACCTGTAGACATTCCATGTGTCTCCATTACGGATCTAAACCTTAAACCCAAGAGTAACACTTTGGGCAGCCGGACATTCCCATTCTACCTTGGTTGCTCTGTAGTAAAGTTTTCCATGCTGATCAGCCTTGTGCTTCTCGCTTCATGTAACTTACAGTATCTGTGTATAACAGGTGCACAACACCATGAGTCACGTTTTACACACGGCTGTCAGTCAGCCACAACACGCTGTTATTGTTAATCATAGGTCACAGATATAGACCGTGAGGCAGCAGCTCCAGCCCATTCACCTGAAAGTCAAGGTAATTGATGATTGCAAAATGAACACGCCTGGGGTTGTGGCCACGTGAAAACCTATTTTAATTCATACTGTCTTCCTGTCATTTTCAGTTCACAGGATTTTTCTTAATCCGAAGACTCCCAGTTGGCCATTGAAATGAATGTAACTGTGTTGTAATGAAAGGTTTTCCTCTCCGATATATTCTATCTACATTATTTAATGATTACATGACAATCGAGCTATTTGAAGAACGTTTCTACTCAAGTGACATTCATGCATGGATGCAGTTGGCACTACTGTGGATGCTTAAGAAATTGACTCTTAGTGTTGCCTTTTCTGGTCCTGGTTTGGGGCAAAATCTTAATGAGAAGGAACTAATGGGAAGCCACTGAGATGGAGCTAATATCAAGTCACCACGATGGACCTAATAAATAGGAAGCCACCGAGACGGAGCTAACGGGAAGCCACCGAGACGGAGGTAACGGGAAGCCACCGAGACGGAGGTAACGGGAAGCCACCGAGACGGAGGTAACGGGAAGCCACCGAGATGGAGCTAACGAGAAGCCACCGAGACGGAGCTGACTGGAAGCCACCGTGGGGGTGCTGACGGAAAGCCATCGAGAGGACGCTGACGGGAAGCCACCAAAAGAGAGCTGATTGAAGATTTTGGGTTCTAATGATAAATGTGTACCAACGTACCCACCATACATGTGTCTGTATTATGCGGTTGACACACCTTTGGGCTTTCCCAGGGACAAGCCATTCACAAGCATTGGTGCCAAATATAGATATGCCCTTTTGAGCGTATGCAGTTTTCATCGTAAAATTTTTAGCCATTCATTATGGTTAATGCTTAGAAATTGCCCAATTTTTGGCTCTGATTAGGTGCCGTGATTCTGTAGGGCATCTACTAGATTCATAACTTCCATAGGGTGGGAAATTACATGACTCTGATCATTGCCAGCCTGAGTTTTGTATCCTCTGGAGATAGGCTGGACCATACATTTCCCTAGCATAGAAGTTTTAATTCTGTAACAGCCACAGAGCCACTATGTTGGAAATTATTAACCTATATAGTCACAGTTTTACATGATGTGTCTTCAAGTGTTAACATCATATCATATAAGTAAACCATTCAAGAGAACATCTGAAGGTTGATGGGAATACTGTAAAAGGCACTTGAAAAACGTCTGCTATGTAGTAATAAACAACACATTCTTTCAGTTGATAAATTTCCACTATTTCTGGACTAAAAACATAGAAGTATAGTAACATGGTAACTGGGGTAATTGGGGGGTTTTCCTGGAAATCCTAGTATACAGTTTTTGTTTTATGAGCGGCAGAGCCATCTGGATTTTCCAGTGTTACAGAAATGCAGTTTTAGAGGGAATCTGTCAGCAGGTTTTTGCTATTTATTCTCAGAGTAGCATAATATTGGGCACAAAAGCCTGATTCCATGGATGTGTTACTTATTAGGCTGTCTGCTGTAATTTCAATACAATCAGTGTTTTATCAGCAGGAGATTATATCACTGCCTGACTACATCTGTAGTCTATATGATTGCTCTGTCTTGTGTGGAGCTGTAAGGCTGGGGCTACAGGGTGACTTTTGCACTGACATATGCTCCTACTGCATTGTGGCATAATGCAAGTGAATGGGGTCACGTTGGGATGCGGAAAGTACCGCAACAAGCAAATCACAAAAAGCCTGAACCTGTTGGATCTCATGACTGGTTTGTCGCAGTGCTTTGCTTCCCGTAGTACAACCCCTATTCATGTGCATTAAGCGCATAAAGCCGCCAAAAGCCCCAAATGGACCTTCCAAAAGGGGTACATAGCAGTTTTGGGTTGGGTTTCCCACATTATCAAACTGTTTTCAAAAATCGGCGAAGAGGTCAATTTGGGGGTTAGTGCAAATATTCTGGGTAAATGCTTAATCCTTTTTTTGGTTAGAGTTTGGGCCCACTTGAGTAAAAATTTTTTTCTTATCACATTCTTATTAAAGGTAGCACTGATGGGGGGAAATTTGTTGTGTGGGGGAACCCATTCATTAAAAAATTTTTAAAAAAAAAAATTTTTTTTGGGGGGTTTTTTTGGGGGGGGTTTTCCCGGGGGGTTTTTGGGGGAAAAAAGGGGGAAAGGGGGTTTTTAAAAAAAAGATGAGATACTCTCAGAAAAAAACCCCCCAAAAATTTTTAATTTGGGGGAAAAATAGGGAAAAAGGGGGTTTTTTAAAAAAAAAAAATTTTTTTTTCCCCCTTTTTTTTTCCCCTTTTGGGGAGGGTTTTGTTTTTTTTAAAAAAAAAAAAATTTTTTTTTTTTGGGGGGGTTTTTTTTGGGGTTTTTAAAATTTTGAAAAATTTTCCGGGGGGGGCCGGGGCCCCCTTTTTTTTCCCCCCCAAAAAGGGTTTTTGGGGAAAAAAATAAAAAAAGGGAAAATTTTTTTTTTTTTTGGGGGGAAAAAAAAAAAAATTTTTTTAAAAAAATTTTTAAAAAAAAAAATTTAAAAAAACCAAAAAAAAAATTTTTTTTTTAAAAAATTTTTTTTTTTTTTTTGGGGGAAAAAAAAAAAAAATTTTTTCCCCGGGGGGGGGAAAAAAAAATTTTTCCCAAAAAAACCTTTTTAAAAAACCCCCTTTTTTGGGGGGAAAAAGGGGGGGGGGTTTTTTAAAAAAAAAAAAACCCCAACCCCTTTTTCCCCCCCCTTTTTTAAAAATTTTCCCCCCAAAAAAAAAAAAAAACCCCCTTTTTTAAAAATTTAAACCCCCCGGGGGGGGGCCCCCCCCTTTAAAAAATTTTTTTTAAAAAAAGGGGAAATTTTAAATTTTTTTTTTCCCCCCCCTTTTTTTTAAAATTTTTTTTTGGGTTTTTTAAAAAAAATTTTTAAAAAATTTTAAAAACCCCCCCCCCCCCCTTTAAAAAATTTTTTAAAAGGTTAGGAAAAAAAACCCCCCCCCCCCCGGGGGGGAAAAAATTTTTTCCCCAAAAAAACCCCCTTTTCCCCCCCCTTTTTTTTCCCCCAAAAAAAAACCCCCCCCCGGGGGGGGGGGGGAAAAAAAAAAAAAAAAAAGGGGGGGGGGTTTTTTTTTTCCCTTTGGGGAAAAAAGGGGGGTTTTCCCCAAAAAATTTTTTAAACGGACCCCCCTTTTGGGGAAAAAGGGGAAAAAAATTTTTTTTTTTCCCCGGCCCCCCCCCCCCAAAAAATTTGGGGTTTTTTGGGGGGGGGGGGTTCCCCCCCCTTTCCCCCGGGGGAACCCCCAAAGGCCCCCCCGGGCCTTTTTTTTTTAAACCCCTTTAAAAAAAACCCCCCCCCCCCCCCGGGTTGGGGGGGGGCCCCCCCCTTTTTTTTCCCGGGGTTTTTTTTCCTTTTTTTTTTTATTTTTCCCCCCCCCCAAAAGGGGGGGGGGGGGCCCCCTTTTTAGGGGGGGTTTTTTAAAAACCCTTTTAAAAATTTTTTTTCCCCAGGGGGGTTTCCCCCAAAAAGGGGCCCCCTTTTCCCCCCCAAAAAAAAAATTCCCAAAAATGGGTTTTTGGGGAAAAAAATTTTTTTTTTTTTTTTTCCCCCACCCCCAAAAACCGGGTTTCCCCTTTTTTCCCCCCCAAAATTTTTGGCCCCCCCCCTTTTAAAAAAAAAAATTTTTTTGGGGGGAAAAAAAAAAAATTTCCCCGGGGGGGGGGTTTTGGGCCCCCCAAAAAAAAAACCCGGGGGAAAAAAAAAACCCCCCCCCCCAAAAAAAAAACCCCCTTTTTTTTGGGGGGGGGGAAAAAATTTTCCCCCCCCCTTTTTTTTTGAAGGGGGGGGTTTTTTAAAAAAAAAAGGCCCAAGGCCCCCTTTTAAAAACCCCGGGGGGGGTTTTTAAAAAAAAAAAATTTTTTAAAAAATTTTAAAATTTGGGCCCCTTTTTTTTCCCCCCCCGGCCCCCCCAAAAAAAAAAAATTTTTTTTTTAAAAAAGCAAAATTGCGTCTCCTCCTCCTCGCAGGGAAGGTGAAGAGGAGGCGGACCTCCTTTGCTGTAGGGCAGGATCGCATGTTGTAATAGCACTTTGAGAGGGCAGGCATTTTCTTCGCGCCACAGGGGGGTAGACGCCCACGAAGGTACGCCCACCTTCTTCTCCAGCGCCTGAGGGCGCGAATATGGCGACAAAAATGGCGATTTTGGCGCCAAAAGTGCAAACAGTCCTTTTTTCACAAAACAATTCCTTAGGCACACAGGCTCGCAATTCTGCGAGTTTCGCATCCTGTTCGCGACGCCAAATTTTTGTGTCGACCCGCCACCACAATTGTGGGTTACCAGGGCAATGGGGTACTCAGAGCCGAGCCCGTAGAAGTCTATGGGGATTGTCACAGGTAGCGGTGGCTCGGTCTGTGGCCCTGGCGGTCTGGCGTATGTTGGGGATATATTTACAGGGGATAGATTTATATACAGTTCGTGACGCCACCTGTAGTATTCTGGTAATTTGTACCAGCGCTGCTGTAGATCTCTGAGGGGATGGTGAGGCAGCTAGATGTCGGGTCCCCTACAGGTGGGACTGGTCCCTCAAAGTCTATGAAGTTAGTGAAGTCGGGTGCAGATAAATAACACAGTCTCACACGGTCAGCGTCTTTCCATACCTTTACTTGTAAGATGTTCGGGCAGGTCCCAGGGAGGCTGATCCAAGGAGAGTGTATCTTGAGACAGCAGCTGGACAAGTTAGGGGCCTCCTTTACTTTCCAATAACGATGAGTACAACCAGCCTGAAGCGTAGTTCCCTCAATAACTCCAGCTAATCCATAGCTGTACTGCCCAGTCAGTTTTGTGGTAGGAGCCTTCCAATTGATGAAACTAGGTTCTTGCTTTTGTCTGCGCTTGACTCAAAGTCCCTATTCCACCTGACTCCAGTTACGTACTGACTATAAGGGGCTGTTTGCCGCGACCTAAGGTCCGGTAAATTCCTGGTTTTCTTACCACTATGCTTGAAGCTAATAGTGATCCTTCGGTCCCCAGTGACCGGTTGCAATGTGCAGGACTTCTTCAATCCAAACGCACCTTTCCAATAAACTTTCCACTGTGCCTTTCGCCTTGTCCTCGCTGGTAGCATAAGCACTCACACTAGCATAAAGTCGGGTAGTTACTTCCTTCATTCACTTCCTTCAAAGTTAGTTACAGATTCTCAATTATCACTAGGCAGGAGCACGTCTCTGAACCTTTCACTGTCCTTGAGACAGGTGACTGAAGTCTTTCTGCACTAAGCTTCTTCTCCTCAGTCCAGGCTAGACCTTCCTCTCTGAAGTCCAGGCACTGACTGACTGACCACTCCCTCAATAGTAAACTACACTACCCTAAGGGTGTGTCTAGTGTATGTTGAGTGAATGGGTATTTAGCATTAAACTGCTGTCTCGCCACACACTCTCCAGGGTACTGCGTGTGCCTAACACCAGGGCTACACAACAGCATGGGCCTAATGTGAGTTCAAACGCCAGTGCTGAATTTCCGTACCTGTGGACAACCCAGTTTTAAAGGCTAAAGTGCCACCGATAAACAAAATCCATGCTCCCTTCCTGATTATAAATGGACTGTGTGCACATTATTGTTTTTTAATACTGAAAGTTTTTGGAAAATGCCAGGTGTAAAAGAAAAAAAATATAGAGTCCATGTTCCTTCTTTGGAGTAGATCCTGAAGGAGACCTCTCCACACTATGCGCTGCTCATTGAAAATGGTGCAAAGAAGAAAAAAAAACTCCCAAAACCTCTTCAAAACTGAACCAGGAAAACGCTCCAGGAAATAAAAACGCCGCCAAAAAAGTGGTTTCTGCTTGGAAAAAAAAACCTTACAAGTATTGAACTCCCCAAAAAATCCTGTATGAACATAACCTAAGGGTGGTCTTGCAGCGAGCTCTAGATGCCCTGCGGCACAGTGAGCGAGTTTTGTGGCCCCATAAATACCAGCACTGGCCTCCTTATAGATGCACCCCAATATCTTACGTTGGCCTCTAGTAAGGAGATGTTCGGGACATGTACAGAACCTGTATTCAGCAGAAGGTTTTTTTCATTTCTGTCTCTCCTTTGTTGTGCCAAGCAATGACATGCCCTAACTTGGGAGTGTAATCATGACTGGCAGTCTGAAGCATGGGAACGAGCAGTTGATCCTAAAGCATGTCTGTTTTCCTTGACAGAAACTACCTGGGCTATGATTCATCCCTGTTTGGAGACCTTTATATAGCAGACGGGGATGGAGTTTCTACAGAGCAGCCTCACGCCCAGTTGTAGCATGCTCTCCACTGACAGGGATTTTTTTTTTTACTGCTTTGAGACCCTGTTTGTGAGGACCAAGAGGTCTAGACAAGTTTCTGCTTGTACCGTCCCAATCTTATAATTACCGACTTATCGCCGCTTTATAATAATTCCTTACAGCTTGATAGTTAAGTGTGAGAATGGTGGGGTGTCCACTCCAGCGCCCATCGCCCACAGGTTCGTTTTCCGAGCGCTGATGGATTTCCGAGCAAAGGCCCTCATCACCTATCACCACCACTGTCTTACTGCTACACAGGTTCAAGTCCTCTGGGGGGTTAAAAATTAAGTAAAAAGTAATTTTAAAAACTCTTTTTTTTATTAATACAACAAAATAAAAAAAATCTAAAGTTTTTCAAATTTAAAAAAAAGAAACATTTTTGGTATGTGCCGCATCTGTAAAAATGTTTGATGAAATTGCAAAAAAGGGATCAATAAAAATCAGAGCAGTACACACAAATAAAAAAAATTGTCACACAGGCTCACTGATGGACAAAATAAAAATAAAGTTACAGGTCTGGAGAAAATAGCAAAAACGAAATAAATAATAAAAAAAGCTAAAATAAAATATATATAATTTTTTTATTTTTCTTACAAAGTTGCAATTTGTTCAACCACTGAAATATTATTGAAAACTCTCTACAAGTTTGGTGTCGTCCTAATCGTACTGATCTGGAGAATCCTCTTGCCGGGTCATTTTTACTGTAAAATAAAGGCTGTAAAAATAATTCTTTAAAAATAAACAGTGGTAGAATTGCATTTTTTTTTATTTTTCACAGCATTTACATTTTTTTCCTGTTCTTTCTTTTCAGTACATTGTATGGTTAAGTGAATGGTGTCATTGAAAACTACAATTTGTTCTGCAAAACAAAAAAAACAAAACACTTATCCTACGTAGATTAAATAAATAAAAAGATATGGTTCTTGGAAGAAGGGTAGGAAGAAAACTAAATGTGTAGATAGGAAAATTTGCCTTTTTTTGAAGTTGGCTAAGGCTTTGATCCACAAATAAGTGTTTTGTAGATTACATAAAACGGAAGAACTTTGCAGTTGAAATAATTAAAAAAAACAAAACAATAAAGGTAAATAAAACTCCCCTCCTGTGTATAGATATTGCTGTTGCTTGTGATGGCGCCCCCTGGTGTACCTTTCATTGGTCACAAAATAGACAAGATTGTAAAACATCTCATCCATGTGGTGCATAGATCCCAGAATGTCAATTTATGCTGTGGATTTTTCATACAGATTTCTAATTTTTGCAATGCATTGGTTGAAATCTCCAGTAACTGCTTAGAATCTGCATCTATCTTTGCAATTAATTTTTAAATTTTTATTCCACCGTGTCTAAAATTATAAATTTAACCAATCGAATGCTTGGACATTTTTCCCATTTCGTGACCACATAGTTGTTTGCAATTTTAAAGGGAACCTAAAAGGAAAAAAAAAATGTGTGAACTTTCCCTAGGATGTGCGGCTGACTGCAGACCAACCTAAAAATGTAGTTCTCCACTAGCTAAACATGTAGAATATATAATTACAAAGGATATAAATCGGTCACATGAAAGAAGGAAGAGGGATTGTCAGGGTGTGCGCGGAGCTTAGGAGCAAAGAACAAAGCACAGTGGCGGACTCACCTGAGATGTGACCTATATGTTACATGCACCTTGTAGTGATCCCGGCAGAACAGGAACCTGACAGTGCTGGGAGCCGTCGAGGTGTTTCTAAAAGAGGTTGCTTTAAAGGGTATGTGCACTTTTGCAACCAGTCTTGGTTCTTTTAAAAAGTTTATCCACTATTGGACAATCCCTTACATTTCGGCCCCAGAGAACTATTGAAATAAAAAAAAATCCATACTTTCCTTCTGGACCGGCGTCGCTCCTGCGCTCTAAGCTCTGTGTCCCCCTGTACAGTTTGTCACTGTGATGGACCTATTAGCTCTCACATTATGGGCTCATACCCATCACCATAAAAAAAAAAAAAAAAAAAAAAACAGTCTGATTTCGATCCAGAAAAGTGGAACAAGTGTCATGCGATTTTCATGTATTCAATCCGCTTTTTAGCACCTAGCATCCGAATGACATCCGATTTACATGCCAATGTGATCCCATTGCAATGCGATTTTAACATGACCTTTCTCTATGTAATTTAGACATAGTTTGTCAAGGAAATATTCTTCAAGAGATATATATGAAAAAGAGAGAGATTAGATAGATATAAAGATAGATAGGTACCGTAGATAGATATAAATACATCAGTGAGATATATAATCAGTGCTTTGTTTGTGTACTTTACTGTACATGTTTATTTTTTAGAAAATAAATTCCTTTCCAAAAAAATATGGCGTGGGATCCCCCGACATTTTATTAACCAGCAGAGGTAAAGCGGACAGCTGCGGGCTGATGTTTATAGCCTGGGGAGGTGGTGGTAAACATGGAGCTTCCCAGGCTATTCATATCAGCTCAGAGCTGTATATTTAGCCTTTTCTGGTTATTAAAATGGGGGACTACAAAAAATGAAGTAGGGTCCCTCTATAATTAATAACCTGCAAAGGCTAGGCAGACAGCTGCAGGCTGATATTAATAACCTAGGAAGGGGCTATGGTTATTGGGCCCCAGGCTGAAAACATCAGCTCTCAGCCATCCCAGAAATGACGCATCCATAAGATGTGCCAATTTTGACACTTGGCCTCGCTCTTAACACTTGCCATGGTGCAGTGGCAAGTGGGGTGATAGTATTGGGATTGATGTCACCTTTGTATTGTCAGGGGACATCAAGCCCAGAGGTTTACATGTAAGCTGACATGTGCCTCTAACAGCCGCTGGTGGAATCGTGATCCACCCACGTCTATTAACACGTTAAATGCCGCTGTCAAACTCTGATAGCGGTATTTAACACGCGCTTCCGGCAAGCGAGCTGGAAATCTGCCCATCGGTGACCCCTGTCACGTGATCGGGGGTCACCGATGAGTTGGCATGACAACCAGAGGTCTCCTGCAGACCTCTATGGTTGTCACTGCCGGATTACTATGAGCGCCGCCCCGTGGTCTGCGCTCAAAACAAGTCAGCAATTCTGCTACATACAGGCGATCTGATCGTCGCCTGTATCCAGCAGAGCCTATCGGGTTATGGCAGCATCTAGTCTATTGAAGCATGCCAAAAGTAAAAAGTTAAAAAAAAAGTTTTTAAAAATATAAAAAATATAAAAGTTGAAATCACCCCCTTTTGCCCCATTCAAAATAAAACAATAAAAAAAAAAATGCAGTACATATATTTGGTATTGCCACGTTCAGAATCGCGGGATCTATCAATATAAAAAAATAATTAACCCGATCTCTAAACTGCGTAACGAGGAAAAAAGTAAAAACGCCAATGCAATAACGGTGCGATGAAAAGATCATATCTATACCAAAATGGTATAATGAAAAACAACAGCTCGGCGCTCACCCAACCCGAGATCACGAAAAATGGAGACACTACGGGTATCGGAATATGGCGCAAATTTTTTTTTAAATTTGGAATTTTTTTTCACGACTTAAATAAAAAATAACCTAGACATGTTTGGTGTCTATGATCACGTAATGACCTGGAGAATCATAATGACAGGTCAGTTTTATCATTTAGTGAACATAGTAAAAAAGCAAAACAAAAAACAATTGTGGAATTGCACTTTTTTGCAATATCTCCGCACTTGGAATGTTTTTCCCGTCATCAGAGTTAACAGCCAAGTAGCTCAGTTCAACTCAATGACGTCAGCATGAGCATCTGTCAGACTTTTTCCATGGCTCGATCAGACATCATTGAGGTGAAACGAGTGCACTGTGAGGCGCTGAGCAAGCATGCACAGCTCAGGGTCTCTGCTGGATGGCAGGCTGTGTAGTCGCATTATGCAACAATGCAGTCTGCCATCTAGATGTAGCAGAACGGTAATTATCCTCCCCAGAGTCGAACGATTGCTTTTCGCTGCTGCAGTGGTGATGTCACAGCGCCGCAGCCACTCACTTGAGATCAGTGGCTCATACTGTTTTCAAGGGCAGAGCCGTCGATGTGACGCCACCGCTGCACCCAAAAAATAGAGTTTGCAGAGGGAAGGAGACAGCGCTGGACCCCCGGGATTGTGAGTAATGCTCAATATTATTATTATTTTTTTTAACTCCACGCATGGTTTTTTGAAAGGGGACAACCCCTCTAATGGATAATTAAGCACGGTGAGAGGGAGCAGTATAACATATGACTTCAATTTCCGTAAGGTTTGTTTGGAGTCTATAACCAGGGGGCACACAGGTCTAAAATTAAAGCCGCTCACAAAACTGTCTTATTTTTATTTTAATTGCATTGAAAAAAATAAATTGTTGCAAAAGTGCGAATGACTGTAAAGTAGTTTTGCGTCTTCTCCTGCAGCGCCACCACAGGAAAATTAAAGTATTACATGGCCACTACTCTTGATCCTCCAGAAAGAAAGACTACTGTAGCTGTTCTAGTACTTCATTTAAATGTTTAAATTAATGTCTTTCTTGGGGGGGAGGGAGATGGAAAAAGAATAATACAATTTTCATTGTTTTTTTCTTATTTTATATTTGTTTGTGCAGCCTAAATGACAATTCTTTTTATTGTTAATTTTCTATTCAACTTCTTGCTGTATAGAGCTTCATGTGGCTTTATTTTTTCAGGATGAGTTGTAATTTTCAATGATACTACTTGGAGGCACATATGATTTGTTAATCAACTTTAATTCATTTTTTATTTATTTAAGGGAAGATGAACAAAAATAAATGCCATTCTCTTAATCAAATTTTGACTTAAATATTTTTCTATCTACCGGCTAACACGGTACAAAGATACACATCTTTCCTATATTCTCTTAATGTTAATTTCATGATATGGGTCAAGATCATTTGTTTGTAGTTTGTTTCTATTTGTTTTTGTTTTTGGGTAAGTATATATGAATTATTTTAGATTTATTTTTTTTATTTTGATTCATTATTGCATTTGTTCCTTTTTATTAGCTTGTTTTTTGTATTTTTTTAGCCTTTTTTTGTTTTATACCAAAATTCTTCTTTTTATTTGAGCACTTTATAAGTATATTTCACCTGTATTATTGATGTGTTGTTTTTTTGGCCACTATTGGTCCAGGGTTTGAGGTTCCCACATATTTTCAGCTGATTCATCAATTGTGACTTCTTAAATAGTCAAGCAATTTTTACGCAAATGTTCTCCAGTCCCGCCCTCACCCCAGAGTGATTTTCTGTACTCCTCAAATTTTGCAACATATTAGCATAACGTGCCACTTTTTTGCTAAAAAGGCAAATGAAAGGTAAAAGTAAAACTAAAGAGTATATTTGCTTCTGGAAATGATAAATTGCGTCCTTTATTTGTCTTTTATTTATCCATTTTGCAGCCTCACTATGTGACTTGAACATGCAATCGAATAATCATTTCCATAATTCACTGCAATATTTTATTGTTGTGCATTACGGCAATGTATTAACCCAACAATGCCCTTCAGTTACATCTAATAAGTTAGATGCTGTGGTCACTATTGACTGTAGCATGTAAGGTTTAAAGTGAACCTGTCTGCAGGCATTGTCAGGTTGGCACGGTTACACTCATTAAAATGATACCAGGGATGAAGAAATCAGTCTTGTGGTTCTTGTGTAGTCAGTTAATCAGATGCCCGTGATCCGGGGCAGGACTGTATGCAGAGTTTTATCTTCCTGCTCTAAGCCAGAGAAACCAAAGAGAGACCTGCCCAGAGGCCGCCCCAAAGCACAGTCTATCTCTCTCTCTGTCTCTATGATGAGGAACATGTTGTGCTTCTGGGCAGCTTGTGAGCAGCTCTTTCCTTGGTTTCTCTGTCTTAGAGCAGGAAGATAAGACTGACTACAGTCCTGCCCCGGAGCACGGGCATCTCATTAACTGAAAACCTCTAGCACTAATTACACAAGAACCACAAGACGGATTTCTTCACACCTGGTATCATAATTAGTTTAACACCGCCAACCTGACACTGTCTGTAGTTTACTTAGCAAAATCCTGCTGACAGGTTTGCTTTAAGGGATAAAAGTTATCTCTGATCCCGGTCACTTCAAGTCACTTTCTGTAATTCTGTTTGGCATTAGAGTTCAAGTCCTCTTCCTCTCTGAAGAGACAATTTGCATGTTTAGTTTCCCAGACGAGCATTGCATGGCCTATAAGTCTCCTCGCTCTGACATGCCAGTCCTGGCTTGTCACTCTTCACAAGGAGAAATGTTATCTCTCAGATCTTTGTTTAGTTGACATGACAAGTTGTAACAGGTATTACTGTGCGGCCACTATTTCTACTGCATTACTACTGTGTGGGATATCCGCAGGTTGGCATCTCTATGGGGGTATCTGATGTGACCATAGCGTGGTGACACCCTGGCATTACTTCTGTAGGTTTGGTTAGGACACCACCGTCTCTTTGGATTACAAACAGGGTTAATTCAGAGATGTTAGGAGCAACATATGAAAAATTTTCTTCTCGGTCTATTCTTATGCTTCCATAATTTATTCCATTAATTTCTTATTTCTAATTTCATTAATTGTTTATATACAAGCCTCTCCGAATATCCTATGGAAAAAGCTTACAATCTGCTTCCTGATGAATCATTTGTCTGCAGACTTCTATTCCTAGAGTGTCTGTCATGAGCACATATATACACCGGGCGAGAACACCATTTTAGCAGTCATTTTCACATCTCGTAGCTTTAAATAGAAGCACCCAAGTGATAAGTCTCCTTCTGTTATCAATAGTGTTAAATCCTAGTAAGTATATAACACATGATTATTTTTAAGGAAAGAAAGATAATCTTGGGGTTTTGACCTCAAGAAGATGCAAAATTGTAATGAAAAAGCCCTAAAAATTATTTTGTAATTATACTCCAGCTCTCAAATGACTATTACTGCAAATTCCTTCCAGCGCAGTGTTATTATTTGTGCACGAATGCACCTGTAAATTCATTTTTGAAGTTTCCTTTGTCTTTACTACTTGAATCCTATACTGGTCAATACACGTTTCTGTATTCAGAAAGCGTTACTTAAAGGGTTTGTTGTAGAGTAACAAGGGTCTGTCTGCCTTTAAGAATGCGATAGGGGACAACTTATTGATCACTGGGGGGGCCCAACCGCTCGGATCTCTAGTGATCCTGAGAATGGGGGTCTTCAAGAGCTCTGTCTGAATGGAGTGGAGGTTGTGGATGCGCCGATCCGCTCAATTTATTCTCTATGGGATTTGGCGATTGGTCTTGGTGACTTTACAGGGTTATTTCCATCATTAGACCTTCTCACCTAATCTTGTGGTGTGGTAGGATCTGACCACCCATTATCCCGAGAATAGGGCTATGAAATCTCTATTGACGTCGAACAATGGCTGCGGATGCGCACCACCATCCACTCCATTCATTCTCTATGGGACTGCCGAAGGTAGCCAAATACCAAGCTTTGCTTCATCTGACAGATCCATAGAGAATAAGTGGAGCATTGCCCAATGAGGCATTTAAAAGCCCAAAAACTAGAAATTGGTGGGGGTCTCAGAGATCGAACTGTATTGATCCGCAAGTGATCACTTTGGGGGTATTTCCGTCCATGCCATAAATGTATAGTAGATACCGGTCCCACCAATGAGAACTGTAGCTATCTTGAGAATGGGGCTCTGACCCTTGCATCTGTCAGTGGAGAGGCGTTCAGAATTTCCCGACCACCTCTCTGCTGAAATAATAAGCAACAGAGCCCCGTGTTGTGAATGTGTTAGAAATGAATTCTGAGCAGAAGCTCCCTCTGGTGGTTATAAACAGTACTGAACCATTCAATGAAGATTGTGAAGATTGGCAATCAGGAGTTACAGACTGGTCTTATATAAGGAGGTTCCCTCCCATCATGTTTGCCGGTGATCAATTGTTCTTGTCTTAACTGTGGTTCCTGGTTCACTTTGAAGCTTGCTGACTCTTGCCTGCATCTTCTGCTATCAGATAAGATAGTTTCTGCTTTTATTTTGTGCTTGCTTTTTGCATTGTTCTCTGCACTTCTGTGGAGGTTAGCCAGGTCCCCTCCGGGGCTTGTGCTCCTCTCAGTTTATCTGAGCCACTGTTATTTGTTCATTTGCCTTTTCCAGTTTTTTCAGTGGCTGCGGCTTGGTTTTGTTACACCAGAGAACTAATTTAGCTGGTAGAGGTCGTGTGATCTCAGGTGTTTTTGCAATTAGTAGAGTTGGTATTTTTTAGGGTTTTTTGGATTGCAGTAAGTGTCCTTCCTATCCTTTTCTTTCTAGGAAGATTAGGCCCCAACGTTTGCTCATACTATTTTCTGTCTGTGTCTGTATTTTCCTCTTGTCTAACCGCCATTACATGCTTGGGGGCTTTCTATGTTCTTTGGGGATCTGCTCCGGGGAGATAGCTTTCCTCTTTCTATCTTTAGGTGTAGTTAACCTCTCAGGCTGTGACGAGGCGTCTAGGACCAACTTAGGAACGCTCCACGGCTGCCTTTAGTTGTGGTGGTTAGTCAGAGTACTGCAATCCAGTAGATTCCAACCTCTCTGGTGTATTGCCGTTTTTGCCTGCTCTCCTCAGCTACCAAATCATAACAGTATCACCGGCCAAAACTGAAAATTATATGGTACTCATAGAAGGGAAAAATAGTGTAAAAAAAAAAAGTTGTCAGAGATTTTTTTTTTTTTTCTGTTTGTTGCATTTTTTTTCCCTCTTTTTCTCTGGGTGCTGAGGATTTTTTTTTTTCTCTCAATGGAGTTTGCACAGTTGTCTGGCCGTGTGGATCAGCTTGCCACTGAAGTTCGGAGTATTGCTACCTATCTTGCAGGGTTGCCGGTTGTGGAACCTAGGATCCCCATGCCAGATTTGTTTTTGGGGGATCGAGCTAAATTTCTGAATTTCAAAAATAACTGTAAGTGTTTTTTTGCCTTAAAACCTAAGTCCTCAGGGAACGCAGCACAGCAGGTTCAAATTGTCATCTCTCTCCTGCGCGGCGATCCTCAGGATTGGGCTTTTTCCCTGACACCTGGGGACCCTGTTTTGAGTAATGTTGATGCATTTTTTCTGGCTCTGGGGTTATTGTACGATGAACCCAATGTCACTGATCAAGCTGAAAAAACCTTGTTGGCATTAAATCAGGGGCTTGAGGACGCTGAGTTATACTGTCAGAAATTCCGAAAGTGGGCAGTCCTGACCAAATGGAATGATGATGCTTTGGCAGCCCTTTTTCGGAAGGGTCTGTCAGAGAATGTAAAAGATGTTATGGTGGGTTTCCCTGCTCCCTCTGGTCTCAATGATTCTATGTCATTAGCGATTCAAATTGACAGACGTTTGCATGAGCGTAGAGGTATGCGTGGAATAGTGTTGCCTTGTGAACGAGCTTCTGAACCCATGCAGTGTGATAGAGTGGCTTCTGGGGCACAGCGTCATGAGTTTCGAAAATGCAATGGGTTATGTGTCTACTGTGGTGACGCCTCTCATGCTATTTCAGTCTGCTCTAAGCGGGAAGACGTTTTGCACGCTCAGTTGTCTTGGGTAGTGTTCAGACTAAATTTCTGTTGACTGTTACCCTGATTTGCTCCCTGTCCACATTTTCTGCTCAGGCTTTTGTTGATTCGGAAGCAGCTATTAACCTGATAGATTTTGATTTTGCCAAACGTGGGTTTCCCTTGATACCCCTACGGAAGTCTATTCCCCTACTGGGGATTGATTCTACCCCTTTGGCTGAGAATAAACCTCAGTTCTCTACTCAGGTGATAATGAGGGTTGAACCTGATCATCAGGAGAGTTGCAAATTTTTGGTGCTGTATAATCTGCATGACATTATTGTACTAGGTTTCCCTTGGTTACAGTCTCATAATCCTGTTTT
The DNA here is from genome assembly GCA_033576555.1 of Oophaga sylvatica. Taxonomy (NCBI): domain Eukaryota; kingdom Metazoa; phylum Chordata; class Amphibia; order Anura; family Dendrobatidae; genus Oophaga; species Oophaga sylvatica. The sequence goes on from JARQOD010000001.1 coordinate 411,591,500, forward strand.
GGATTGGAAATCTGTGTCTGTAACCAGTTGGGGCTGCCAATCTATTAATGCCAACACTCCTGTTTTTTCTGCCTCTCCCCAGGCTCAGGATGTTCCTGACTTTTTGACTGATTTTTCTGATGTGTTTAGCAAAAGTAAATCTGCATCCTTGCCCCCCCATAGGAGCTATGACTGCGCTATTGAATTAGTGCCTGGTAGTAAATTCCCTAAAGGTCGCCTTTTTAACTTGTCTGTACCTGAACATGACGCTATGCGGTCTTATATCAAGGAGTCATTGGAGAAGGGTCATATCAGACTATCCTCTTCACCCTTGGGTGCCGGTTTTTTCTTTGTGGCCAAAAAGGATGGTTCATTAAGGCCGTGTATTGATTATCGTCTCTTGAACAATATCACTGTGAAATATCAATATCCATTACCCTTGATTTCTGACCTGTTTTCCAGGGTGAAAAGTGCTACTTGGTTTACCAAGCTTGACCTCAGGGGGCGTATAACCTTATTCGCATTAAGCACGGGGATGAATGGAAGATGGCATTTAATACCCCAGAGGGGCATTTTGAGTACCTAGTGATGCCCTTTGGGCTTACTAATGCTCCTTCCGTCTTCCAGTCCTTCATGAATGACATTTTCAGGGATTTTGTGGATACATTTCTGGTTGTTTATTTGGATGATATCTTGATTTTTTCCAATGACTGGGACTCTCATGTGAAACATGTTCGGACTGTGTTCCAGATTTTGAGAGAGAATGCTCTGTATGTGAAGGGATCAAAGTGTCTTTTTGGCGTACAGAGGATCTCATTTCTGGGATTCATTTTGTCCCCATCTGTTATTGAAATGGACCCGGTCAAGGTTCAGGCCATCTGTGATTGGGTCCAACCTACTTCATTAAAGGCTCTTCAGAGATTCTTGGGTTTTGCCAATTTTTATCGTAAATTTATTGGTAATTTCTCTGTTATTGTTAAATCATTGACTGATTTGACCAAAAAGGGTTCTGATGTGGTGAATTGGCATCCTGAGGCAGTCTCTGCGTTTCAGGAACTTAAGCAGAGATTCACTTCTGCTCCTGTTCTACGGGAGCCTGATGTTTCTCTGCCATTTCAGGTGGAGGTTGATGCCTCTGAAATTGGGGCATGTGCCGTTTTGTCCCAAAGAGATCCGGAGACTTCTAAAAGTAACCCTTGTGCGTTTTTCTCTCGAAAATTTTCTCCAACTGAACGTAATTATGACGTGGGTAATCGGGAGTTATTGGCCATGAAGTGGCTTTTGAAGAGTGGAGACACTGGCTGGAGGGAGCCAAACATCAGGTGGTGGTCCTCACGGACCATAAGAATCTGGTTTATCTGGAATCAGCCAAGTGACTTAATCCTAGACAGGCCAGGTGGGCCTTGTTTTTCACACGTTTTAATTTTGTGGTTTCCTTTCTTCCTGGCACTAAGAATGTTAAGGCGGATGCCCTTTCGAGGAGTTTCCTTGCGGACTCTCCTGAGTTATCTGATCCTGCTGTTATTTTGAAAGAGGGTGTAGTTCTTTCCGCCATCTCGCCCAATTTGAGACTGGCTCTGGAAGGGTGTCAGGAGGATAAACGCGAGCGCTGCCCTATTGGGAAATTGTTTGTCCCAGACCGGTGGAAAAAGAGTGTGATGTCTGAGATTCATTGTTCCCACGTTGGCCGGTCATCCCGGAATTTTTGGTACCAGAGACTTGGTTAGTCGGTCCTTTTGGTGGCCTTCTTTGTCTCGTGACGTCAGGGATTTGTGCAGTCCTGCGGGACTTGCTCTCGCTCCAAGCCTTGCTCTCGCTCTAGTGGTTTGTTGTTGCCATTGCCTGTGTCCAGGAGACCATGGACCCATATCTCTATGGATTTCATTTCCGACCTCCTGTTTCTCAGAGAATGACCATTATCTGGGTGATTTGTGATAGGTTTTCCAAAATGATACATCTTGTGCCATTACCTAAGTTGCCTTCCTCCTCCGAATTGGTGCCTTTGTTCCTTCAGCACATGGTTCGTTACACGGCATTCCTGAGAACATTGTGTCTGACAGAGGAGTCCAGTTTGTTTCCAGATTTTGGAGGACTTTTTGTTCTAAACTTGGTGTTCAATTGTCTTTCTCCTCGGCTTTTCATCCTCAGACCAATGGACAAACTGAGAGAACAAACCAGACATTGGAGACTTATCTGAGATGCTTTGTGTCTGCTGATCAAGATGACTGGGTCTCATTTTTGTCTTTGGCTGAGTTTGCTCTTAATAATAGGGCTAGCTCTGCCACTTTGATGTCTCCATTTTTCTGCAATTTTGGGTTTCACCCTCGATTTTCTTCGGGACAGACGGAGGCTTCTGTCTGTCCAGGTGTTGACTCTGTTGTGGAGCGTATGCAGCAGATTTGGGACCAGGTAGTGGAGAGGTTGTCCCTCTCTCAGGAGAGGGCCCAGCGGTTTGCCAACCGGCATAGGACTGATGGTCCTCGGTTTGAAGTGGGGGACTTGGTCTGGTTGTCCTCAAGAAATATCCCTATGAGAGTTGCATCTCCTAAGTTTAAGCCTAGGTTCATTGGACCTTATAAGATCATGCAGATTCTTAATCCTGTTTCCTTTCGTTTGCTTCTTCCAGGGACATTTAAGATCCATAACGTGTTCCACAAGTCCTTATTGAAGAGGTTTGTCGAGCCAGTGGTTCCTATGGATGCGCCTCCTGACCCTGTTTTGGTTGAGGGCAATCTGGAGTATGTGGTTGAGAAAATATGGATTCTCGTTTTTCTAGACGGAAACTCCAGTATTTGGTTAAGTGGAGAGGTTATGGTCAGGAGGACAATTTTTGGGTGTTTGCTTCGGACATCCATGCTAGGAGACTTATCCGTGCGTATCACAGAGCTCATCCTGACCGACCTGGTTGCCCAAATGAGGGTTCGGTGACCCCTCCTCAAGGGGGGGTTCTGTTGTGAATGTGTTAGAAATTAATTCTGAGCAGAAGCTCCCTCTGGTGGTTACAAACAGTACTGAACCATTCAATGAAGATTGTGAAGATTGGCAATCAGGAGTTACAGACTGGTCTGATATAAGGGAGGTTCCCTCCCATCATGTTTGCCGGTGATCAATTGTTCTTGTCTCAACTGTGGTTCCTGGTTCACTTTGAAGCTTGCTGACTCTTGCCTGCATCTTCTGCTATCAGATAAGATATTTTCTGCTTTTATTTTTGTGCTTGCTTTTTGCATTGTTCTCTGCACTTCTGTGGAGGTTAGCCAGGTCCCCTCCGGGGGCTTGTGCTCCTCTCAGTTTATCTGAGCCACTGTTATTTGTTCATTTGCCTTTTCCAGTTTTTTCAGTGGCTGCGGCTTGGTTTTGTTACACCAGAGAACTAATTTAGGTGGTAGAGGTCGTGTGATCTCAGGTGTTTTTGCAATTAGTAGAGTTGGTATTTTTTAGGGTTTTTTGGATTGCAGTAAGTGTCCTTCCTATCCTTTTCTTTCTAGGAAGATTGGGCCCCAACGTTTGCTCATACTATTTTCTGTCTGTGTCTGTATTTCCTCTTGTCTAACCGCCATTACATGTTTCGGGGCTTCCTATTTTCTTTGGGGATCTGCTCCGGGGCAGATAGCTTTCCTCTTTCTATCTTTAGGTGTAGTTAACCTCTCAGGCTGTGACGAGGCGTCTAGGACCAACTTAGGAACGCTCCACAGCTGCCTTTAGTTGTGGTGGTTAGTCAGGGTACTGCAATCCAGTAGATTCCAACCTCTCTGGTGTATTGCCGTTTTTGCCTGCTCTCCTCAGCTACCAAATCATAACAGCCCCGTTTTCGAGATAGTTGCAAGTCCCATTTCTCGGACCTGCATCTACTATACATTTATGGCATATTCTATGGATAAATCATAAATGTACAAGATTGGAATAACCCTTTAACCCCTTCCCGACCCATGACGCCGACGTCGGCATCATGAAAACCTGTGCCATCCCGACCTATGACGTCGGCGACATGCTATAAATCATGTTCCTGGGGGTCGGGTGACCGGGGTCACTGAAAGGTCACCTGACCCCCAGGCACAGGACCCTTAGTTCATCACCACAGGGGGGTTGGCTTAACCCCCACGTGGCCACGATCGCTCTGATTGGCTGTTAAAAGTGAAACAGCCAATCAGAGCGATTTGTAATATTTCACCAATGAAATTGGTGAAATATTACAATCCAGCCATGGCCGATGCTGAAATAGCATCTGCCATGGCTGGAGACTGCGATCAGACCCCCCCCACATCGAGTCACGGCGGTGATCGGCCGCCGCCACCGAAAGATGACAGCGATCGGTCACCGCCGTCACTGTCTGCTCCCCTGCTCCTGCGATCCGCTGCCCCACCTACCGATCCCCCCCCTCACCTTCCGACCCCCCCTACTCACCTCTCCCGGTCCACCGATGTCCCAGGATCCGTTCCGGCGGCTGCCCGGATTCTTCATGGGCGCCGCCATCTTGGAAAATGGCGGGCGCAGTGCGCCCGCCCGCCGGCGCATGCGCAGTGCGCCCACCATTGTACAAAAATTTATTTTGATCACTGTGATAAACTGTCACAGTGATCAAAATAAAAAAAAAGTAAATGAACCCCCCCTGTCATAGGTAGGGACAAATAATAAAATAAAGAATTATTTTTTTTTTTCCTAGCGGATTTTGCTGCTGATCCGCAGCTGATTTTGCTGCAGATCCGCGGCAGATATTGCTGCTGATCCGCGGCGGATTTTGCTGCTGATCCGCGGCGGATTTTGCTGCTGATCCGCTGCGGATTTTGCTGCTGATCCGCGGCGGATTTTGCTGCTGATCCGCGGCGGATTTTGCTGCTGATCCGCGGCGGATTTTGCTGCTGATCCGCGGCGGATTTTGCTGCTGATCCGCGGCTGATTTTGCTGCGGATCCGCGGCGGATATTGCTGCTGATCCGCGGCGGATTTTGCTGCTGATCAGCGGCGGATTTTGCTGCTGAATCAGCGGCGGATTTTGCTGCTGATCAGCGGCGGATTTTGCTGCTGATCCGCGGCGGATTTTGCTGCTGATCCGCGGCGGATTTTGCTGCTGATCCGCGGCTGATTTTGCTGCGGATCCGCGGCGGATATTGCTGCGGATCCGCGGCGGATTTTGCTGCTGATCCGCGGGGATTTTGCTGCTGATCCGCGGCGGATTTTGCTGCTGATCCGCGGCGGATTTTGCTGCTGATCGCGGCTGATTTTGCTGCGGATCCGCGGCTGATTTTGCTGCGGATCCGCGGCGGATATTGCTGCTGATCCGCCGGAGATTTTGCTGCGGATCCACAGCGGATTTGGCGCTGCGGATCCACAGCAGATCCAGATACCATGTACAGTACAATGCAAATAAATGGTTAAAAAAAACGCTGTGCACATGCGGATTTGCTGCGGTTTTAAATTCGCAGCATGTCAACTCTTTGTGCGGATTCCGCAGAGGTTTTACACCTATTCCATTATAGGTGTAAAACCGCAGGGAAAAACCGCAACAAATCCGCGCTAAATTCGCAGGTAAAACGCAGGTCATTTTACCTGCGGATTTAAGAAAAATCCGCAAGTGAATCCGCAATGTGTGCACTGGGCCTCAGGGTTAGGGTTAGGCTGGGTTCATATTGCATTATGGCAGTCCGTTAGATGGACTGCGTTTCACCGTGGTATAACGCGGTGTAACGCAGTCCGTTTACGCTGCCATTCACCCCATTTGTGTGCGCATCGCAACGCATGCCGTAAAGCGGCATGCGTTCGTGACGTGCCGTCATTCAGTGACGGAGCCTCGGACACGGGCTGCAGCGTCTGGGCTCCGTCACCGCTAGCACAGATGAATCATCTGCCTAGTTAGAACTAGGGTTAGGGTTAGCATTAGGGTTAAGGTTAGAATTAGGGTTAGGGTTGGAATTTGGGTTAGGGTTGGAATTAGGGTTAGGCTTGTGGTTAGGTTTATGGTTAGAGTTGGGATTAGGGTTAGGGGTGTGTTGGGGTTAGGGTTATGGTTAGGGCTTGTATTAGGGTTAGGGTTGGGGTTAGGGGTGTGTTGGGGTTAGGGTTGGAGTTAAAATTGAGGGTTTCCACTATTTAGGCACATAAGGGGGTCTCCATACGCGACATGGCGCCACCATTGATTCCTGCAAATTTTGCGTTCAAAAGTCAAACAGTGCTCCCTTTATTCCAAGCCCCGACTTATGCCCAAACAGTGGTTTATCCCCACATATGGGTATCAGCGTACTCGGGAAAAATTGCACAACAACTTTGGGGGTTCTAATTTCTCCTGTTAACATTGGGAAAAAAAATTGGGGATAAAAAATTATTTTTGTGGAAAAAAAATGATTTTATATTTTCACGGCTCTGCGTTATAAACTTCTGTGAAGGACTTGGAGATTCAAAGTGCTTACCACACATCTATAGGAGTTCCTTGGGGGATCTAGTTTCCAAAATGGGGTCACTTGTGGGGAGTTTCTACTGTTTAGGCACATCAGGGACTCTGCAAACGTAACATGACGCCCGAAGACCATTCCATCAAGTGGGCATTTCAAAACGTCACTACTTCCCATCCGAGCCCCAACGTGTGCCCATACAGTAGTTTTCTCCCACATATGGGATATCAGCATACTCAGGACAAATTGGACAACAACTTTTGGGGTCTAATTTCTCATGTTACCCTTGGAAAAATAAAAAATTGGGGACTAAAAGATCCTGATTGTGGAAAAAATATGATTTTTTTTATTTTCATGCCCGGGCGTTATAAACTTCTGTGTACCCCTTGGGGGTTCAAAGTGCTCACCACACATCTAGATAAGTTCTTTGCGGGGTCTAGTTTCCAAAATGGGGTCACTTGTGGGGAGTTTCTACTGTTTAGGCACATCAGGGGCTCTGCAAACGTAACAAGATGCCCGCAGACCATTCCATCAAGTCGGCATTTCAAAGCATCACTACATCCCTTCCGAGCCCTGACGTGTGCCCAAAAGTGGTTCCCCCCCACATATGGGGTACTAGCGTACTCAGGACAAACTGGACAACAACTTTTGGGGTTCAATTTCTCCTGTAACCATTGTGAAAATAAAAAATAGTGGGCTAAAAAAATCATTTTTTGAGAAAAAAAAATTATTTTTTATTTTCACGGCTCTGCGTTATAAACTTCTGTGAAGCACCTGGGGTTCAAAGTGCTCACTATGCATCTAGATAAGTTCCTTAGGGCGTCTAGTTTCCAAAATGGGGTCACTTGTGGGGAGCTCCAATGTTTAGGCACACAGGAACTCTCCAAATGCGACATGGCAACCGCTAAATATTCCAGCATATTTTCCATTCAAAAAGTCAAATGGCGCTCCTTCCCTTCTGAGCCCTGCCGTGCGCCCAAACAGCGGTTTATGACCACATATGAGGTATCTGTGTACTCAGGAGAAATTGCCCAACAAATTTTAGGATCCAATTTATACTGTTGCCCATGTGAAAATGAAAAAAACTGAGGCTAAAAGAAAATTTTTGTGAAAAAAAAGTACTTTCTTTTTTTACGGATCAATTTGTGAAGCACCTGGGGGTTCAAAGTGATCACTATGCATCTAGATAAGTTCCTTAGGGGGTCTAGTTTCCAAAATGGGGTCACTTGTGGGGGAGCTCCAATGTTTAGGCACACAGGAACTCTCCAAATGCGACATGGCAACCGCTAAATATTCCATCATATTTTCCATTCAAAAAGTCAAATGGCGCTCCTTCCCTTCTGAGCCCTGCCGTGCGCCCAAACAGTGGTTTATGACCACATATGAGGTATCTGTGTACTCCGGAGAAATTGCCCATCAAATTTTAGGATCCAATTTATACTGTTGCCCATGTGAAAATGAAAAAAACTGAGGCTAAAAGAAAATTTTTGTGAAAAAAAAGTACTTTCTTTTTTTTACGGATCAATTTGTGAAGCACCTGGGGGTTCAAAGTGATCACTATGCATCTAGATAAGTTCCTTAGGGGGTCTAGTTTCCAAAATGGGTCACTTGTCGTGGAGCTCCAATGTTTAGGCACACAGGAACTCTCCAAATGCGACATGGCAACCGCTAAATATTCCAGCATATTTTCTATTCAAAAAGTCAAATGGCGCTCCTTCCCTTCTGAGCCCTGCCGTGCACCCAAACAGTGGTTTATGACCACATATGAGGTATCTGTGTACTCAGGAGAAATTGCCCAACAAATTTTAGGATCCAATTTATACTGTTGCCTATGTAAAAATGAAAAAACTGAGGCTAAAAGAAAATTTTTGTGAAAAAAAAGTACTTTCTTTTGTTTACAGATCAATTTGTGAAGCACCTGGGGGTTCAAAGTGATCACTGTGCATCTAAATAAGTTCCTTAGGGGGTCTAGTTTCCAAAATGGGGTCACTTGTGGGGGAGCTTCAATGTTTAGGCACACAGGGACTCTCCAAATGCAACATGGCAACCGCTAAATATTCCAGCATATTTTCCATTCAAAAAGTCAAATGGCGCTCCTTCCATTCTGAGCCCTGCCGTGCGCCCATACAGTGGTTTATGACCACATATGAGGTATCTGTGTACTCAGGAGAAATTGCCCAACAAATTTTAGGATCCATTTTATCCTGTTGCCCATGTAAAAATGAAAAAATTGATGCTAAAAGAAAATTTTTGTTGGAAAAATTAAAATGTCCATTTTTTCCTTCCACGTTGCTTTAGTTCCTGTGAAGCACCTGAAGGGTTAATAATCTTCTTGAATGTAGTTTTGAGTAGCTTGAGGGGTGCAGTTTTTATAAAGCTGTCACTTTTGGGTATTTTCTGCCATATAGACCCCACAAAGTGACTTCAAATGTGAGGTGGTCCCTAAAAAAAATGGTTTTGTAAATTTTGCTGTAAAAATGAGAAATCGCTGGTCAACTTTTAACCCTTATAACTTCCTAACAAAAAAAAATGTTGTTCCCAAAATTATGCTGATGTAAAGTAGACATGTGGGAAATGTTATTTATTAACTATTTTGTGCCACATAACTCTCTGGTTTAACAGAATAAAAATTAAAAATTTGAAAATTACAAAATGTTCAAAATTTTCGCCAAATTTCCATTTTTTTCACAAATAAACGCAAAAATTATCGACCTAAATTTACCACTAACATGAAGCCCAATATGTCACGAAAAAACAGTGTCAGAATCGCTAGGATCCGTTGAAGCGTTCCTGAGTTATTACCTCATAAAGGGACACTGGTCAGAATTGCAAAAAATGGCAAGGTCTTTAAGGTCAAAATAGGCTGGGTCATGAAGGGGTTAAAGGACACGAAGGCTCCTCTGGCACATATGATGACACCAGTGTTATAAGGTGCACATGGTAACTGGGAGCCCAATTTGAATGGTGAGGTGGTCCCTGTTGCACACGGACGCATTATTCTATGTGTATGGGGATAGCAAGGCGCTGGGTACTGCCCTCCGTGTGGGAGTACATGGGCAAAAATCTGATACAGCTTTTAAGGAAATGAGTACTCATTTTAGCATAGCAAAGGAAATATGCCAAGAGAATGTTCACTTGACATTCCTCGTGTATTTATGGAATTTGTCCAAAGTTCAAGCACATGTTAAAGTCATGAGCCCCTAATGAAAGTGTCTATTGTATTATAGGAGCACATTTATAATTGTATATTACATGGGGATAATTCACACTGAGCAGATTGCAGTCCTCTAGAAATTTATGCTTACCACGTCAGCTCTCTATCTAACGCCAACAAATGGGAAACTAGTTTCTGCTTATCGATGCTCTGTGTTATGTTTTGGTAGCTGAGGAGGCAGGAGCAAAAAACCGCATAGGCAGCCTAACACCAGAGAGGTTGGAAACTAATAGGTTGCAGACCACTAAACTAACCGCACAACTAGAAGCAGCAGTGGGACATTCCTACGGTGCGCTAGACGCCTCGTCACAGCTGGAGAGATAGCTATCCCTGAAGATGGAAAGAGGAAAGCTAACTGCCCCGGAGTAGACCCCAAAAGAGTAGGAAGCCCCCAAACATATAATGGCGGTTAGACAAGATGAAAATACGAACACAGACAGAAAATAGATTGAGCAAACGCTGGGGCCCAAAACTGTCTAGATAGGACAGCACAGGAGAGAATACAGTCATGGCCAAAAGTTTTGAGAATGACACAAATATTAATTTTTACAAAGTCTACTGCTTCACTTTTTCTAATGGCAATTTGCATATACTCCAGAATGTTATAAAGAGTGATCAGCTTAACAGCAATTACTTGCAAAGTCAATATTTGGCTAGAAAATGAACTTTATCCCCCAAAACACATTTCATCATCATTGCAGCCCTGCCTTAAAAGGACCAGCTAACCTCTTTTCAGTGATTGCTCCATTAACACAGGTGTGGATGTTGATGAGGACATGGCTGGAGATCAATCTGTCATGATTAAGTAAGAATAACACCACTGGACACTTTAAAAGGAGGCTGGTGCTTGGCATCATTGTTTCTCTTCTGTTAACCATGGTTATCTCCATAGAAACACGTGCAGTCATCATTGCAATGCACAAAAATGGCCTAACAGGGAAGAGTATCGCAGCTAGAAAGATTGCACCTCAGTCAACAATCTATCGCATCATCAAGAACTTCAAGGAGAGAGGTTCCATTGTTGCCAAAAAGGCTCCAGGGCGCCCAAGAAAGACCAGCAAGCGCCAGGACCGTCTCTTAAAAGTGTTTCAGCTGTGGGATCGGGCTACCAGCAGTGTAGAGCTTGCTCAGGAATGGCAGCAGGCAGGTGTGAGTGCATCTGCACGCACTGTGAGGCGGAAACTCTTGGAGCAAGGCCTGGTCTCAAGGAGGGCAGCAAAGAAGCCACTTCTCTCCAGAAAAAACATCACGGACAGACTGATATTCTGCAAAAGGTACAGGCAGTGGACTGCTGAGGACTGGGGTAAAGTTATTTTCTCTGATGAATCCCCTATTCGATTGTTTGGGACATCAGAAAAACGCCTCATTCGGAGAAGACAAGGTGAGCGCTACCACCAGTCTTATCTCATGCCAACTGTTAAGCATCCTGAAACCATTCATGTGTGGGGTTGCTTCTCAGCCAAGGGAATCGGCTCTCACAGTCTTGCCTAAAAACACAGCCATGAATAAAGAATGGTACCAGAATGTCCTCCAAGAGCAACTTCTCCCAACCCTCCAAGAGCAGTTTGGCGATCAACAATGCCTTTTCCAGCATGATGGAGCACCTTGCCATAAAGCAAAGGTGATAACTAAATGGCCCAGGGAACAAAACATAGAGATTTTGGGTCCATGGCCTGGAAACTCCCCAGATCTTAATCCCATTGAGAACTTGTGATCAATCATCAAGAGACGGGTGGACAAACAAAAGCCTAAAAATTCTGACAAAATGAAAGCATTGATTGTGCAAGAATGGACTGCTATCAGTCAGGATTTGGTCCAGAAGTTGATTGAGAGCATGCCAGGGAGAATTGCAGAGGTCCTGAAGAAGAAGGGTCAACACTGCAAATATTGACTTGCTGCATTAACTCATTCTAACTGTCAATATAAGCTTTTGTTACTCATATGTTTGCAATTATATTTCTGTCTGTGATGAAAACATCTGTCAAACACACATAAAAACCAGAGGGCAGCAGATCATCTGAAAAGATAATATTTGTGTCATTCTCAAAACTTTTGGCCATGACTGTACTGTCTGCAACCCAGAAAAACCTAGAAAAAACTCCAACACTTCTGAATCCAAAAACACTGAGACTACATGGTCTCGACCACCTATATCAGATCTCTGGTGTGGACACGTAGCTACCCAGCAGAAATATATCACAAGAACTGAGCAAATGAACAAAACAAAAAATGAACGGAGACCAGCCAAAGCCCCCCAAAGGGGACCCGGCTGAAGACAAAGAGCAATGCAGCAAAAAGCAAGGAATTAAAACCACTGTAAAAAAAAACTGAAAGAGACTTATCTGAATGCAAGCAGGAGACAGCAGAAAAGCAAGCTGAATTCCAACCTAGACCAGGAAGAACAATTGATCACTGGCGAGGATCATGGGAGGTCAGGTCACTTATATCAGGCCAGTCAGTACCACCTGACAACCACTCGTCAGCTGCAGGTGTAGGACTCTTGGTGTTCCACATAGGTTCAATACCCTCAGCAACCACCAGAGGGAGCTTCAGCTCCGAAGTCATCTTCAATACGTTCACAACAGCTCTGTCCTTGTCTGGCTCTCTTGGGGTTATACACAGAATGGTAGTCCTAATGGGACACTTGCCCAATTAGCTATGTATTAGCCCAACAGATTACTATATGATACAAACTTTAATGCCTTTAAAGATAACTTTGTCATTATTCTCATGTTTTCAACATCTCCTGATTCAATTTTTACCATACAGTTGCAGCTGGTTAGTATTGTTAGGAAATATCCCATACCTAATTCATCAACAATGTAGATTTATGAATATGTCTATTGTGACAGTCACTGGTGATGTAATAGAGGGTAAATATGTGTCACTACGCCTAATGGCATCAGTGACATAAAATCCATAGTGTTATTTCCTCCAGCACAGTAAGTGTTGCGAGGGTTAAGTTATGCTATGGGCTGGTTTTTAGGGGGACATTCATAGAGCGGCTGGGAGAATGTCCCCCCATATCTCCCCCTACAGAGCTAGCACCACTGTGTGCTGACAGGACTTGGGTGAGGTCACAGTCATGTGATCAGTCACGTAGTTGAGGAGTCACATGGTCTGGGCTTAAATGGCTTAAGGAAAGAACTTTTCAGTGTGATCAGCCTGAGGAAGGAGCACTGCGGGAGAGTGCTGCATGGACTAAGTAAACCTGAACCGTGTGTGTTCTGCCAGCCGTGAGCGGGAGAGACCCCGCTCACAGAAGGACTGTGTTTTTTCTGCCACCATTTTGTTTTGTTTTCCTGTTTTGCCCAGAGGGCTGTATTTCCTTTACCACACCTGGGTTTATGCTGCTTACAATAAACCCAAGGAAGTTCTTTAAGCTGCAGTGTATCCATTTCTACCTCCGTGTGCAGCTGAGTGAGCCGCTCTACCACACTATATAAACTTTTTGTTGTTGCATTATATTGCATGCCAATTACTACTCAAGAGTCATGGAGGTGTGCCATTCTCTCGAAGGGTCATACTTGGTCTCCAAGCACGCCCTTTCTGACTTGATTGATTTCCTGCAGTACATGAATATGTAAGGCAGCTTTGGTGGCATATTCACAGTGAAGCAACATGTCCAGGATTTGGCTTCTTTTGTGTATTCCCTGGTGCCAGTTACTCAGAATTGGTAAAACATGGTTCTTTCTTCAAAAAAGGCACCACCCATTTCCATGGATTGTGCCAAGTATTGCCGCTGAAGACATTGAATTGAATGGGGTTGAGCATCAATATCACACCCCGGCTGTTGGCAGGTTATTGTTTTTGGAGCAGTTATATTAAATTTCCCCAACAACTTTTGATAGCAGTCTACCGAACAATGGTTTGGTCAATGGTTCGACTGGCTGCATTCTTTCCTGACTCCCCAGGAGTAGTCTCTTGACCGAGTTCCTTTGTGTTCTCTATGGGAGAGTCGGTGCCAGATATGTGGAGGTAGTTTATTTCTAGAGAACAAAAGGATTGGCAGACCGAAATCGAACCAGTTCCGACAAGTATCTGTCGGGTGTTGCCATACACATTAGACTGTCGGCTGAACCCATCAATATGAACCAGTTCAGTTCATGCTAATCTAAAGTGTTAAGGGGCCTTAAGGTATTACCATCAAACTACTGTGCTTATTTGCCTCTGCAGGTGGTCTTGGCTTTTGGTCGCTTTTTGCAGTTTTTCTTTCATAGGCCACAATTGTGTAACATATTGAGAGGTCCTCTAGGGCAACCCTTGAATCTCTCTAAAGCTGGGGTCACACATGCGAGAAACTCGCACGATTCTCGTGCGAGTATCTCGCATGAACACACGGTGTTGCCGCCGGCACTCGGACCGGAGCGTGCGGCTGCATGTAATTCTATGCAGCCGCACACTCCGTTCCGAGTGCCGGCGGTAGTGCTGGGTGTTCATGCAAGAGACTCACATGAGAATCGTGCGAGTTTCTTGCATGTGTGACCCTGGTCGAAGAGTCAAACACATTTAATGTGGTTTAGGAGCCAACGCTCAAGTCGACTTCTTATATCTGTATTTGTGGCTGGTGTTTGCTGCATGTATTTGATTTAGCAAAATGTCAGGTTTGTATTCGTCCTCAAAAATCCCAAATAGAGGTTCTGAAATGTGTTAATAGACTAAACCTGTACAGAGATACCGAAGTATAAAGATAACCCAACTTTTAGGAAAAATAGCATAGTTCCCTAAGAGGTGCTGGTCTGTCCTTTACGGATGAACAGGGCACTTGACGAAAAGATACCCAACATAATCCCGATGAAGGCCGACAACACTAGATGGATTTGCTTTCTACCTCTGGAATTAGTTCACTTACAGCTACACCCAAGTAACCCTACATTTCTGCACATGGCCTTGTCTGACCACTGGTTCTCTATAGATGTAGGACTGGGAATATTTGCCCATAGCACAGGAGTATTCTGTGCAGCGCTATGATAATAAAATTGGGGCATGGCTGCACACCAATGCTGGAAGCAATGGTGGCTTTTTCCAGTAGTTAACTGATTTGAGGAGAAATCCAGGCACGGAATCAGGGTGGGCTGATAATGTGATAAGCATTATTTTTTTAAATAATTGATTTTGTAGATTTACTTAACTCTTAATTTTCTATTGCTCTAAATGCAGTTGGTCATAAGGTTAGCATTTTAAGGGCTGTATGCTTGCCCTTGGACACCAGTGGAACTCCACAGTCTTAGACTATTAAGCTGTTGCTAGGTGGTTGACCTGTTCCCTTGAATAAATGCAGTTATCATCAAACGTCATAGATTCCTGCATGTTGTATGTCTCCTGGTCTACACCGTTAAGGAAATCTACTAGTCCTCATGCATATTCGGCTAACCTACATTGCTGATCATAAGGAAAGCAAGAAGGCGCCGTATCTGGTCTGGTTGGAGATCTACACAAGTCCAGCTCTACACTTTTTGTTTCTTCAGCCTGTGACTGCTTTTTCTCTAAAGCCCCCCCCCCATACACATTAGACGAATTTCAGCCAAACCCGCCGATGATGAAGGGTTTGGCCAATACTCTTATGTTTAAGGTACCCCAGGACAAATGATTGTTGGGGGAGTTTTGGATTTGGCATGTCCAATTTCTAATTCCGTAAAGAAATGCAAAGGGCAATACGGGCTTACCCACGTCAAAAAGTTGATAATTAAAGGTAAAACCGCGAAACTTATGAGGTTGTATAAGACACAGCACTTAAAGAGCGTGAAGACTAGAGTTGAGCGAATATGTTCGGAAACAATCACTGAATCCGAATTTGCCATATTCGAACCATTTTGTACCCTATTTGTGCTGAATTTATGTTTGACGATCAGATCCGAACATATTCACTCAACTCAAGTCCCATTGACTCCAATGACGTTCGACTGTGTTCGACGAATATTACAAATACAATGTTCACCGGAAATCGTAATCCAAACCGAATTTTGCAAAATTCACTCAACTTTAGTGAAGACCAGATTCAGCAGCTTCCATAAGACAATAGATTTAATTAGCAGGATTGGAAGTCCACTGACTCCTTCTTCATGACACCCATACATAAATAGATGTTTATGTATGGTATCCTGAAGAAGGAGTCGGTGGACTTTGAAACGCGTTGACAATAAAACTACAATTTTATAATACCACTAATTGTGTCGAATTCCGCAGAGTGCAGAAACACTTTCAATCTTGCCACTAAAACCAATTTCTATCTCTGATCATTTTGTTCTCCCTGAGGTAAGCCATCACCAGAGATGAACGATTGGCCAAAATATTGTTCATCTGGCAGTCATCCAATATTTATTGGAGCCCTAGACAATTGTTGGGGGAATTTAGGATTTGGCTTGTCCAAATTTTCTGCCGATCCTTTTATTCCTAGACAAGCAACCGACAGAGATGTCTGGGACCCATTTCTTCATACATCTACCCCTGTTAAAAGGGACCAACACAGTACCAGGAGCTGCATGCTACTTGCCATGTGGTTTTGACCCAGTTTTGCAATAAGTACTAATGATTCTGTGTTATGTAAGGGTGCATTACACCAACTATATTGGATTGCTAGGAATGAAGATCACAAAGTCACCCAACAGGTTCCAAGACATTGCTTAATGTGAGGGTTTGGCACTTCACAGCAGTAACACTTGACGGGACATTCCCCTATCCAGTGCACCTAGTTTACACGCTGACTGTGAAAGTCATATTTGACCCATTAGTATTTGTTGCTCAGTAATAAATCCGCGAACTTAAGGTGGGTTAAAGCGAACATGACGTCAACTGCCGGAAACCTTGTTGTCTTCTGACGTGATGATTTCTAATGGTTTCTATACACAGATCAAACGTCTAGTGTTTTGAATTTTTGTAGTGTTGAAATAATTTGTAACTTTTCCCACTTCTGACACACCTTCTCATTCAAAGATTTTTCTGTATTTTCATGACTATGAAAATTGTACATTCACACTGAAGGCATCAAAACTGTGAATTAACACATGTGGAATTATATACTTAACAAAAAAGTGTGAAACAACTGAAAATATGTCTTATATTCTAGGTTGTTCAAAGTAGCCACCTTTTGCTTTGATGACTTCTTTGCACACTCTTGGCATTCTCTTGATGAGCTTCAAGAGGTAGTCACCGGAAATGGTCTTCCAACGGTCTTGAAGGAGTTCCCAGAGATGCTTAGCACTTGTTGGCCCTTTTGCCTTCACTCTGCGTTCCAGCTCACCCCAAATCATTTCGATTGGATTCAGTTCTGGTGACTGTGGAGGCCAGGTCATCTGGCGTAGCACCCATCACTCTCCTTCTTGGTCAAATAGCCCTTACACAGCCTGGAGGTGTGTTTGGGGTCATTGTCCTGTTGAAAAAAAAATGATGGTCCAACTAAACGCAAACCGGATGGAATAGCATGCTTCTGCAAGATGCTGTGGTAGCCATGCTGGTTCAGTATGCCTTCAATTTTGAATAAATCCCCAACAGTGTCACCACCAAAGCACCCCCACAGCATCACACCTCCTTCTCCATGCTTCACGGTGTGAACCAGGCATGTAGAGTCCATCCGTTCACCTTTTCTGCGTCGCACAAAGACACGGTGGTTGGAACCAAAGATCTCAAATTTGGACTCATCAGACCAAAGCACAGATTTCCACTGGTCTAATGTCCATTCCTTGTGTTCTTTAGCCCAAACAAGTCTCTTCTGCTTGTTGCCTGTCCTTAGCAGTGGTTTCTTAGCAGCTATTTTACCTTGAAGGCCTGCTGCACAAACTCTCTTAACAGTTGTTGTAGAGATGTGTCTGCTGCTAGAATTCTGTGTGGCATTGACCTGGTCTCTAATCTGAGCTGCTGTTAACCTGTGATTTCTGAGGCTGGTGACTCGGATAAACTTATCCTCAGAAGCAGAGGTGACTCTTGGTCTTCCTTTCCTGGGGCGGTCCTCATGTGAGGCAATTTCTTTGTAGCGCTTGATGGTTTTTGCAACTGCACTTGGGGACACTTTTAAAGTTTTCCCAATTTTTCGGACTGACTGACCTTCATTTCTTAAAGTAATGATGGTCACTCGTTTTTCTTTACTTAGCTGCTTTTTTCTTGCCATAATACACATTCTAACAGTCTATTCAGTAGGACTATCAGCTGTGTATCCACCAGACTTCTGCACAACACAACTTATAGTCCCAACCCCATTTATAAGGCAAGAAATCACACTTATTAAACCTGACAGGGCACACTGTGAAGTGAAAACCATTTCCGGTGACTACCTCTTGAAGCTCATCAAGAGAATGCCAAGAGTATTCAAAGCAGTCATCAAAGCAAAAGGTGGCTACTTTGAAGAACCTAGAATATAAGACATAATTTCAGTTGTTTCACACTTTTTTGTTAAGTAAATAATTCCACATGTGTTAATTCATAGTTTTGATGCCTTCAGTGTGAATGTACAATTTTCATAGTCATGAAAATACAGAAAAATCTTTGAATGAATATACAGTACAGACCAAAAGTTTGGACACACCTTCTCATTCAAAGATTTTTCTGTATTTTCATGGCTATGAAAATTGTAGAATCTCACTGAAGGCATCAAAACTATGAATTAACACAGGTGGAATTATACATTACACTTTACAAAAAAGTGTGAAACAACTGAAAATATGTCTTATATTCTAGGTTCTTCAAAGTAGCCACCTTTTGCTTTGATTACTGCTTTGCACGCAGAAAAGGTGAACGGATGGATTCTACATGCCTGGTTCCCACCGTGAAGCATGGAGGAGGTGGTGTGATGGTGTAGGGGTGCTTTGCTGGTGACACTGTACTGTATATATGTTATGCTCGCGCCCTGGCTGGGTGGCTCGAGCGAGGAATTTTGGCTCCACTGTGCCACAAACCAGACTACCCTTGAAGGGGCGTGACTAAGCAGCTACCTTGGTGTTCACTGGAGCCTCTGATGGTGAGGTCAGGCTTGTGCGACAGGTAGCTACCAGGTACCACTCGAGGGCGGTGTCTGGCTGTAGCAGCTGATCCAACTGAGGTACTAATTACAGTTAGGTGCAGGCAAGTACAGATGGGCACGGCTGGCACTCTTGGCAGGCAGACAGGCACAGCTGGCACTCTGGCAGACACGTCTGGCACTCTTGGCAGGCAGGCGGGTGCGACTGGCACTCTTGGCAGGCAGGCGGGCACGGCTCAGACACTGGCAGACAGGCGGGCACAGTTCGGACTGAAGGAGCAGCAACTGACTCGGTAGGGACAGGAACACAGGCAGGTATGAGTGGTAAATAGGAACAAGTAGGGAGCTGTTTACACTGGAGGTGCAGTAACTGATTCAAGAAGGACAGGAACATGGACAGGTATGAGTGGTATATGGGAACAGGTAGGGACCTGTTCACACTGGAGGAGAAAGATCAGCAGGATGTGGAACGGAAAGCGGAACAGAACCGCGAGGAGCAGAACGGAAGCAGAGCAGGACCGCAAGGAGCGTAGCAGAGGGCACAGCAGAATAAACCTAGTGCAGAGCAGAACTGCAGGTATGCGGAGCAAGTGCAGAGTAGAACCGCAAGAATGCGGAGCAAGTGCAGAGCAGAATCGCTGGTATGCAGAGCAAGTGCAGAGCAGAACCGCAGGGAGAATATTGCTCAGGCATTTCCCTATGGGTGGGAATGCCTTAAGTACCTGAAGCCTTATATATATAATAAGAAAAAAACAGGAAGCACTCCAAAAATTAAAGTGAAAAACCGTGGCTTTACTGACATTAGCAGCAACGTTTCAGCAGATTTCTCCACCTTTCTCAAGCCTTGAGAGCCTGGCTTGAGAAAGCCTTTCTTATTTTTTATTTTGGAGGTTTGGACATAACCTTAACAGGTTTAATTGCACCTGGCTTCTTTTGGTAGTGCAGCCAAATTTTATTAATATATATATATACACTGCTCAAAAAAATAAAGGGAACACTCAAGTAACACATCCTAGATCTGAATGGATGTACAAAGTTGAAATGGAAATCAAATTTATTAACCAATGGAGGCCTGGATTTGGTGTCACACACAAAATTAAAGTGGAATGTAATGTCCTTAAAACAAGTCAAAATGATGCTTAGTAGTGTGTGTGGCCTCCATGTGCCTGTATGACCTCCCTACAACACCTGGGCATGCTCCTGATGAGGCAGTGGATGTTCTTCTGAGGGATCTCCTCCCAGACCTGGACTAAAGCATCCGCCAACTCCTGGACAGTCTGTGGTGCACCGTGACGTTGGTGGATGGAGCGAGACATGATGTCCCAGATGTGCTCAATCGGATTCAGGTGGGAACGGGCGGGCCAGTCCATAGCTTCAATGATTTCGTCTTGCAGGAACTGCTGACACACTCCAGCCACATGAGGTCTGGCATTGTCCTGCATTAGGAAGAACCCAGAGCCAACAGCACAAGCATATGGTCTCACAAGGGGTCTGAGGATCTCATCTTGGTACCAAATGGCAGTCAGGCTACCTCTGGCAAACTCATGGAGGGCTGTGCGGCCCTCCAAAGAAATGCCACCCCACACTATTACTGACCCTTCAGCATGACCGGTTTGGCAGTGGATGTTGCAGGCAGCAGATGCTCTCCACGGCGTCTCCAGACTTTCACATCTGTCACATGTGCTCAGTGTGAACCTGCTTTCATCTGTGAAGAGCACAGGTGTCACGCTGTATAGCAGATATATATATGTGATGTCAGTAATCTATATCAAAAGGGCAACATACTATATAACATGCGCATAGATATATGATAACATAGATTTACCTGACAGAATGTCCAGTGGGTCAAAACGGAATCCGTTATACGCTGTCTCCGGCTAGAGGGTGACCGGGGTCTAAGCTGACCCTAAACTGGGGTCCTAACTAATCCCTCAACCTGGAGGTACTGTTAAAGGTACAGAGGTCCAGGCCACCAGCGTAAACCCTGTCTCCTATCAATCCCTGCCAACTGTATTCTAGTCCTAAGAAGGACCCTGAATACCACCAAAGGGAATGAACAGGTAACGGTTAATGAACAGAAAGACATACAAGAAAGACAAGAAATAAAGTAAATAAAGTCTTACATACAACACTCACACACAGTAGGAACACCTAAGGTCTCAGAGAAAAACTATAAGCTGTAAGAGTAAAAACAACTAAGGAGCTCTTAGCTTAAGTATTCTCAGAACCGATCCAGTCTGCTAGACTACATGAATGCTTTCACCGGCCTCTAACACCCAGACTGGCAGGAATATAAAGGAAACTAATTAGAACATAATCAAAAGCAGCCGGGCGAGGCTGCACCTAGCCTTAGCAAAGAGCTAGGTAAAATTAACTCTCTCATTACCAAAAAACAAAGAACCAGCAACTCAGCTGTGAGAAGTCAGAATGTGCAATCGCGACGATCTTTGTGGCGATGCACCCATGACAACAGGGCACCAGTGGCGAATTTGCCAATCCTGGTGTTCTGTGGCAAATGCCAAGCGTCCTGCACGTTGTTGAGCTGTGAGCTGTGAGTCGGTTTCTAACCTTTTTTGCAGACACATGCACATTTGTGGCCTGCTGGAGGTCATTTTGCAGGGCTCTGGCAGTGCTCCTCCTTGCACAAAGGCGGAGGTAGCGGTCCTGATGCTTGGTTGTTGCCCTCCTACAGCCCCCTCCACGTCTCCTGGTGTACTGACCTGTCTCCTGGTAGCGCCTCCAGCCTCTGGACACTACGCTGACAGACACAGCAAACCTTCTTACCACAGCTCGCATTGATGTGCCATCCTGGATGAGCTGCACTACCTGAGCCACTTGTGTGGGTTGTAGAGTCCGTCTCATGCTATCACAGTGTGGAAGCACAACTAACTTTCAAAAGTGACCAAAACATCAGCCAGAAAGCATTGGTACTGAGATGTGGTCTGTGGTCCCCACCTGCAGTACCACTCCTTTATTGAGTGTGTTTTGATAATTACCAATAATTTCCATCTGTTGTCTATTCCATTTGCACAACAGCATGCAAAATTGATTGTCAATCAGTGTTGCTTCCTAAGTGGACAGTTTGATTTCACAGAAGTTTGATGTACTTGGAGTTATATTCTGTTGTTTAAGTGTTCCCTTTATTTTTTTGAGCAGTGCATATATATATATATCTATATAGATATATATATCTATATAGATATATATATCTATAGATATATATATATACCTTATACGTATATAGTATATACCATATATCTGGGAAAGATGCAAGGCTTCAGAATTTTTCTTTAATTGAAATGTCATAAAAAATAAAAAATGCACAGAAAAGAAACAAAAAAAATTTCAAAGTGAAATCTTGATTTAAACAGATTATTTTCTGATGACACATTCCTTTTACACCAGGTATACATGTTTAATACCTCCATTGGTAGGCTTTCAGGTGGCCCTCATATGCACAGACTGTTGACGGATCCTGATTTGTGGGATCTGGTGACTTTTATGCAATTGGGAAGCTTTAGCTTAAAGGGAATCGGTCACCCCATTTTTGCCTTATAAGCTGCGGCCACCGCCATCAGGGGCTTATCTACAGCATTCTGGAATGCTGTAGATAAGCCCCTTATGTCACCTGAAAGTGAAGAAAAACGAGTTATAAAATACTCACCCAGGGGCGTTCCGCCGTCAGGTCCAGTCCGGAGGGAGTCATAGTCCGGTTCGGGGCCTCCCATCTTGTAGCGAAGCCGGCCTCTTCTTTTCGTCCCGTCGCGGCTCCTGCGCAGGCGCACTGCTCTGCCCTGGTGAGGGCAGAGGAGAGTACAGCAGTGCGCAGGCGCCGACCTCTCTGACCTTTCCCGGCGCCTGCGCACTGCAGTACTCTGCTCTGCTCTCACCAGGGCAAAGCAGTGCGCCTGCGCAGGAGCCGCGAAGGGACGGAAAGAGGCCGGCTTCGCTGCAAGATGGGAGGCGCCGAACCGGACCGCGACTCCCTCCGGACCGGACCAGATGGCGGAACACCCCTGGGTGAGTATTTTATAACTCGTTTTTCTTCACTTTCAGGTGACATCGGGGGCTTATCTACAGCATTCCAGAATGCTGTAGATAAGCCCCTGATGGCGGTGGCCGCAGCTTACAGGGCAAAAATGGGGTGACAGATTCCCTTTAACCTCCTATTGAATTGTTATGTATGAGAAAGGTATGGGGGCTGTATTAAATATTAACAGCAAGCAATTACATATAAACAGTCATTACTATTTCTTTTTTTTTTTTTTTTTCAGATTGATTTGGAGCCCGAAGGCAAAGTGTACGTTTCAATAACGCTCATAGGAACCTTCACCGAAGGTAACAGCTTTATTTTATGGTGTTTTTACCTATTATGGATTTTCATGATTAGATTTTGATAGCTTTTAATGCTAAGCAAATCGGTAAAAAAATACTATTGTTTTTGTTGTTTTTTTATTCTTTTTGGTTGCTGTCCTAAAAAGTATAATGGTTGCTGACAAATGGTAAAAGCAGCTTTTTTATGATCTCGTACTGTTAATGAGGACCTTTCACCAAATCTTTCATAGTGAGCTGGGCACACGATGCAATAGTGGCTACAGATTGGAATGAAACTGTTTTGTTTTTTTTAAATTTCGCCTCTCGGTTGGGGAGATATTAGCAATCAAAGTAATTGTTAATATCTCTGTAACGGAGAAGTAAAATGACAAGAAAATAATATGCTTTATTTATCCGCTCTGCAGACATGATTACATTGTGTGTCCAGTTATATATGAAAAATTTGGTAAAAGGTCTTCTTTAATGAGTACTTTGAGCGTAGGGGTAAAATGAAAATCTGAAAATATTTAGAGCCCTACGCAGAATAAGGGAATAATTTATATGGGTTGTTAAATTTAGAAAACCTATTGTCATGTGCCCTATTGGTGAATATTGCGTTAAAGAGCATCTGTCACCAGGTAAAAAGTTATTTTGTTCCTTCTTTTCATCTCATGATCTGTTGTTTTTTTTTTTTAATCAGCTGTATGGCTTCAGCGTTATCAACTTCTTTATTTGGTGCTAATTTTATGATCTCACATGATCCTCAGGGGCGTGTCTTTAGATTGATTTGTATAATTAACCTGTAAGGCCTCTTTCACACTTCAGTCGTGCGACGTCAGTCAAAATCCGTCAAAATGTGAAAAAAACGGATCCGCCATTTTTTTTTGGGCGGATCCGTTTTTTTCCCATTGACTTGCATTAGTGACGGATTTTGATGGATGGTCATCCGTTAGGTCCGTTTTTTGATGGATCCGCCAAAAAATTGGCGTCCGTCATTTCAGAAAAACGTCCAATGCAACGTTTTTTTTTGTCCGCCAAAATGGCGGACTACGGCGGATCCGCCATTTTGTATAATGGCCGCCTATGGGCGGCGGATCCGCTGGCATCCGTCTTTGACGGAATCTGCCAGCGGATCCGTCGCCTCCATAGAAAACCATTGTTAATGCTGCCAAAACTGTCCGGGGTCTCTCTCTCTCCCATTTTCCCACTTGGGCGGACGTCACACGACTGAAGTGTGAAAGAGGCCTAAGCAGTGCCCCCTTGGAAACACTATAAAAATTAACACTAAATAAAAATCCCAATATTTCTGTGTGCTATGTGCGCTTTGTAATCTGTTATATCCCCTTTAATGGCGTTGCAACATAATTGCACACTCACGGCTAGGTTTTCCTGTAGATAACGACTGTTCCCAACTGGGGGAATATTTTTGATTCACTTACTGTTAAAGAGAATGCGGTCCATCAGAAAATTACGTATTGTTTAAATCTTACGTTTTTCTGTATTTTTTTATTTGCAATGTTTCTTTATTATGTTTGTTTTTCGTTTTTTTTAAATCACAGTTTTTATTAAAAACAAAACAAAATTAGTATTCTTGCTTTTTCACACTGGCTACTGGGGCTATTTTAGACTCCAGCTTTCTGTGCTCT
Source organism: Oophaga sylvatica (assembly GCA_033576555.1). Lineage (NCBI taxonomy): Eukaryota > Metazoa > Chordata > Amphibia > Anura > Dendrobatidae > Oophaga > Oophaga sylvatica. Next base: position 411,615,985 of record JARQOD010000001.1, read on the forward strand.
AAGGTCACATTCACATATTCTGTATTTGGTCAGTATTTTACCTCCATTATTTGTAAGCCAAAACCACGTATGGGTGATAAATACAGAAGTGGTGACGTGTTTCTTTTATACTTTTACTCTGATTGTTCCACTCCTGGTTTTGGCTTACAAATAGTGATGTAAAATACTGACCAAATAAAGAGCATGTGAATGTGGCCTTAGGAAGAGTTTTCAGCAGGCTCCTTATAAGCAGGGGCAGGATTACAATTGCAGATAACACCTCTGTACACAGGAGATAACTAGGAATGATCGGACCCGTGGAAGTTCGGGTTCTGGTACCCGACCCCAACCTTTTTCCAAAGTTCGGATCGGATACCAGAACTGTACCCAAACTTGAACCAGAACCTGAACCCCATTGAAAACTATAGGGACCCGAACTTTGGGTCTGGGTAAAAAAAAATCTCTTTCTCTCTCTCTTTTTTTTTTCTATCTCTTGCTTTCTCTTTTTCTAAATTTTTCTCTTTTTCTCCAATTTTCTATTTTTCTCTCCGTTTTCTGTCTTCTTTTTCTTTTTCTCTTTCTCTTTTTTTTCTTTTTTCTCTTTTTTTCTCTTTCTTTCTCTCTCTTTTTCCCTTTCTCCTTTTTTCTCTCTTTCTCTGTCCCTCTTTCTTTTGCTCTTTCTTTCTTTTTCTTTTTCTCTTTCTCTTTTCCTCTTTCATTTTCTTTCTTTTCTTCTATTTCTATTCGCTCTCTCTTTCTCTCGCTCTCTTTCTTTTTCTCTTTCTTTTCCTCTTTTTCTCTTTTTTTTCATTTTCTCTTTCTTTTTCTCTCTCTCTTTCATTCTTTCTTTCTTTCTCTCTCTCTCTCTCAGAACTCCGAACATTGCAACGTACTTCCAGGTGAAGTCAGTGTTCGAGGTTTAGCAGCGGACTAACTGTCCGGTACAAACCCCGAACTTTTAACTTCAGGTTCGCTCATCTCTAATGACAACACAGGATCCACCAATCATAATGAGCCATATAATGGCTTCTCCCCCTCTTCCTTTGCACACGCTCATTACATGCTGTAACACAAAGGAAAGTTTATTGCTGCTAATGTACATGCAGATTTTCTGAAACAGGAGGTTGGAGCTTAAAAATCCCCAGCGGCCGGTGTGAGAATTCCAAGAGTTCTAATTTTTTCATTTTAATACAGACTGATATTGGGAGAAAAAAAATGACAAAAATGCTTAAAAAATACAATTAAAACCAAAACCTAATTTAAATAATAGATAAATTTTATTTTGACACATTTGTTTTAACAGCCCCCTTCTAACAAATATGTATTTTCCAAAGCGTACATGGGTGGAACATTATTGCAAGAAGGTTTTCGTGTCCCCCAGCCAGTCTGCAGAACGTATTATATGAACAGCTTCCTTGGTCACTTAACCTATAACTGCGGCAGCGTGTGAGAGCTTTTATCACCCCGAACTTCCTGTGTTCTACACTCACTGACCACATAGTCACCACTCTGCAGACCTTCTGTTCCGTCACAAGCAACTTTCCTGTGAGACTTTTTTGTTCCAGCTGTATAGATGGCCACATAGAATCTAGTGCGTACTGCTAGAATTTTGGAGAAAGAAGCATATTTTTCTGATAAGCATCTTTGTAATATTTATTTTCATGTGTAGTATTGATTTGTGAAATAAAAATGAAAATGGTGGTTACTTTTTAGATTTTTTTGCACTTTTTTTCTGTATTCAAAAAAAAAAATTACTAATCTTCCAGATTTGCACACTGACCACTGGGTTTTGTTTAGTCATACTTCATGTTTTTTTACAGAATTCTTTTCAGAAGTCTCATTATCATCAGAGTCCGGTTTAAAATGACAGTTGACATCTGTGTACACAGCTAATATGACAGAATCCTCCATTTACAAGAAACAATATCGCCGCTCATCTACTCAATTGGTCATCTGGGTTATTTTTATCAATTAACTATGACATCACAGTGTTTATTGTCTCTTCAGAGAGGAGAGGACTAGAACTCTAGGGCCACCTATTGGAAGTAGCAATCCTAAAAGCCAATGTCAACCCTTTAACGAGCCTTGTCACATGACTTAGGATAAAAGCCAAAACCTGAATCTCAATGTGCAGACACTGTGTTTTGGGGTACTGCCCCTCATCAGTGCAAAGTGTGAGATGATCTGGTTTGGCTGTATGAGAGGCGTCTGACCGATATCCAAGAAGTACCGTTTCTCATTGCGGAGATTGACATGCTAAGCATGCCGAGATGAGGAGACTTAAAGTCGCAATGCTCCTCTGGGAAATATGCAAATTGTCTTCTTGGATATCGGTCAGACGCCTCTCATACAGCCAAACCTGATCATCTCACACTTTGCACTGACGAGGGGCAGTACCCTGAAACACAGTGTCTGCAAATTGAGATCCTGGTTTGGCTCTTATCCTAAGTCATGTGACAAGGCTCGTTAAAGGGTCGACATTGACTTTTAGGATTGCTACTTCCAATAGGTGGCACTAGAGTTCTAGTCCTCTTCCTCTCTGAAGAGACGATTTGGGGGTTTACTTTGGGTTTATGATAAACATATATAGGTGCATTTTTATAATCTTCGAATCTAGATGATAAAAGTTAAACTCTACATCAGTGATGGGCAACTAGCTGAAATATGGCCCTCTCGTTATTAAGGAGAGACCGTGTATGTGCAAGTGATGGGCTATCCAGTGATGGAGGCAAGGTCCCCGTCTGACACCCCTTATAATGTGTTATATTGACTTCTTTTTATTCCTAGGAACCATGCGGGATGGGCGGTTGCTTAGGCATTTTACAAGGAAACGACAGAAAGCAATGAGGAGAAGGGTGCACCAAGTGAATGGGCACAAGTTTATGGCAACTTATCTACGTCAACCAACATACTGCTCACACTGTAAAGATTTTATTTGGTAAGTGCGGCAGAAATGTGAGCCGGCCCGATATGCCGTGTATGTATAAATATACTATATATATTTCTGGGGGGGAATCTTTATTTCCATGGAGGGTACACTGTAGTAGGAAATCGCGAAAAAGAGATGGTGTAATGTACAATATTAATCTTAGCCTCATGTCTACTACTGGACATTGAGCTGTTACATCAAGGCGATGCTTGGCAGGATCATGGTATGGTGATTTGCTTCATCTTGTGTGCATTGTATTGTTTCAGTGCATCTAAAATAGGAAAAAAACTACTTTTTAACCATCTTTATTGAAAATTTCTTACCGTTTTGTGTTTACATCTACTTTGCATTCCTTTGCGTGTCCTTGGTAACAGACTACAAACAAACCCTGTGTAGTCTAATTTTATAGTAGTTGTTCTCCCTTGAATATGTCTTTTACTTTCTAATAATAATCTATCTGAATGTAAGTTGCAGAGGATTAGGGTGGTCTGTAATCATGTAGACACATAGGTCTGCTCATGTGGACATATCTTGTAATGGTTAGAACTATGTGAATATGGTCTAACAATGATGTCCTGGTCTCTTTTTTATATTATACCATTATTATATTACAGGGGAGTGTTTGGCAAGCAGGGATACCAGTGTCAAGGTAATGTAACTTCCGACACATTTCCCTTTTAATATCACTTTGCCTTTGAAAGGAATAGAGCAATCATAGTTTATCAGATTTATTGTATTTGTAATATTTACCACCAATTACATCCTTGCCTATCTCTGCAGACTATCAATTGCACTTTCAGAATGCAGGGGGGCTAAGTACATGTCTGCAGTATGAAAAGTGCTTAGTGCAGTCCTAAACACACTTCTGTATTATTTTTCTTAATGTTACACCTTTTTTAAAAAAAATATTTATTATTGTTTTGCAGTTTTTGCAATAAAAACTATGTAAATAAGGTGATCTAAAACCACCAACAAACTACCAGAGCCTAGAATTACAGATCAACTTATATCATCTGGGATCTCAGATTGGCATTCCCAAAAATACTGATTTATTGGGCTGAGATCTAGAAAGTTGGTCAAACATGAGGAGTGGTGTAGTGTCGGCCAAATGTTCGATCACCTAACAACTCTCTTTCCTCCTGGCTCTGCTGAGTCTACAGGTGTTTCCAGTGAGCAGAGGAGAGAAAGTCACTGCCAGACAGCTGTCATTGTCTTATTCACCTAAAAACAAAAGATTCATGCACATCAGATCATCAGCCATTCCCACAAAAGTCAGTGGGCTCATTCACCTTTTATCTAAGAGAGAAAAAAATGGGGGTTCTCTCACCAAGGGGTAGGTAGAGAGTCAAGTCGGAAGAAGGTGGATGAACTAATGTGCTTCATTATATTGAGAGTAAATTTCCATTGTGTTGAAAAGGAAGGATGCAGTCAATCTACTGGATCCAGACTGTCAAAGGGAGTTTGCCACATCCAAATCTTTGAGGTATTGTCAAGAGGAAGATGAGAGACACCAGACTCAACAATGTAGAAGAGCTGAAGGCTGCTATCAAAGCAACCTGGGCTTCCATAACACCTCAGCAGTGCCACAGGCTGATCGCCTCCATGCCACACCGCATTGATGCAGTAATTGATGCAAAAGGCGCCCCGACCAAGTATTGAGTGCATTCAGGGCCGGCGTCAGCACCCGGCACACCCGGGCAAGTGCCGGGGCCCTGAGCAGGCGGGGGGGCCCACTCGCAGTCTGGCACCCCCGCGCCCGTTAGCGGAGGAGAGCGGTGTCAGCGCCGCCACTGGGCCCCCCCCCCCGCTTGCTCAGGGCCCCGGCAGCAGCTGGCACAATACTTACCTCTCCCGTGCCTCCGCTGCCGCAGCTCCGGGCTCCAGGGGGCGCCGGCGCTTCCTCTCACAGCAGCGCCGCTGAATGACGTCATCATTCAGCGGCCGGCTGTGGCACAGCGCGGGGACGCCGGACAGGTAAGATGTGTGTGTGTGTGTCTCTGTGTGTATGTAGTGCGGTGCTTTGTGTGTGTATGTATGTGTGTGTGTGTATGTGTGTGTGTATGTATGTGAGAGAGTGCTTGTGTGCTGTCTGTGTGTGATGATGGGCAGGCATTGCTGATAATGGGGAGGCATTGATGATGATGATGGGGAGAAGATGATGATAATGGGCAGGCATTGATGATAATGGGCAGGCATTGATGATGGGGAGAAGATGATGATGGGCAGGCATTGCTGATAATGTGGAGGCATTGATGATGATGGGGAGAAGATGATGATAATGGGCAGGCATTGATGATAATGGGCAGGCATTGATGATGGGGAGAAGATGATGATGGGGAGGAGATGATGATGATGGGCAGGCATTGCTGATAATGGGGAGGCATTGATGATGATGATGGGGAGAAGATGATAATGGGCAGGCATTGATGATAATGGGCAGGCATTGATGATGGGGAGAAGATGATGATGGGCAGGCATTGCTGATAATGGGGAGGCATTGATGATGATGGGGAGAAGATGATGATAATGGGCAGGCATTGATGATACTGGGCAGGCATTGATGATGGGGAGAAGATGATGATGGGCAGGCATTGATGATGATGGGGAGGAGATGATGATCATGATGGGCAGGCATTGCTGATAATGGGGAGGCATTGATGATGATGGGGAGAAGATGATGATAATGGGCAGGCATTGATGATAATGGGCAGGCATTGATGATGGGGAGAAGATGATGATGGGCAGGCATTGATGATGATGGGGAGGAGATGATGATGGGCAGGCATTGCTGATAATGGGGAGGCATTGATGATGATGGGGAGAAGATGATGATAATGGGCAGGCATTGATGATAATGGGCAGGCATTGATGATGGGGAGGAGATGATGATATGGGCAGGCATTGATGATAATGGGGAGGCCATGATGATGATGGGGAGGCAATGATGATGATAAGGAGGCAATGATGATGATGGGAGACAATCATGATGATAATGGGGAGTCTTTCCACAGCGCCCTTTCCTGAGCCGTAACAGTGCAGAACGCAGTACAGCGCAGAGGAGAGCTCCATATTTTGTATGGAGCATTATATGGGGACCAGTATCCTGTATGGAGCATTATTTTGGGTCCAGTATTCTGTATGGAGCATTATTTTGGGTCCAGTATTCTGTATGGAGCATTATATGGGGGGTGACATCCTGCATGGGGTATTATATGGGTGATGAGGGGGGAGACTGTGGTGCCCATAATATTGTATGGAGGACTGTACTGTCCAGTCTGTACTGTGCGCTGTGAGGATTTGGCGGTTTTTGAGCTATTGTACAATTTACAATAGATATCAGTCATGTAATGGAAGAAAAGAAGTGTTTGGCATAGTACTATACCCATATTTCTCTGCCGTATCTGTGCATCATGAATCGTGGTCTGTGTTAAAGGGGCCCACTGAGGCTCTTTCGCCCGGGGCCCATAAAAACCTGGAGCCGGTCCTGAGTGCATTTACTGATCATACATTTCAGTAGGCCAACATTTCAGATTTTAAAATCATTTTTCAAGCTGGTGTTATAAAGTATTCTAATTTACTGAGATAGTGACTTTTAGGTTTTCATTGGCTGTAAGCCATAATCATCAACATTAACAGAAATAAACATTGAAATAGATCACTCTGTAATGACTCTATATAATATATGAGCTTCACTTTTTGTATTGAAGAACTGAAATAAATTAACTTTTTGATGATATTCTGATTTAGTGAGATTCACTTGTATCTTCCGGACAACAAAAGGATCGACAGTAGAAAATCTAGCGCGCAGGACCTTTCTCTCCCCTGACATATGCTGTTGGGTGAAAGTCGTGAGGCTTAAAACGAATTAACCTGTCGGCTGATCCCATTGGCAATGCAGGGTTTGGCCAACTTTATTCTAATGTGTATGCGGGTCTCTAAGGAGTTGTTGAGGGGACTTTCTACACTGTAGCTTCTTATCGACAGGCTATGCCATAAATGTGAGTTCCAACAGTATCACGAGAACAGTACTGCTGTCTTGACCTCCAGAAATGAACAGGTGGCCCCGATGGTCGTTTCTCTCTATTCACTCTTTCAGGAATGACGAAAACAGAAAGGCCATGAAAGTCCAAGATGGATGGCTCTTTAACAGCAATTTATATAGTGTTTAGACTGGTGTGATGATACCATAGGGTAGTATAAAATTAATAATGATAATGTTTATACACTGGACAAACTTGTTGTGCAGCTCCTTTGGCATAGATCACCGTACGGATCATTTCCTTGTTTGCAGTTTTTTTTTGTGCTCGTTCACGACTGTTGCTGGATAAACAAATCATATATGGAAATCAGTGGGTAAAATATGTGTGCACTGTGCAAGGAACAAGGTTGTCAGGGACAGGCATTAGCACATATGCAAACACATCGGTCATAACTGCTCTTCTAGCCAAGGTCGCTGGGTTTAATCCTATAGATTTTGTTACCAATAGATTCTGCCGTCAACAAACGGCCAATGGTGAACATAGACGAAAAGGGGCTCCACAAAAAAAAAAAACTAGGGTAAGAACCATTATGGTTCTGGCTTTCAGCATCAAGGATCAACTGTTCCCTTTCCCCCTAGCATGACATCTGGGACATTTTTTAGACTGAAGTTTGCTAAAAATGCATCCCCACCAGGCAGAGCCCTCCTCACGGTCTTAAATGATTAGCCCCTTGGTAGCCACTTTGCTTCGATGATGCAGTGAGTGTATCGGCTGGAGATTTGGAGGCCTCTTTGCTCATATGAGAAGACCAGTGTACCTGGCTGTTTGACATTTTGCAAGTGACGCAACTTATATGTCGAGTGACTGTCTTAGGCCTCTTTCACACTTCCGTTGTGTGACGTCCGCCCATCCGTGAAAATGGCGGATTCGTCAGAAAAGTAAAAAAACGGATGCAAAACTGGTGACGGATCCGCCAAGAAGATTTCACCGGAATGGTGAAAATTTCGAGAGAGAGAGAGAGAGAGAGAGAGAGAGAGAGAGAGAGAGAGATCGAGAGATCGAGAGAGAGAGAGAGAGAGAGACGGCGGATTCGTCAAAAATGGATGCTGGCGGATCCGCCGCCCATAGGTGGCCATTATACAAAACGCCCCGGACGCCAATTTTTTGGCGGATCCGTCAAAAACTGACCTAACGGACGACCATCCGCCAAAATCCGTCACTAATGCAAGTCTATGGGAAAAAACGGATCCGCCAAAAAATTGGCGGATCCGTTTTTTTCACATTTGACGGATTTTGACTGACGTCGCACGACTGAAGTGTGAAAGAGGCCTTAATGGGACAACCCTTTTAAGTTGTTCTGCAGCAGCTGGGGCACAGTACAATATTATACACAAGAAACACATGTAGACCTAACAAAATTGTTGATTGGCTGCAGTGATAACATTTCCTTAATGTCATTACCTCAGGAAGTAAAGACCAGCAGGAACAGGGCAATGACCGAACCGGAGAGATTGGGTTTCGCTTTTTTTTATTCTTTACCCTATGTTGACCCTTTCATTAAAAAAATGTTATCCTCTAAATCGCTACTTTAATGACATCCATTTTTCTTTCACCGTATAAACCCAAGTTGCAGTACAACCTCTTTAAAAATATTTAGCTTCTTGTCGATCCTTGAGTCTTCAATCATGTGGGGTGTTCGTTATGAGCTATAATGAACTGTGCATTTATATTAGGACAGGACACCCATGCGGCGTCATATATTCTTTTAGAATGGATATGGATATATGGTATTTCTCGTTCGCCTCGTTAGGAGACACAGAACCATGGGATAGTCTGTTGCCACCTAGAGGATGACACTGTTATTGCATTTGAATAAAATTGGCTCCTCTCCAGCAGACTACACCTCACCTGCTGGAGTCAGGCTTCCTCAGTTTTTTCTTGTGTCAGTTGGAGGCAAGGTCTGTCTCAGACCTGTCTTAAGTTAGGCGATAACCATTTTACTTTTGTTTTCAGATGGATGTCTCAGGGTAGCAGAGTGTACAGAGCGTGCACTCTGTTTCACCCACGTAGAAACGTAGAGTACAGGCTTTAATTGTTCAGTCCGTATCCTCTAGCATCTGTGTGGTCGGTCCAATGTAGCTTGACACTGTCGGTAGTCAGGTACTGGGCGGAGGTCCATAATCCAACTAGCTCTTGCCCAAAGCATCACATAGTGCTCATGTGCATGGAGCAGAAGTTAAAGGGATCCGGATCTTCAGGACAGGTGAGTATAACCCTGTCATGAGCCTTTCTCTCCCCTCACACCTCCCCCTGGGACCTTTATGACATCTGGGGAAAATATGGACCCTCCTGCCTTAGGTCGTGATTTAACGCAGTCTGTACCTGAATGCACCCCAATTCCTCACTCAGTCCAGGGCCAGCCGTCCTTTTCGGATCCGTTGGGTCTTGTATATTTGATATTTGTTCCTTTCATCGGTTTCCAGCACTGGATGAGTCGGTTCAGCAGGTTAGACTGTAGATCTCCAGACACCCTTCTGGATCAGGGGCTATGCCCTCCAGGTCAAGAGGCAACAGGAAGGTCCATGCTTGACCGGTGGCCCCCACTTTGGGATTCTTCCCGGGTGGGTGGTCACCTCCTCATTTTTCAGTAGGTATGGCTTGGGACAATCAGCAATCTTTGGGTTAGGGAGGTCAACTCTAAGATAATTCACTGAAAAAAGTACTATAAATCAATAAAAACATCACTGAAAGAGAAAAATAAGCCATGCTTGCAATACCATGTCCAGACAAAAATGCACAAACAGGATGCAGTAGGTCCCTCATGAGAAAGGCAAGAGCAGCACAGGTGCAAAACACTAATAAAACAACCATTTACTAACCCACCATGGGTTGGCTGTCTAGTATTCTGATTGCACATAGGTCTACATAGGGTGTCATTCACACCGTTACGTGAGATACCAACGCCCCTACTATTACATTAGGCGGGCTGCCAATACCATATATGCACCTACAGGCCAGACACCCCACATTACCCAGCCACCACTGGAAGGACAAGGTCTGCATCTCTTCTGGTTACAGAATAGAGTTAACCGCTCTAAATCAGGATCGTTTCTTTCACTCTCGCCCTCCTAGGTCTCCCAGCTTGGTAGTTCGTTTTGACCAGGCAGGAGTAATTGGAGGTGTTGCCATTACAGAGCGCTTCAAGGGGTTATTATTCAAACCTATTCATCATCCCCAAAAAGGATGGGCAGGAGCGGCCTATTTTAGGCTCCTGAACAAATGGGTTTGGCTTTGTTCCTTCAAGATTAAGTCATTCCGATCAGTGTATGGAAACCGGGGAATTTCTTTCTTCAGTAGATACTTGGGATGCTTTTCTGCATGTGCCAATTTTTCCAGCCCATCAGTGATTTCTTTGCTTTGCAGTCAATCAAGATCACTATCAGTTCATTCAGACTGGCCACAGCACCCAGGGTATTTACGAAGATCCTGGCCTGGTTATGGCGCTGCTACAGTCCAGAGGGATAATTGTTTTCACCTAAATGGCCGATATTCTTTTCAAAACGCCATCCTTTCCTCAGAGTCTAGACAGCCTGCAGATTGTTCTACAGACTATGGAACAATTTGGTTGGATTGTCAACAGGACAAAGTTTATTTTGGTTCCGACACAGCAACTACGGTTTCTAGGAATGGTGTTCAGACATCAGTATTTCTTTCAGAGGAGAAAAGATTATCTTTTCAGTCTTCCATCATAACTTTGAAGCATCTGGGCAGGCATTCCCTTTGATTTTCCATGAAGGTCCTACAAAAAATGGTGGCACTGTTCCAGGCAGTACTGTTTACTTAATTTCAGTCAAGGCCGCTACAGAACATGCTACTAGCCTCTTGACCATGGATCGGCCTATTCGTCTCCCCTTCACTGTTGCCAGTCTGTTAGGTGGTGGTTAACGTCACACTTGTTAACTCGGGGTATCTCTTTTCATCCCATTCAGTGACAGGTGCTCAGCACAGATGCGAGCCACTCCGGCTGGGAAGCAATTTTCCATCACTTGACAGTCCAGGGAGTCTGGAGCAGTCAGGAGAGACTTTTCCTAATCAACGTGCTGTAGCTCATAGCGGTCCATCTGCCTCTTTTACATTTGCAACACTTGGTCCAAGGTTTGCAGATCGAAGTTAAATCAGACAATGATACTGTGGGGATTACTTGGTACCGGGCCGCTTCTTAAAGGGGCAGTGTCACAGCAGCAGTGACCCGGTCCATGGCCCTGGGCGTCCAATAAAAGGGATAGTGAAAAAGGATAATAAAGTTTGTAATAAAGTGTTCGTGACGCCACCCGTAGTGTTCGGTCAGGGGACCAATGCTGCAATGCAGATCCTCTGGTATGATAAGGCAGCAAAGATGGTTAAGCTCTCCACTGGTAGAACTGTGTCCCAGGGCAGTTAGGATGTTAAAGGTAAAGTTTGTGGTGAGTGTGGTGCAGGATAGGCGGCATAGGAATGATTCAAAGGACACAGCATGTTGCAGTTTCCAACGTTTTACTCACAGTTCACTTGTGCGCAGATGCCCGCTTGGTGCCGTGTCCTCCAGGTGAGGGGTCCAGCAAACTCCCAGGTAGATCAGGATACACCTCTCCAGGACTCCGTTCAGTATGTTCCTGTCATGTGTGCATTGCCACGAAGATCGTCGCGGTTGCACATTTTGACTTCTCACAGCTGATCTGCTGTTTCTTTGTGTTTGGCAGCTAGGGAGTTAATTCTGTCTGTGCTCGGTGCTGGGACTGGGTGCAGTTTCTCCCGGCTGCAATTGATTATTTGTTGATTGGTTTCCTTTAAATTCCTGGTTGTCTGCTTGGGGAGTTGCCAGTGAAACCTTCATGCAGACCACAGATAGGAATGAATCTGTATAGACTTTAGTTGTGAGCTCCTTAGTTGTTCTAAGCTCAACTTGGTTAGAGTTTATTTCCCAGACCATTTATGTTCCTTTGGTGTTTGAGTGTGTATGCAAGCGAGTGTTATCCTGTCTGTCTTATATGTCTAATCTGTGTATTTAGCTGAGATCAGCCCATATCCCTTTGGTGGTAGTCAGGATCCTTCTTAGGACTGATTACAGGGTTCAGGGTCTGATAGGAGACAGGGTTAGGTTGGAGACTTGGACCTCTGAACCATTATCAGTACCTCCAAGGTGAGGGATTAGTTAGGACCCCAGTTTAGGGTCAGGTTAGATCCCGGTCCACCTCTTTCCTGTTTCAGCTCATCAAGTCCTCAAGATTAACCCTGAGTTCAGCAGATATCGTGTCAGGTAAATCTATTCTATACTTACATGCTGATGTTGCTATACTAGTTGTTGTATAGAGTGTTGTTCCTGTATTAATAGTTTACTGACATTGTATACATATCATTAGACAGCGTGACATTTTCACTGGCCTAAAAATTATCTCCAGTTACCATGGATCCAGTAGCCCAGCTGGCTCTGCAGTTGCAGGGATTATCCATGGAGCTGACGGACATTAAGTCCAAAGTTTTGTCTCCCCTGGAGCAAACCAGAGTTGAACCTAAAGTAGCTCTCCCGGACAGGTTCACTGGTGGGCGAGACAAATTTTTCACCTTCCGGGAGGCATGTAAATTGTATTTTCGGCTTCGGCCTCGATCATCAGGGAGTGATGAGCAGAGAGTGGGAATTGTTATCTCACTTCTGCAAGGGGACCCTCAATCCTGGGCATTTTCCCTTCCTCCGGGATCCCCGGCTCTACTGTCTGTAGATCAATTTTTTACTGCCCTGGGATTGGTATATGATGACCCAGATCGGGTCTCTCTTGCTGAGACAAAATTACGTAAGATACAGCAGGGAGATCGTCCTGCAGAGGAATTTGCTTCTGAGTTTCGTAGATGGGCCACAGATACTCAGTGGAATGACCCAGCTCTTAGGAGCCAGTTTTGTCATGGGCTTTCTGATAAATTAAAAGACGTTTTGGCTCAGTATGAGTCTCCTCATTCACTGGAGGCTGCTATGGCCTTAGCTATCCGTACTGATAGACGGCTTCGGGAGAGGGGTGAGGTAACCCCACTCCCTGTTGTTTCTCCACCTACCACTAAAGTCCCTTATGTTGAGGTTCCCCTTGTCTGTTCGGATGAGCCTATGCAGTTGGGAGGGACATCATTTCGTAGGAGGGGATTGGCGGTACGCCGCAGGACTAGAAGATGTTTTTTCTGCGGGAAAGAGGGTCATTTTGTTGGAGAATGTCCATCCCGTGCCTTGTTGAGCCAAAAGTCGCCGGAAAAACTGTTAATCCCAGGTTGTGTGGTGGACGACAACCTGGGAGTATGTATTTCATCCGCCAGTTCTTCTCAGTTCCTTGTACCAGTGGAGGTGGTAGTTGGTACGAGAGTGGAGAGATTGTCTGTTCTTCTTGATAGTGGTTCCGGGGCTAATCTGGTTGACACTCAGTTTGCTCAGGCTCAAGGTATGCATCTGAGTGTATTGGTCAAACCGATCCCTATATTCTCCATTGACGCCAGGCCTCTCGGCCAAGGTAGCTTTGTTCATGAGGTTCATAACATTGACCTTCGGGTAGGGGCAATACATAGGGAACAATTATCTTGTTATGTGTTGGAGGGTCTACCTACTCCCATTGTGTTGGGACTTCCTTGGTTGGTTAAACATAACCCTGTGATTAATTGGCAGTCCAGAGAAATAAGCCAATGGGGTGAGTTTTGCAAAAGCAACTGCATGAACACAGTCATCAGTGCGGTCGTGCCTAGTACATTGCCTCCTTTTTTGGAGGATTTTGGGGATGTTTTCTCTGAGGAGGGGTGTCAGGAGTTGCCTCCTCATCGCGTGTATGACTGCTCTATTAATCTCCTTCCTGATGCTAAGTTGCCTAAAGCTAGGTTGTATAATCTTTCTGGTCCTGAGAGGCAGGCTATGAAAGATTATATTTCTGAAAGTCTGGCCAAAGGGCATATTAGACCTTCATCTTCCCCAGTAGCCGCGGGGTTCTTCTTTGTGAAGAAGAAAGATGGAGGCCTACGCCCTTGCTTGGATTTCCGCGAACTTAATCGGATTACTGTTCGAGATCCGTATCCACTCCCTCTTATTCCTGATCTCTTCAATCAAATTGTTGGCGCCAAATGGTTCTCTAAATTGGATCTCAGGGGGGCGTATAATCTGATTAGGATAAAAGAGGGGGATGAGTGGAAAACGGCGTTTAACACGCCGGAGGGACATTATGAGAACCTTGTCATGCCTTTTGGTCTGACTACTGCACCAGCAGTATTCCAACATTTTGTTAATGACATTTTTCGTCACCTTGTGGGGCTGTTTGTGGTTGTATATTTGGACGACATTTTAATTTGCTCGCCAGATCTTGTGTCTCATCAGGAGCATGTGAGACAGGTGTTGCAGATCTTGCGAGACAATAAACTATACGCCAAACTGGAGAAGTGTGTATTTGCCGTACAGGAACTTCAGTTTTTGGGTTTTTTGGTGTCAGCCTCCGGTTTCCGTATGGACCCTGAAAAGGTGAGAGCAGTGCTTGAATGGGATCAGCCAGGGGATCTTAAGGCTCTGCAGCGTTTTTTGGGGTTTGCTAACTACTACCGGAAATTTATTTGTAATTTCTCATCTGTCGTCAAACCTCTCACTGACATGACAAGAAAAGGGACGGATTTTTCTAAATGGTCGGACAAAGCTTGCCAAGCCTTTTCCTCTTTGAAGAAATGTTTTGCTTCGGCACCCGTTCTCATCCAACCAGATGCATCTCAGCCGTTCATTGTGGAGGTGGATGCGTCTGACGTAGGGGTGGGTGCTATATTGTCCCAGGGTCCGTCCCCTGGTAAATGGCATCCGTGCGCTTTCTTTTCTAAGAAATTGTCGTCCGCCGAAAGGAATTATGATATCGGCAATAGGGAACTTTTGGCCATTAAGTTAGCTTTTGAAGAATGGCGTCACTTTTTGGAGGGAGCAGTCCACCCGGTTACCGTTATTACTGATCACAAGAACCTGTTGTATTTGGAATCCGCTAAGCGTCTGAATTCCAGACAAGCTCGATGGTCGTTGTTTTTTACCAGGTTTAATTTTGTCGTCACTTATCGCCCGGGGTCTAAGAATGTAAAGGCTGATGCCTTGTCTCGCAGTTTCCCAGGGGCCGGGAAAACGGATGACCCGAGTCCTATCCTTCAGGAGGGGGTGGTAGTGTCGGCTGTATTTTCTGAGCTTGAGGAGGAGGTGTTAGAGGCTCAGGGGGACGCCCCTGCAGGACCTCCAGGGAGACTGTTTGTCCCAAATCTGTTGAGACAAAAGGTTATTGAGGCACATCATAATTCTGCTCTAGCAGGACATCCAGGGAGTAAGGCTACTTTAGATCTCCTTTCTCGCGGTTTTGGTGGCCTAATGCTAATAAAGATGTTATAACTTTTGTCGCGTCATGTGGGGTGTGTGCTCGCTCTAAAACCCCTCATACCCGTCCGTCTGGGACCCTTTTACCCTTGAAACTTCCGGAGCGTCCATGGACTCATTTATCTATGGACTTCATTACGGACCTTCCTCCGTCGTCAGGGAATACTGTCATACTGGTGGTTGTTGACAGGTTCAGTAAGATGGCACATTTCGTTGCTCTTCCTGCACTCCCTAATGCTAAAACTCTGGCGCAGGTGTTCATTAGGGAGATCGTTAGACTTCATGGGTTGCCTTCTGATGTGGTGTCAGATAGGGGGTCTCAGTTTGTGTCCAAATTTTGGAGGGCATTTTGTTTACGTCGGGGGATGTAATTGTCATTTTCCTCGGCTTTTCATCCGCAGACCAATGGTCAGACAGAGCGTCTGAATCAGAGCTTAGAGACATATCTCCGGTGTTTTGTTTCAGAGAACCAGGAGGACTGGTCTTCTTTCTTGCCTCTGGCAGAGTTCGCTCTTAACAACAGGCGGAGCGAGTCCACTGGTAAGTCCCCGTTTTTTGGGGCATATGGTTTCCATCCCCAGTTTTGTACTTTCAATGGGGGGGGCCTTCTGGGGTTCCTGAGGAGGAGCGTTTCTCGTCGTCACTTGCTTCTGTGTGGAGAGGTGTATTGAATAATCTGAGTGTGATGGGGAACCGTTACAAACGTATGGCTGATAGGAGGAGAGTTTCTGGTCCAGATCTGAATGTGAACGATCTGGTATGGTTGTCTACCAGGAATATAAAACTTAAGGTGCCCTCCTGGAAACTGGGTCCCAGATTCATCGGGCCGTACAGGATCAGTTCCATAATTAATCCTGTGGCATTTCGTCTGGACCTCCCTCCTACGTTTAAAATTCATAATGTGTTCCACAAGTCATTACTTAAAAGGTATGTGGCACCAGTCATACCGTCACCTCTACCTCCTCCTCCTGTGTTGGTCAATGGTAACTTGGAATTTCAAGTATCAAAGATCATTGACTCACGTCTGAATCGCCGGTCCCTTCAGTACTTGGTGCATTGGAAGGGGTATGGTCCAGAGGAGAGGACGTGGGTCCCTGCGTCTGATGTTAACGCAGATCGTTTGGTTCGGACCTTCCACAGAACTCACCCGGGCAGGCCTGGCCCTGAGGGTCCGGAGGCCCCTCGTAGAAGGGGGGGTACTGTCATGTGTGCATTGCCACGAAGATCGTCGCGGTTGCACATTTTGACTTCTCACAGCTGATCTGCTGTTTCTTTGTGTTTGGCAGCTAGGGAGTTAATTCTGTCTGTGCTCGGTGCTGGGACTGGGTGCAGTTTCTCCCGGCTGCAATTGATTATTTGTTGATTGGTTTCCTTTAAATTCCTGGTTGTCTGCTTGGGGAGTTGCCAGTGAAACCTTCATGCAGACCACAGATAGGAATGAATCTGTATAGACTTTAGTTGTGAGCTCCTTAGTTGTTCTAAGCTCAACTTGGTTAGAGTTTATTTCCCAGACCATTTATGTTCCTTTGGTGTTTGAGTGTGTATGCAAGCGAGTGTTATCCTGTCTGTCTTATATGTCTAATCTGTGTATTTAGCTGAGATCAGCCCATATCCCTTTGGTGGTAGTCAGGATCCTTCTTAGGACTGATTACAGGGTTCAGGGTCTGATAGGAGACAGGGTTAGGTTGGAGACTTGGACCTCTGAACCATTATCAGTACCTCCAAGGTGAGGGATTAGTTAGGACCCCAGTTTAGGGTCAGGTTAGATCCCGGTCCACCTCTTTCCTGTTTCAGCTCATCAAGTCCTCAAGATTAACCCTGAGTTCAGCAGATATCGTGTCAGGTAAATCTATTCTATACTTACATGCTGATGTTGCTATACTAGTTGTTGTATAGAGTGTTGTTCCTGTATTAATAGTTTACTGACATTGTATACATATCATTAGACAGCGTGACATTTTCACTGGCCTAAAAATTATCTCCAGTTACCATGGATCCAGTAGCCCAGCTGGCTCTGCAGTTGCAGGGATTATCCATGGAGCTGACGGACATTAAGTCCAAAGTTTTGTCTCCCCTGGAGCAAACCAGAGTTGAACCTAAAGTAGCTCTCCCGGACAGGTTCACTGGTGGGCGAGACAAATTTTTCACCTTCCGGGAGGCATGTAAATTGTATTTTCGGCTTCGGCCTCGATCATCAGGGAGTGATGAGCAGAGAGTGGGAATTGTTATCTCACTTCTGCAAGGGGACCCTCAATCCTGGGCATTTTCCCTTCCTCCGGGATCCCCGGCTCTACTGTCTGTAGATCAATTTTTTACTGCCCTGGGATTGGTATATGATGACCCAGATCGGGTCTCTCTTGCTGAGACAAAATTACGTAAGATACAGCAGGGAGATCGTCCTGCAGAGGAATTTGCTTCTGAGTTTCGTAGATGGGCCACAGATACTCAGTGGAATGACCCAGCTCTTAGGAGCCAGTTTTGTCATGGGCTTTCTGATAAATTAAAAGACGTTTTGGCTCAGTATGAGTCTCCTCATTCACTGGAGGCTGCTATGGCCTTAGCTATCCGTACTGATAGACGGCTTCGGGAGAGGGGTGAGGTAACCCACTCCCTGTTGTTTCTCCACCTACCACTAAAGTCCCTTATGTTGAGGTTCCCCTTGTCTGTTCGGATGAGCCTATGCAGTTGGGAGGGACATCATTTCGTAGGAGGGGATTGGCGGTACGCCGCAGGACTAGAAGATGTTTTTTCTGCGGGAAAGAGGGACATTTTGTTGGAGAATGTCCATCCCGTGCCTTGTTGAGCCAAAAGTCGCCGGAAAACTGTTAATCCCAGGTTGTGTGGTGGACGACAACCTGGGAGTATGTATTTCATCCGCCAGTTCTTCTCAGTTCCTTGTACCAGTGGAGGTGGTAGTTGGTACGAGAGTGGAGAGATTGTCTGTTCTTCTTGATAGTGGTTCCGGGGCTAATCTGGTTGACACTCAGTTTGCTCAGGCTCAAGGTATGCATCTGAGTGTATTGGTCAAACCGATCCCTATATTCTCCATTGACGCCAGGCCTCTCGGCCAAGGTAGCTTTGTTCATGAGGTTCATAACATTGACCTTCGGGTAGGGGCAATACATAGGGAACAATTATCTTGTTATGTGTTGGAGGGTCTACCTACTCCCATTGTGTTGGGACTTCCTTGGTTGGTTAAACATAACCCTGTGATTAATTGGCAGTCCAGAGAAATAAGCCAATGGGGTGAGTTTTGCAAAAGCAACTGCATGAACACAGTCATCAGTGCGGTCGTGCCTAGTACATTGCCTCCTTTTTTAGAGGATTTTGGGGATGTTTTCTCTGAGGAGGGGTGTCAGGAGTTGCCTCCTCATCGCGTGTATGACTGCTCTATTAATCTCCTTCCTGATGCTAAGTTGCCTAAAGCTAGGTTGTATAATCTTTCTGGTCCTGAGAGGCAGGCTATGAAAGATTATATTTCTGAAAGTCTGGCCAAAGGGCATATTAGACCTTCATCTTCCCAGTAGCCGCGGGGTTCTTCTTTGTGAAGAAGAAAGATGGAGGCCTACGCCCTTGCTTGGATTTCCGCGAACTTAATCGGATTACTGTTCGAGATCCGTATCCACTCCCTCTTATTCCTGATCTCTTCAATCAAATTGTTGGCGCCAAATGGTTCTCTAAATTGGATCTCAGGGGGGCGTATAATCTGATTAGGATAAAAGAGGGGGATGAGTGGAAAACGGCGTTTAACACGCCGGAGGGACATTATGAGAACCTTGTCATGCCTTTTGGTCTGACTACTGCACCAGCAGTATTCCAACATTTTGTTAATGACATTTTTCGTCACCTTGTGGGGCTGTTTGTGGTTGTATATTTGGACGACATTTTAATTTACTCGCCAGATCTTGTGTCTCATCAGGAGCATGTGAGACAGGTGTTGCAGATCTTGCGAGACAATAAACTATACGCCAAACTGGAGAAGTGTGTATTTGCCGTACAGGAACTTCAGTTTTTGGGTTTTTTGGTGTCAGCCTCCGGTTTCCGTATGGACCCTGAAAAGGTGAGAGCAGTGCTTGAATGGGATCAGCCAGGGGATCTTAAGGCTCTGCAGCGTTTTTTGGGGTTTGCTAACTACTACCGGAAATTTATTTGTAATTTCTCATCTGTCGTCAAACCTCTCACTGACATGACAAGAAAAGGGACGGATTTTTCTAAATGGTCGGACAAAGCTTGCCAAGCCTTTTCCTCTTTGAAGAAATGTTTTGCTTCGGCACCCGTTCTCATCCAACCAGATGCATCTCAGCCGTTCATTGTGGAGGTGGATGCGTCTGACGTAGGGGTGGGTGCTATATTGTCCCAGGGTCCGTCCCCTGGTAAATGGCATCCGTGCGCTTTCTTTTCTAAGAAATTGTCGTCCGCCGAAAGGAATTATGATATCGGCAATAGGGAACTTTTGGCCATTAAGTTAGCTTTTGAAGAATGGCGTCACTTTTTGGATGGAGCAGTCCACCCGGTTACCGTTATTACTGATCACAAGAACCTGTTGTATTTGGAATCCGCTAAGCGTCTGAATTCCAGACAAGCTCGATGGTCGTTGTTTTTTACCAGGTTTAATTTTGTCGTCACTTATCGCCCGGGGTCTAAGAATGTAAAGGCTGATGCCTTGTCTCGCAGTTTCCCAGGGGCCGGGAAAACGGATGACCCGAGTCCTATCCTTCAGGAGGGGGTGGTAGTGTCGGCTGTATTTTCTGAGCTTGAGGAGGAGGTGTTAGAGGCTCAGGGGGACGCCCCTGCAGGACCTCCAGGGAGACTGTTTGTCCCAAATCTGTTGAGACAAAAGGTTATTGAGGCACATCATAATTCTGCTCTAGCAGGACATCCAGGGAGTAAGGCTACTTTAGATCTCCTTTCTCGCCGGTTTTGGTGGCCTAATGCTAATAAAGATGTTATAACTTTTGTCGCGTCATGTGGGGTGTGTGCTCGCTCTAAAACCCCTCATACCCGTCCGTCTGGGACCCTTTTACCCTTGAAACTTCCGGAGCGTCCATGGACTCATTTATCTATGGACTTCATTACGGACCTTCCTCCGTCGTCAGGGAATACTGTCATACTGGTGGTTGTTGACAGGTTCAGTAAGATGGCACATTTCGTTGCTCTTCCTGCACTCCCTAATGCTAAAACTCTGGCGCAGGTGTTCATTAGGGAGATCGTTAGACTTCATGGGTTGCCTTCTGATGTGGTGTCAGATAGGGGGTCTCAGTTTGTGTCCAAATTTTGGAGGGCATTTTGTTTACGTCGGGGGATGTAATTGTCATTTTCCTCGGCTTTTCATCCGCAGACCAATGGTCAGACAGAGCGTCTGAATCAGAGCTTAGAGACATATCTCCGGTGTTTTGTTTCAGAGAACCAGGAGGACTGGTCTTCTTTCTTGCCTCTGGCAGAGTTCGCTCTTAACAACAGGCGGAGCGAGTCCACTGGTAAGTCCCCGTTTTTTGGGGCATATGGTTTCCATCCCCAGTTTTGTACTTTCAATGGGGGGGGCCCTTCTGGGGTTCCTGAGGAGGAGCGTTTCTCGTCGTCACTTGCTTCTGTGTGGAGAGGTGTATTGAATAATCTGAGTGTGATGGGGAACCGTTACAAACGTATGGCTGATAGGAGGAGAGTTTCTGGTCCAGATCTGAATGTGAACGATCTGGTATGGTTGTCTACCAGGAATATAAAACTTAAGGTGCCCTCCTGGAAACTGGGTCCCAGATTCATCGGGCCGTACAGGATCAGTTCCATAATTAATCCTGTGGCATTTCGTCTGGACCTCCCTCCTACGTTTAAAATTCATAATGTGTTCCACAAGTCATTACTTAAAAGGTATGTGGCACCAGTCATACCGTCACCTCTACCTCCTCCTCCTGTGTTGGTCAATGGTAACTTGGAATTTCAAGTATCAAAGATCATTGACTCACGTCTGAATCGCCGGTCCCTTCAGTACTTGGTGCATTGGAAGGGGTATGGTCCAGAGGAGAGGACGTGGGTCCCTGCGTCTGATGTTAACGCAGATCGTTTGGTTCGGACCTTCCACAGAACTCACCCGGGCAGGCCTGGCCCTGAGGGTCCGGAGGCCCCTCGTAGAAGGGGGGGTACTGTCATGTGTGCATTGCCACCAAGATCGTCGCGGTTGCACATTTTGACTTCTCACAGCTGATCTGCTGTTTCTTTGTGTTTGGCAGCTAGGGAGTTAATTCTGTCTGTGCTCGGTGCTGGGACTGGGTGCAGTTTCTCCCGGCTGCAATTGATTATTTGTTGATTGGTTTCCTTTAAATTCCTGGTTGTCTGCTTGGGGAGTTGCCAGTGAAACCTTCATGCAGACCACAGATAGGAATGAATCTGTATAGACTTTAGTTGTGAGCTCCTTAGTTGTTCTAAGCTCAACTTGGTTAGAGTTTATTTCCCAGACCATTTATGTTCCTTTGGTGTTTGAGTGTGTATGCAAGCGAGTGTTATCCTGTCTGTCTTATATGTCTAATCTGTGTATTTAGCTGAGATCAGCCCATATCCCTTTGGTGGTAGTCAGGATCCTTCTTAGGACTGATTACAGGGTTCAGGGTCTGATAGGAGACAGGGTTAGGTTGGAGACTTGGACCTCTGAACCATTATCAGTACCTCCAAGGTGAGGGATTAGTTAGGACCCCAGTTTAGGGTCAGGTTAGATCCCGGTCCACCTCTTTCCTGTTTCAGCTCATCAAGTCCTCAAGATTAACCCTGAGTTCAGCAGATATCGTGTCAGGTAAATCTATTCTATACTTACATGCTGATGTTGCTATACTAGTTGTTGTATAGAGTGTTGTTCCTGTATTAATAGTTTACTGACATTGTATACATATCATTAGACAGCGTGACAGTTCCCCTCCTGGCCATCTCACTGCACTGACTTCCTCCCTCCAGCCCAGCACCTACACAATCAGTGTCCCAAGCTAGCAGCCGCGGACCTTGTCGGGCGACGTCCTCTGAGTCCCCTTAATCCTATATAGCTGCCTTTTTCGGCGAATAATTGTGGATATGGTTGAGGCACGTACAGATACCTCAGCCTCCGGCTTGCTAGCTGAGTCCTCCATGTAGTCCTCCACTAGTCTTGGGGGCCGCTTCTCGTACTGCGACCTGGTACCTCTACTACTGGATTCGGGTCTCACAAGTGACTTCAGCCCTCTCCGTGTCCCTAGGAAACCTTCTGTCCTCCGGGAGCTTCCCTCAGCCTCCCCTCGCAATTCTCTCTCTGCAGCCTTTCTGCTGCACTCCTTCTCCTTTGGTCTCCTCAGACCAACTGCAACTGTTCTTCCGAGCTCCCTCTGACAGGCAGCTCCTTGTCAGCACGTCTGCTCACTTTCACTTCCTCCTCTGTTCTTGCTGCTCTCTAAGCTCCTCCCTTTTTTCTACCTTCTCCACCAACACCATTTTCTACCCAGCCTGAGCTGAGGCCTTCCTCCCTTTGGGTACACCCAGGTGCCCTGACTGAAATAGTGTGTGTTGGTTGCGAGTGTTAGAGTCCTGTGTAGTGCTCCCTCCTTACCTGAGAGTGGGATACCACACCTCTGGATGAGGTGCAGTACCTCTGTGGCAACTGGACCGTCAGGGGCGCTACATTCCCCCCCTGTTAAACACAGCACGTCCGAGAGCTGGAACAAAGTAAAAACAGATGTTACAGAGAAACATGCAAAATTTTTAGGAATGCATTCCAACAGGTAAAACAATTAAACGAATCTTCCCTTTATGGGAGGCACTTTTTCATAAACGTTGCATATCAAACAGTATATAAAACATCCAATATTGACATCGCTTTAATTAAAACATTTTGACATTTACTACAGGTAAGCATTCACTTTAAAGTGCTATTAAAACATTCTTCAAAAACATTCACTTTAGTGAAAATCAACATCAAGTGCTACAAGTTTCAACAGGGTTCAGTGCAATCCTGAACTGAGGTATTCTTCAATATGGGGGACCCGTCTCAAGCCCCCAACGTAGGCCTTGGGCGTGACTACAAGGCATTGATGGCCTCCACGCTGGACCACTTCTTCGGCCACACCAGACAGTTTTAGTTTTTTGGTCAGTAGTGCAATATATAGAGTGCCATATACACTCTAAGAGGTTTCACGTAAAACCAAAAGGGAGGACATTAAGAAGTGCTTACTTTATACAGGTGAAGTTCGGATCAATCATTGTCCATGATCTCTCAGTTCTTTTTAATTAATGGGTAAACTTTGTCAAAAACCCTACTGGGTTCATTTTAACTTTTTAAACTATGTACAGTCATTTGAATGCAATTCTGTAATTACTTTTTACTTCTTGTTCCAGGACAGCTCCTGGTGCTGGCTGCTTTCTGGCCAGGGAATGTCATATACAAAAGTCACTCCTGGTGACACAAAAAGTTTGTGGCCGGTGCAGGCATGCACGGTCAGGTTATTTCCTGCCACTGGTGTTTGGGTGCCTAGAGTCTGGACTGAAATTGCCTCCGAGTAGGCAGTGGTGGCTGGTGCAGGGCTAGATGGTGAAGCAGGTGTGGCTTTGGCCTGAGATGGTGTTGGCATTGGCCGTTGCCCCCTACTGATGGCTGCTTGGTCAGAGGCGGTGGGTTTATGCTTTCTCACATTTAAAGCATACCAGCCTTTTTCACCCCAAAGGTGTAGGTGACACAGTCCCCTGGTTAGAGATCCCTATCCGAGTGTCCCTCCAGGAGGTGAGATTCCACATCCCGTCAGTTGACGAACACCTCCGCCAGCAAGTTGGGCTCTTTTATGAAGCCGCAGCTCCTTTTAGCTTAAAAGCAACTACAGTCCCTTGTTTCAGCAGTCCCTGGTCCGCTCTCCTAGCTTTGCGGGCCTATTTCTTGGCATACAGATCCCTTTTGTCCAGAGCTCTGTGCTGGGTGTTGCGCTCCTCCTCTTCTTTTTCCCCACTTATGAGCGACTTGCTGACTTTATTCCACCCAGTTGAGGACCTCCACTTTTCCTCCTTCCTTCTGCTCCCCAGGGAACCCCATGAGATCCGTTCCCGGGCTTGCCCAGCGGTACACTACTCTTTCCGCATACACTTCCCCCGCTAAGCTGGTGGGCTGGAGCAGAGCCCCAAAACGATCTTCTAAGCCGGATGAATGGTCCCAATCCAGGGTAGAACGAACCCAGTCGGGTTCGCGGGCTGGGGGTGCAACTACTGGGCCTACTAGGAGCTCCTCTGCTACCGTGGCAGGGTTGGTGTCATTACCTGCCTCTGGTGTCGTTCTGGTACCGGTCTCCTCCTCCTCCTCCTCCGCTGCAGGAACTGGGGTCGCTGGCTGCCGGATGGAACGCTGCTCCTCCAGTCTCTTTTTCTCTGGCAGGCCGACTTCCACTTATCCACCGTGGTCAGCTGCACGCCAAGGAGCTGGCGGCTCAGTTCCTCCACCTGCATGCTTAAGAGCTCCGGGTCCATGGCTGTTGGTGGGTCTGGGTCCTGACTCTGCCAGCTGGGGAAGCTTTCTCCTGCTCCCCCACGCTCTGGGTCACCACCGCTCGCCATCTTGTCCCCCAGCCCTTCTCCAGCACACACGTCGTGTTCCCGCTCTCTCCTCTGTGGGCGGGGTTTCTTTTTCTTCCTTTTTCCGCCATCTAGGATCAGGAGGCGGATCTCAGTCGCCGACTGATAAGTTCTTAGAGTACAGTAACACTTGGAGTGGGCGGCCATGATCTTCGCGCCCTTTCTCTTGTACCACCACGATGACATGCCTCTCAGTGCACCATGTGGGACAGTAGTGGCAGCCATTAAACAATTTAGCACAAGCTGTGGTGCACAGGACCCGATTTTTCAGGTCGGTTCATCCTGTTCGTGACGCCAAAAATGGATCGCTCACCAGGGCACTGGGGATTACTCGGTGCTGGGCCGCTTCTTAAAGGGGAAGTGTCACGGCAGCAGTGACCCGGTCCGTGGCCCTGGATGTCCAATAAAAGGGATCGTGAAAAAGGGATAATAAAGTTTGTAATAAAGTGTTCGTGACACCACCTGTAGTGTTCGGTCAGGGGACCGACGCTGCAATGCAGATCCTCTGGGATGATGATAGGGCAGCAAATATGGTTAAGCTCTCCACGGGTAGAGCTGTGTCCCAGGGCAGTTAGGATGTTAAAGGTAATGTTGGTGGTGAGTGTGGTGCAGGATAGGTGGGGCAGGAATGATTCGGAGGACACAGCATGTTGCAGTTTCCAACGTTTTACTCACAGTTCACTTTGTGCGCAGATGCCCACTTGGTGCCTTGTCCTCCAGGTGAGGGGTCCAGCAAATTCCCAAGTAGATCAGGATACACCTTTCCAGGACTCCCTTCAGTATTTTCCTCTCCTGGCCGTCTCACTGCGCTGGCTTCCTCCCTCCACAATCAGTGTCCCAAGCCAGCAGCCGTTGACCTTGTTGGGCGACGTCTTCTTGAGTCCCCTTGCTCCTATATGGCTGCCTTTTCGGCGAATAATTGTGGATATGGCTGAGGCACGTACAGATACCTCAGCCTCCGGCTTGCTAGCTGAGTCTTGTAGTCCTCCACTAGTCTTGGGGGCTGGTCCTACTGAGACCTGGTACCTCCACTACTGGATTCGGGTTTCACAGGTGACTTCAGCGTGTCCCTAGAACCCCTTCTGTCCTCCCGGAAGCTTCCTTCAGCCTCCCCTCACAATTCTCTCTCTGCAGCCTGTCTGCTGCACTCCTCCTTTGGTCTCCTCAGAACAACTGCAACTGTTCTTCCGAGCTCCCTCTGACAGTCAGCTGCTTGTCAGCACGTCTGCTCACTTTCACTTCCTCCTCCCAACTCTGTTCTTTCCGCTCTCTAAGCTCCTCCCCTTTTTCTACCTTCTCCACCCTCACCCCAACACCCTTTTATACCCAGCCTGAGATGAGGCCCTCCTCCCTTGGGGTACGTCGAGATGCCCTGACTGAACTAGTGTGTGTTGGGTGCGAGTGTTAGAGCGAGTGTTAGAGTCCTGGGTAGTGCTCCCTCCTTACCTGAGAGTGGTATACCACACGTCTGGATGAGGTGCAGTACCTCTGTGGCGACTGGACCCTCAGGGGCACCACAATACTACTATGGCCTATATAAATCGCCAGGGGGCACGTGAAGCCCATCTGCCATGACTGAGGTCTTGAGGTCTCAGGGATTTTGGAATGGGCAAAGGACAAGGTTCCTCTAATCTCAGCAGTTAATAACCCAGACGTAAACAACTGAGAGGCAGACTTTTGTTTGTCGCCAGCAGCTACCTACAGGAGAGGTAGCTCTTCACCCGGAGGTGTTCAGGCAGATTTGTCGGCGGTGGGTGGGTACACTGGATGTCGATCTGTTGGCATTCATACTAAACCACAAGGTGACGAAATTTGTGGCAAGGTGTCAGGATCCTCAGGCGATCGAACTCACTGGCAATCTCTTTGTGCCAGTTCTCTCTTTCTTACCTCTCTTTCCACCTCTACCGCTTCTACCCAGACTTCTCAAGAAGATCAGGGTAGAGGATGCTTCAGTCATTCTCATTGCCCCAGACTGGCCTCAGGTGTGGGGGGGGGGGGTCTGGGATTCGAATGTTATAAACCTCTTGGCGGATGCCCTATGGGCTCTTCCAGAACTCCTGTCCCAGGGTCCGTACTTCCATACAAATTTACAGGCACTCAGTTTAATGGTGTGGTGGTTGAAGCCACAATTTTGAGGGCAGCAGGTCGGTCTGAGTCAGTCACCCACACTATAATTAGAGCCCGGAAACCATCCTCATTGCAAGTCTATCATCACACTTGGAGTTCTTATTTTCGTTGGTATGAGTGTGCCAGTACTTTTGTCAATGCCTTTTTCCTTGCCAGTGCTGCTCTCCTTCCTACTCTCCACATTGTAGGCAGGGCTAGCTCTTAACTTCCTCAAGGGTCAAGTGTCTGCTTTTGCTATTCTGTTCAGAGGTATTTGGCATCTAAACTTCAGGTTAAGACTTTTCTCCTTTGGGTGGCACATGTTAAGCCACCTGTTGGACTCCCCTGGATCATTGGGATCTGAATTTGGATTTGGAAGCTCTTCAGTCTCCACCTATTGAGCCTATCAGAGAGAGCTCTACATTTTTCTTTCATATTAGGTATATTCTTTTTATAGCCATCAATTCTATTAGGAGGGTCTCAGAGCTTGCGGCTCTGTCTTGTTGTTCTCCTTACCTTATTCTTCATTAGGATAAGGTAGTGTTGAGGCCAGTTCAGTCTTTTCTCCCGAAGGTGGGCTTTGGTTTTCATCTTAATGAAGAAATAATTTTACCTTCCCTTTATCTGGCACCATCTCATCCTATTGAGAAGGCTCTGCACAAGTTGGACGTTGTTAGAGCCGTAAGGTACTGTTTATCAGCCACTGCCTCATTCAGATTCCTTGTTTATTATAGCAGAGGGCCCTCGTAAGGATAAGGCCGCTTGTAAAGCAACCATTGATTGCTGGACCAAGATGGCTATTATCCAGGCCTAAAGGGTTAAAGTCAGGGTGGTCCTATTTAGGATTAGGATGCACTCTATGCGAATAGTGGGAACTTCCTGGGCAGTTCGTCATCAGGCATTAGCATTGCAGCTCTGTAAAGCAGCTGCTTGGGCTTCAACTTATACATTTTCTAGATTTAACAGGGGCCAAACTTTTGCCTCGACAAATGTAAGCCTTTGGCAGGAAGATACTGCAGGCGGCAATTGCCCAGACTTGAGTTACAGCGGAAGACTAGGTGGAAACAGTATGATATTAATTCTTTCCCACCCTAGGGACAGCTTCAAGATGTCCTATAGTTCTGTCTCCCCCAATGAGATGAACAAAGAAAGTAGATTTTTGGTTTTCACCGTAAAATCAGTTTCTCGTAGTCTTTTTTGGGGACACAGCTCCTTCCCTTGGTTGCCCAGTTGTGCGTGCAGTTATATTTCTTCTTGTCTTAATTCTGTTCTCCTCTCCTCCTACTGCTTTCTCATAAAAGTGAGGAAGCTTGACTCCAGCAGGCGAGGTATAGTCTGCTGGAGAGTAACCAATTTTATTTAAATCCAATAACCGTGTCAGCCTCCAGGTGGCAGCAGGCTATCCTATGGTTCCGTTTTCCCTGATGAGGATTACGAGAGACACATTAATCTACTTTTTAGTCTCATGGTGAATGCCAAGGTCAACTTCAGACTCAAGCCATGGAACGGAACAGAAGCCGCTAAGTGCATGAGGTTAAAATATTTCCATTTCTTATCTGGATGTGGTTTGCTTAGATCAGTTGTGGAAATTGTTTTTTTTTTGTTTTTTTTTTACCTGTAGTCAGACAACATCCACCCCTAATATTCTTCACTTCTTACACATAAAACTACTGCTTATTTGAAAAACTTGTATATTATTTAGTCTTAACCTACAGGTAATATTTACCTGCAGCCCAGTAGTGTCATCATCATCACTTTCTAGTAGGGTACCACAATCAGCGACTAAAGCTCAGTGTTACATTACTCACTGTTATACACTGAGCTGTGTTATAACACACTTCACAGTTAGCTCCCTCTAGCAGTGGCTTTTAAATCTTTTAAATGGAACCTGTCAGCAAAAAAACTTCCAAAAAAATAAAATACCTGCATCTATAATGTCAATCTGCAGGTAAATGTTATTTTAAGTATATATATATATCCTTTTACACATGTAGTCAAAATTGTGGGTACCCCACGTTTAATGACAGAAAAACCCACAATAGTGACAGAAATAACTTGAATCTGACAAAAGTAATAATAAATCAAAAATCTATGAAAATGCTTTTCAATCATGCTTCCACAGAATTTAAAAAAAAAATAAAACTCATTAAATAAGCCTGTATGCAAATTGCCTCTTCAAAAAAAGAGGACTTGTACTCTATAGCGCCACCTGGAGGCGCTATAGGCCTGGACAGAAATGATGATACCCTTAACTTAATATTTTGTTGCCCAACCTTTTGAGGCAATCATTGCAATCAAACGATTCCTGTAACTGTCAATGAGACTTCTGCACCTCTTGACAGGTATTTTGGCCCACTCCTCAAGAGCAAACTGCTCTAGTTGTCTCGTGTTTGAAGATTGCTTTTTCCAGATGGCGTGTTTCAACTCTTTCCAAAGATGCTCAATAGGATTTAGGTCAGGGCTCATAGAAGACCACTTTCAGAATTAAAAATTGTGGGTTTTTCTGTCATTAAATGTTGGGGTACCAACAATTTTGACCACGTGTATAAATGGAAGTGTAGCTGCAGGAAGAAAATGAAGAAACTGAAGTTCTTTACTCCCTGCAGCCGCTTACTTCCATTGATCAGGGTGACGCCAAGGTCAAGAGCAGTCATCGCTTTGTACTTCATTAAAAATCAGATGGAGTGATTATGGCTGACTATTCACAGCCTTGGCACTGCCCTGATCACTATAAACGATCGGCTGCAGGGAGAACATAACTTTACTTTCTCCCTGCATCTGCACTTCCAATTGGAAAGCGATTAGTGCTATGGCTGCAGGTAAATATTTTTTTTTGTGTGCTGACCTTTTCCCCTCTTAGGCCGGCGTCACACTTGCGAGTGTGATGCGAGTAAGTTGCATGACTTTCTCGCATCAACACCCGGCACGGCCGCCCGCTCTCGGCCCCGAGTGTGTGGCTGCATAGAAATACATGCAGCCGCACACTCGGGTCCGAGAGCGGGCGGCCGTGCCAGGTGTTGATGCGAGAAAGTCGTGCGACTTACTCGCATCACATTTGCAAGTGTGACGCCGGCCTAACTCCATGTATGGGATTTGTAACTCTTGCATCAAAAATGCACAAGTCCAATCACTATGATACAGATATAGAAATCAGCATGAGCCTAAATGATGTTAAAAAGACAGGAGGAGACATTTATCAAGATCTGGATACGTTATAAAGGCCTTAATAATTAGCTGGTGTAAGTTGTGCCTGAGCTATATATAGGTGCCCCCCTCTTAGTAGTTTACACCTCTTTCTGGAGTAAGCTGCCTGCCGGACCACATTCTAATAACCTCTAACCAGGTTTTGAAACGTGCAGAGAAGGTTTAAAAGTTGCAAATTTCTTTGTACAAATGGCATTCTCCATAAGTTGTGACACTTGTACTCCGGTTACTGGTATAATCGCACTATTAAAGGTCCCCCTCAGATTGACGATCAGAATTCTGTGTTCACCACTGGGGTGTCAGCAGTCATATCCCTACCAAACTGAGGATCGGAGAGTCCTGGAAAACCCCTTTAATATATTGTTACATTTTAAAAAATTTTTTTCTACCATGAAAATTGTACAGATAGATATATCTGATTAAATGTCTAATTTAAATGTCTTTCCTCCTCGCAGTTTGCACATGTGTGGTTCACAAGCGCTGCCATCAGTTAATAGTCACAGCTTGCACTTGTATGAACAATCCGACGAAAGTGGAAAAAAAGGTGACGTGTTTCTATTATTTTTATCTACTTTGGTCTCCAGATCTTTTTTTGCAAAACCACTTCCTGTGTCTCAGCCTTTAAGACATTTATAAGTTCAAAATCCCCCAGTAGCTAATGATAGACCTTTCGCCTACATCTCTGGGAGGAGAAGGTGCGAATAAAGACATTGAGACAGTGGGATCTGTAACTAGGCTTTTCTTCACCCGGGGCATGAAGTTCAATGTACTGCCCTCATCCTGCATCTATGTACATGGGCCCAGGAAAAGTGGCTTATTGACATCACTTTGGAGGCACGGAGGGGCATTATTAGTATATGGCGGCACAGAAAGAGCATTATTAGTATATGGAGGCACAGAGGGGGCATTATTAGTATATGGCGGCACAGAGGGGGCATTATTAGTATATGGAGGCACAGAGGGGCATTATTAGTATATGGCGGCACAGAAAGGGCATTATTAGTATATGGAGGCACGGAGGGGGCATTATTAGTATATGGAGGCACAGAGGGGGCATTATTAGTATATGGAGGCACAGAGGGGGCATTATTAGTATATGGAGTCACAGAGGGGGCATTATTAGTATATGGAGGCACGGAGGGGGCATTATTAGTATATGGAGGCACAGAGGGGGCATTATTAGTATATGGAGGCACAGAGGGGGCATTATTAGTATATGGAGGCACGGAGGGGGCATTATTAGTATATGGAGGCACGGAGGGGGCATTATTAGTATATGGAGGCACAGAGGGGACATTATTAGAATATGGAGGCACAGAGGGGGCATTATTAGTATATGGAGGCACGGAGGGGGCATTATTAGTATATGGAGGCACAGAGGGGCATTATTAGTATATGGAGGCACAGAGGGGGCATTATTAGTATATGGAGGCACAGAGGGGGCATTATTAGTATATGGAGGCACAGAGGGGGCATTATTAGTATATGGAGGCACGGAGGGGCATTTTTAGTATATGGAGGCACGAGGGGGCATTATTAGTATATGGAGGCACAGAGGTGGCATTATTAGTATATGGAGGCACAGAGAGGGAATTATTAGTATAGGAGTCACAAAGGTGGGCATTATTAGTATATGGAGGCACGGAGGGGGCATTATTAGTATATGGAGGACAGAGGTGGCATTATTAGTATATGGAGGCACAGAGGGGGAATTATTAGTATATGGAGTCACAAAGGGGCATTATTAGTATATGGAGGCACAGAGGGGGCATTATTAGTATATAGAGGCACAGAGGGGGCATTATTAGTATATGGAGGCACAGAGGGGGCATTATTATGTATATAGAGGCACAGAGGGGGCATTATTAGTATATGGAGGCACAGAGGGGGAATTATTAGTATATGGAGGCACAGAGAGGGCCTTATTAGTATATGGTGGCACAGAGGGGGCATTATTAGTATATGGAGTCACAGAGGGCATTATTAGTATATGGAGGCACAGAGGGGGAATTATTAGTATACGGCGTCACAGAGGGGCATTATTAGTGTACGGAGTCACAGAGGGGCATTATTAGTATATGGAGGCA
The DNA here is from genome assembly GCA_033576555.1 of Oophaga sylvatica. NCBI lineage: Eukaryota > Metazoa > Chordata > Amphibia > Anura > Dendrobatidae > Oophaga > Oophaga sylvatica. Next base: position 411,648,226 of record JARQOD010000001.1, read on the forward strand.
CAGAGGGGGCATTATTAGTATATGGAGTCACAGAGGGGGCATTATTAGTATATGGAGTCACAGAGGGGCATTATTAGTATATGGAGTCACAGGGGGCATTATTAGTATATGGAGTCAAAGAGGGGGCATTATTAGTATATGGAGTCACAGAGGGCATTATTAGTATATGGAGGCACAAGGGGGCATTATTAGTATACGGCGTCATAGAGGGGGCATTATTAGTATATGGAGGCACAGAGGGGGCATTATTAGTATATGGAGGCACAGAGGGGGCATTATTAGTATATATGGCGGCACAGAAAGGGCATTATTAGTATATGGAGGCACGGAGGGGCATTATTAGTATATGGAGGCACAGAGGGGGCATTATTAGTATATGGAGGCACAGAGGGGGCATTATTAGTATATGGAGTCACAGAGGGGGCATTATTAGTATATGGAGGCACGGAGGGGGCATTATTAGTATATGGAGGCACAGAGGGGGCATTATTAGTATATGGAGGCACAGAGGGGGCATTATTAGTATATGGAGGCACAGAGGGGGCATTATTAGTATATGAAGGCACGGAGGGGGCATTATTAGTATATGGAGGCACAGAGGTGGCATTATTAGTATATGGAGGCACGGAGGGGGCATTATTAGTATATGGAGGCACAGAGGGGGCATTATTAGTATATGGAGGCACAGAGAGGGAATTATTAGTATATGAGTCACAAAGGGGGCATTATTAGTATATGGAGGCACAGAGGGGGCATTATTAGTATATGGAGGCACAGAGGTGGCATTATTAGTATATGGAGGCACAGAGGGGGAATTATTAGTATATGGAGTCACAAAGGGGGCATTATTAGTATATGGAGGCACAGAGGGGGCATTATTAGTATATAGAGGCACAGAGGGGGCATTATTAGTATATGGAGGCACAGAGGGGGAATTATTAGTATATGGAGGCACAGAGAGGGCCTTATTAGTATATGGTGGCACAGAGGGGGCATTATTAGTATATGGAGTCACAGAGGGCATTATTAGTATATGGAGGCACAGAGGGGGAATTATTAGTATACGGCGTCACAGAGGGGGCATTATTAGTATATGGAGGCACAGAGGGGGCATTATTAGTATATGGAGTCACAGAGGGGGCATTATTAGTATATGGAGTCACAGAGGGGGCATTATTAGTATATGGAGTCACAGGGGGCATTATAAGTATATGGAGTCACAGGGGGCATTATAAGTATATGGAGTCACAGAGGGGGCATTATTAGTATATGGAGTCACAGAGGGGCATTATTAGTATATGGAGTCACAGAGGGCATTATTAGTATATGGAGGCACAAGGGGGCATTATTAGTATACGGCGTCATAGAGGGGGCATTATTAGTATATGAAGGCACAGAGGGGGCATTATTAGTATATGGATGCACATTATTAGTAATATTAAGGCACAAATATTGAGGCACAAAGTGCATTATTAATATAATAAAGCCCCAAGTGGTGCTTTTATTGATGTATAGAGGCATAAAGGCTTGTAGAAAATCAGCCACATTCACATGAAGGATTTCAGTTTGCTGCTGGTTTATTTAATACATTAGTTCACCATAGTGCTGGGTAAGGGGACAGAAAGGCGACAAGCAAATTTGTCGCTGGATCCTGGAGTGTGGAGGAGTAGGATATCAGCACTGCACTCGCTCCATAAAGGGGCATTTTTAGTATGTGAGGCACAGATGGGACATTAGAAAAGGTAATTTTGACTTTAACCCCTTTCCGACATCGGGTGTAATAGTACGCTGATGTCGGACACCCTCCCTTTGATGTGGGCTCTGGCTGTGAGCCCACATATTTCCCGACACATGGCAGCTGTTTTGAACAGCTGACATGTACCCAGAATAGCCACTGGTGGAATCGCGATCCACCCGCGGCTATTAACCCGTTAAATGTCACTGTCAAACGTTGACAGCGGCATTTAACATGCGCTTTCGGCTATCGTGCTGGAAATTTGCCCACCGGTGACCCACGTCACATGATCGCAGGTCACCTATGGGTTGGCATGACAACTAGAGGTCTCTTGGAGACCTATATGGTTGTCACTCCCGGCTTGCTGTGAGCGCCGCCCAGTGGTTGGCGCTCATAGCAAGTGAGTAATTCAGCTACATGCAAACAAACTGATCATCGCCTGTATGTAGCAGAGCCGATCAGATTATGGCAGCTTCTAGTCTGCCATGGCGGCTATTGAAGTATGCCAAAAGTTAAAAAAAAATGTTTTTAAAAATGTATTAAAAAAAATAAATAAAAGTTCAAATCAGCCCCCTTTCACACCATTCAAAATAAAACAATAATAAAAAAAATCAAACACATATTTGATATCGCCGCGTTCAGAATCGCCCGATCTATCAATAAAAAAAGGATTAACCTGATCGCTAAATGGCGTAGCGAGAAAAAAAGTCAAAACGCCAGAATTACTTTTTTTTTGGTCACCACGACATTGCATTAAAATGCAATAACGGGCTATCAAAAGATCATATCTGCACCAAAATGGTATCAGCAAAAACGTCAGCTCGGCGCGCACAAAATAAACCCTCACCCAACCCAAGATCATGAAAAATGGAGACACTACGGGTATCAGAAAACGACACTTTTTTTTTTTTTATCTAAGTGGTGAATTTATTTTCCTCACTTAGATAAAAAAGAACCCAGACATGTTGGGTGTCTATGAACTCGTAATGACCTGGAGAAGCATTTAGTGAACCTACCGTATTTTTCGGACCATAAGACACACTTTTTTCCCCCAAAACTTTTGGAGAAAATGGGGGTGCATCTTATGGTCGCAACATACCTAAAAGTCCAGTGGCGGCGGCGGTCCCAATGAAGCTTCCCTGTGGTGCGGTGGTGGTGTTGGGGCAGCAGCGGGGCTCTGGGCTGCGTGGTGGGCTCCACCGGCATTTCGTCCTAGCCAGAAAGCCCCCGCAGCTGCGACGCGGTGCCTTGCTGAAGGATGGCCGCCAGGGGCCTCCGGAAAGATGGCCGCCGCATACTCATTCAAATCTCAGCAACAAGATCTCGTTGCCGAGATTTGAATGAGTATGCGGCGGCCATCTTTCCGGAGGCCCCTGGCGGACATCCTTCGGCACGGCACCGCGTTGCAGCTGCGGGGGGCTTTCCGGCTAGGACGAAATGCCGGCGGAGCCCCCACGCAGCGCAGAGCCCCGCTGCTGCCCTGACACCACCACAGGCTGCATCGAGACCGCCACCGGAGGCCCCTGGCGGCCATCTTTCTGGAGGCCACCGCATTGCAGCAACGGAGCTGCGGGGGGCTTTCGGGCTAGGACGAAATGCTGGCGGAGCCCCCCACGCAGCCCAGAGCCCCGCTGCTGCCCCGACACCACCACCGCACCACAGGGAAGCTGCATTGGGACCACCACTGGATTTGTGAGTATATTGCCACCCCACAGAGCACAGCCACCCCACAGAACACAGCCACCCCACAGTGCCCAACCACCCCACAGAGCACAGCCACACCACAGTGCCCAACCACCCCACAGAGCACAGCCACCCCACAGAACACAGCCACCCCACAGAGCACAGCCACCCCACAGAACACAGCCACCCCACAGAACACAGCCACCTCACAGAGCACCACCACCGCACCAGCCTGGACCACCGAACGACCCCACCTCTGCCTGTGCTGATCCCTTCGCTGGTAAGCTGAATTCGGACTGTAAGACGGACCCCCATTTGACACATTATTTTTTTTTCCCGATTTTCCTTCTGAAAATTTGGGGTGCGTCTTATGGTCCGGTGTGTCTTATAGTCCGAAAAATACGGTAGTAAAAAAGCAAAACAAAAAACAAGTGTGGGATTGCACTTTTTTTGCAATTTCACCGCACTTGGAATTTTTTTCCTGTTTTCTAGTACATGACATGGTAAAACCAATGTTGTCGTTCAAAAGTACAACTCGCCCCGCAAAAAACAAGCCCTCACACGGCTATATTGACGAAAAAATAAAAAAGTTATGGCTCTGGGAAGAAGGGGAGCAAAAAATTAAAACTCCAAATCGAAAATACTTCCGGTCATGAAGGGGTTAAGAAAAGTAGACTCCAAACACTGTCATGTAAAATAGTTAAATTGGATATTACTCTCGCCCTCCTCAAGTCCTGCGCTTGTGCTCTACTACTGCTCCAGTCTTAGTGATAACATCATATCAAAAGCTCACATTACAGTCAATCACTGAGCATAGCTCGGTTTAAGGAGATGGCACAAGCTGCTGAGCTCAGTGATTGGTGACGTTATGTTGACTGTTCATATTATCGCTGCGGCCAATCGTTGAGCACAGCTTCTCTGTTTAGGGAGATTGGACAAGCTGCTGAGCTCAGTGATTGGCTGCAGTGGGGATGTAAACTGTCGACCTGAAGTCACCAATGCAACAAAAACCCTGAGTTCGCAGCAGTGATGGAGAGCTAGGGCAGGGTGAGTACTATCTGATTTTGTTGCTTCAAATGACAAGCAACACTTTTCTAAAAGTGGAAACCACTTTAATGTATGGAGGCATATAGGGAGCATTATCAGTTTATGGGCACACAAATGTAGCAGCGTTGGTGGTGGTGAGAAATATTGGCCCTGGAGCCCACGGGTCCCTAGTTATTTTACATATACGGAGCGAGATATATGTATTATTACTACGTATGAGTGTATATATGTAGATATATATATACAGGGTGGTCCAAAAGTAGGTGGACAGTATGTGTAATAGGGTTATGAAGGGGGAGATTTATCAAACATGGTGTAAACTGAAACTGACTCAGTTGCCCTTAGCAATCAATCAGATTCCACTTTTCATTCCTCACAGACTCTTTGGAAAATGAAAGGTGGAATCTGATTGGTTGCTAAGGGCAACTGAGTCAGTTTCACAGATCCAGTTTTCACAGATAAATCTCCCCCAAAATTTCAAATAATTTAAATACAGATCAAAGAAAATGTATTTTAAAAGAGTATTGGAAATCTCAAAATGCCGAAACAGTAAGAGCAAATTGGGTTGAAACATTTGGTACTCAAGCCCCAAAGAGACAAACCATTTACCCATTTATGACAAATTCGATTCCACTGGCTCAATCCTTAATGCTCCAAAAACTGGTCGACCCAAAACAGCCTGTACAGAAAATAATGAACAACTTGTTGCTAAAACATTTGTTCAGAGTCCAAAAAAGTCCACCAGAAGAGTCTCTTTAGAATTGGGAATTTCACGAGCTTCCATCATGCGAATCCTGAAATCTATTGGGTGGAAAGCTTATCGTCCACGTCTAAAGGTACTGCCACACTAAACAATCCCGCTAGCGATCACGATAACGACGCATACTAATGCGATCGCTAGCGGGATTGTTTCTATATCGCTAAGGTACGCCACCTACAATTAGTACGATATAAGTTAACGACGCTGATCTATCCTTGGGCGCGTTAGTACGACGCTTCTTAAGCGACTTTTAAGCAGGTACAAAAGTACCGCTAAATCGCTAAGAAAAGGTGCCACATCAGCGATATATACTTACCCAGCGGGAGCGCCGACGAGAAAATAGGGTCCGGAACGATTCCAGCGACGAGCGAGATCACAGCAGGAAGCTCGTCGCTGGCAGACTGCCGCACTGAACAACATCGCTAACGGGATCGCTAAATAGTGACGTTTTTTAGCGATCCCGTTAGCGATATTGTTCAGTGTGGCATACCCTTAATTCATGGTTTATTGGAGGATGATGCAGACAGGCGGCTGCAATTTAGTGAGATTATGCTTAACGAAATTGAAGAAAATCCAGTAATTTTAGATAGCATTATGTGGAGTGATGAAGCTTCTTTCACATTATCTGGCCATATTAACAGACATAATTGTATTTACTGGTATAATGAGAACATGCATTTAACATTAGAGCAACAACTAAATGAGCCTGGTGTCAATGTTTGGGGTGGTATTTCAAGTTTTGGTGTTTTTGGACCTTTTTTTTGCTGGAACAGTCACAGGAGATAAGTATCTCGAAATTCTAATGAATCAAGTTGTTCCCCAGTTACAACAACAGCCTAATTCAAATGACCTTTATTTCCAACAAGATGGGGCCCCTCCACATTATTCAAGAGCAGTCCGCGAGTATCTTGATGAAACATTTCCCAATAAATGGATTGGCCAAAGAGGCCCACTTGATTGGCCGGCACGTTCACCAGACTTGACCCCAATGGATTTTTTCTTTTGGGGAGTACTCAAGGACAAAGTTTATAGTCGAAAACCAAAAAGTGTCAGTGACTTGAAAAATTACATAAGAGATGCATTTCAAGAAATTAATACCCAAAAGACTTGTGCAAAAATGTTTGTTGAAGCGTAAGAGGCAGACTTCAAAGCTGTGCAAATTGTGATGCAAAACAGTTTGAGCATCTGCGTTGATAAAATTTAAGGGCCTTTGTATTATTGTTCAGAATAACATTTAATTGTCAATGTTATGCTTGTGTTAGTAAATATAATTTTATATATACCGTAAATCAAAATAAATATTATTTTCTGTCCACCTACTTTTAAACCACCCTGTATATATACAGTATATATATACTTTGCTAACTATGTGTTTTGCTTTTAGATCTTTGAACAGAGATTCGGTATCAATTTACCCCACAAGTTTCGTGACCACAATTACAAGGTGCTGACGTTCTGTGACCATTGTGGGTCGTTATTATGGGGGCTAATGAGGCAGGGCTTACAGTGTAAAAGTAAGTCATGTTGTAATAACCCATGCCGCCATAGTGTGCAGTAGAATGGTACCGCTTCATTCTAAATGTATTATCTGGATTTTATGGGAACCAGGAGGACTCATTCAGTGAAAGTTTGGCTCCTTTTCACAGTTAGACTGTCCTATGCTTCATGTCTACTATAGTAGTGGATATTTTGATAAAAGTGTGAATAGCGCCATACTACATTGTATACCCAAACTCCGCAGTTTTGTCCCTGGTTCCTCTGCTGATCCCACAATGCAGAACCGGCTTTTATATTGGAGTCATTCCCCTGTTGTCGGTTTTACTACAGTTCCTACCACCCCTTTCCATGTGGCGCACTTTCCTAACCGCTACCCTCTCTTGACGGGTTATCAATTTTTTAAATTGGCCGTTAACAACGTTCCTTAGAAACGGGCAATGTACTGGGGCAAATAGGCCAAAAATGTTCTTATTAACCAATCACAGCGCAGCTTTCATTTTGCCAAAGCTGTTTAAAAAATGAAAGCTGAACCCTGATTGGCTGTTGTGGACAAGAAAGACCATCTTTCTTTTAATATGCAAATTGCCTCTTCAAACAAAGAGGACTTGTACTCTATATACATCTTTCTTTTAGACAGTTTTGATCATTTTGGTTATTTATGTGTCATCCTGGAAGCTATTTTCTCGCATACAGCTAATTTCTCGGGAAATCCAGAACAAGAGTATTGGCACAGCAGATATTAGTACAATGTGAAATATCACAAACCGCTGAGAATTAGGACTTTCTTTCTATACATGTTTTCTATGTGGAAAATGCACTTTTACTCTTTTAGGACACTATGGGCTTTCTTTATCGACATGGGCCTTGTTGCCCATAGTACCCAATCAAGTCTTAGCTTTCAAGTCCTCCCCAGTTCAGGAGAAATGAAAGCTGCGTTTTGATTGGTTGCCGTGGGCAACAAGAGCAGCTTCTCTGTTAGTTTTGTGCCTTTTTTTAGTTTAGTAGTTATTGAACCCCATAATGACCACTGATATGCAGACATTGAGGGGCCTTACTCTACTGCATGTTATATTTTTACTAGACCCCACACAATTGCCATCTAAAAAGTAAAAAAAAGTTGAAAAAATATTAGTAAGTTAAATCCTAAAAACACAAAATTGTTATAATTAATGCATTAATAAACCCCTACCGTTCACTTATAAAACCCCACCTTTTGCACAGTGACCCTAACAAGGGCATGTTGCATATCAAAATAACTGTAAAATCTGTCTGGAAAATGTAACTTCTACTATTTAAAAAAAAAAAAAAAAAAGTTCACATGTATGTAGTCCTTTCCCATTTTCAGTTCTGTCACAGACGTGCTGAATCCATCACATGATGGACACCAATGATCCATTGGGCTCTATTGTGGTGACCATCACCCTGACTTCCCCACATATGAGTCCTTGCTTTGACCTAACTTTCATGTGTTTCCCAGGAATGGAGGAGAAAGCTGCTGCCACACACCTGGCAGAAGCTTGCCTAATCGGAAAACAAAAGGATCGGGCGTAAAAATTGCAACGCCCTGATCCTTCTTTTCTTAGATATCTTCTATTGACCGAGAATCAGGAGGTTCCCATACACATCAGATGGTTGGCAGGTTCGGACGATTTCCATCCAATGTGTATTTGGGGCCTTAAAACTGGCCAAATATACAGTATAAGATGGCCAATGGCTGCTTGCTGAAAGAACATTCGGCCAACAGCCATCTCAGCCGACTCCCTCGAGCACAGGATCGGTCGGCCAAACGAGTGAGTGAGAAAACCGCTGACAGACACGTTGGTTGGTGGCTTTTCTCAGGGAGAAAAATGCAATCGCAGAATTGCCTGATCGACATCTCTCCCGACCATCAGTCGGCCGGTGCTCCCATACATATTAGACCCTTGGCCAAAGCTGTCGATATTGGCGTATTTGGCCCACATTGATCTAATATGTATAGCCGGCTAAGAGATTTACATCTGACCTCATATTTCCAATTTTTTATCATAGGGACAAAAAATTAAGCCAGTGTTGGATCCACTACATGACGGACACCAAAGGTGGCCATTCTCCTCACTTGTTGGTTTCAGTCATAAAGTAGGTCATTTTTGGGGGTGACGGATCATCGCCAACCCTTCAGACAGACACACACACCTCACATGAAGGCATGGTGACGATGCATCCCAATCCAGAGCCCGGTAATTAGGCAGATAGGACAGAAAGTCATCAGAATAAGACATTGTGGATACACATTGAATCACATATTATCATATATATACATTTACACATTATTTGTCTCAGGTTGTTGGGTTGTATATTTGTATATTCATGTTGCACTTGCACTTTATTTGAAATCAACTTGATTATCCCCCTGGTCTACCACCAAATCCTTTCATAGACCTTCATTATTGCAGCCATCCGCTGTACTTCATACCCACCTCTTTTTTTGTTTCCTTGTTTGGATTACTTTTTATTCCATGTTTTCAATAAAGATTTATTCTATTTTATTTATTCTGGGTCTGGCATTTTTTTCCTTCCTTGCATTTTCTCTATCTCAATGCCTTAGGTCAGTATACTTTGCTATCAGTTTGCTTTATTGGTATTTGTACTTGGATATGAGTTTAAAGGGGTTTTCTGCTTTTTGAAAGCCCCTTTGCACCTGTGAAACAATGAAATCTTTGCCGTCATCCGCTAATGGGTTAAAATGGCCCCAAACAACTTTTGCATTGTTTGTCCCCAGCGCTGAGATGTAAAAACGTTGCTCCCTCTCTCACACCCGAATTTTCACTCATTGGACTTATCACATTAGAATTATTATTGTCTTTTCCCGATGAACGAGGCAGCGATTTTAACCACATTGAGATCCTTGCATTTTCTTGACCAGATGTCTTACAAGCGTTACTGCTGGAGTGCAGCGTGAGGCCGGATGAATAATCGTATCCTCTCTCCTTGTAGTATGCAAAATGAACGTGCACAAGCGATGCGAGGCCAACGTGGCTCATAACTGCGGAGTGAATTCGGTGGAGTTGGCAAACGCGTTAGCGGGAATGGGTCTGCAGCCCGGGAGCATTCCTGTCACACGGGTAAGACGTCGCATGTTAAGGGGTTAACAGCCAGAGAAATGAAAACCGTTGTAGGTGAGCCTGGACCCAACGTTTGAAACCATTTGAGAGATGAATTCAAAAAAGAAATTCCTCCAAAAATGCAAATGTAATTATAGGGGGAATTGTGGTTGTGTCTTCATGAATGAACGATGAACGCTTTATGAGTTGGTGAACTGGTAGTTATGAGTGAGCGTATTTGCATAAGGTTTATCTGAGCATGGTTGGATGCTAAGTGACTTCGACGTACTCGAAAAATATGTTCGAGTCTCCGCGGCTGCTTGTCTCGTGGCTGTTCAACAGCCAGGTAATCCCTTCATTTGTTGCAGCTGTCGAACAGCCGCGAGACATGCCGGCACAAGGACTAAAACATATTTTTTGAGTATGCCGAAGACACTCTGTTATCACCCGAACATGCTCAGATAACACCTTATCCCAGCACGCTCGCTCATCACTGATGGTTAGCTTCATTCATGACATTAGCCACATGATGACATTCTTGTGATAGTGGGGTATCTAAAATGTTTAAAGGGGTATTCTTAAGAGATAAGAAATCACAGGAAGCGTGATAACTTGTCTTAATGCTGGCAATCCCAGCGATATCCAAGAATGGGGCCATGAAACCTCAAAAAAGGCGCTCCCCAGCCCCCATCCTGAATGGTGTGAGATGCATATGTGCGGCGTCCAATCAATTCCTTGTTTATGGTGCTGCCAAACATTGCGTTCGCAATTTCCATCAGCCTTATAGACATTGAAAGGAGCGGAGTCGCACATGTGTTCCTCACTCCATAAGCAAGTTATCCGCTATCTTGAAGATAAAGGGATAACTTGATATTTTGGGAATAATTATTTAAAGGTAAATAAACAAGGCTGCGCAGCATGGAAAGGCAGTCTCTTGTATAGCAAGTAGAGCTTTCTGGTGCCTGATATTCTTCATGCATACACTAGAAGTACAGACATTATATCACACTACATTGAAATAAATACCATACATTGTCCGGACCGTTTAAGCGAGTTCAAGTTATATACTGCTGCGCTTTTTATTAGTGTTAGCTTTTTTCAGTGCGTGGACCTCTTTGGACCTCTAGACTCTATGGTTGGGTGTGATTGCAGCTCCTGCACCCACTAAAGTTATACCTTGGAGAGTCATCAGCTGCATAGAGATTGGGCAGCTTCAGGAGTTGAGAGCCGAATATTATAGACAGCCAGACGCCCCATATAGAAGGCAGAAATGGTTTCTAACCATCTCTGCCTTCCTGATCCCTGTATGCACAGAGCTGATCGAGAGTTGTTCAGGAAGCACTAACAGTGCTTTCTCCATATGATTGCCGGGTGTCTGGAGGGAGCAGGAGTTGCTGGGAGACTCTGCAGACACAAATATGTTCAGCCGTGCAGGCAGAGGACTGAATTTGCCCTGTAACGTGTACTAATGGGCCAGTATCAATTACAGCAAAAATCAAATGTAATAACAAAAAAATTGATTTAAATGGTGAAATGCTCCCCAAAGTTGTAGAAAGCGGTAAGCAATTTGTGATGTATTTTAATGGCCCTCTGTGTTGAAAATTTTTTTTTTATAAATGTGAAAAACAAACACTTATTACCACAAGGTGGCGATGTTTGATGTTTTGTGGAGGTTCTTCCCATTCCAGAACTAGCACATTAAGCCCATGGAATCAGTTAGTTCTATGGCGTTTGTTCCAGTTTTCCTGAAACCTGAACATTCCACCTTTTAAAACAAAAATAAATCTATTATTATTATTGTATTAAGCGATTACAGTAAAGATCCATTGCATTTGTATAATAATTGCCCTAATGGGTGATGCTCATGTCCATGATCAAACTGCATTTTTAGACAGATATAAAAAATAATACTTGTAGGCAGCACATCCACTCATATAAACAGGGATGTGCTGCCTACAGTAATGGAAGCTGTGAGGAATAAATAATCTACTAAGTCTGTGCGTTACAGAGACATTTAAAAGGAATCTATCAACCGATTTTTGCTATGTAATCCAAGAACAGCATAATGTAGAGGCAGAGAGCCTGATTCCAGCAATGTGCCACTTAGTTTACAGTTGTGATCGAATCACTGTTTTCTCTGCTGTAGATGTAGCGCTGCTATGAATGCTGAGCTGTGTATAACCCTGCCAATACCCTGATTGGCAGCTTCCTGTATACATTGTCAGTGGTGGGGGCGGGGTTACACAGATTAGCTGGACTGTCTTGCACGTGACACCTAGTCCTGTAGTGATAATTTCTTGCTAATAAAACACTGATTGTATTGAAACTACAGCAAGCAATCAGGCTCTCTGCCCCTACATCATGCTGTTCTCGTATTCTCTCAGAATTGGCTTGAAAGTTCAGCAAAGTGTCTATTCCTCCAGTCTAGTCCTGGCCTTGTGTGCTGTAATCACACCCACTTGGGTTGATTGACAACTTTTTCCCTGTGCCCAGCATAGATTCAGAGCAGGATGTCATGCACCTGTGCCAGAGCTCCTGCAGTGAAGCTATGATGACAGTGAAGATGATGACGGTCACCCCATGTGGGTGTGATTATACCACCCGAGGCCGGGACTGTTCTGGGAAAATAGGCACCCGATGGACTAGGTGACTAATTGGTAAATCATGAGTAGCAGTTTTTGCCGCTCATATCAACACACCTAATTGAGGCGCAGGAATGGGGATCTTTAGGAGACTGCGACTATGGGGAATCTGACAGGTTCCCTTTAAATTATATATCAAGTCAAATATCAAATGTTTTGTTTTTTTTCTTTGTATTTTTTAGCATTCAGACAACAGTCCCTCCAGGTCAGAAAATGGCTCTGAAGAAGATTCTCTGTCCAACACGTCCTCGCAGTACAAGTTTGGGATTGAGGATTTCACCTTCTTACGTGTTCTGGGGAAGGGCAGCTTTGGGAAGGTTGGTGTCACTTACCAGGTCGGGACTTATGCTGCACATTTATTAGTATCACAGCGTTTTCTGTAGACCTCCACAATCTAACGTCGTTAGTCAGAACATGTAGGGCAGCCAAATTGGGACTCGGTGTACAAATCTAATTAGCACTTGCAGGGACTTTACTCCAAAAATAGTTCCTCACCTTTCTATAGACTTTCTGGTTCTGCAGCTCGCTTCCAATATATTAAAGGGAATATGTCCGCAGATTTTTGCTATATAATCGGAGAGAAGCAATGTGTCATTTATTAGGCTGTGTTTTGTGGTTTCAATAAATTCAGTATTTTATCAGCAGGAGATTATCACTACAGGACTAGGGGTCTCATGCCTCCTAGTCCAGCCATGCGCCCAGCACTGATTAGCAGCTTTTTGTCAATATACAGTATACACAGAAATCTGCAAATCAATGATGTGGGCGGGGTTATACAGAGCTCAGCATTCTGAGCACTGCTAGATCTGCAGCAGAGAAAACTGTGATTGTATCATAACTGCTGCACCCAGTAAACTAAGTGACACATCGCTGGAATCAGGGTCTCTGACCCTACATCATTCTGATGTCAGATAACATAGCAAAAACCTGCTGACAGATTCTCTTTAAATAGAAAAGAACTGCAATAAAAGGCACTGCCATGGACAAGCCATGTTTATTTTAGAAAATCCATCTTGTGTATCCTAAAAAGTTCTGTTCAGGTTTAGTGATGAGCGAGCACCCCGCTCTAGTCCCCACCCGCCCGCATTTTTTTTATGGCTGTTAGACAGCCAATAAACATGCGGGGATTGCCTGCTGTGAGCAATATGGGGGATATAATTTCATGTCACTCAACTGCACCATATCCGGTTTGAGATTATAGACCTCCTTCTAAAGTGTGAAGCTGAGGCAGGACACATGGCTTAACAGGTGGTCCAGCTTCAACAGTTCCAAGTGAAAAAGCTCACACCCCAGCAGCTTACCTGGTACCAAAGCCTTTCTGGGAGTATGAGCCCAAGCTGCTTAACTGCTTCAAACAAATCCCCCCAAAGACAAATGGGAGCCGTAATTTTATGAATTTATCGTACATCCTAGCTGTATACTGGTTACATTTTCGAGATCTTGGGAATGGGCTGAACATCTGCCTGGGTCTTGATCTATTCTAGCACCCCAGGGTGGGGAAATACGTAGAACAGCTAGTAGAAGCCAGGTAGCAAAGCCGTGTTTTGTCTCCATGTGTAATGGGAATCCGTATGGCTCAGATGGCGTCAAAACCGCTGCCCTATGACCTTCCATTACACAGCTGACATCAGCCCAGAAAAATATTACCACCTATTGGCACTGCACCAGGACAATCGACAAAAGCCAGGCAAAGTGCCAGAATTAGCGCATCTAATGTGATGCGCCTCTACTGAGGCGGCTGCGGGCTGGTATTTTTAGGCTGGGAAGGGCCCAATAACTATGGATCTTCCCAGCCTGATAATATCAGTCCACAGCTGTCTGCTTTACCTTGGCTGGTTATCAAAAATAAGGGGACCCATTTTTTTTCAATAATTTATTTAATTATTATAAAGCAGGCTAAAAACGATGTAAACACATTTTCAACTTATGTGCTTTTTTTAACTGTGGATTTTTCGCATTTAATGCAAGTCTATGGGGAATTTACGCGCAGTATTGTCAGTCTGAAAAAGAAGAGTAATACTCTGACAACATTGTTCCCAGCAGCGGGGAAGAGTTAGAGATGTGTCCAGGCGTCTTCCCCATGCTGTTCCCATTCTATTTGAGCTCTGTTTCCATCCATTTCAGCGATTTTCCTGCCTCTCCAGCCCTTCTGTTGGGGTCTTTCGAAAAAAATGCTCGAGTTTCGCATTGACTTCCATTATACTCTGTGCTCAAGTCAATTCCGTCCGAGTATCCAACCTGCTCGATTCGAGTGCTGAGCACTAGAGCATTATAGTGCTCGATTATTACTATTCAGGATTCTTCATTTTCATTAGCCACATTTATTTTAATGAATATGGACACCATATCGGCACTAAAGTTTTTTTTTTTTTTTACTTTAATTTGTGCATTTTTTATTAAAAATTATTTATTAAAAATTTAGCTATGATTGCCTTTGATGTCGTCTGTGCTGGCTGGAGAATGAGTTAACTGAGATTCCATTAGTGAGCTCGGCCTGATGGGAGCATTATAATTATTTTATTTTTTCCTCTGAGACACTCACAGCTAGTTCCTGGCCACATGAATTTTGAGCTGAATTTTTTGTTCTTAAATCAGCTCAGAGAAGCTCTGAACAACAAGCACTCTCGTCAAAGGAGCTGCCTAACAGATCCTTAGTTAACTCATTCTGCAGCCAGCAATAGGCAGTGCAACACAAAAGCTATAGAAGGTAACCAATGCAACATTTTTAATGAAACTCAATTGCAAAAATATTTGGCAGCCAAAAATACATGCATTTAGATAAAAAAAAATGCCACTGAAAGTGTCCAAATTCTTTTCAGTTCTTCCAAGCATGCATGTGTTTTCAATGGGGAGAGAGGAGTAAACCTTTGCTAGATGGATCTGTCTGCTGGAATGAAAGGATTAGGCATATTGAAAACCATCAGCCTGATCTTTTCCTCCAACCTAATCTTTCCTAAGGAGAGTCAGGAAGCCCCCATACACAATGAGATGGTCATCTGGTCCTGAATTCAGTGGGTTCCTCCACCAATGATGTTTTTGGAAGCTTTCACACCTGCTGATTGCTGTAGTTGACCGCAGACCGTCACGATAAAATAATGAGCTGATAACTCCAGTTTCTTGGTGTCGTGTGCCCGCAGGTGATGCTTGCCAAATCCAGAGAGGGTGATAATCTTTATGCAGTGAAGGTGCTAAAGAAGGATGTGATTCTTCAAGATGATGATGTGGAATGCACTATGACCGAGAAACGCATTCTGGCCCTGGCGTGTAATCACCCGTTTCTTACTCAGCTCTTCTGCTGCTTCCAGACTCCGGTGAGTTCTGCAGTGAACACTTCGCTTCTCACTAAACAGATGTGTCGTCTTCCAGGACTCAGGATGTAAAACCAAACCAGATTCTCCAATTTTCATATTTCTGAGTTTTTGCCCCTCATCAGTACAAAGTAAAAGACCAGTTGTCTAGGTGAGAGGAATTCAAGGGGTTGTCTGGCCTTCGGGTACAAGTCTGCAGTGATTCGTAGACTATAAGAATTCTTCGGTGGCAGGAGCAGGTGGTCATGTGACCGCAAGTATGTGATTTGCATACTTCCGGCCACGTTCGGACTAGACGTGTTCGGCCTCGCTCCATTCACTTGTATTGAACAAGGCCACACATGTCTAGTCAGCACATGACCACATTTTTGCAAATACTTCTGATCGCGCCCCTGCTGCTCCCAGCGCCGGCACCTGAGATTTCTCATAACGCAGAGTGAGTGCGATGTGTGGATTCACAAATATGCAGTCACACAGAGTGACTGCAGACTTGTACCCCAAGGCCAGACAACCCCTTTAAAGAGGCACTATACAGTTGTAACATGGCACGAGGCGGTAGCCGTTGGCGAGGTGTTTGTTTCTTACACCCCGGCACATTACGTGAAGAAGGGGTTCTTAGCTGGGTGTGTAGACTTGTTGTGGGGGCACTACGCCTGTGCAGGCCGCATGTTACCGATGTTGTTGGTTGGCCAGGACCAGATGTTTCACTAATCAAGGAGGGCGACCACCAGTTCTTTAAGAATGCAATTTTACTGAAGAGAAGTCTTACGATAACTATATACATGAGGTAGCAGGCACATTTCTTCTCATACCTTTCAGTATCCCAGAGCATCTCTGTGAGCCGCCCGACAGGGCCGTGGGGTACTCGGACCCGAGCCCGTTGATTTCTATGGGGGATGTCACGGTGGCCACGACTCGGTCCGTGGCCCTGGGCGCTCACCAAAAAGGGGATAATGTTTGTATAGTGATTCGTGACGCCACCTGTAGTATCTGATCAGGGTGACCAGCGCTGCTGTGCCGATCCTCTGGAAGGGATGGTGTTGTGCAGCTAGATGGTAAACCTCCTACAAGTGAGGCTGTGTCCTTCCAGGGCAGATAGATGGTGTATATTTAGGAATGGTGCTGAGGAGTGTAACAGAGAGATGTGCGATGCTGGAATAATGAGGGAGGCAGTCCAAGTGCAGTTTCAGGGTTTTACTCACAGTCTGTTGCTAGCAAGACAGATGCCCGCCTGGCACTGTGTCCTCCGGGAGAGTGGTCCAGCAGCCCCCAGGTAGATTGGTCGCACTTCCCAAGACTCCCTTTCAGTATGTTCCTTTCTAGCCTTTACTCTCTGTGCTCTTTACTCCTTTCTTCCTAGCACCTCACCACACAAACTCTCAGTCCCGAAGCTGTGGGCCCTTTCGGTTAACAGATCAATTCTGTGCGTACTTGACCCCGTAGTGCTCTCTGACTTGAAGGAGATACTGGTGGTTGGTGGAAGTGACCCATAGAGTGATCACCGCCGTCGGCTTACTAGCAGGGTGTGAAGCTTTCCCACTAGTCTAGGGGCCGTTCCCTGATGGCATTGGTCCTTCCTTCTTCAGGATGGGGCCACAGATGGATTAGATCACTGTCGTGCTTTTCGGACACTTTCTCACTCAGTTTCTTACTGAGGTGAACTCAGACGAAGACTCAGTCAGAGACTGGCTGCTCTCTATTCTCGCTGCAGCCTAAGTGCTGCTCCTAACTCCACCCACCCATAACTACACCCTTTGCTACCCAGGCTGAGTCAGACCATCCTCCCTAAGGGTACGTCCGTATGCTCAGCTGGCATGGTGTGTTGGATTCAGTGTGGAGTCATAGGGGTGCTTCCTCCTTACCTGGGAGTCAGGTGTCACACCTCTGGTTGAGATGCAACACCTCTGTGGCGACTGAACCCTCAAGGGCGCCACATCTGCACATATCATCTTCACTTCTCTTGTTCCAACCTTCACTAGTCCCACTTGTTTCTGCACAGCCCAGCCTAGTACCACATTACACTCCGTGAAAGTCATCTTTTCCTCCCGGGGTTCTGCTAGCATTCCCTTTTAAAGGCTTTGTAGCTTGCTGACGCCTTCAATACTCCAGCCCGAGGAACTCACTTTGTTTCACATTCTGGTCCGTCCAGGACCCATCTCACTCAGTCTCCTAATCCTCTGGTCAGCCCGCTGACCCATATCTTCTTGATAAATCTGTTACTCGATCAATTCTTTCTCTCTCTCCCATTGTTCAGGATCTTGCTATCGTCTCCTCTCTCGGCTAATGGACACCCTTATGATGCGAGTTTGTAGACTAACCAGACCTCAGTCACTCACTGAGCCTTATCTAACAAAAACTGTCACTTTCACTTGTACTAGCCCCTCCCACTATGGGCTACTTCCAAACATTAACTCTCATTATGCCTACTGTCAAACTACACACATTATCAACGCTACTAGCCATCTTTACCACACATCACAATTCACATTATACTTTATATAGCACAAAATACTTGTTTCTTCAAGGGGGAAACATGGTCAGTAGTCCATCTCCTTACACAGAGCAAAAGTTTTTTTTGTTTGCTTTCATGGAGCGCTCCAGGCTGGTGTACAGAGATGGGACTGTCTTCTAAGTCTCCCTATACAAGCTTGCTGCTCTCCCCAAAGAGAAACTTTACCTGTTGACCTCATTGGATGGCACATCATGGTGCATTGCATCAGGGGACCAAGGTGTCTGCAGAAAATCCATCAAAAAGTCTTTCAATTGTCAACACACACTCCTCCGACCTTCCACTGTAATCATTGGTTTTAGCAGGTTACACTAACGCATGGATAATCTGAAGGGACAGATACTTTTTTTTTTCTAGATGTCAGTAATGTTTTGTTTCATTAGAAAAAAATATATATATTTAGTAACCAGAGAACACGTCAATCTACTGGTTTGTTTTTTTGCCTAAATTGACAGGTAATCTTGTTGGGGCCAGCACCAGGCAATGGGTTTGAGAACTATTACTAAATAAAGTCCTAATGATTACTGTCCAGCAGGGGGTGCAGTTGCACCACATTGGTGAGATTACTGGAGATATAGTGAAAAAGTTCTGTGCAAATCTCCCATCACATCACACAGATTATAGAGTTCTAAATGCATGATCGCTCTTTAGATATAGGAAAGATGTATATCTTCGTACCGTGTTAGCCAGTAGATAGATCGCTCTTTATGCATTATTGAATTTAGCTTGGCCAAAAGCAGATGAACCTATAGACTTACATAGTGGACAGTTAAACTAGAGAAAACGAATCTGTAGTGTGAATGAAGCTCTAAATATACAGATGATTGCAGTGAAGCTGTTTGCTCTGTTTTACCCCTAGAGTGCTACATTTAGTGACACGTCCTAGGACGGCCATTTCCCGGCATTGTCAGTTTGTATTACCAGCGAACACATAAATTGCTTAGATTTTCTTTATGGAAACTAAGAAAATAGTGTTACCTAAGCCCCCTATGTTATTTACATGTACTGTTACTAGGTACTTACTGCGGAGTACTTGCTCATTTTGTTTTCATCTTAGGTTCTGCTTTTTAAATGACCACAGTGATAATTCGCACCTATGTATTGCATTTATACCAACAAAGGCTCTGGCTCAATTTTGGGGGGATTTACTTTTACATTAGGAAAAAATAAATCTGGTATCGATTATTACAGTATTGCAGAGTATTGTACCAGCGCAAGTTCAATCCCCCCAGTGGGACGAATTAAAAATAAATAAATATATATATATATCTATAGATATATATATATCTATAGATATATATATCTATAGATATATATATATCTATAGATATATATATAGTAGAGGTTAAATAAAATAATGAAAACTGAACATATTATTGTGCACATGTATCTGTACAGACTGTTTTCAGAATACTTATCGCCTACTGTTACCACCTAAACAAAATTAAATGGCAGAATTACTGTATTTTGCTTCTCCCCCCAAAAAAATAGAATAAAAAAAATCAGAAAGTCGCATTAACCTGAAAATGGTAAGGATAAAAACTACAGCTCCTATAACAAAAAAATAACTCCTGTTACAACTCTATAGACAAAAAAAGAAAAAATGTTAAAACTCTTGGAAGTATCAAAATCAAAGAGGCTGTGTCCTAAATCTGGAGTGGACCCTGCATTTCTCATACCATTGGGGCCCACTAGTACATCTGTATCCTATAAGCTGGCCCCGTGGCTGCTATTGGGTCCTTGGACAAAGGGGTCCTTGGCCTCTTGTTAGCTCCACCTCTTGTTCCGAATTCTCCTCCCCTGAGGAACTTTAATGTCAGTAAACGAGGCTAAGAAAGTGGAAAAGGTGTGGATAAGGGAACAGACTCCAAAGCCATAATGAGGTGTGCAGCCTGATCTTTGCTAGGGGACCCCCTATGTTCTCTATACGGCAGGTAGACGGCTAGGGTGCGACTCCCATTTAATAGGTCATACACAAAAAATGTTTTATTTTAACTATGACATGTGTGTGGTGTTGAGTCGTATGCTGATAATATATTATCCTATACAGAAATCTGCTAATAATTTCTTAGTGGCTTTTTCAGCTGAATGTCAGCAGTGTCCCCTGTCCCAGTCCCTGCTCTCCTTACTCCGTAGAATGCACATGGAGTAACTGTAAACCACCCATGCTGCGCCCGCTCCATGACATCAGGGTCAGGTTTCCGCAGACTTGTGTGCAGCACAGATCAGAACATCACTGGCCCCCAGGCGGCTGCTGCCAGCTCCAGGCACGTGACTCCGCGCTAATGTATGGGAGCTGCATGAGAGAGGTCTGATGGGTCATTGTCTGGGAATGTCGAGGACTCAACCTTGGACCTACTTAGGGTTTTCAGCATGTTAGATATGGCTGCACTAGTCCTATGGATTAGGAGAGGAGGTGACTTACGGGCAGGGAGGACACACTTATTAATATCTTTTTGATTTATATATATATATATATATATATATATATATATATATATACACTGCTCAAAAAAACAATGGGGACACTTAAACAACAGAATATAACTCCAAGTAAATCAAACTGTCCACTTAGGAAGCAACACTGATTGACAATCAATTTCACATGCTGTTGTGCAAATGGAATAGACAACAGATGGAAATTATTGGCAATTATCAAGACACACTCAATAAAGAGTGGTTCTGCAGGTGGGGACCACAGACCACATCTCAGTACCAATGCTTTCTGGCTGATGTTTTGGTCACTTTTGAATGTTGGTTGTGCTTTCACACTCGTGGTTGCATGAGACGGACTCTACAACCCACACAAGTGGCTCAGTTAGTGCAGCTCATCCAGGATGGCACATCAATGCGAGCTTTGGCAAGAAGGTTTGTTGTGTCTGTCAGCGTAGTGTCCAGAGGCTGGAGGTGCTACCAGGAGACAGGCCAATACACCAGAAGACGTGGAGGGGGCCGTAGGAGGGCAACAACCCAGCAGCAGGACCACTACCTCCACCTTTGTGCAAGGAGGAACAGGAGGAGCACTGCCAGAGCCCTGCAAAATGACCTCCAGCAGGCCACAAATGTGCATGTGTCTGCACAAACGGTTAGAAACCAACTCCATGAGGATGGTCTGAGTGCACAACGACCACAGATGAGGGTTGTGCTCACAGCCCAACACCGTGCAGGACGCTTGCCACTTGCCACAGAACACCAGGATTGGCAAATTCGCCACTGGCGCCCTGTGCTCTTCACAGATGAAAGCAGGTTCACACTGAGCACATGTGACAGACTTGACAGAGTCTGGAGATGCCATGAAAAGCGATCTGCTGCCTGCAACATCCTTCAGCATGACCGGTCTGGCAGTGGGTCAGTAATGGTGTGGGGTGGCATTTTTTGGAGGGCCCCACAGCCAGAGGTACCAAGATGAGATCCTCAGACCCTTTGTGAGACGATATCCTGGTGCGGTTGGCCCTGGGTTCCCCTTAATGCAGGACAATGCCAGACCTCATGTGGCTGGAGTATGTCAGCAGTTCCTGCAAGATGAAGGCATTGAAACTATGGACTGGCCCGCCCATTCCCTAGACCTGAATCCGATTGAGTACATCTGGGACATCATGTCTCGCTCCATCCACCAACTTCAGTTGCACCACAGACTGTCTAGGAGTTCGCGGATGCTTTAGTCCAGGTCTGGGAGGAGATCCCTCAGGAGACCATCCGCTGCCTCATCAGGAGCATGCCCAGGCGTTGTAGGGAGGTCGCACAGGCACGTGGAGGCCACACACACTACTGAGCATCATTTTGACTTGTTTTAAGGACATTACATTCCACTTTAATTTTGTGGTGAACTCCAAATCCAGGCCTCCTTTGGTTAATAAATTTGATTTCCATTGATGATTTTTGTGTGATTTTGTTGTCAGCACATTCAACTTTGTACAGAACAAAGTATTCAATGAGAATATTTCATTCATTCAGATCTAGGATGTGTTATTTGAGTGTTCCCTTTATTTTTTGAGCAGTGTGTGTGTGTATGTGATATATATATATATATATATATATATATATATGTATATATATAGTACAGACCAAAAGTTTGGACACACCTTCTCATTTAAAGATTTTTCAGTATTTTCATGACTATGAAAATTGTAAATTCACACTGAAGGCATCAAAACTATGAATTAACACATGTGGAATTATATACTTAACAAAAAAGTGTGAAACAACTGAAAATATGTCTTATATTCTAGGTTCTTCAAAGTAGCCACCTTTTGCTTTGATGACTGCTTTGCACACTCTTTGCATTCTCTTGATGAGCTTCAAGAGGTAGTCACCGGAAATGATTTTCACTTCACAGGTGTGCCCTGTCAGGTTTAATAAGTGGGATTTCTGGCCTTATAAATGGGGTTGGGACCATCAGTTGTGTTGTGCAGAAGTCTGGTGGACACACAGCTGATAGTCCTACTGAATAGACTGTTAGAATTTGTATTATGGCAAGAAAAAAGCAGCTAAGTAAAGAAAAACGAGTGGCCATCATAACTTTAAGAAATGAAGGTCAGTCAGTCCGAAAAATTGGGAAAACTTTGAAAATGTCCCCAAGTGCAGTTGCAAAAACCATCAAGCGCTACAAAGAAACTGGCTCACATGAGGACCGCCCCAGGAAAGGAAGACCAAGAGTCACCTCTGCTTCTGAGGATAAGTTTATTCGAGTCACCAACCTCAGAAATCGCAGGTTTACAGCAGCTCAGATTAGAGACCAGGTCAATGCCACACAGAGTTCTAGCAGCAGACACATCTCTACAACAGCTGTTAAGAGGAGACTTTGTGCAGCAGGCCTTAATGGTAAAATAGCTGCTAGGAAACCACTGCTAAGGACAGGCAACAAGCAGAAGAGACTTGTTTGGGCTAAAGAACACAAGGAATGGACATTTGACCAGTGGAAATCTGTGCTTTGGTCTGATGAGTCCAAATTTGAGATCTTTGGTTCAAACCACAGTGTCTTTGTGCGATGCAGAAAAGGTGAACGGATGGACTCTACCTGCCTAGTTTCCACCGTGAAGCATGGAGGAGTAGGTGTGATGGTGTGGGGGTGCTTTGCTGGTGACACTGCTGGGGATTTATTCAAAATTGAAGGCATACTGAACCAGCATGGCTACCAAAGCATCTTGCAGCGGCATGCTATTCCATCCGGTTTGCGTTTAGTTGGACCATCATTTATTTTTCAACAGGACAATGACCCCAAACATACATCCAGGCTGTGTAAGCGCTATTTGACCAGGAAGGAGAGTGATGGATTGCTACGCCAGATGACCTGGCCTCCACAGTCACCAGACCTGAACTCAATCGAGATGGTTTGGTGTGAGATGGACCGCAGAGTGAAGGCAAAAGGGCCAACAAGTGCTAAGCATGTCTGGGAACTCCTTCAAGATTGTTGGAAGACCAAAGTCAAATTTATCAACATGGAAAATTATTTTACCCATATGCTAAATGTTGTAAAGAAAACAAAAATAAAGTGCCAGAACGATTAAAAAATTTTATTTTTTTTTGCAAATTTCATTTTTTTTCATGAAAAATATATAAAAAAAAACTCGCAATATTATTTAAGCTTGCTATCACCGCTATTGTACTGGACTGCAGAATTATACTATTTTGCATTTTTTGTGGTTGTAGATATAATCAAGACTACCTCTTGAAGCTCATCAAGAGAATGCCAAGAGTGTGCAAAGCAGTCATCAAAGCAAAAGGTGGCTACTTTGAAGAACCTAGAATATAAGACATAATTTCAGTTGTTACACACTTTTTTGTTAAGTATATAATTCCACATGTGTTAATTCAGAGTTTTGATGCCTTCAGTGTGAATGTACAATTTTCACAGTCATGAAAATACAGAAAAATCTTTAAATGAGAAGCTGTGTCCAAACTTTTGGTCTGTACTGTGTATATATGTATATATACAGGTCCTTCTCAAAAAATTAGCATATAGTGCTAAATTTCATTATTTTCCATAATGTAATGATTACAATTAAACTTTCATATATTTTAGATTCATTACACACCAACTGAAATTTGTCAGGTCTTTTATTGTTTTAATACTGATGATTTTGGCATACAACTCCTGATAACCCAAAAAACCTGTCTCAAAAAATTAACATATTTCAACCATCCAATAAAATAAAAGTGTTTTTTAAAAACAAACAAAAAAACCATCAAATAATAAAGTTCAGTTATGCACTCAATACTTGGTCAGGAATCCTTTTGCAGAAATGACTGCTTCAATGCGGCGTGGCATGGAGGCAATCAGCCTGTGACACTGCTGAGGTGTTATGGAGGCCCAGGATGCTTCGATAGCGGCCTTAAGCTCATCCAGAGTGTTGGGTCTTGCGTCTCTCAACTTTCTCTTCACAATATCCCACAGATTCTCTATGGGGTTCAGGTCAGGAGAGTTGGCAGGCCAATTGAGCACAGTAATACCATGGTCAGTAAACCATTTACCAGTGGTTTTGGCACTGTGAGCAGGTGCCAGGTCGTGCTGAAAAATGAAATCTTCATCTCCATAAAGCATTTCAGCCGATGGAAGCATGAAGTGCTCCAAAATCTCCTGATAGCTAGCTGCATTGACCCTGCCCTTGATGAAACACAGTGGAGCAACACCAGCAGCTGACATGGCACCCCACACCATCACTGACTGTGGGTATTTGACACTGGACTTCAGGCATTTTGGCATTTCCTTCTCCCAGTCTTCCTCCAGACTCTGGCACCTTGATTTCCGAATGACATGCAAAATTTGCTTTCATCAGAAAAAAGCACTTGGGACCACTTAGCAACAGTCCAGTGCTGCTTCTCTGTAGCCCAGGTCAGGCGCTTCTGCCGCTGTTTATGGTTCAAAAGTGGCTTTACCTGGGGAATGCGGCACCTGTAGCCCATTTCCTGCACACGCCTGTGCACGGTGGCTCTGGATGTTTCTACACCAGACTCAGTCCACTGCTTCCTCAGGTCCCCCAAGGTCTGGAATCGGTCCTTCTCCACAATCTTCCTCAGGGTCCGGTCACCTCTTCTCGTTGTACAGAGTTTTCTGCCACATTGTTTCCTTCCAACAGACTTCCCATTGAGGTGCCTTGATACAGCACTCTGGGAACAGCCTATTTGTTGAGAAATTTCTTTCTGGGTCTTACCCTCTTGCTTGAGGGTGTCAATGATGGCCTTCTTGACATCAGTCAGGTCGCTAGTCTTACCCATGATGGGGGTTTTGAGTAATGAACCAGGCAGGGAGTTTTTAAAAGCCTCAGGAATCTTTTGCATGTGTTTAGAGTTAATTAGTTGATTCAGAAGATTAGGGTAATAGGTCGTTTAGAGAACCTTTTCTTGATATGCTAATTTTTTGAGACAGGTTTTTTGGGTTATCAGGAGTTGTATGCCAAAATCATCAGTATTAAAACAATAAAAGACCTGACAAATCTCAGTTGGTGTGTAATGAATCTAAAATATATGAAAGTTTAATTGTAATCATTACATTATGGAAAATAATGAAATTTAGCACTATATGCTAATTTTTTGAGAAGGACCTGTATATACACAGTACAGACCAAAAGACACACCTTCTCATTCAAAGATTTGTCTGTATTTTCATGACTATGAAAATTGTACATTCACACTGAAGGCATCAAAACTCTGAATTAACACATGTGGAATTATACATTACACTTTACAAAAAAGTGTGAAACAACAGAAAATATGTCTTATATTCTAGGTTCTTCAAAGTAGCCACCTTTTGCTTTGATGACTGCTTTGCACACTCTTGGCAGTCTCTTGATGAGCTTCAAGAGGTTGTCTTGATTTTATCTACAACCACAAAAAATGCAAAATAGTATAATTCTGCAGTCCAGTACAATAGCGGTGATAGCAAGCTTAAATAATATTGCAAGGTTTTTTTTATATATTTTTCATGAAAAAAAATGAAATTTGCAAAAAAAAATTAAATTTTTTAATCGTTCTGGCACTTTATATTTGTTTTCTTTACGACATTTAGCATATGGGTAAAATAATTTTCCATGTTGATAAATTTGTCTTCTTAGAAGGGCGGATGCCAAATCTGCTGATGTGTTTTCCTTTTAGGCTATGTGCACACGTTGCGCAAATGCTCCGTAATTTTGCGGAGCATTTGCGCAACTCCGACGCCGCGGGTAAAACGCATACGTAATTAATATGCGTTTTCCCGCAAAACACAAGCATTTTGCAAGCGTTTTTAGCTTGCAGAATGCTAGCGTTTTCCAAGCGATCTGTAGCATCGCTTGGAAACTGATTGACAGGTTGGTCACACTTGTCACGCATAGTGCTGACAAGTGTGACCACCTTTTTAATAATGAGGAATGTAAAGAATAATAAAAAAAGAAAAAAATCATGATATTCTCACCTTCCGGCGGCCCCCGGAGTCTTCCCGCTCCTCAGTGACGCTGCCGGCATCTTCCGTTCCCAGGGATGCATTGCGAGAATGACTTTTACGACGTCGCGGTCACTCGACCGCAACATCATCTGAGGTGATTCTCGCAATGCATCCCTGGGAACGGAACTTGCCGGCCGTGTCGCTGAGGAGCTGGAAGGCTGCGGGGGCCGCCGGAAGGTGAGAATATCATGATTTTTATTATTTTATTTCTGTTTTTGACAGGAATATGGTACCCAGCGCCTGGAGGAGAGTCTCCTTTCCTCCAGACCCTGGGTACCAAGCGCACATGAAGCTCTCACTTCACGCATGGTGGGCATAGCCACATGCGTAAAGTCAGCACTTCAATGCAATCCTATGGTGGCGTAATCGCCGCGATTTCGCACAAAGAATGAACATGCTGCTTACTTTTACACTAAGCGATTATGCTCCCCAATTATACGCAGCATGTGCACAGCAATGCTTAATCCCATAGGATTGCATGGGATGCGTTTTGTTAACGTTTTTTAAGAGATTACGCCACGTAAAAACGGGGCAAGAACGCTTACAAAACGCTACGTGTGCACATAGCCTTAGAGTGCAAGAAGGGGATGATTTTAAATTTTTATGTTTTTGTTTATAGATATACCATATCTATCTTTATATAATATATATATATATATATATATATATATATATATAATATTATATATACTGGCTTGGCCCGTGCAAAATTTTCGCACATTGGTTGTTGGGGGTGCAGGCAATTTCACAAAAAGCAAGCAATGTAAATGTATTTCATGAGAGGATGAACACAGACAGGTATTTATATATGTAGACTGGTAATACAATAAATTGGTTTGATATGTGGAGGCCAAAAAATGTCTTCCGGTTGAAGTGCCACCTGCAGGTCATTGTGTCTTTCTGTAGGTTTATGAAAATAAATGTTTAAACTGTATTTAGTGATAAAATCATGAATGTGTGGTTTATTTGGCTCTTTTCTTGCTGAAGGGGATGAGTTTACCTTTTAAATGGTGTATCATGTGTGTGTGGGCAGAAGTAATCAGTGAAAAAGCAGTGTATGTATACAAATGTGTTTCCACATGTGCCTCACCTGCAGTGAAGTGTGAAATCCTCCAATGTGCCTGAAATAGGCTGGGCAAGCAGTTCGGCAAGCTGGAAAGGCCCCAAGTCAAATGTTTGGATTTGTTTGTGATGTCTGTAAGCAGCTTTGTGGTAGTGTGCTTTGGGGTACTGTGGTGCCACCTGCAGGTCTTTTTTTCCTTACTGCAGGTTTATGAAAATTAATGTTTAAACTGTATTTTGTGATCAAATCGTGGATATGTGGTTTGTTTGGTTATTTTCTTGCTGAAGGGGGCAAGTTTACCTTTCAAATGGTGTATCATTTGTGTGTGGGTGCAGTATGAACGGAGATACAAAGTAATCACCGAAAAACAGTGTTTAGAAATAATAGAATAGAGCTACATATATATATATATATATATATATATATATATATATATATATTAAAAAAAAAAAATATATATATATAAAATCTGTATAATATATATATATTAATATTATATATACCAGTATTTATATTATAGTTATATTTGTTCTATTTATGCTATGTGTGTATATAGATAAAATGAACAGGATAAATGGGACTAAGTACACTTGATTAATCACCTTGATATGCAGCGAATATGTATATATAAATTAATTAACAAGTGATACCACAAATCCTGAAAACGTGATATGGCAAACCATCCGGAAAATGGAAAATACACCGTACACCAGAAGTGGATAAAGGCAGAAGAACCCAGACTAAAGACCTAATGAAATAAAAAATGTGTATATATACCATATATCGTAATAAAGAGAAAACAAAATGTGCAAAAATGTATAATCTTTATTAAGCAATGTTGTACAAGATGTAAATAAGTAATAAAATTTGAAATAAAACAACCAAAAGCGTCAGATAATAAACCCTTATAATTTCAGGCTCAATTTACTCAACCAGGAGCTAAATAGATTGCAAAAAATATATATATACATATATTGACAAAAAACTGTGTGATATATATAATATAATCCACAGAGAAGGTCATTCACCCGATAAAGAATAATAATAAGACAGCATATAATGCTGAATCAAACTGTGCAAATACCAGTGAAAAATAACCTAAACACACTGAACACAAAGGTGCTAATAATGAACCAATCTATAACTGTGTTAACGCATCCTCAGTGCATATCCAAAATAAATCAGTCAGAATGCGGTGCTAAATAAACAAGTGCATTAATTAAGACCAAAATACAGAGCCCGTGACTGCAAAGAAAGATACCGAAAATGACCTAATAGAGGGATGCCACTACCTGGGAGCCTGAGGGTGACCAGACGGTCTGGAAGAACGCGCCCCTAATTTTTTGATTTCATTAGGTCTTTAGTCTGGGTTCTTCTGCCTTTATCCACTTCTGGTGTACGGTGTATTTTCCTTTCTATGTGTGTAGATAGATAGATAGATATACATTATATTTTTTTTACATTTTTTGCCATGACTACTACAATGAATATGTATCCCTGTCGGGTATAATTTATTAGGACTAATACAATTGATCCATTCCTTTAAATCCAGTGTGTTGATCCAATAGATGACACTTGCCGTACATTTCTGCAGTTTTGGCTTTTTACTTTACTGGATAAGAGATAACAATTTCTACATGAGGGCGTTTTTTTTTTTTTCTCGTAATATGTTGAAAAATTCTTGAACTTCCTGTTGATTCATATCTTTGTCATCTTTGGCTCATTTATCCTCCAGCAGCTGCCAAACAGCTTGACACTGTGATTGTCACTGGTGGTCCATTATCAATATTTTTTTTTTATTATTAAAGGGAACCTGTCACCCCCCCCAGGGCCTTTGTAAGTAAAAGACCCCCATTCAGCAGCACTAAGGCTGCATTTTGTGAAGGTGTCTCTTAGGTTTCTGATCGCTAGGAACGCTGAAATATACAGTTTTATAATTTGTCCGACATACCGCTATTGTGTCAGGGAGGTATGTCTTCTCCCCCTGTGTCAACAGCCTCAGAGGTGTCAATCATCTCCCTCTTGCGTCTATGCGCCACCTCCTGTGTTCCAGTTACATGCCCGGTGCCTGCGCTCTGCCTACATGCGCACTGGCCGGGAACTTACATCAGGCGATGATGTAAGTTCCCTATGCAGACCAATGGGTCTCCATGGCAACAGATTCAAACCAAACCCTGAATTCCAGTTTTAACTCCTTCACTTTCCCTCTCTTTTGCATTCTATAGATTATCAGGTAGAAAGCAGTATGACTGCAGGATCAGGCGGCACAAGGTAGTGTAGGTTGCAACCTTGGAGACACATTGATCTGCATTAGCGCCGTATACCAAACTGCATTTTTATTTTCAAGAGTATTTTTTGTCATTTCTTCATTTTTTGGGGATGCATTGCATCAATAGCTAATGCTTGCAAAAGTCTACTTACC
Source organism: Oophaga sylvatica (assembly GCA_033576555.1). Taxonomy (NCBI): domain Eukaryota; kingdom Metazoa; phylum Chordata; class Amphibia; order Anura; family Dendrobatidae; genus Oophaga; species Oophaga sylvatica. Next base: position 411,678,391 of record JARQOD010000001.1, read on the forward strand.
CATAAATGGGCCTCCTAATAATAGTGTTTGTGCGACAACTTCTGAAATTATGAAAAGGTCAAAAAAAATCTGTGACGACCACATCCCTTCAGACTAAAATCAAAAAGGGTCAGTAAATGTCTAAAGGTGCAATCACATGGCTGCTGGTGGAGGAACATGTGACCAGACCTGTCCATCAGTGTCCTCCAATTGAAATACAGTTTTCTTGTGTGAGGTTTTCTATTGGAGGATGATGGATGGGTCTGGTCACATGATCCTCCATAATCAGCCATTGTATGGATTGAAAAGCTGTGCAGTCTGTGAGTAACACATCTGATAAAATAAAGATAAAATGGTCAACCCCATTACATTCCGCAGGGCAATACAGCGGCTATGGGAGGCAAACGGTGCTAAATTTTTAATGAAACCCAATTACAAAAATGATTTTTAGACCCCATTACATGCATTTAAATAAGAAAAAAAGTAAGAAAAAAAAATTGTGGACAATCCCTTTAAGGAGTGACATTGACAATGTTTCAGGTACTAAAAAGGTTGAAAGGGTTTTCTCTGGTAGATAAAGCAGTTGTTGGTGGGACCTTGAACGTTCCTGAAAATAAGGCGTCCCGGTTCCTATTGGAACTTGGCCAACTTTGAAAGTCACTCTCATGATAGCAATGCATGGGGAGATAGGGATACAGCGATGCTTATAATTAGCCCTTTCCCTTCTATTCCTAGACCATTAATGAACAGTCAGCCTCTATTATAGAAGACATGATTCCTTTAAGTTGTGTTTTGATGTTTCCCCGGACTCAACAAATAGATGTTCAATGTTCCAGACCTGAGGTTAGGAATGAGAAGTTGAATATTTATACTCCTGTGCCTTGTGATAGATCCAACCACAGCACTACGGGATAAAAGGCGATGACGTGAACTCGTGTGTGAGGTCAGGTGACATTTGTGTCATACCGTACATGTCACATGTTGTGTACCGCAAGTGCAGAAGGTGATGTAATCACTTCTTTAGGGGGCTATTAGGGCATGTGAATGTCATGGAGGAAAGTCTCTAAGTTAGGACCTACTTTAGTTGTCATAGAAGATGTGCTAAGAGAGACGTCTATGATAGCCCCAGAAGTAATCCCAATATTCTTTTTCCAGGAAGAACCTCTGAGCAGTATAGTGCAGAGTATGAAAGCTATGATAAAGTGAAAAAAAAAAAAGTTTTCAAAAAAATATAAAAGTTTAGATCAAGTAAAAAGGAAAAGATTGTCTTTTCCGTGGTTGACGCTGATGAAAGTCGTAATGGCAGGAACTTTGAATATTTCCTAAGAAGTGATGAGTCGCCCGCCAGGGCCGTGGGGTACTCGGCACCGAGCCCGTCCACTTCTATGGGGGATGTCACGGCAGCTCGGTTCGTGGCCCTGGGACTCACCTCAGAAAGGTGCTCACGGCGTCTCCATTCGTTCTCCTGCCGTGCGGCGTATCCTCGTCGTCCAGGAGCTCCATCTCCTCCCAATCGACCTGGATATCGCCGGTTATTTCCTCCTCCGTCCCTACCGGGGGACAGTATTCCTCCGCTACGGGTGCGGCATCTGATTCCGGGCTGGCTGGTATTCCGGTCCGGGCAAGGCCTCCACAGCCTCCTCTCCTCTCGCCGCGTCCTCGGCGGGGGCAGGAACAGCTTCTCCAGGATCAGCCTTTGGCCAGATTGCAGCCACTGGCTCAGGTGGTGGCGCGGGTGACAGTCGCGCACCCGGAACAGAGAGCGGTCGGCTCTGCTGCAGCCGCAGCTTCAGAGCCCGCCAGCTTCGCTCCATCTGCTCCACTTCAGCCCGGTGCCGGGCCAGATCTAGCAGGGCCGCGTCCACCTTCTCCTCCTTATAGCGCTCTCCATCTCCTTCCAGAACTGGGGATGGTTCAGGCACAGGCTGCGCCTCTTCGTGAGGGAAGGGTTTGCACACCTCCATTCCCCACACAGCGACTCCTGTCCTTCTCTCTCCAGTCCAGACTGAACTTTCTAACAGATAGAAACAAAACCACCTAAGTGGAAAAAAGATGTACTCGTCCATTATAAACACTAGAAATTTTATTAAAGACAATTCGACAACAAGTTTATGTAGAAAGAGGTAGTCAAACACCCACAGTGGATGTATACACAGCACACATAATTAATTAAAAATACGAAAAGGGGCACACTACCCCCTAAAACCCTCAAACTAATAATATCACATATAATTCAAAAATCAATATGATAGAAATAGTAGTTGGCACCATATTATAACAATTAATTTATAATGGACGAGTACATCTTTTTTCCACTTAGGTGGTTTTGTTTCTATAATTTAATTGATGTGTCCTCATATTTCCATGACCACTCCGAGCTTCCCATAATTGGGCTTAATTGATTTAGGTTGTTAGGATGTGGTGTTTTTGGTTGAGTGTGATCTGCTGAACTTTCTAACAGGAGTGGACTGGTCTTTTCCGTGGAGGCGGGACTTTCGCTTTCTTTTTCTCGCAGTGAGGAGGATGAGGAGGCGGATCACCTTTGCAGTGGGGCATGATCTGATGTTGTAGAAACACTTAGACAGGGCGGCCATAATTTTCATGCCACGGGGGGGGGGGTACGCCCACGAATTAATGCCCCTCTTCACCAGCGCCTCAGGGCGCGAACATGGCGGCAAAATGGCTGTAAATGGCGGCAAAGTCACAAAAATAGCAATTACAGTCTTTTTGCTCAAAACAGTCAATTCAGGCACACATGACTCGCGTTTCATGAGCTTCAGAATCCTGTTTGTGACGCCAGGTAGATGAGTCGCTCGCCAGGGCCGTGGGGTACTCGGCACCGAGCCCGTCCACTTCTATGGGGGATGTCACGGTAGCTGCAGCTCGGTCCGTGGCCCTGGGACTCACCTCAAAAAGGGAATATTTACAGGGGATTTAAAAGGTTTGTAGGATGTTCGTGACGCCACCTGTGGTGCCTGGTCAGGGTGACCAGCGCTGCTGTATAGGTCCGCTGAAGGGTTGGTATTGGGCAGCAAGGTGTTAAGCCTTCCACAGGTAAGGCTGGGTCCTTCAGGGTAGATAGAGTGTGTAGGGGTGCAGGACGGAGGAGAATCCGACAGTAGAAGTAATAAGATGGACACACACACAGAAGTCTCTTTCTGTACCTTTACTGAAGATGTTATTGCAGGCACGTCCCGGGGTACTGCAGGGTGAAAGGTGCACATCCAGTTTCCTCCCCTGAGTAGGTGTAGGGCCTCCTTACTTCTAAAATGAGTCTGACCTGTGTGAAACTAGGTCTGAGTCTGTCTCCAACTTTACGCCGGCTGACCTTGTGTAGGGCCTTCTCTTGAAAGAACACAGTCTCTAATGGTTGCGCCGACCAGACTCCTGTCTTCCTGACCCAGTTACGTATCAGCACTAAAGGGCTCCTGCAACTTGTAGTCCCGCAGGAACTCCGGTATCTCCTACTGGTCGTGAAGATTCCAGTAAGCTCGGACCCGGTATCCGGTTGCAATGATGGGGATGAGCTGTTTAGGCTCCTCTGTCCCTCACTTGCTTTCCACTCGCCTTTCATCCTACTCGGGCCCTCACACTATCACACACTGGCAGTAGGTGGGCTGCTTCTTCTCCTTCTTCACCGCTCTCTAAGCATCGGCACGCTTTCTCACTGAGCTGCACTCACTTGACTCAGTTCTGACTAGGCTGGAGTGGTTTCCGTTCCACTTTTACTAGCCTCCACTCGTTTGAACTAAGCTTCAAGCTGCAGACTTCAGACTCCTTCATTAACAGCTGAACTCTTTTGAGCTCTGCTCCGTGTGCCAGACTGCACACTTTCTGCGCTCTCTGCTCTCACAACTCTCTCAACCTCACTCTCTGAGGTAACCGCACCAACTACGCTTCGCTCCCTAGGCGTAGACTGTCTGCTCTTCACTTCACCCTCTGAGGTGACTGAAACTTGAAACTCGACTGGCTTCAGTGTCTTCACCCTCCTTATATATGGCTAAACAGCTCCCTCTGGTGGCTCTAGGGATGGGTGAAGGTGTGTGAATGTATATACAGGACCTCTATCGGTGGTTACCTTCAGTGCACCCTTCTGGAGATTAGGATTCCAAGCACAGCTGGGCTCCACAGATACATAATGACTGCAGCGGAACGTTATGTAGGTGGAAAAGACAAGATCCTCCAAAACCACTAAAGATATCCCAAAGGAAAAATATGGGAAAAATTTCAATCAGTCTTTAACTTTTACAATGCAAATAACTTTTTTTTTTACTACAAGGGAAGAAATAAGGAAAAGCTACCTAAATATTGATAATGGGACAATTGCCAAAATAAACTACACAACCGACGATACTGGACCCGCGGCTCTGGATCGCTACCCGTGTCTGCTATTCTTCTCTGCCAAGTTTGTAAGATATACAGGGAGGACGAATGTTGAAGAATTTACAGAATTTTTGGAGCATGAGTCGAGATGTTAAGATATGGAAGAAAGTGAAATATCTTCCTCTAGACACCCTGAAGATAATTAAAAATAAAGAGCTAAAAGGGCTGACACTTATTGTGCCTGTCCATGGCGCCAAGTGTTCCAAGAAAATGTTTCATTACATGGCTTCTATATTACTGATTAAATGGTTTGTCTCGCCAACAAAGATACAGGTTGGGCCACAAAATTCATCCTGGAGAGTAGTAGGAGAAGCTAGAGAACATCGACATGAAAATGTTCCCAGCAAGCACCTGTCAGCAAACAACATGTCACGGCGTCCTGAAATTATTTCACCTGAAGCCACCAGAGTGTCAGCGGTGCAAGAGTTAAAGGAGAGGGATAATCAGAAAAGTGCAGCACATATTGGCTACTAGATATGATTGTAGGACCGGCTGCAATACATCCTATCTGATGGAGCACACGTACATCTATGTGTTAATTTTCAGAACAATAGGTGCTGGGACACACAAAATTCACCTGAACTGCACCAAATGTCACTTCATGAGCTAAGAATGGGCGTTTGGTGCACGGATTTGGATAATATTCATACCTAGATATAATCGCATACATGGCTGTTACAATCGAACCCCAGTTTTTGCGATGTATAAACGTTGGATCACTGGGGTCCAGTTCTATTGTTACGTTTTTTTAATTTGGCTAAAGCCCAAAAATATGACAAGTCCTTGTTGTTGAGATGTCTGCACATTCTCAGACTGTTACCTGTAACACTTATTATGGCTCCTGTGAAACGCAAGACATATTTCAGCATAAGCGGTTGTATCTTGTAAGCAGGAGGTTTAGGTTACAAGCCGCGGTGACTAGTGATGAGCAAGTGTGCATGGATAAGGTGTTATCTCAGCATGCTCAGGTACTAACCAAGTGACTTTGTGGAGATAGAGGGAATATAAGGAGGTGGAGAGGTGCACTTCATAGGGGGGTGTTAGGGGAGGGAAGGTAAGCCATTGGAGCTGTTCATGTACCCATAGTGCTGGCAGAATGCTGATGAAGAGCATGAGAATGAAGACAGTTCATGGACACATTAGACTGGTGTGTGCACCAAGAGCAGTGTTTTCTTATTGTGGATGATAAGAGCAGCAATATCATGCTTTTATTAAGACTTTATGTGAAAGGACAAGTACACAGTACTCGGCAAATTAAGGTTATACTTAGATCTCGAAAAAATTAAGCTTATTAGAAAATTGCATAACTTGACAATACAAATAGAATAACATGTATTTACTGACAGTGTATTACCCCAATAATCAATGTGCTACATATTTGATGTTGTGTTTTATTTTTAACAGTATTTTTTTTCTTTTCTTCCCCCCCATAAAGGACCGATTGTTTTTCGTATGGAGTTTGTAAATGGGGGCGACCTGATGTTTCACATTCAGAAATCTCGACGGTTTGACGAAGCCAGGGCTTGTTTCTACAGCGCTGAGATCACATCAGCCCTCATGTTTCTTCATGAGAAAGGAGTGATTTACCGGTAAGATATTTATCAGTCACTCAAGACCTAAAATTTCAGGATTGACCGTAGTGTTCCTCTCCTCCATTACAACCTCACAGGTCAAGGGTTAAAGAGGTTTTAGAAGATTAACAAAAAATGACTGTTTAAAAAGAAAAAAGGGCTCATCTTCATTTTAATGAGAAATCTGTAATACTTCATATCCCCTGTGGGGGCACTGCAGGAAAACAAAACACTTAGAAAAATCCAACAGATAGAGATTATCCGAAGTGTCCCTTAAGTAAAGTTGTTGCTTTCCTTTTATGATATCTACACTTTGCAAAGTAAAATATAATCTTTTTATGGTTTCTGTTGATGTCAGACTAGATAAATAAAAGTCTGATATCACTGGATACCTGGCAGCATCTAGGGTGAGTAGGCAGGAGTGTAAAGATTGCGGTCACAGAGGATGCAACCATGACCGGGCCCATATCGGAGGGGGCCTGCTGATGCCAGCACATATTTCAGATGGATGTGCATCCATGGACAGCCAATCAGAGGCTTCTGCGCCAGCCACAGAAGGGGATGCTGCGCACAGGGGAGCAGAGGAAGGTGACTATAATAGGGTTTTTTATGTGTTAAAGAACAGCGGCAGAATGGAAGATATAAATACCAGGATGGGAGACCTATATACCAGGATGGGAGACGTACATACCAGGATGGGAGACATATATACCAGGATGGAAAACGTATATACCAGGATGGGAGACCTATATACCAGGATGGTAGACATATATACCAGGATGGGAGACCTATATACCAGGATGGGAGACTTATATCCCTGCATGGGAGACGTATATCCCAGGATGAGAGACGTATATCCCAGGATGGGAGACGTATATACCAGGATGGGAGACGTATATACCAGGATGGGAGACGTATATACCAGGATGGGAGACGTATATCCCAGGATGGGAGACGTATATCCCAGGATGGGAGACGTATATCCCAGGATGGGAGACCTATATACCAGGATGGGAGACATATATTTACCAGGATGGGAGACATATATATCCCAGAATGGGGGACAGACATCCCAGAATGGGGGACATTATTCCAGGAAGGGGCCCAGGATGGGGAACATTAGTGCGGGATGGAGAGCATTAATACATAATGGGGGAGCAACATGTGAGTGCTTTTAGGATTTAGAACGCTACAAGGCCCCATACATCTGACCAACATGCGGTGGGAGCTCAGGTCCAAATTTTGCATCGGGGCCCATAGGACTCTAGTTACGCCACTGTGAGTAGGTAAATTAGAAAAGAGCCGACAGAAGAACAGACATTCCCTGTGTAGAAAAGAAGTACTAATATATGCGGGTGAAGATAATGGCCCCTAACGCAGACAGTACGTCTG